>JBCNJP010000017.1:88987871-89260419 GCA_039602395.1 Deinandra increscens subsp. villosa
TCGGTTCGGTTTTAGGTAGTTTCCGTAAAATTAGGTGTGTCTTAGGTCTAGGTTTAGTATTTATTTTAGTTAGTAGTTTTAGTTTCGTTCCGAGCACATCAAGTTTTTGGCGCCGTTGCCGGGGACACTTGGCAATAGCAAGATTAACTAGGTCGTCTAGGAATTTTGAGTCTTTTTGGTTTTTGCATCTAGATTACCTTTAGGTTTATTTTTCTCGAGTCTAGTTTTTATATTTTTAGTTTTCTTAGTCATTATTTTTTTTTTCATGGTTGAACGACGAACCGTCCACCAGCAGGCTAGTGTCGGCTTTGACGATGCTAGTTTCGCTATTGCACCCACCACCATCGCCGTCACTGCCAACTGGCAGATTCCATCTCACGTCATCAACGCGCTATCCAACACTATTCAATTCAGCGGACGTGATGATGAAGACGCACCGGCTCACCTCTCAAGGTTTGTGCGTGTTTGTAACACATTCGGACTCACCGGAGTTACGAATGATGTTATATACCTACGGTTGTTTCCTTTCTCGCTCGTATCCAGAGCGGCCGTATGGTTGGAGACGCTTCCTCCTAACTCGATTGCCACTTGGGTAGATTTGAAGCAAAAATTTCTGAAAAAGTACCACCCTCCAGCAAAGGCTTCGCGTACTCGGGAAGAAATCCACAGTTTCCGCATGGACCCTGACGAGCCTTATTCTGCAGCATATGAGCGATTCAATACTCTTCTCAACAGGTGTCCGCAACACGGGTTGACGAAATGGGCGATCATCGAAAAGTTCTATAATGGTTTGACATACGCCACGCAGAGGGAGTTCAACATCTCAGCTGGAGGGCACATGATGGAGAAACTCACGATTGACGAGTGTAAAAATCTGTTTGAGAGTTTCGCCGTAGCTGAGCAGCAAACCCCAGGAGAGCGTAGGATTATCACGTTAGCACCCACTAGGTCGTCTTCTACACTTAGGGGAGTCCATCAGGTAAGTCTATATACCTCCAGATCTGCTCAAGCCCGAATCGATGCATTAGAGAAGCAGGTCTGCAATCTACAGCTCAAACAGCAGGCCAAATGTGAGCTGTGTCGTGGAGGCCATGACACCCGTGACTGCCCACTTGCGCCTCCTGAGCAGGTGGAGTATATCGGTAACCGAAACCAGTTAGGTAATTCTTTCCAGTCCGGGTGGAGAGATGGAGGCAACCCACCTGGCTTTCAATCGAGATATAATCAGAGCAGTGGAGGAAACGAGGGACCGACTACAAAGGAGCTTACGGAGCTGATCATGAATCAAACCTAGATTTTACAGCAGCTAGTCACGAGAGATAAGGGAACCCAGAAAAAGCTGATGGAGCATGATACACTTTTGAGAAACCAACAGGTAGCTTTTCTGGATCTACAGAGGACCGTGGGTGACATAGCTAAGCAAGTGAAGGAGTTAGCTAACCAAGGGGGTCAATTTTCTGGTAGTACCTATAAAAACCCCAACGCGTCGATTAATGCGGTTACCACACGAAGTGGTCGAGTTGTTGAGAGACCATCACCGGCAGTAGTAGAGGAGGAGCCGGTTGATGAGGAGATTGAGTTAGAGACGCCTGATGGGAGGGTGCCCCTGAGTGTAAAGCCAGCAAGTACAGCACCGGTGTCCGGGTATCAGGAGGGGAAGAAACCCATGAAATGGGAATTAGCTAGAGCTAGGAGACAAGACCGGTACGGTGAGCGACCCATTACAGTAAATGATTTAAAAAATGTACCTTTTCCTCAACGTTTGATTAGGCAGACAAATGAACAAGAGTTTAGCCAGTTTCTAGATATTCTTACGCAACTTAGGATCACTTTGCCTTTCATTGAAGTTTTGAATAAAATGCCTAAGTATGCTAAATTTCTAAAAGATATGTTGAGTAATAAAAAGAAACTTGAAGCTGTCTCTAATATAACTCTTGATGCTAACTGTTCAGCTGTCGTCCAGAATAAATTGCCCGAGAAATTAACTGATCCTGGAACGTTTACTTTTCCTTGCATATTTGGTAGTTCTTCTGTGACACATGCTTTAGCTGATTTAGGTGCTTCTATAAATGTCATGCCATATTCCGTTTTTCAGCACCTAGGACTAGGAGAGTTAGCCCTAACTAGGATGGCCATATCTTTGGCTGATAAATCCCTAGTGACACCCAAAGGAATAGTGGAAAATGTGCTTGTTAAGATAGATAAATTTTTGTTCCCTATTGATTTTGTGGTTGTTGATTCTGCCTATGATGTAAGGTGTCCTTTGATTTTAGGTAGACCTTTCCTTAGGACTACCCATGCGTTAGTTGATGTGTTTGAGGGTCCCATTACATTGAGAGTTGAGGAGGAAAGTGTGAAGTTTAAGGTCGGTAGGTTGGCCGATAAGAAAATTACCAACGAGTTCGTTTACATGTTTGAATCTTTTAAATCTTGTGTGGACCGTTGTGTAGGATTTGTTACTAGGAAGGATTTGGTGGTAGGCAATAGGCTAGGCGAGGGTGAGAGTGTGATAGAACCCATAGCTTGGGAGGTCCTAGAAGATGTGAAAAACATAGATGAATGGGTAGTAATAGGGCCCAAGTGTGGGGAGGATCCTGGTGGACTAGAAAATGTTGATAAGCACAAGTGTGGGGAAGATCTCGGGGGGTCAGTAGATTCAGTGGAAATAGGTGAGATTGTTGATCCATCTGTAGAACCCGGGGGTGACGTAGTCTATGATGAGGTTGTGGTTGTTAATTGTGATAGTAGGAAGGCCACACTTGGCGATTTTGGTAATTTTGATTGTGCTATAGAGCTTAGGCCAAGTGTGGGGAGGTCGTTGGTGGTTGTGTGTAAGAATGACCCGGGGTTGCGTTTCATAGGCAAAATTAGATTTTTCCCGGGTCGTTATAAGCATTGGAAGGTTAAGGGGCTATTGAAGTTGGTGAATTTTGATGGTCCACATAGTTGGTTGGATAGTTGGTTGGATAGTTGGTTGGATAGTAGGTCTGAGGTTAGAAACCGGGTGGTAACCGGTAAGTCGGTTTTGAGAGATGTGAAGGCGAAGCCTCTGGATAGTGAGTTGGGAGGTTGTTCTATAGTTCTGAGCTGAAAAGATTAGTACCCGGGTTGTATAGTTTGTAAATTTATCTTTAATTTCTGCAATTTTTATTTTTTTTATTTTATTTTTATTCTTATTTTTTTTATATTCTTTCGTGATTAACTGTTTTTGTGTCGAGTCTTTTTGTTTCGTGTTGGTCTTGCAGCTTCAATGATATTTGCGCTTAAATGATCATGAAGTTCAATGGAGGACCTACTGGTACAACCTCGCCTGTCATTCATCCACATTAAAAATCAGGGGAGTTTGTTCCAATTTTTCTTTGCATTTTTCTTTTTCATTTGCACTTTTATTTTTTTATTTTTAGTTTGTTTATTTTTATTTCTTTTTTATTTTTCTTCTCATTCCACATTGGGGACAATGTGTCGTTTAAGTGTGGGGATGGGAGACTTGCGTCTTGAGTCTGTTTGGTTAGTGTGTTTAAATGCAACAAAAAAAATTGAAAAATTATTCAAAAATGTCTGAGAATCTGGCTGCAATTTAATGGGAAATGATAGTACAATCAGAATTTGGCTTTCTAATAATGTGCTTAAACAGATATATTAAAAGCTGAAAACACTCTTGGTTAGTAATGTATTGATAGGCCCAGCTGACTTAGTGAGGCTTAATTATCCAATTGTGTTTATTGTTGAATAAATATGTAATTAATCAGTCTGTTAGTGGGTTCTCATTTTAGGAGTGATAGGAATATTGAAACTGATGATTAGGAGGAAAGAGACCACTTTAGGCTAGATACTTCTATGTCCTTAGAATAAATTGACACACCAATGCGGTGCCGCCCCATTTTTCCATTATGAGCATATTAGGTAATAAAATTGGTTAATACTTTTAGAGTGAAGGGACAAAAAACTCATGTACAAACTAAGGATAGTATCCTGTGGTGAGTGCCTCTAATGATGTTCTCGGTCTCTTGGGCAAAATACTCACGTATGATTTTGAGGATAACATCTCGAAAAGAATGCCTCTGATGATGTCCGTTGGTAATCATAGTTAAAATTGACCAATGAAAAAAATGGAAAAAAGAAAGAAAGAAATGAGGAAAAAAAAGAAAAAATATATAGTAGATTAGAGAATAAATGCTCGATCAAAAGTTCGCATTCCATCAAATTCCATCATTCTTTTGACATCTTTGTATCTGATTTAAAGGGGGTGGTGAAAATCTAAAAGTTAAATCTTTATTAACCTTTACTTGGACTGAATATGATTTGGGATTAGGTTGAACTTGATTTTTCTAGAATGAGACACATAGGCAGGTTGAACTATATCTGGTAAATTATAAACACCTTGGGGGCTCAAAGGTCAGTGGTTAGGTTTAATCGGATTGAAATATCGATAATTGCTACCGGGATGTAAGTATGCTAATTGAATTAATAAATTAATGAGAAATAAAAAGTTAGAGGTTGAGTCCTGGTTATGATTCCAATGCAGTATTATTCGAGGACGAAAAAAAGAGTAAGTGTGGGATGTTTGATGAGTGCTAAACACATCCAGTTTTCCTGTGTAAATTGTATAACATTTGAGTCGAGTTTGAGTCATTTTTATTTAGTTTTTATCTATTTTAGTTATTTGAGTCTTAATGTGCTATTGAGTTATTTTTTGTACAATTTTAGGTGAGTTTAGTAATTAATTGAGTCTTGTGTTTATTTAGATCGATTGTGTTTTAAAGTGTGCTCAAAATGCTTAATTATATTTGGTTGTAGGTTGACATACGAGTTTAAAGGGGATGATATAACATTATATTAAAGATGAAGGGTTTAAAGAGTTAATTATGAAAGATTGAGGGTTGAAAAGAACACTTGACAAATATGGAGGACCGGTGTAGAGTTTAAACTAAGTCGAGGAGGCTTAGTGTAAAAGATGTGAAACTTGTGATTAAAAATTAATTAGGATGAAGGAATGGACGTGGCTTGTGAAATTGTGAAAGTATAATGTCAAATTTAAGGTGATCAGATGGAGGGTATCGCAATTTGCAAAAGAAAAGACGGCAAAATAATTAGTTGGCGGAGCCGACTTATAATTCGGAACCCCATAGCCCTATTTGATGGGATAAAAAAATAAAAGGATCAGAGAGGATAAAAGGAGCGGCCGTCAAAAATATATAAGGGGACGACAGACGAAATTTTGGGGGATAATTATTTAGCGAACGACAGCAACAATTCGTATTTGAGGAGACGATTTTGAGAGCAGAGAAGCGAGGATAGCAAGGGAAGGTGGAGATCAACCATTCGACCACAATTCGGGTGTCGGGTTTCTAATCTTTTCTCGTTTTCTTGTTAATTATGTATTTTTGAACCATGAATTCTGCTCAAGTTCTAAACTTTATTAGGTTTTCTGCCATGAACATGGTGGTAGGCTAAATTGCTTATACCACCTAGACTGTTTGGATGAATAATTAATATTTATGATTTTGTTTGGCTATGATTTCTTGATTGATGTTATGTTCTTATTCAATTCCATTGTTAACATGATTGTATGCATATGACCACTAGAGTTAGGGTTTGAATTGATTGACTAAACTGCTTAACCTGCGAATGTCTTTCGGTTTGGGTCGAGCACATCGATTGCGTGTCTGTGTGTTTGTGATTGATTTGATTATCTGTCTTGATTATCAAAGCTTACTATTTTAGTGATTTCCTTGAATCTTGTGTTCTGCTCTAGTTAGACAAGCCGGGAGGTGATAACTTGGTCGGGTAGTCGGGTTGATTAGTGGAATAGGATCACATCGCCATCGGGAGAGGGATGCCCTAGGAAATTAGTTAATTCGTTATTCCGTGTCAGTTGTGTTGCTTAGTTGTAGTTCCTGCTAACTTAAGGTGCCTTAGATTGTTTCGAGGGTGGTTAGGTCTAGTTGAGGTTGGATGTACCGATAATGTGAACTCCTGTTCGAACGTTCGGAACATTTGCTAAGAAGGACTTAAAAGGTGAATTAGCTTCCATCAGAGTTGTCATAGCCAGATTAAGTTGTAGGTATTGGTTGGGATTCTAGGTCTAGGTGGTGTCTTTCTCGTGTCTGATTATTTCCTGAGTTTTCCTGCTGTCCGTTTGCTAGTTGCGTTGTTTAGTTAAGTTAGTTAATTCAATTCCTAAAGTCAAAAACCCAAATTACTCAGTATTTCCAGTCTTAGGTCTAGGTTAATTCTTGTTTTCGTAGTGTCCTAGGTTCGATATCCGGTCTTCCTTAGCTCTACTACAATCCGACAGGTTCACTGCCTTAGGGTTCGGTTCGGTTTTAGGTAGTTTCGGTAAAATTATGTGTGTCTTAGGTCTAGGTTTAGTATTTATTTTAGTTAGTAGTTTTAGTGTCGTTCTGAGCACATCAATTTCATACACAAAATGCTTACAAGATCTTGCTTAAGTTAGAGTTCTTATAAACTCGATTACAAGACTCGAAAACACCAAATGACTCAAAACCGTAAGAGAGAAAGAAAAGAATTGAGCAAGTTGCAAATGAGGAGGAGCCCTCTATTTATAGGCTGAAATCTGACATGGCACGGGGCGTGTCACATGGGACACGGGCCATGCTGACTCAGCACCAAGATCCGGTATCTTCCTTCTGACATGGCACGGGTCGTGTTAGCTTGGGCACGGGCCGTGTTGTGTCTGGTGACACGGCTTGCTATCAGAGACACAGGGTGTGCGATCAAGACTCTTGTCGGGAGGATCTTCGGGTGCGGCATAGGGCGTGCTAGCTTGGGCACGGGGCGTGCCAAGCTTGGAAAATCTAGAACTTTGATATTTTTCTTCAGTTTTTTTATCATAATCAGTTCCTTTTGTATTTTCCACACTCTTAAACCTGAAAAACTAAAAAGAAAACAAAAGAGACTTGTTTTGATGTTAGTGACTCATATTTGTGCTGTTTTGTGAGACATGTTTGTTATAAAAATATGTATAATTTGAGATTTATCAATGATGTGACAACCCTTTCAAGTTATTCATGGCTAACAGAAACTTACGTTCTCACAAACATTGATGCATGCATTCAGGGGCGGAACTAGAAAATTTTTTAAGGGGTAGCACAATTAGGGGGTAACGCCCGTGCGACACTAGAGACCTGACTCTGAACAGTTACCAACTGAATGAAATCATTTTGTTTTATAAACACTAATATTCTTATGTATCTAGCTATTAAAAACCGAGTTTTGCTAATATATTTATTATATGATATAAAATTGTTTAATCTTTGGGATTAGAATTATTAAGTAACTTACAATATAGATTTGGGTTTGAAATTTTTAATGTATCTAATTAATTTTATTATAAATATTTTTATAGTCATTCATTATATAACATCTCATCCTAGTTGAATTGGTAATTACATACTTCTTAAGTTTTTCAAATATAGTGATAATAATCATAGCTAAGGTCACAAGTTCGAAACTTGTTCTTTACATTAGTTTATTTGAATTTTGTCTTAAAACTTCATTTAAAAAAAACTGCGGTTAACAGGTCTCGAACCTGGGTTTGCGCGTTCCATGCTCCCTAAATCTTAACATAATATGCTCTCCGCCTGATCTAGGTTGCTACTCTGTCAAATTCTTTAACAAATTTCTATTTATCAATATAATTAGGTAAGAAAATATTGAAAATTGCGGGTCCTCTAAATTTTTTACCACTTCACGTACGAATTTAAGGGGGTGCACAGGGCTACCCCTAGACCCTATGTAGGTCCGCCCCTGCATGCATTACATGTAATTAGGATACACAAACACTTACGTAACAATAATTCTAGAATTATTAGATCACACATGAGTCTGAACCCAAATTTTGGTGACCTGTTTAAGTAACATTATAAACAAAAAAACATGATTCATGTATGTAATTATATGTTATGTAATTTTATGTGAAACTATATATATATGTGCTTATGAAAAATCCTATGATTTTAAGTGCGACTATGTGTTTACTTACAATTATGTAAATTATGTAAATTATGTAAATTACTTATGAAAAATCCTTGGTTCTATCATCTGTGGGTCGTATGAATGTCGTAATTGTCATGTAGCCTTGATCCATCAATCTAACCCATTTTTTATCTAAAGCCCACAAGAAAAGCCTTTAGTCCGCATTTAAACTCATCATTACTTGGATTAACTAGCATTTATCAACAAAAAAAAGAACCATCATAAAAAATTCTCCCTTTCCTCTCACATCACGACCGTAACCTCCCATCTCCATCATCTTTATCTGATTGAAGTGCTTTGGCCTTTGGATCATTCTACGTTGATTGGAATCACAAAGCAACATCAAACCTTGTCCTATTTCGTGATTCAAACAAGGTATATCTTGGTCTCCTTTTTTTTCATAAGCCCTAGATTGGTCCAAATCCAAAATTCAGAGTGTTTATTTCTTGTTTTGATAGATGATGGTTATGTACTTATGTATATACTTTTTAATGCTTGAGATTATGATTTTATGTGTTAAAGTGATGTCTAAAACCATGTTAAATATCAAAATTGTCCACAAAAATACGTCGACTTCACTAGCTCATATCTTGAACATAACTTATCGAAATTTGTTGATTTTTTTTAAAGTTAAATTTAATGAATTGGCTTTCCAACCCAAGTGGTTTCATCGAGTTTAGTTGAGAATTGATACCTCAAAGGCAATTAACAAGATTAAAGGTGAAATCTGCCATTTTTGACAGATTCTTAGACTCGCTTCCAATGATCATAACTTTATAAAAACCTACACAAATGAAGCAAAACTTTTTTCCAAAATTAATTACTTTGAGTTAGATTTAAATTTTTATTAATTGGTAAATTCTAACAACTAGTCTGCAAACTACCTGGTGAACCTTTGGTCACAAATTAAATGTTTTGAACACCTTAAACATGTCATAAAATTATTAACCATACCTTTTTGGAAAGCTAGGAGATATACCTAGTTGTCACAAAAATTTCAAGACTTACATAGCTCATTGTTTTGGTAAATCAAGACCTGAAGTTCTCCTAAGTTTCCGACAGATTCTGAGAATGATTTTAGAATTTGGTTTATGCTTTATGTCTCACATCTTGGTTGTTTATCATGCTATAATTTGGACATACTATATAGCATAGAATGATGTTATACATACTACATACTACGTATTGATCATCGGAGCAAGTTAGAACCATAGTGTCATTGATATTGTATGTCATGTTCTTTACCTTCTGTTAACGGAAACTTTGTGCATGAAAGATTTCGTATGTAATCATGTGTTACTGTGAGTTCAAATAAAAAGTGTATTGCTAGTCTAGGGAATGCGATATGCTAATGTCATATGAGTAATGTATATTACTAATAGTGGAAACTCTTATGCATGATGAACCAGATTGTAAATAGTGTTAAACAAGATGGAAGTACCCCGCGCGTTGCAGTGGGTGTTCTATCGTCCGTTTTAAGAAACTAAAATAAATAGGAGGGAGCCGACCGTGCTTTGCGTGGGCAGGCAATGTTGGTGATTGTTTGGATATTGGCAGCAGATTCGCCGATGCCATTAATCACCTACATGAGCAAAACACACTCTTGATGGATCATTTAACAAAGAACCCTAAAACATCATTCATTGCCTCAACAGAATGTGCAGGTAAAAGAAGGAGCTTGCATCGAATATTTTTTTCGCTCGATTCGAGAACTGTAGTGCTACAAAAGTATCATTTGTGCAAAAATTAGTGTGTTGCTTTCTACTCCTAAGAAGAGAAATCATTTTAAGAGTAACAAAGACTCGGAGTAAAGAATCATACAAAATAACCAGTCAATATGTTGTCCTATATCTAGAAATGATAAACTAAATACTACACATGAATCTAAAAGCATAAAGTTAAAAGGCTGAGGTGTTATGAAGCATCTACCATGAAGAACATTACAGGAGCAAAACCATAATAATAAGCAGGACACAAAATTGAAAAGTCCTCTTGATTGATGAACCAACATATAAAATTAACGCTTTAAAGACTTTATTAGAAAGTTTTGATAAAAAGCTGCGATCGAGATGCATGCATTTTATAACAATTCACACCTCATCAGAGGAACGTAAAAATTAAATAGTAGATCATAATTTCCAACTTAATGAATCATGGTTTGTATATTGACACGTACAACATGATCAATAATGCATACAAAGCTAGGATGATACCTGATGTATGAGTTGGAGTCACAAACCCTACCTGCAAATGTAAATTAAGTGTGTGAAGTGAAAAAAAAATAACTACAAAATTAAGTGCATAACACAACGCAAAACTCCACTCCACATGAAACAACATCCGCCAGGGGAAGTATCAATTTTTCAGAAAAAAAAGAGTTTGGCACATGCGGGACATCACCTTAATTAGCATAATAAACTATATGATCCTTTAGAGACAAACACACAACCATTTTGACAGATCTGTATGCTTATCACTTCTATTTGACCGGATAGAGTTCAATGATGTTGTTTGAATCCTCTCAAATATAGTGTGACTTTCTTTAGACATTCTCTTAGTAATCTAGTACTTACATGATCTGCTTTTGTGTAAAAAATTGTTTTCTTGCCTTATTTTTTATCGAATGTATTTCTCAATAACTTTAAGGAAATAAAAAACTTGTAATCATATTATATATAGTTAAACAAAAAAAAAACATGATTGTGGTTAATTGATTAGGATTAAAAATTATCTAATAACAACTAAAGTCTAATTGATATCCAACAATACTTCCTTCTAAACCATCTAAACCATCTGACTTGAAGAAATAGAAAGAATCGACATAAAAGAACAGTCAGGAACTATAGTGGAAGTAAACCAAGAAATGTCTATTTAAAAAGACATGATTATTGATCCTTACAGATATAAAAATATCAACAATAAGAACATTAGTAGTCAACATAAGTAAAACTAAATATTTTCCTATTGATACATCAATACAAACTTATATGTAAATCAAAATTTTATAGCTAAATATCATGAGAAGTAGCTAATGAGTAGAAGTAGATTACCTGTTAGTTTCAAATATACCAAAGAACCGAATATGGTAAACAACTTTTGTCTATTTTTAAAAAGTTCTCAACTCAAAATTACTAAAACTAAAATTACAACAATAATCAAAGTCTTTGGCTCATTTCTCGCGTGTTTGAACCATCATCATTCTAGCTAAACTTTTTGCTTACCTGTTTGAGATAAATATATAAACCTGGGAGACTTGTTTGGCAATAGGATTTAGTATCAATGTTCCTATAGGTACAATATGATTATACTGTTATCAAACTAAGAGGACCTACAAAAATGGCAAATAGACCCATTTAATTGATTCAAAATCAAAATATATAAACCTGGGAGCTGACTTGTTTGGCAATAGGATTTAGTATCAATGTTCCTATAGGTACAATATGATTATACTGTTATCAAACTAAGAGGACCTACAAAAATGGCAAATAGACCCATTTAATTGATTCAAAATCAAAATATATAAACCTGGGAGCTGACTTGTTTGGCAATAGGATTTAGTATCAATGTTCCTATAGGTACAATATGATTATACTGTTATCAAACTAAGAGGACCTACAAAAATGGCAAATAGACCCATTAATTGATTCAAAATCAAAATGATTCAAAATCAAAATCGATTAATCGATTGAGAAACATTCTAGCCTTTTGAATCTTTGTAGTCTTTTGTCACCCAACCAAATCAAACCAAAATCACATTTCAATAAATAGTTGAAGTTCATACCTGGTAAACAAAAATTGAAGTTAGTACCTGGTAAAGAGAAGCAACGCAACCTTTAATAAGTCATTGTAGCAGTCTAGCTCTTTTGCCAAAATACTTCCTAAAAGAAATCAACAAAACAACATTCAGTTCTTTCATATAGCAGTAGATATGAATAAAATAAAAACCTAAATAAGAACCATAGTAGCTATGAATAAAATAAAAACCTAAATAAGAACCATAACACGACGCTACGACATTGCCGGTGGACACAACAATCATTCGAACCAAAAGAGTCAAGCTCAGTGTTCGGCACCGGTCAAGCTATGTCTACCATATTTGCCTCAAACTTGCGACGGTAAAATAATATCTTCGTCAGTTCGCCGGATTCGTCATTGGTAACCTCAGAAATCATCCCCGCCTAACCCAAAATGGTCACCGCCATGAGAGAAAGATACCTAAAATTGACAAACATGTATTTGGAAATCAATTCAGTTCAGATCGAAGTGAACCTAAAGATAAATCGAAGGTCAAATCTGCGTAAAAGCTTCGATCGGTGATATATGCATATTAAGGGCTCAGAAACCGACGACGGCTGCGATGGACGCTCTGTCGTCGCCGGTAGCGTCGTCGTCATCGTCATCGCACACCCACTGGCAGCTTCCCATGTGCTTAGAGAGAGAAAGAGAGAGTTCATTGCAATGGAACTAAAATCAGATCAAGTATACACGCGTTTTGTGGAGCACAAACCACGTCCCATTAGAAACAAATGTGGTAAAATTGTGATAGGTCCAACGACGTACAGTAAAAGCACACACATTCTCACAAATCAAAATTGTTATATATATAAATGATTCAAATGTGTTATGTGTTTAGTGATCATAACATGATGTATGATCAATAGGTTCATGACATGTTGACATGTGTCACTTACATCCTACATTCTGGTAAGGAAACTTTTTTAGTAATAAACCTTAATCGTAAACCATACATGAGTAATATTTTGAAAAAACGATCCACCAACGTGTCATCGAGTCTACTTGGTTAACTTAATCAACTTTAGTCAAACATGAGTCAACTTAGGTTCACATGCAAGGTGGTCAAACTTACGAACACTTGGAAGTTATTTGGATACAGCGGAACCATTAGACCTATACGAACACACACACTTACATATTTATGCATGCTAGGTGATACTTAGAGATTCATCGCTTCTTCTACTTGAGTTTGTTGCACACATCCAAATGTGAGTTTTACGACCCCTCTCTTTACATATTATCATTTATTAGGAGAAAACATGCAAATGCTATCGCTTTAAGATTTTGTATTATTATCATATCACATGATTACCATAGCGCAAATATAACACCCTAAAAGATGACAGAGATAAAAAGACCAAGTTCTGGGCTAAAAGGGTCGATGCGGACCATCGAGGGTGCATAAGGGCAAGGAGACGGTCTTCATGCATGGGAAATTCGGTTTAGGTGGGGCACCCGGAAAGGGTCTGCCATTTTTCTAAAATCAGAAGAAGCAGATCACTCGGCTGGTCAAAGAGACCAGACGGTCCGCATCGATGGGCGGACTATAAAAATTAGTTTTTTTTTCCATATTTTTTGTCATAATTCAATTTCACTTCGTTTCATCGACCGTATACTCTCTGGAGGTTTGTTCTACTACTCTTGAAGATTTGGAACAAGAGGAGGAGGCCATAATCAAAATTGGTAAGGATTATCTCGTGTATTCCTTATGTTTGATTAAGGTCTATATGAATGATCCATGAGATAAGAGATTTTGGTCGGTTCTAGGAATTTTGATAGTGATCCAAGGCTGATCAAAGGCTTCTGATGGCTTGGTAAGAATCATCAAGATGTTTGATCATTCATGCACTTGTATCTTTAGTAATTTGTGGGTTCTTTTTATCTGTAGGTCAGTTCTGATCGATCTATACCTCTAATTGAAGATCAATTGAATCACCAATAGATATAAATGAGCTATGATGAAATAGCGATGATGATATAACGATTAGTTGAGTAGAAATAAGAATATGACATGTGAACTCAAGTCAAATCGCTGGTTGATTAGGACCAAAAGATTAACCGGAGTAGATACCTACTCGTATCTAGTTCCGACAGAGTTACATCGCAAAATAAACAGACACCATATATATATATTCATAAGATCTACGAAAGTCTACACACTTTTACAAATGTTATAGTGGAATTTTCGCAAAACCTAACTCCATACAACAACATGAAATTTTGACCCAACAGTCTCCCTCTAGGTTGTTGCATGGGGTTGATTTATAGTGCTGAGGTTCCAATAGCTGAGAGAAAATTTTCTCCATGAAGTAGATAAGAATAGTGAAGCATAGCGACTTGTTAAAACTCTTTTGCATACTTCTCCATTTCTGCATCACAGCTGATGAGGTTGTTGTTTAGCTTTGTCAAGCTTTGCCACATCTTCCAGATTGAATTTAAGAATGTCAGCAGCAACATGAAGCTTGATATCTTCTTGGTTCATTCTATGAATGATAACTTTTCCACTAACTTCATCATTTATTCCTATTTACAACAAGATGTTCAGAATCATCAGAATATGGTATGTCAACCCCATCTTCGTTAAGCTGAGCATAATCCACATAATCATCAAACTCCCCAACATCATGTACATTTTCTTCAATGTCAACTTCATTTTCAGGTTGATAATTTATATTTTCATTTGCATATTCTGCTTCATCTTTTGAATTCGCATCATCACCAGCATTGACATCATCATCAACTTCTTCAAAATTTTCAGGATGTAACATTCTATTAAACAGAGAGTTTATTGCTCCACTAAACAAACTTTCCTGATGAATTGCTTTCATAGAGTTAAAAAAAGCATTATCCATTGGCCTGATGTTCATAATTTCTCCCTCCCCTCTTAGATCAGGATTCTGTGAGTTGAAAATGATATGAAGAGCATAATTAAATTTTAGAGTCATATCTGAGAGAAAAGTAACAAAAAATAAATTAGAAATAATACAAAGATATTAATATATGAGGAAAAAATTGGTATATCTTGCAAATATTCTTCGCTAAAAAGAACTTCTCCCAGATTTAAACTGTGGCGAGAAGAACTTCGATATTTCATAAAAAGTGAATCGTTGTTCTCACAATTTCTACGATTTCTCAATAATTGTTGAACTTAATGATTGAAACGTGATGTTTCATGGTTTAATGACACATTGTAAAGACTTAATTACTTCAATTTGCAACATGATGTTGTAGAAGATGATTAACAAAACCCTAACTATCTAAAAACAGTACGAAACACACAATTAAGCAAAGAGGAACACAAAACTAACGCAACGCCGAAGTTAAAAGATCACACAGAAGCAAGAAACAGGCGAAATTTGTGATAATGCTCGCAGGGAATTTCGCAGATGATCAATGAAGAAGACAACGGGTTTTTGAGAATTTTGAACTTTGCCATCAGAATATATTAAATAGGGTTTTTAAACACTTTCGCAGGAAAATAGAATTTTCGCAGAAATTTCCAAGTGTGATTTTGTTTAATTAAAAGAACATGCCTTTATTAAAAAAATACACTCAAAAGACACAAACACGTTTTATTCGAAAATATTAAAAACAGTAAAATTTCTTTTTGAGACAAGAATTAACCCGAGATCATATTCATATGAGTCAAAATCAAGCATCTCCTTTTGAACAAATGCAAAGATTTAAATGATGATTATCAGTATTGTTATCCACTTAGACTCATGCATTTTTGCTTTCAATATATGTCATGTGATTTATGTTTATATTATGGTTTAATTATGAATATAATGAGAGCTACACTTAAAGAATTTGTTCTCAACCCATTAACTAGGACACACTCAACATGTATCTGTAGCATCACTTTATATATTTTAGCTCATAAAATAGTTAACAGAGTTTTTAGCTTTTCCATCAAGTCAAACTCTTAGGAATAACTAATTATAAAAACATAGAGCCACAAGTGCATTCCTTTGCAAAAACTATATTCATCTTAAGGTCGATCTTTCAATATGTCGATAATCCTTAGTTTTAACAACAATAAAGAAAAATAAAACAAGTTGAAGTTGTTCAAACTTCAATTCTCTGGTCGATATTTTCATATGCGCAAATCCAAAGTTTGAACGAAACACCAAGAAAGTAAGGCAGAATCTGAAGTACCTAACTCTCGGGTCGATATTTTCATATACGTGGAGAGAGTTCAGTATTTGAGAAAAATAAAGAAAATCAAACAAGTTTAAATTTTTCAAAAAAATTAAAAAAAATAAAGGAAGCAATGAGATTTTCTCATGTAATAATGATTTTATACGGCAACTTATGAGATAATAATGAGTGCATAGATTTAAACCATATTGAGGGTGTAATCAAGCAATAGGATTTACAAGAACGTTTAACCTTTAACGTCACATATCATGGAAGATCATTAATTCAGTAATTTAATTCATCTGAATCACAGACATAGTTTACTTTGTTGAATGGTGAGCCTACATCATACATCATCAAGTAATTAGACCATTAACCTTATCTACTCAATATCCGTAAGAGAATGATAACATATAAATTTATCAATCATTTCTCACAAGCTTAGAACTTATATATATATCAAAAACATTTTTTAAAACAAGAGATATTTTTCAAGTCATTCTTTTATCCCTCGAAATTTTTATTTTTGTATACTGGATTCAATTGAATCATAGGGGATAGAGAAGACCTCCTTTTAAAAAAAAATTATGTCAACACAAAAACAGAAATTTCATATAAGTGATGAAAAATCAGTTTATTTTCTTGCACACAAACAAAGTGAAAAATAGGCGTGTCTTTCAATAAACATAGTTTTAACAACCTAATAACTTAGGATGTCATAACCTAGGTCACGACACCTTGAACCACACTTGATTGTTTGACTCTCAAAACCATGTTTTCTTGGTAGTACGTCCTCCTTTTTTGGTCTTTTGACCATAAAGTTTATAATTTCTTGGAGAACAACTCAGAGTTAATTATTGGTTTGGTAGGAACAAATTTCATTACAAATCGAGTGGTTTTGCTCAGTGTTTGGTTTAACCCATGTTTCAGAGATTGAAACTTAGAGCAACAAGATTATGCATGGGTTGGAGCAAAAGCTTCATATTGAGCACATTTTAACAAAGAAATGGGTTGCTCTTTCTGTGTCTTGTTAGCACGTCTATCACAGTTTCTTGTAAAATGTCCAACACAACCACATACATAGCATTCAATGCTTACTAGCCAAACTAGATGTATCACTACATGAACCATAACATTCTGAGCTAGTATCCTTAATTATTGTTGATGTGGAAGGTTGGCTTATCATGTTTTCCTCCTTTTTAATTTCAGAATCCTTTTTCTGATTTTCTGGAGGTGGTACGTGATGAAAAATTGGTCTTCGATCTTGCTCAGTAGTTGTGATGTGATTATCTGGAGATGTGACATTTTTCTCTATTTTCTGAGGAAATTCCTCTGAAATGTTCACATCCTCAATAATCACTTCATTAGAATTCTTAGAAGATGAGAAGACATTTTTAGACCTATCGAAATTGCTAGCATGCATTACATTATTCACAAAAGCATTTAAGTTTAAGCTATAGAAAACACAGAATTCACAGGAGTAGAGTCAGGTCCAGGGAGTGTTCTACACCACCTCTCACAAACTTAATGAGTTGAAATGGACGTGCATTTACAAACAATTTTGAAGTACCGCCACAACATGTTTTGAGCAAATTTATGCTAGATTAGAAATTATTGAACCCAATGCCCACCCAACTTTCTTCAAAATCTTCAACAATTACATCTGCATTAAAATCATCAACAGAGTTAGTTTTTGAAATACGAGCTAAATCATTTACAGGATGGAAATTAGGCATCATGGCGAAGTTATCCCGGTGGTAGAATGCTACAATATTCTTTCTTAGGCAAGAAACTGATTTCACTCTGTCACTTCTCATATCTTTGATTATTCAAGCAATTGTTCAGCTTGATGGGTGCCATATTCCATATTCTAAGTTTTCCCTCAGCAGTTGCCAACTCGTGTTTGGTACTTTCTATTTTTGAATTCAGCTCATCACTAAGAGAATCTTTAACTACCGTAAAACGTTTTAAGTTCTTGTTTTCTAAAAGAGTTAGGTCAAATTTAGTTTTAAATTCAATTTCATTCTTTTTGAAAGATTCTAATAACCTATTTAGGTTTTCATTATATGTGATGAGTGAAGCATTGGCGTCCCTGCATCTCAAAAATTTGGCAGCACATAATATATTATAAGAGCCAGAATTTACCGCATCGGAATACGCTACAGAGAAGCAAGGCCGGTCTTGAGAATTTAGGGGTCCTGTTCAATCTAAAAAAATTGGCCCCATTCGAAAATAAAATTATAAATAGAAAATGTTCTTAAATAAGGCAAAAAATAAGTTATGACGATAAACATAAGAAAATTATGGTTTTAAAATGACATTCAAAGTGGTTACCGACAAATCTTGCAGATCCCTCTTAGCATTTTTATAGCAAATTGATTGATCAAGTCTTCATAGTTTATAATATATATAAAATCTTCTAGAAAATATGGGCCCCGAAAATGATGGGCCCTAGTCCGTCGCACCTCTCGCACATGCTCAGGGCCCCCACTGCAGAGAAGAGGGACTAACCTCGACCAACTTCACCAGCTTGATCAGCATCGGTTTTCTTCTTTCCTTCAGACTTTTATCATTAACAGACTCAGCCTTCACATTCTTCCATTTCTTCATTTCTTCTCTGTCTCTTTCATATAAGCTTCTCACCAACTCAGCTAACAAAGCTTCTTTAAATTCTGCCTCCCCCATTTCAGCACCCTAGACATAGTCATTTTCACTAACGGGAGCTTTTGGAGTCTTTTCTTCTTTCTTAATTTCAGCAGGAGAACTTTCGGTACTTATCTCAATAATATTCAGTTGAGGAACTTCAATGCTCTGAACTCCTTTCTTCTTCTTCAAACAATCTCTTGCAAATTGACCTAATTCTTAATAATTGTCGCATCGAAGCGTGGACTTATCAAAACCCAGAGATGAATTCAGTAGTTTCTTTTTCCAGTTCTTTCCATAAAACTCTTAGCTCTAAGGGAAACTATAGCCATCTGTCAGTTTAAATCTATCTCTTCAAGATCATTAGGATTGATCTCGGTTAGGTCTTCATAATGAAAGGTTGCAGGAGTTAGTTTTTTGTCCATCAAAGCTTCATAGTTTGATTTGAAAGATGTGAACAAACCAACTTGTTCACTACTGATTTGATAAGCACTAGATTCAACATTTTTAATACCAGCAGATTGGGTGCAGATTGCGTAACGACTGCTTGTGTAGGTTGGGTATTCACAAGTTTATTTTGAATTAGATGCTTAAGAACATAACAGATTGAACCATAACTTCTAGTCACTCCGTACGTGCGAGAGTGGTGCGTTTATGAACTTGGTTTTGGTTATGCCTGACTATGTACGTGATATACATCAAATTATACATATTTTTATATCAAATATTTCTTCAAGGTAAAACTGACTAACTATTAAAAAAATAATACGTTATTGTTTCCTTTTTAGATTTTCAGCTTATTCTAGGTTAAAATCACAAAGAAAGGCATAAGTAAGGAAACAAGAAGAAGATAACAAAGATTTGTGATTTATGGCCAAGAACACAAGTCGTGCTTACCCAAGGACATCCCGTGTGCTACTTCATCAATGCTCTGGACAAGCTTCCTTCTAGAACCTGACAAGCACGGGCCGTGCCCCTGACCTCTCGAAAATACTACAGGATTCCTGACAAGCACGTCATGTGCTTTAATGAGCACGACCCATGCTCAAGTCCGGATTTTGCCTATAAAAGCTAGCTGAAGTCCTCATTCCAAACCACTTAATTCTTTTCTCTCTTTTTAGTTTTCAACTTTGTTTTTATTTTGAGCCACTTGTTTTTGGTGCTTTTAAGCATTCGTCATCAAGTTTGTAAGAAACATTAACTTAATAAGATCTTGTTTAAAGTTTGTCTATGAACTACTCAGTTTCTTTTAAGCAAATCATTATGGTCATGCTTGACTAAACTCTTACAATCACTAGGGAATAAACAAGCCTTTTGGCTGGTTGGTGAAACGAGTTTATAACCTCATCTTAAGGTATGCAAAAATGACTTTATGAAAACTCTTTGTACTGAAAGTGTATTGTTACCCTTTTGAACAAATGTAGCTTGTGTATTGCGGATCATTCGAGGAGTCCAAATCTCATCAATCGGACCTATGACACCCGACTCGGGGATGATTCATGATCCATTTGGTGACTGGCATCCCATGCAAAGAAATACATTCGAGTGTTTTATGTCTATGTAAACATACTCGGTTTTCACGCATGTGTGATCTAAAGGTGAAATCTAATATCCTAGAAAACTTGGTTACTAAAAATGTCACACCCCAACCGACGACGGAATACGTCGGGGCGCGAAGATTGTCCAGAAGCTCACAACACTAGATTTGGTTGCGATAATCATAATAGTTACCCATTTCATAGCAAATAAACAAAACATAGCATCCAAGTCATAACATACGATAAACAACATAAAACATAATCTAAGGTTGAGAGTTCATTATTTAATTTGGTCTCTCTAAAGCCGATGCAATCCTACGGTGATGATATCCAAATCAAACTGCATTACCTGCAACATGTTATAAATAAAGTCAACTAAAATAGTTGGTGAAAATTCATAGGTTTAGTGATAACGTTCAAAAGCATGCGTACAAGTTTAAATAAATGATTCATGATAAAAATGATTAATGATAAAAATGATAAGTTAACGTAATCCAACCCTTGACAATTAGGCTTTCAATCACAAGGCGCCACACGCGAGGCAGGCCAAGTGGGCTTGTCAGGCCAATAGATCTATTATCGTAACCCCGGCATGTTTAATGTTAATAATTACGTTCATCGTTCAATCGTTCAATCGTTCAATCGTTTCATCGTTCATCGTTCATCGTTCATCGTTCAACCAACCAATCAAAACAATCATACAAGTTTCAAGTAATCATCGAACATAGAATACACATGTGAAGATAGAATTTGATAAAATGATACATGTTGCACCCCAAAAACATTTATGTAAAAAGGGGCTATGAAAACTCACATGATGGCGAAAGTGTCGAGAGTAAAACCAAAGAATAGCGGCGCGAATCAAACCCGGAGATCACCTTTACGATCGAATGCGATGGAGTAATCACCGACAAATAAATAAGTACATAGATAAGTATTCGAACGAATAAAACGTGCGACTCGTCATGACACGACGGACTCGATCGGATACGCGACTCGTTGGTGAAGTATTTAAGTAATGTTATGAGAATATAAGTAATCAAGTGGTGAAACCTATATCTAGGTCAAACGTTAAGCAAAAAAATTATTTATTTAACCATAAAACTTTACGACGTCCCAAACCTTGATTATTTTCCATAAAATCAACCGAACCAAATTTAGTCTTCAAAAATTAATTTGGGGCTGATCTAAATATATATAATTACCAAATAAAATTTCAAGACATAACTCAAATGCTAAATCAATGATTTACTCAAAATGATTTATTTTTAGTTCCAAAAAAATACTAGTTAATCTAATAATAATTAAACAACCAATATCTCATTCTTAACATGGCATAACCCTAGATCTAGGTCCAAAATCATATTCCATACAAGAATCAATACTCTAGTTTAACATTATCATCATCTAATCAAGATCTAATTAAGATCTAGTCATGAGAGATCAAGAAAAACACATAAAAATCATCCTTTTTCCTAAAAAAAATTCTAGATCTATAAACAAACTAGTGGTATCTTCATCCCAAACCCTAGATCTACCATCAAGATCGTATCCATATCAAGATCCAACAAAGATGTTTGTGTAAAACCTAGATCTATGAAGATCTATGGAAGAAAAAAAAAAATAAGAAAAAGATGAACTTTTTGTATAAAAATCAAGTTTTTATAACCAAAACACTAGATCTATCACTTATGGTGTTCATCCATGGCAAAACATACATAAAAATTGGTTCTTTTTCCAGCCATGACATAGATTTTACAAGTTCTTTAAAGGTCTAACAAGATCTCAACAAAAAAGTGTTATAAAAATCCATAAAAGTTGATAAAAATCAATTATTTTTGTTCAACATCACTAGATCTAGCTTTGGGATGCAAGATCTAGGTTTAGATAAGCATAAAGATTGGATCTTGATGATGGGGGATGAAGGATTCAAGAAGATGGAGGTTGGGTTTGATGAATCTAACCTTTTTGGTGGAAAACCGACACTAACCGAGGCTCGAAATCACCAATCTTAGCTCCAAAAACTTCAAGAACTTGATCCTCTCTCTCTAGCATTTTTAGGGTTTTTGTTTTGGGTGATTAGGAGGTGAAATATGGAGGCTAGAATGAGAATAAGATGTTAAATACTAAAAAATTAGGGCTGAAAACGCGGTTTTCCGTATTTGCCCATTCGCGAGTGTCGTGTGTATTGTTTTCGCTCTAATTTCTTCGTTCTAGCTCCGATTTGACCCCCGTTTTTTCCTATATTCCTCATTTTAAGCCCTCTACCACACTAACCACATTTAATCCACTCAAATTGATATAAAATATGCCTCATAACAATTAATGGTTGATAAAAATATCATACAAAAATGCATTTTTGGTCGGTTTTGTCGTTTTTATCACTTTTAAGCAACTCACCAACGTTTTACGATCCGATCAAGTGTGTGATGACTCATGACATTGTAAGTGATCATATGACTCATAAACATGATAAAACTGATATACGAAACTCAAAAATGTGATCTCCCGGTTAAAATCGAACTCGCGCGGGATTTACCGAACTTTCACCGTTTTCGTTCTAGACCTTGAATTCACACCAACCCTCACTTGTATTTACTTGTGTGTGTAACTAGTATTACACATAAGGGTCATACACGTTTAGATTGATCAAATTCCCGGTTGAACGTAATTCAGCGACGTGTTCGCGTAAAATCCGAATTAAAGACAAATCAAACATCAAATCGGTCAATAAACATGATAATGGATCCAATAACATGAAATTAGGTTAATAAACATCAAAATCGATCAATACCCATAAATTCGATTATCAATCAACGGATCGGGTTATAATACGGATAAAAATCAGACAATCGGAAAACCCGGAATGTTACAAAAAATTACTAATTAACCTAGACCTAAACCTAGACCTAGACACACTAAGCTGAAATCCAATATCCTAAAACTAAACCAAGCCACTAGGCAAGTGTACCTATCGACTATAGTAAAGCTTATAGAAGACCGGGGTCGAACCCTAGAGACACTATGAATACCAAAATTAACTAAGGAAATGAAATGGAAATTTCAGCGAATTGATTAAAGTGACTTGAGAAATAAATTAGCTAAACTAACTAATTACTCTAACAACCGACACCTAGGAACTTTAAGAGAAAACCAGAGATGAGAAAGGTACCACTTAGACCTAGAAACCTAATTAACATTAACAACTTCACTTGGCTATGACAACTCTAATGGAACCAGGATCTTAAGACACAACCCCTAGAAACCCTACGAGCCCCTGAATCACTCTCTTGACATTACTGATAGAATACCTAACGGTCGGAATAAACGAACTGGTTGGTTAGTTTACGTTTTGAGTCCTTCCTAACTGTTGATTCTACCGCTCGAACAAATGGTTCACCTTTTGAGTCCTTCCCATTTTACTTACCCTAACCACCTTCGAAACTATCTAGGGCACCCTAAGATAAGTGGAGCTACCTCTAATTACTGCAACTGACATAGATAGCAAATTAGCAAAATTCCGAGCACAATTATTTTTGAGACAATGTTATCCTAGTTCATTAACCAACCTGATACACATTACCTTTATCACCTTCCGGAATGTGTAAAGATAGCAGCACACAAATCCGAGGAATCAATTAACATTCAATCCTATGAACAACTAGATTAGGTAATCATATTAACTTGCAAACATACAGTCACACAAATTAATTACCCAGCCCAAACCGGAAGACATCCGCAGATTAAGAAAGCATTGAACATCAACTAAAACCCTAAATCAAGAACACATATACATCAATTACAGAAGTTAGAGGAGTTTCAATAAAACATCAAATCCATCACAAGTATCATAAAAGCGAATAATACTGAAAATTTTAATTAATTATCCATTTGGTCTTAGTGGTAGAAAATGCTTAGCCAATTACCATAGTTACATTTAAAATCACAGAAAAGATTGAAACTTTGAAAGTAAATATGGTTTTAGGTATAACGATTAATCAAAATCAAAGGAGAAATCGAGAACCGGTAAGTAAATTCATGTTGAATGGTTGATTCTCCAAGCCTCCAGTTGATCCTAGCCTTCCTCTGCCTCTAAATCGTCCCCAAAGAACTCCAAAATCGGTGGTAAGTCTAAAAGTCCCGAACTCAACCCTAAAAGTCGAATTTATAAGAAAAATACTTAAGTTGAGGGTTTTTGACCTCTAAGCGTATCGCTTGAGGAGCCTTCTCTCCGGGTGATACGCGTGCCCACCATGTATCAATAAAATAGTAGTGTTTGACCCCAAGCACTGCCTTTGACTCTCTCCTTCCCAAGCGTATCGCTTGGCAAACATAAGGGGCTAGGCGATACACATGGTATGGCTATTTTAGCTCTTTTTCTTCTTTTTGCCTTCCATATTCCTCCGATACTCATTCTTCCTCTGAACTGAACCATTACCTACAAAAATACACTAAAAACATAATTAAGACTCAAATACTCAAACTTAATTAAAACCAAATGAAAACAACCTAAAATGACTCAAAACAGACTCTATTAGTATACAAAATACACGGAAAAACCGGATGTGTTTGACACACATCAAACATCCCCACACTTACTCGTTTTTCTTCCTCGAAAAAATACCACAACAGAATCATAACCAGGAAATCACATTCTAACTTCTTAACTTATTCAAATTCAAATTCTAATTAACCATAACACATAGCCTAGCTCGATTACCGGTATTTCGACCCGATTAAACCTAACCACCAAACGTTAGCCCCAAATGCATCAAATATTATTCTTTTATTATTAAATCATTCAACCTAATGGATCCCACACAAAGACGTCACAAATCCTCTTATTCCCGTCTCAAAGATTCAAGGCACGGGTTAAACCGGTTAGATTTTCCCGCCCAAATATTTGAATATATAAACATCTCAAAATAGTGGAATGTAATGGATGAATGCATATTTTTTTCTATAATTGAGCTACTTTTCAAAAAAAAAAAAATAGAACTTTAATCCAATTAAACTCATAGTATTTCAAATTATTGACACATAAGGATATTTAAGCATTTTAGCCAACCGAGTCTGCCAATACATCGAGACTATCTATAAACAACTTACAATTAATTAATATTTAGCAATTAAGCATATTTACTAGACAACCGATCCCTTCCCTGATAGTACTATCAATTTCCATTGAATGCAGCTTTAATCAAGAACATTTTTTGAATTTTTCAAATTTTCTTTTTCAATTTTTTTTTCAAAGACTTAAATAAATGAAATATAAAAATAAACAAGACTGAAGACATAGTCTTCCCATCCCCGCACTTAAACAACACATTGTCCTCAATATGAGCCGGAAAACAACTAAAGATAACCAAAAATAAAATTAAAGATGATGAACAAGCTTCCCTGAATAAATTTTTGATGAATGAAGGCAAGTTTGTTTGTATTTGGCCCTCCACTTTAAATCTTTTATTTTGATCGAATGAATATCGCCGGGCTTGTACATTAATAAACACAAAGCACAACGACTCGACTCGACACGTTAGTTATAAATCAGTTATAAATCACGAAAAATAAAAATCACAAAATAATAAAAATTAAGGACAAAAAAAATGAAACAAATTAGAAATGGTGTTTACCTGGAACTCAAGATTGCAAGAACCGGTCATCACAATTTATTAAATAAAATTTCAAAAATTTTCCTGCTTTTATGGACATCGCGTATGGCGCAGGGCTCTTAGACAAAGCCCCCGTACCTCGAGGAGCACATTTGACCGGTTCTTTCATGATCCTTCATGCGTATCGCTTGAGCATACCTCCCCTCCAAGCGATACGCTTGGAGCGAAATTTCCAGGGATCCGGGAATGATTTTGGGACTTGAAAATTTATCTATCTTAATTGAGCTTGACCTCACTTTTCCCAAAACTTATTCCGCCTTACCGGATCATTATGAAACATACCTGGAAGCACTTCCAACCCATCTTCATGCTCTTGAACCTCTTGAATTTTTCTGCAAACACTGAAAAACACACAAACACTGAATAACACAAAATTAAACCAAAGATACAAACTTTACAACCCGGACGCTTTTTAATTTCAAACCTCTAACCTAACTCCAATCCCATGGTTCGGAGGCTTCTTTTTCATACATTTTACCATCAAATTACCAGTGATTTCCCGGTTTATCCACTCCCTCTTCACACCCACTCTCTCAATTACCCAAATATCAAAACTCATCACTTCCAACAACTCTCTAACCTTCCAATGCTTAAATCAACCCGGAAGAAATCTAAATGTTCCTATATAGCTCAGTTTCGGGTCGTATTCACACTCCACTAGCTCTATCCTCCCCACACTTATATCAAAAGTAGGATCATCACTCAAACTTACTAAATCTCCAAGTGTGACTTTCCTACACTCATCCTCACTCACCACTATCCTATCTTCAATCAGCACTTCACCGGGTTCCCAATGTGGGTCAACCCTTACCTCAAATACCTCATCTAACTCATTCACCATCTCGGAAATCTCCCCACACTTGTCTTGAACTGTCATCTTACCATCTAACCTATTTCCCACTACCAGATCTGCCCCCATGACACAATTCAAACAACGATCCATACAATATATAAAAGATTCAAGAAAATAGATGGATTCGTGGTAACTTGCACCCGACTTACCAACCCCAAAAGTTACACTCTCATTGTTAACCTTCAATGTATTGTTACCCTCAAAAACATCAACTAATGCTCTAACGTCCTAAGGAAAGGTCTACCTAAAATTAGTAGGCACTTAACATCATAGTTCATGTCGACAACCATAAAATCAACAGGGAACAAAAAATTACCAATTTGTTCAAGCACATTTTCAACTATTCCCCTAGAATTCACCACATAACGGTCGGCCAATGATATACTCATGCGTGTAGGGGCCGGATCTCCTAAACCTAAGTGTTGATAGTTAGAATATGGCATTACAATAATACTATTACCGAGATCCGCCAACGCGCGCGTCACAGATGAGCTACCAAACGCCCGGATCAATCAATTTCTCTGATAGCTTATTCTAGACCATAGAAGATAATTGTGCTTCTAATGTGACATCCAAAATGGCCTCTAATTTCTTTTTATTAGACAACAAATCTTTTAAAAATTTAGCATACTTAGGCATCTTTTGAAGTACTTCAATAAAAAGGTAAATTGATCTTAAGCTGCTTAAATAACTCTAAAAATTGACCGTACTCTTGCGCATACTTTTGTTGAATTAGATGTTGAGGGAATGAAACACCTCGCACTACACTCGACCACCTTCTATTTATTGAGATCGCGGATGGGAAACCGATTGACCTTGTTTCTGTGATTCGTGACTGCAAATTGGATTTCAAGGGCCATATTTTCTCTATCGGTCTTATTCCCATGCATCTCGGGAGATTTAATGTTATCGTTAGTATGGATCGGTTATCTCATCACCATGATGAACTCATGTGTTTTGATAAAACAATCCGCATTCCTTATCCGGATGGCCAGTTTTTTATGATTCATGCCAATAAACCATCAGGTGGGCTTAAACTTATGTCTTGCGCATATCATGGAGGTTCAAGAAAAAATGAAAGGGAATCGAAGACATACCGGTCGTGCGAGATCTTTGTTAGGATTGTTAAAGATTTACATTTTAATGCATATTTCGTCATGAAGGATTGCTATATGCTTGATAGATCTAGGGTTCTTGAGATCAAGACATGATTTTTATGCTTAAAGTTCACATTTTTTTCTTGATTTCTATAATGGATCTTTAAAGATCTAAACCATGCTTGATCATCCATGCTTAGATTTTGATAAAAATGTATTCTTGGATGTAGATCTAGGGTTTGGATTAGAGGAATTACCATCATAATCATGGATCTAGGGTTTGATAATAAAAAAATGTGATTTTTATGCTTGGAACTTGTATTTTCTTGATTTCCATGATTAGATCTCGTTAAATCTTAAAAAAGTTGAATTAGAATGTTTAGATTTACATGAAAATATGATTTTGAACATAGATTTAGGAATATACGATGTGATGTTGGAAATCTAATGTTTAGATCTATAATTTGGCTAGAAATATTATATATATTTTTTCATTATATTTAGGTTTTGCTTTCTATAAAATGGCTAGATTAATATTTATTTCATGTTATTATCCATAATTAGGCATGTTAGGATCATTATGACTATTATTTTTTATTAATTGATCTTCATGAAAATAAATATTTGTGTTGCGACGTCATGAAAATAAATAGATAATTAATTTATGTCTTCGTTGACTTAGATCTAGGTTTGACCTCATTATTTGGATAATTAATCCCTTACGTTATCACTCAACTAAATCACCAACGAGTCGTGAATCCGATCGTGTCCGTCATGTCGTTTCGTGTAGTACGTTTTATTTATTTATTTACTATTTTTTTTTGTTTTTTGTTGGTGTTTTCAATACCGTGTTCGATTGCCAAGGTGATCTCCGCGAGCCGCAATCTTTGGTTTCATTCTTGACATCTTCGCTATCATGTGAATATTCATAGCCCCTCTTTATTTTATTGTTTTGGGGTGCAACATGTACAATTATTCAAACTCTAGAACGATAATCTTTACTCTAAAACTACATGCGTATTCTGTGAACATCGTGTTTTCTAAATCAATGTGATCTATTTGTTATGTTTGTGAACGACCTCTAGAACGACCTCGTGTGACATTAACTTTAAAAAGCCGGGGTTTCAATGATAGATCTATCAGCGTGACGACCCACCTAACTTGACCGGTATTTGGCGTCGGGTGATTGGTAACCTTATTGTCATGATTGGATCATACACTCTTGCTTACTCTATTCATATTGTTTATCATATTTGGTTTACACTTAATCTCATGGAACACATGATTTAGAAACAATGCTATGCTACCAAACTTATGTTTACCCACCAAGTATTTGTAGTTGACTTGTATGTTCCACATGTTGCAGGTAATGCAGTTTGACTTCGGATATCGTCATCTTAGGAATGTATGGGCCTAGTGTGACCTAATTAGAAAATTGGACACAGTTTGTTTTTGGACATGTAAACCTTGAATTATGTTTATGTTTTGGTTATCTATGAAATGGGCTAAATTAAGTATATCGTAACATTTTAATTAGTGTTGTGAGCATCTGAATAATCATCGCACCCCGATATATTCCGTCATCGGTTGGGGTGTGACAAGGTGGTCCTATCATCTGTTAGCAACAATCTTAACGAAAGCTTATTAATAAACTGATTGCTAACCACGCCACTGGCGAGTCTTCCCAAGTGATGTTTTCTTTGATTTTCTACACTTAAAACTCAATTTATCTTTATTTTATTTTCTTTTCTTAGATTACTTTTCTATCTTAAAACTTAAATGTAATATTTGGTTAGCTGTTGACAAATGCAAAGTATCAAAATCCCTCATTTCCATACATTGTGTCCTTGGATGACCTCGGTATCTTACATTCGCTATACTACGCAACGATGGGTGCACTTGCCCATGTATGTAATGTATAGTGATTGTTCGTTATCGTGTTTTATAAATTTAAAGCTGAAATGCAATAGTGGTGTTGAAACATACCTATAGTTGTCATATTTTCATATATGCCCACACGCACAACAGTAAGTGTGAGAGCGGTGCAGGGGATGAAACAAACCACAATTCCTTATAAATATTTTTACTCAATAAAATAATCTGGTGCACGGGTTGTCCCTTGTTGTTTCAAGACAAGGTATCCGAACGTAATGATACTTTGACCATAAGCTCTTATGAGTAAATGACATTATTTACACATTATATTTGTTTCTTAACAAACGTTCTTTTCGGGAGTCATCCCTGCTGGTGAACAACCGATGAGACCTATGATTGTGCTACCTGAGAAAAGGCTAGTTCTACTTACGTATAGCAATCTTTTGGAAAGTTTATAGGTAAAAAGGTTACTACATCAATGGCAAGTCATCCCAAGTGATATTATCTTTTGATTAAATTAACCCAAATCTTATTTTATCTTCGTTTTATTTTTATTAGTTCTAAACTTTATCAACTTTTGGATCTGGCTAGACATTGTGAAAGGTCCAGTATCAAGAGCTCTCGTTTCCTTGGACGACCTTGGTATCTTACCATCAATGTACTACGCCAACGATAGGTGCACGTACCCTGACGTGTGGTGTATGGCGATTGTTTGTTATCCTGTTTTATAAATTTAAAACTTGCACAATAGCGGGGTTATCTAACCCATATTTGTCATATTATTATATGTGTCACACACACGTCAGTTATATATAGAGAACATTAGAGATCCTAAACACCCTTAGTCTCATACCTAATTTTGCGGTCTCTCTCTCGGTTCTCATCTTCAATTCGTGAACTAACATCTTCACACAATCCATTCCTAAAGGGAACCAAGTCGATCATGTATTTCTTTTTCGCATCTATGGGTTTATCAGGTACCCGATCTTTAATCTGTTTTCTATCATTATTATCAAGAATTGATCAACAATAAATATTGTGAAGTACAAACATAATAATTATAATTATGCATTAAAAATAATAGGCCGAAAAAGAATTGTTCCCCTATAATAATTAATTAAGCTTAAAAAAAATATAGGCCAAAAAATAATTGTTCCCGTGTAGGGGATGGTTCAAGCAACGAATGAAGCACTTTCACTTTTTGTCTACAGCGAGAATTTGACAAAAAGTGATCTTAAATCTCCATTTTACATTTTACCACGTTTATTAAGGAAAACTCAGTTTTGACGAATCAAAAAAATATATATTTACTAGAAATTCAAACTTTATCAAATTATTTAATTGCTCGCAAGCTGTAATTTGTTTTTATAGAGTTTTTAAAATTAATATTTTTACCAGTTTTAAAAATTTGCGATATATCCAATAATAAAACATTATTAATGGTGCACCATGAAAGATACATAAAACATTAATATAATGGGCACCATGAGACAGGAGTATTATTTTATTTTATGAAATATAAACATCTTTATCATATAAATCGTATAAACCAACAAAAATATGTCATCTGTCTTGTCAATTTTTTTATTTTGATAAACATTAATTCTATTAACCTTTTTAAACTAAAATAACTATTACATACTTTATTATTACATAATAAAATTAAACAGCTTTTTATCATTAATCTATACTATATAATAAATAAAAAGTTTGGTCATACTTTAATTAGTAAAAATAATACTAGTTATCACTATAAAATTTTGGATTAAGTCATAATTTTAAAAAATAATTATCCAAATACTAAATTTCCATATTAGGGTTTTTATTAAGTTTAAACATTTAATAAGAAAATATCCAATAAATAATTATTCAAATACAAATTTTTTATATTAAAGTTAATAATTATCCAAATACTAAATTATTTAATATTAAGGTTAATATTTTATTCAAGATAATATTTTTATTGCATATATATTATATTTTATTGCATATACTTTAATACTTTAATATAATGCTTATAATATTTTATTGATAATAATATTTTAATTAATTTGGTCATACTTTAATTAGTAAAAATGACACTTGTTATCACCATAGAATTTTGAATTAAGTCATAATTTTAAAAAATAATTATCCAAATACTAAATTTCCATATTATGGTTTTCATTAAGTTTAAACATTTAATAAGAAAATATCCAATAAGTAATTACTCAAATACAAATTTTTATATTAAAGTTAATAATTATCCAAATACTAAATTATTTAATATTAAGGTTAATATTTTATTCAAGATAATATTTTTATTGCATATATATTATATTTTATTGCATATAATTTAAAACTTTAATATAATGCTTATAATATTTCATTCATAATAATATTTTAATTAAATATTATGCATGAAATATAAAATATTTTATTCTATTTAATTTTATAATTGTTTTTTACTTTAATTGAGTTTATATTCAAATTTACCAAGTATTTCATTTTAATATAATAAACAAAATCCTTATTTTCCGTGACTATATATCTTTTATTTTAACTGCAAACATCAGGTTACCAGGGAGTCTCATCATGGCAAATGATGTTACCCACGACATGTTACGACCGTAGTCCGTACGGGTAACCAAAACCCTCTGTGTTGCACATCGACCCCAGAGGAAACCCATCGCCTAAATGCCTATTGTCGTAAAAGTTTTGAGCCACCTATAATTACTGAGATATTTTTATATAGATGTACAAATACATAATTGTCGTAGATTATGATTTTGTTTATAGTTTTTTTTTAAAGTCAGTCGTGTAACACACGGGGATAAAAAACTAGTATTGCTATACAATAGTGTTAAAAATTCGAAATATATATATTTTTAAAAAAGTTTACAAAAATATGTTATACAATAGTGTTATTATAAAAAGAACAAAGTGATATTTATTGTGTATATGTAAGTATTATAAATACAAAATGCTATTTTATAAGTGTTACTGTATATATTATAAAAGTACGTAAATTTTATAATAGCACTACATAATTTGTACTACTTGTAGCAATGCGATAATACCATTATGTTGTTCTTAAAATAGCACTTTATAAAGTATATTTTTAGAAGTATTTTTAAAATGGATATAAAAAATGATAGCAATATTATACACGTGTTAAAGATAAAAATTACTTGATTTATGGTATATTTTTTGCAAAAAATTATATAGTATATAATAGTTATTTTAGTTTGAAAAAGTTCATGGATTAAGTAAGTAGTTATTAAAAAAATCAAATTTACTAACTTTACCAAAGGGTAGAAGTAATGGTCTCACGTACCATGCGGGGTGATGATGTAGACTGAAAGATGATACAGAGACACCATAAGTCTCACTGCAGGGCCGCACTTTTTCTTCTCATTTCACTTTTTCACTCTGTATCTCTAACCATAACTTTCTCTCTCTCTTATTTATTTAATTTTATTTTATAATAATAAAAAATGAGTGTCGTGTGGGGTGATCATAACCGGGTAAATAAGAGAAAATATGAGGTGATGATGCGACGTTGAGGTGACAAATAATCCACATGACACTCGAATATTGGTTATTACTGTTTGTAGGATAAAAAAGCATTCTACCGAATCCAACCCCATAAAACATATTATTAGATATATAAAACATTATTGTCTTTTAACATGCCCCACAAATTTATATAGACATTTTGACTTAAAAAATATATTAATACATTGCTAAATGCGCTTTAACAAAAATAAATAAAAAATAATAGAACAAATTAGTGATGATTACATGATCATAAAAATACTAAGGCAATGTTTGGTATGCAGGAATGGAGTATGGAATGGAATGAGCCATTACATTTGAATGAAAAATGACATGTTTGGTAGCACATTGAAATAGAATGGACCATTACATAAAGAATACGATTTCTTTCATTTGTAAGGATTTTCATTCCATATGGGAGGGGTGTTTTTTTTCGATTTCTTCAAGGAATGGAATGAAAGTTTTTTTTTTCAATTAGATTTCTTCATAAAAATAGAAAGTAAAAAAAGGAAAAAATATAAAAAATATAAAAAATATAAAAAATAATAATAAAATAATACAAAATAAATATAAAACAATAAATAAATAAAAATTATAATGATAAAATTAAATTAGAAAATAGAAAATAAAAACCAAATAAAATAAAAAATATAAATTAAATTATTTAATAAAAAATTAAAATTAAAAAATCAAATAATAAAAAAATTAAAATTATAAAAATAAAAAAAAATTAATTTTAAATGGAATATTAGTAAATTATATTCGATTACTTCGCTTTTTCTAATCATAAAATAATACGAAATAATGATTTATTCCATTCTCACATGGTAACTAAACAGGATGATGGAATGGTAATGATTTATTTCATTTCCTCGTCCATTTCATTCTTTAGCTCATTCCATTCCCTAGCTCATTTCATTATCTCATACCAAACAAACCCTAAAAATTATCAGTATAAAATGATATATAAGATTGTTATACAAGCAAAAATAAATTATAAAAAACATAAATAAAACATCTATATTTTACAAAATTAAATAACAAAAAACCATCATATATAATTAATAAAAATATTTGGAAGATAAATGTTACTCTTTGGTGACTCCTCATTTGTATTTCCATGCCTGTCTTTAATTAGATTTTTTTTAGAACGGCAAATTATCAATTTATTCAAGACGGAGCTGGCAAGAATTTAAAACCATGAAATCCTAAACAACATCCATAGTTTGACTATTGCATCTGAGAAAAACATCATAAGAGAAAAATAATATCAAAGTATCTAATGTGCAATATAGCTCACAGGAGGTAGTCTTCAGTTGCCTCCTTTAGTTAGTGTACGTCAAAGTTCCTCCATTTTCTCCATGAAATACTTCTATCTTTGAGTCTTCGTCCAATCTATAAAAATCCGATTGTCTAGATGTCCTCCACAATTTTGGCAACCATAACCATTCTTTGTTTAAACATAGCTTCATTTCGTGCACCCCATAGGCACCATGTTCTGACCAAGAGTAATGCCCGTAGGATTTCCCTATTGCGTCTTTTACCAGTGTTTAGTTCAGAAATTTTTAATATGTCTCGAAAGGAAAAAAAAGTAGACCGATAGAATGTTGCATCACGACGCCACTTGATCCCACACCATAGCTGCATATCGACATCCAAGGAAAAGATGATCCATTGTTTCTTCCATTTTGTTGCAAAGTTTGCACACTGTGTTATCAAGATGTATGTTTTGTCTAGATAATGCTATCAGCATGGGAAGCCGGTCCATTTCAAACCTCCAACATAACATGTTAATCTTGTTTGGAACCAACTTTCACCATTTGAATGAGAAGAAGGGAACCTGGAGCTTCTGTCGATGATATAGATTCTTGAACTACTTGACCAAGAATGTGTTTTCTTCCAATTACTCTAATCGTCATTCTTTCTCAACCTGCAACACAACATTAGCTAGTATAGATGACAAATGTTGCATTTCTAACATTTTCGCTCCAGATGCAGGAATGGTCCTCCATTCCAAAGACCATTAGACAACATTCTGAACTATTTGATAACAATCTTGAATTAAACATTGCTTTCTTTTTTATAGTGCAAATAGGGCTGGGAATTTATTAGCTATAATGTAACTGTTGAGGATGCTTCCATGAAGGACAGTGAATGCATTGCTTATCATAAAAGCCATAATTCTAGTGTTTTAAATGTTTCTAAAACTGACACTTTTGAATTTCCTAAGTTTGCTACTGAAGTTTCAAAGTCCGTGTCAAAACTTCCTGTTTCAAATGTTTTTGGTGAACAAATTTCATTTGGTGTGTTTTCTGTTGGAAAGAATGGTGGTTGGGTAAAATCTTTGAAAAAAGGGAAGGAACCACGGGTTTTTGGTTCCTCGTTCCCCGATATGTTTGTATTTGGGAAATCTGATAATGTGATAAATGTGAAAAAGGAAAGGGTGTCTAATCCACAAGACTTTGTCCTTTATCCAGAAGTTTATTTTGCCTATAACCAAAACCGACCAATAAAGCAGGAGTATGTTTTGTCCACTCATCCTGAAGGCAAAACATATTGGATTCATAAAAATGCAACAAAACCAAAATGGCAATCCACTAGGCGATAATATTCCCCAGCCTCCCGCTTTTCCAAAGAAACAATCATGTCATACTTGTGGAAAGCCTAGACACTTGGCACGAAATTGTTTGCCAAAGTCTCAACTTACCAGGCTAGTGCTCCAATTAAAATTTTAGCACCTCAAAAAACAACGGTGCTGAGACCTCACCAACAGAAGCAACCAAACTTGAAACAATTCAATACTAAAAAGGGTTTTCAAGCAAATTCAAATTCTGCAAATAATTCTTCAGAGTTGGAAAGGTGAGAGATGAAGGTCATTGGAATGTAGCGAAGATGGTTAATAGAAATTATCAACAAAAGGGTGTGTATTAAAAACACACCAGACAGTCCAATAATGCTTATTTTCAAACTTCTAAGCAAAACTCACCGTATGTTACCGTATGTTACTAAAACAAATAGCCAACCCTGGAAGGTGAAGAAAGTATATAAACCCAAAAATGTCCTGGAAAAACCAAACACTGCTTCATGTAGTTCCAACATGAAGAAACCCAGACCTGTTATGGCCTGGGTACCGATCTCTAACTAATCTCCTTTTAATGCAGGAATAGCCAAGGAGGACTGTTAATAATCTCTAGGATGTTGACAGTGGTTGTTCCAGGCATATGACAGGGGACATGTCCGTGTTGCAAAATGTACAAGAATTCGATGGAGGATATGTTTCATTTGTAGGAGGTGTAAGAGGTCATATCTGCAAGAAGGGTACCGTTAAGAATGGGTGCTTAGTTTCCATGATGTCAACTATGTCGAGCAAATCATTCACAGCTTATTGAGTGTATCACAAATTTGTGTTAGAGAGTATCCAATTTTGTTCAACAGTAAAGAATGTTTAATTTTGAAGCTTAGATACACCATAGCTAATGACTGGGTGCTAGTGCGCACTCTTATACATGGCAATTCCTATGTGTTGAACATTAACAAGCCACCTACTATTGAAGTGGCATGCCTACTTTCAAACACAGCTGAAAATCATGCTCAGCTTTCGCATCGACGCATGGGTCATACAAATGTGAAGCATCTCAATCGACTTGCAAGGGGAGATCATGATAAAGATTTACCAATCAAAGAATTCACAATGAGAGAGAAATATGGGGCTTGTGCTAAGGGGAAGCAGCACAAAAGGCCTCATAAACCAAAGATTTTCAATTCCATCGCCTTAGTGTTGCAATTTCTTCATATGGACCTCTTTGGTCCAGTGAGTATGCTAAGTTTAAATCGTTGTGCTTTTGCTTAGTTATTACTGGCGATTACTCACATTTTACTTTGGTGTTCTTTTTAGAAAAGAAAAGTGAAACTGAAGGTATTTTAAAAGCTTTCATCAATTTGATTGAAAATAAGATCAACCTGAAAGTGAAATCCATCCAAAGTGACAGTGGGACGGAGTTCAAGAATAGTACCATTGATGCATTTTGTGCTGAAAGGCGATTAAACATCAATTCAGTGCTCCTTATACTCCACAACAAAATAGAGTAGCTGAACGTTGCAATAGGACGTTGATTAAAGCAGCACGCACTATGCTATGTGATTCAAATTGCCAACTATGTTCTAGGCAGAGGATGTAAATACAACCTGTTATGTGCAAAATAGGGTGCTCATTAATAAGCGACTACAAAAGACTCCATATGAGATTTTATACAAAGAGAAACCCAAGATTGGACACCTACGTGCTTTTGGGTGTCCCTGCACTATTCCTATACATGATGAACTTCCTAAATTTGCAGCCAAAGCTGATGAATGTTATTTTGTAGGATATTCAGCCAGCTCAGCATATCGGGTTTAGAATAAGACGACAAGGAAGGTGGTGGAATCTCCCAGCGTTGATTGGCTTGATAGTAAATCCCACTGATATAGGAGTTGGTCCCGCACATGTATTTGAATATAATCAATTATTTATACCTTTCAAATTAAATCATGTGATTGCAGAGGAATTGTTCCATGATGATGTCCCTACACGCTCAGGACCCATGTGATGTCTAAGACTCCTCCAGTGCAAGACCCAGAGCTTGGCTCAGAATCAGCTCCAGAAGCTGACCTAGTTGTCACTGTTGAAGATAAGGATGTTCCCTCTCCATTAGAGGCAGATTCAAATGCAGAAACTCATGAGGCAAATGCTCCAGAAGATAACATTTCCAATCTGGACCCTACAGTTCCCACGTTACTAGAAACTCGCATTCACAAAGATCACCCACCCGAGAATATTATTGGCCCTCTTTATGTAGGGGTACAAACAAGAAGCACATATGGGGTCATAAATCAGTGTATGTTTACGTGCGTTGTCTCTCAGATCGAACCCCCAGATATTGATATGGCATTAAAGGATCTAAGCTAGGTTGAAGCGATGCATGATGAGCTGAATCAGTTTACCGGAATGAAGGTATGGCAGTTAGTTTAAAAGCAAATGGATCAAAGGGTCATTTCTACTCATTGGGTTTATAAGAATAAGAAGGACGATAGTGGCGTTATTGTGCATAACAAGGCACCGTTAATTATGCAAGGGTACTAGCAGATTGAAGGAATCGATTATGATGAAGTGTATGCTCCTGTTGCCTGATTGGAGACAATTCAAATTTTTCTGGCGTATGCGTCTTACATGAACTTTACCGTATATCAAATGGATGTTAAGACTGCATTTTTATGGTGAAATGGATGAGAAGGTATACGTGTCTCAACTTCCTGGGTTTATTGATGAAGATTACCTATATCATCTTGTTCAGCATGGGTATTCACGTGGTAGGTGGATCAGACACTATTTCGAAAAGGTGGTTGGTGATGATATAATCATGATGCAAGTGTATGTAGATGATATCATCTTTGGGTCTACAAATGAAGATTTGTGCAAGGAATTTGAAGTTGTCATGAAGCAGAAATTTGAAATGAATGCTATGGGAGATATGCGGTACTTTTTTGCCATTCAAGTGAAACAAGATGCTAATGGCATTCTCATTCATCAAGCTAAGTATGTTGATGAGATTCTGGAGAAGTTCAAAATGTCAAACTGCAAGACAATGGCCACGCCTATGGTTTCTCGACCACTTTTAGCCCCTGATCCAGATGGCGAACCAGTAAGTGAGCACATGTATCGCTCCATGATTGGCTCCCTGATGTATTTGACCACTAGTTGACCAGACATCATGTTTGCTGTTCATTATATGTGCTCGTTATCAATCTCAACCTAAAATGTCTCATTTTCTTGCTGTCAAAAGAATCTTTAAATATCTGAAGGGCAGGCCACGACTTGGTGTTTGGTACCCTAAAGATTCGGAATTTAATTTGTTTGCTTTTTCTGACAGTGATTATGGAGGTTGTGAACTGGACAGTAAATCCACATCTGCAGGATGTCAATATCTGGGAGATAGGTTGATCTCCGGTAGTGCAAAAAGCAGCACACAATCTCAAAATCCATAGCTGAAACCGAATATGTTGCAGCATCTACGTGCTATTCTCAAGTTCTGTGGATTCAACACTAGCTGGCAGACCACGGTTTGACCTTTGTGGAGACACCAATTTATTGTGATAATTCTGCTGCTCTACAAATTGTGAAAAATCCGGTACAACATTCAAAAACAAAACACATCGACATAAATGTACACTTTATTCATGACTGTTTTGACAAGGAGCTAATCACCTAGAGCAGGTAACATCCGATGAAAATGTTTCTGATATGTTTATCAAACCATTAGATCGGGAGAAATTTCAAATGTGTGTCCAAGGGTTGAAAATGATCACCTTTGAGGACTAAACTAACTGTTTTATTTCACCTTAATTTTTTCTATGTTATTTAGAAATGAAAAAAAAAGTGTTTTTGATGAGGATATAAAATTTTAAAAGCAGGGGAAGAATAACCACCTTCTCAAATATTCAATTTATTGCTTTTTAAATTTTATTGGGAAATGAAATATTTCTGTCTAGAGATGACTGGCACGCGTAAGGCTGAAGTGAAATACATGATCCAAGGTGATGTGCTTGGTAGGCTTAGTTCTAGAAACAAAGGTATGTGTCACAACACTTAAAAGATCAAGTATGACATTTGACAGAAAATGCACACTTAGGTTAGATGCATGTTCTAATTTGACTACAAGATTGTTCCCTATACACACGCCGGAGTCCAAAGTGTTGAATCACATTTTCTCAAAACTCAGTGTCCCCTCTGTTTTGTGTGAGCAAAGACCAGGGGATGTCTAAGCCGTTAGTCAGTCTCTCATCTGTTTTGCGTGAGCAAAGACATGGTGTAGATTGTACTGACGTGTTAGTCAGACTTTCCTCTATTTTGCGTGAGCAAAGACCTGGTTAGTCTGTACTAACAAGCTTATAGATCACTGTATATTAATTTTACTCAAAAGATGCCAATGTGCAAAAGAAAAGAGACCCTTAAGTGTCCAAAACACTTTAGCCCTGACTTGTGATTAGGCTTATGTGTTTGATGAAAGGCAACAACGTGGCAGAAAAACACCTCTGAGTTGAAATCATAAAAGTCATTGTATATTACACCTGTTTCTTATGATCTTTTCTTTCTCTTCTCAACCAAGTCTGAAGAAATCTAGATATGCAAATGTGAAAATATGTGGTAGGGAATGATCAAGCTTGATAGACAGCACGTATTAATTACCTAGGATTTGTGTGTGATTGTCTTGTGTTTATAATTAATGTACTAAAAAAATAAATAAGTGATAAACAGCCTGGAAAAGAGGTACATGGGCTTACAAAGGATCAACATGCCGACAATCAGCTGGACATGCTCGAGTAACGAATGCTAAAAAGGTTTCGTCAGTTTTCAAGACGGTTTGATCCCTAACTGTTTTCAAGCTATTATATTTTAGTTGTTTTCTTTATTTTTAATTTATTTTTAAATGATTTTTGTCTGTTATTGTTGCTTAAATTAATTTAATGTTTACTCTTCCGTCAGTCTTGATCCTAAAAGGTTGAAAGATCGGGTTTTGTTTGTAGGGGAAGTTAACAATGTTAACACAATGTTAACCATGTTTGTTATTCTAGATGAGAAATTAGCATGGTGGGTTATAGTGAAACTTTTTTGGTCCCCACCTCAAAACCCTAACTCTTGTGTTTTTTGCTTCACTCGCTATCTCGTCGCCTATCACCATCATCTCCCACCGATCGCCACTGGTCATCATCACCTATCCACCTAACGCCACCACTCAACACTGCAACCGGTCACCGAGACTGTGTTCATCTCTATCCAACGAGCTCTTCCCTGTGATTTAGATTGTTTGTGTGTGCTTCAGGTTAAAGAAAACCTTATGAAATCGGTGTCCGCCATTATTGAGCTTCAAAAGCTTCGAATCGTCCATGGAAGAGGAGGCGTAAATAAAATTGATGTCTTTTATGTGTTCCGAATCATGTTTGTGTGTATTTGCAGGTTGTTTGTGCCCAAAATCACCATGGATGATGTCTGATTCGGGTTGAGGTTCATCCGAAGAAGAAGGGATTTCCACCCCGAGGTCTCCAGTTCGCCCAGGGGTATCTGGTTCACCCTGAGTTTCGTCCTGAGGTCTCTGGCCTAGCTTGTTTGGTCTCCGCTTTGGTCCGAGGTTTCCAGCTCGCTCTGGTTGTCGACTATGGTCTTCAGTTCGACCATGGGTTTCCGGCTCGGGATGGACCAAATACCCCATTTTGGACTAAATACCTCATGCTTTGGGCCAAATACCTCATGCTTTGGGCTGAAAACTCAATTTGTTGACCAAAAACCTTCCATTTGGATCGAATACCCCTTGCTCATGAAACAGATTCTTGTTTTAATTGATAAAAATGTGTGGTTTATACTATTTTGAGCTTGAAACTATGAATTGTGCTTTTAATTGGTTGTTTTTACTTATTCATTTCAAGTATGTGTAGTGAATTGGAGTTTGCTCTGGACCACAACATCGTAGCATTCATGGTTGATCCTCCTGCTTATTATAAAGACTTGTTTTGATCTCTCATTGATGGTTTAAAATGTTGTTTGAAGACTATTCTAAGAGCCACTCCATTTGTTTGTAAAAGTGTGACTCGTGAATTTTGGATGACTGCAACGGTGAATAAAGATAAGACAACTCTCTTGGCCAAGATTCAGAACAGAGAAATTGAAATCACATAAGTCGATATTCATAAATCATTAGTCTTCGGTGACTCTATAGATGACCCAACAGAGTTCCCAAAGGCGAGTGTGATGAATTTGTTAAGAGAAATAGGATATGAAGGGAATTCTCTTCTAACTGCAAAGAAGAATATTCCAATTTTCTGGAGAATGCTCGCTCATTATTTGCAAAAGAGTCTTATTGCCAAGAAAAGTAGTACTGATGAATTAAATCAGCAACATTCAGCTGTGCTTGTTGCTTTGGCTAAAGGATGGAAGTTTAACTTCTCAAAGATGATGTTGAAGGATTTACAGTCAATTTCTGCTAGGAAGAAAGATAAATAATTAGCTGTCCGAAGGTTTATACAAATGATCTTAGATAGTAAGTATCCGTTGCTTGAGTAGTCTTATGATATTCTGGATCAAAAGCCAATGGGGATCGATGTATTTCATCTTATTCATCATCCTCATAGACCAGGAAATAAAAAAGAGGTTCTGGTGTGTTGACCCTTGGAAACAAGTTTGATAAATTCGTTGAGATTTCTACACACATACCAACACCAATTCTGTTGTGTGCATAAGCTTTGGTTGCTGAAGAGCATGATGTAGAGAGTATGAGACCACTCTCTCCAATTATTGAAGATTTTGATGAATTGGATTCTGATGATGATAATGAAATTAACCCTGAAGGAGAACAGAGCTTGACTGCCACATGTCTCGGAGTTTCCTCCTCTCAGAGTACCCATATCTAATGTTGTTGCTCCTATTGCTGATCAAGTTGAAAAACAATAAAATATTTCTAGACCCCCAAGAGAAGAAGATACGCTGACCCAAGATTACAATCTGAAAGTAGCTCCTCAAGAGAAGCTACTCCTTATGTTCAAGCCCCTGTGACAACCCCATTGTCAGGTTTATTAGGTTTAGGGAAAAGAAAAGAGCTAGAGACCGTTTAGTTGATAGCAATTCGCGATTTACAGCAAAGAGTGCAAGCGCTAGAAAGTCAAAATAGTGCAAAGGCTGAATTGATTGAAACTTTGTTGACTAATCAAGAAAATAAAGCAAAGAAGCAAGCAGAATTCAAGACTAAGGTAGATGTTCAGATCAGTTATTTGACAGTGTTGTATGCTGATATGAAGGCCAAGATGGGTGAAGATTTTGCAGGTTTGAAAGTAAAGAATGTCGTTGAATCAGGTTCAAACCTTTAAGGTGGTTCGAGTAGTGCTGCTGGTACTTCAAGTCCAGATCCTGCATTTGATTTTGAAAAGGATTTCCCAGAGATTCCAAATGATGCACGTGAGTTTGTGGGAGTTGAAGATATTAATATTAATGACTTCGTTGAGAATGAGCAGTTAAGAAAGGAAATGGAGGAAACTAATGCTGCAATGAATAAGAGTGTACAAATGATATCTCCTCAACCAAGAGACTCGATGAATTGGTTTAAAGAATTGACAATTCCTCAACCTCTATACTCACTTAAGTTAGGAAAAGGTGAATCTGACAAGAAAAGAAATAGAAATGGCATTCGAGCATGGCACTATGATGTTGATAAGAAATTATTTGTTGTCCTTTGCAAAGAACATACTCATATGGAGTATTCGGATCTTAATCAATTTCACTCCTGGACTATGGTCAATTGGAATGCTCTATTGAGTGCTACCTTTATCAATTGATCAGGTGATACTGATGCTACTCTTGTTTGTAATCTTTTGAGGAAGGCTGTTGGTAGTGGGTTCAAAGATTTTAGAGTTGCTCCATCTGAGGATATCATAGTAAAGGACCCTAGAACTGGAGAAGAAACAACTGAAGTTTATTGGCCGCCAACTGTAAAGACGAAGGTTGTTCCACTGCTAGATGGCGTTGTAGATGTAATATTGGTGAACACTTTTGGGTCCTAGAATTTTGATCCAACTATAGGTGAAGCTGTAGTTGTGTCCAAAGACTTTGATTATAGGATCTATGATACTTTGGATTTGATCAGATTTGGTGAACAAGATATCAAGATTCTTGCTGCTGCACATATTCTTCGAATTAAAGATAATAAGGAATATGATGATCAATTCGATGCATTCTCTTTTGAATCCAAGACGATTTTTTAGAAGAGCTGGTGGAAGACCAAAAAGCAACGTACCTTCTCTTTTAGCTTGCCTTGAAGTTCTAATGCTATAAGCCTAGGCTTACGCAACGTACCTTCTCTTTCTATTAACATGGTTATATTTGTAATTAGTAAATGGGCTTAGATTGTGATCATGGGCTAAATTTTAATTGGGTTTAGTGTGTAATTAGGTGGCAGCCGGTTTTTAGTTTTTTTAGGGTTAGAGTTTGCGAAATCCTATATAAGCAAACTCTAACCCACTAGTTTTGGTGGTTGATCCTTGTTCTCTCAACCGGTTTTGGGCTTCCAAGGTTAATCGCATTTTTGGTTGTTCATACACTTGTTTTGCGATTTTGATCTTATTCAAGTAAGTGTTTAATTATTTTGTGTTCTTCACTGTTTATCTTCGATCCTACAGAAAGGTGGCACTAATGGCTGATAATCAAAAGGTTAGTCCTCCTATGTGTGAAATATTTGCCATAACCGCTAAGGCAAATAGGCGAAACTCTGAATAGAAAGAGGAAGCAAGAGCTTCTGATCTGTTCGAATAAGCTTTTCAAAAGGTTCACTTTCTTTTATAGATTTTTTATATCAATTTGAGAAAAATCAAGATTCTGAAAGAGATGTAAGTATCAACCAAGTTCCAGCTCCTGCAATTATCACAAATTCCCTATCAACTATGCAACCATCAGATGAGAAATGTGATTGTTCTTCTTTTGACAAAGAAGTTTATGAGAAACCAAATTCAAAGAATCATGCAAAGAAACAAACTGCGAAATCTGTCTCTAAATCAACTGTTGCTTCAAAATTTACAACAAGTGTTGTTCCTCTTGAGGAAGAGTCAAAATTTGATAATGTTGCTGATTTGAATTCATATCCATGAATTTGATTTTTCTAAAAATAAAATTAATCCAAAACAAGCTGAAATCATTTCAAAGAGAAATTTTGAGCAGATTCGGTAAGAGCTTAACAAATTAAGCAAAGTTAAACAAAAGCACCTTGCAGTCTGTTTCCAAAAAGAACATAAAGAAAAGTGTTGGCATTGGTTATGAACCAAAGGTTGATGTACCCAAAAACATCACCAAACCAGTGAAACTTAATGTAAAATCTCTTGGTTCTGGTTCTAGTTCTAAGACAACAAAGTTTGATTATGACAAATCTGATTCCAAAGAAAAATTTGTACTCTTTGACAAAAATGCAACTTGGTGCATGTATTCATTAAAAGGGTCAGATACACTCTATCATTATAGAGTTTTTCCTTTGAGCAAAGTAAATCTAGATTTGGTCGATTGAGTTTTCAAATGAGGGTTTGGCCATAAATATGATCCCGATCCCGATCATTATATTGTGCCATGGGGGTAAGAATGGTCACTAGATACCAAATTATTCACCAAATTCTAATCATTCTAGTTTAACCATCATAGTGTTGCAAATTCTAAGAAATTTAAGAAATAGAATCAAACTACACCACCATTCGTTGAAACAATGAAAAGCAATTCTGGAAAATCAAACAAGAAAACTCAATTTGATGATGATGGATTCTATGATTCGTTTGGTTATGGTTCTGGTCCATCCAGAATGGTGCAGGACCTTCTTGTTATGGTGGGGGTGGTTTTCATAATCAGAGAAATGATTATGGTAATGGTTATTATGGTAAGTTTGAGAATGGTAATGATGCTGGTTTCTATGATAACTTTCAAAGTTCTCAGGGTTTTTCTGATTCAAAGAAATTTTCAAAAATTAAGAAACCCAAACCAGTCATTGAGACCATTATGAAGATGGGACAGTTGATGAGTTTGGACTTCGGGTATATCACATATCATAACTGATCATCGTCGTTGCTATAAATGCAAGAAGAGAGGACATATTCATAACAAATATCCTATTCTTAAAGAAAAATTTGTTTCTGTTGAACAACAGAATGAATAATCAATTCCTGCTGAGAGGAAACAAAAAGTTAAATTTGTTGATTCAAATGGGCAAATACATGATGATTTGAAACCAGATGTTTCTCAATTTAAATATGTTAAGTCTGATAAGAAACATGTTGGTATTGATGATAAAATGAAATCAATTCTGAAAAAATTCAGCTGTATCATCGTCCACTCAGCAGAAAAAGATGTGGAAACCTAAAGGTTCTTCCACCGCTGGCTCAAATTTTGTGGAGGATACCAGACGACCCAAAGCTTCAAGCTTGGGTCCCTCCCACACTAATTAATTTCTTGCATTGTGCAGGGAGCTCTACGACGGTCCGTGAATAATCTATGGGTAGTCGATAGTGAAGCATCCCGACACATGACGGGTGATATTTCCCTACTCGATGACGTGCAACCATTTAACGCGGGAAGTGTAACATTTGCGGGAAATAAAGGCGGAGAGATCACCGGTTTGGGAAAACTGTCAAACGGCAAGATTACTTTTGACCAGGTTAAATATGTGAAAGAATTGGAGCATAATGTTCGGAGCGTCTTCCAGATTTGTGACAAGCAGTACACAACTGCTTTCACGGGGAGTGAATATGTTATCTTGAAGCCTGCATTCATAATTCTTGAGGAGTGGATTGTGATGAGAGCTCCTCGTTTGTCTAATCTATACGTATTAGATATGAATTCAACGAAGGAAAATGTGTCGGGTCAATGCTTTGTCTCCAAAGCTTCTGAAAAAGATTATATCCTTTGGCATCGTCGCATGGGTCACATCAATTATAGAAAAATAAATTAGTTAGTGACAAAGGATCTTGTATAAGGACCCAATAACCAATTTGTTTTTAATGATGTGTGTGTGAGTTGCAAGAAAGGAAAGCAGAAGCGAAAATCTCCTCCGTTCCGTTAGAGTTACTCCACATAGATCTATTTGGTCCAATAAACAAAAAGGGTATTTCTGGGGAGTGGTACTGTTTGGTGGTTAACGATGTATTTTTGAGATTTTCTTTGGTGATTTTTCTGGTTACAATGGATGAGACAACATCGATACTTATCAACTTGATTAATACTCTTGAGTCATACTACAAGTTGAAAGTTCGTCATATCAGAAGTGATAAGGGCACGGAGTTCAAGAATATGACTGTTGGGATGTTTTATTACGAAAAGGGCATTGTGCATGAATTCAGTGCACCTTATACACCCCTGTAGGGCTATGTTATGTAAGGCATGAACATTAGTTGGGCTTTTGTAATTGGGCTTAATCTAGCTTAGTTAATAGGCCATGTGGGCCATTTTAATGATTATGATTGGGCTAGGTTAGTGTTTATGATTGGCCCAAGCTCATGTATGAGGTGGTATAAATACCACCTCATTGTAATCGGTTTTGGTAAGCTTTTCTATACAAACTTGGAGTTTACGATTTCTTTGTGTGCTTGCTTGTTTACGATCAGCTTCACAAGTGGTGTTCTTCATTCAAGATTCAATCTTTCTCTTAGATTGTCTCTATTTCTTCTACTTGTTTCTTGAATCAATCGTTTTTGAGGATTCCGCACTCATTTACGATCAAATATCGTGTTCTTGGTTTGATTTCGGACCTACAATTGGTATCAGAGCCAAGAATCTTAGATTCGAGGCTCTCACGATATAGATTCAAGCGTTTTCTGGGTTCTTGTTCGTGTTTGTTTGAAGATTCGAAGGATTTCAGGGTTTACGACTGTTGCAGCTGCTGTGTTCTTCGCGTTTTGGTGTTTACGATTGCATCTTCTGGGTTTCTGTTGAAGATCTGCTGTTTACGATATCAAGATTGAAGCTTTGACGTGTTTACGACCCGGCAAAAACTGTTTACGATCGTACTTTGGTCGGAAACAGTGTTTACGACCCGGAGAAAAGCGTTTACGATTGTACTTGTTATCGGAAACGGGGTTTACGACTTTGCAGGATCGCAAACGGTGTTTACGACTTTGTTTTATCGGGAACAGGTGTTTACGATTCCGGTGATCGTAATCGTGTATCGTAATCTCAGTTTACGATTTTTAAAGGCGGTTAAGTGTTTACGATTTGGGGTTGAATCGGAAACACAGTTCACGATCGTAATCATCCATTTACGATCGTAATCAGGTGTCTTTTATCGTAATCTCATATTTTGGACATTTGGACTTTAGTTTTAGGTTTCCTAAGCTTTCGTAATGGATTTTGAGCCAAGCATGTATCAGAAATTGGACTTCGAGATCGGATCTATAACTCGTCCGCCAAGACTAACTTCAGCGGATAATTTCTTAGAGTGGAAATACAGATTCGAAAATCATTTGAAGAGTGTGGATCTGAGGTTATGGAGGGCTGTTGTGAATGGACCGTTTACACCTACTCACGCAACAGGAACAAATGCAGGGAAAGAGAAGAAAGAAGATGAGTATGATGATGATGACTGGGAGAGGTGCAACAAGGCTGAGAGGGCATTTGCGATAATGACTATGGCCCTAACTCCAGATATTGCTCAAGGATTCAAACACTGCAAAACAGCAAAGCAACTGTGGAATGCTTTGATTGTTGCTTATGAAGGGAACCCTGATATTAAGGCTAGTCGGAAGCAGATGTTGAAGCAGAAGTTTAACTTGTTCAATCATATTCAGGGTGAATCGTTTGAAGCTCAAGTTCAGAGGTATGTGTCACTGATGGCAGAGATGTCAAGTTATGGAGTAGAGCCAGATACTGAAGACAAGAATTTGAAGTTGCTGAACAGTCTGCCTAAGTCTTGGAACACCAATATATCTATCATCAAAGACAACAATAGGCTGAGTGAAGTGACTTTGGATGAATTAATCAACAAGCTGAAATCCAAGATGATAGATGATAAGCAGAGAGAGCTGAACCACATAAGTTCTCTGAGTTTGGCTGGAAAGTTGAATCAGGCTTTGCTATCAGAAGAAGTTGAGGGTAAGCATGAAGGAAAGTTTACAGGGAATGGATCAAGCTCAGCTCCTATGTCTAGTGCATTTGTTGCACAGCCTCAAGGTAGTTCAAGCGGAGGTGTCAACTCTGAAGATGTCAATGATCCTAACTTTGCCCTTGGTATGGGTTTCATGAACAGCTATCATGCCCTTGTAGCAGGGAATCTTGTGCCTTCTGATATGGTGGCTGGTGATCTTAATCAGATAAATCCTGAGGACGTGGAGATGCTGGATGTCTCTTGGCAAATGGCCATGGCTGTCTTCAGAGCCAAGAAATTTATGGCCAAAACGGGAAGGAACGTCTGGAAGGATCAGGATAAGATCAGAATGGGGTTTGACAAGTCGAAGCTAAGGTGCTATAATTGTGATGAGTATGGTCACTTTGCCAGGGAATGCACGAAGCCCAAGAAGGAAAGAGCTGAAGAAAAGAAGGTTGCTGAAGTGAAAGGAAAGGGTGATGCCAAGGCACTGGTGGTTCAGGAAGGTGGTGGTTATGACTGGAGTTCTCAGATGAAGGATCTTAGTTTGTCACATGCTTTGATTGCTACTGCAGAAAAGGATAATGAAGAAAATCATGCCTTTGTGGTCACTGATGAAGGAAAGCCTGAAGAGACTCAGATAGAAGACAAGGAAGCGTTCGTTGCTGATGCTGAAAACCTAAAGGTATGTTCTGATCCCACTTGTGCTCGTATTATTCCTGGTCTTAGACAAATCTGTAAGAATTATCAAATAGAATTGTTTGAGGTCAAGTGTGAGAGGAGCTCATTTAAGGGTAGATGGGTAAAAAATGAGGAAAAGGTTAAGGCACAAAAGCTAGATATAGTGAAGTACCAACAGATAGCAACTGAGAAATCTATCCTGTATGATAATGCCAAGTTAGAAATAGCTGACCTTAGAAAACAGGTAGATGAATTGACTCATAAGACTAATGAGATGCAAGTTCAGTTAGATATGAATCAATTGAGAAACAAGAGAATGCTTCAGGCAGGTAAAGAACTATCTCAGGCAGTTATTTGTGGACAAGTAGGAAAACACACACCAGGTTTTGGGTCAGAAAAGTCTGACAAATCCATGGCCGCAAATGTTATAATTCCCCCACCTATCCCTAGAGATATCATAGGAATGCTCTATGAGGAGGACCAGGTAGATAGAACTAGATCAGGATATCATGAAGCAGGTCCTCCTATAGATAGCTTGATGGTTGGTGTGACCCCTATGACAGAAGTAGAGAAAGAACAGGAGAAACTTGGTTTATATAGGACAGGTAGTCAGAACAATGTAGTTGACCTCACAACTAAACCAGGTTCTTCCCAGGAATCTTTAAACAATAATGTTAGTTCTTCTAATGTTTTTGTTACATGTGCAGATGTTGTAGGCATTGAAGATGTATCTGGGGAGGATGCTGAATGCTTGAGGGTCAATGAGTGTCATGAGTCTAGTTGTTCTGTTTCTAGTTTACCTAAGGATGACGTTCTGGCATCTGTGTCAGAACTTGAAACATCCAAGTCCAATCAAATTGTCTTGTTAAAACATGTTTCTAATCCTAATGAAGTCGTTAGTTCCTTTAAAATGCGTGTTCCTAACACAAAGATTGGCCGTAAGTCTAAGCCCAATGATTTTGTTCCGTATCCCCAGGTTGTGTCAACTTATAATAGAACTGATAAATCAAAATCTGAACAATTTTGTTTAATAACACAACCTGAAAAACATTCAAAACGTGTGATACACAAATGGGATGATCAACCGGAATGGAAGTCGTCTTACCCAAGACGCTCATACTTGTGTAGCAACGTCAATGGGCCTAGACAAATGAATTGTTTTCAATGTGGTCAACCAGGTCATTTTGCTGCTAATTGTATGAACAGACCCTATGAGCCATATTATCCGCAGAACAAGCGGACAACTATGCTTGAGAAAATGATGAGGGGTGAAAACAGAACTCAAAAACAGCAAGCATCGTCACAGGGGAAGCAAAGTTCTGAACCAATGAAGACTCAACAGTCTAAGGTTCTAAACACAAAGGCCCCAGTGACGAAGCCTGTCAATGAAAGGAGAGATGTGGGCCAAACTTCCAAACCTGCTTATGCAGCTAAAGGAGTTTTCAACAAACCAAATAAAATGAAAACAAAACCTTTTGAGAAACAAGTACTTAAAGTCAATCAGGCTGCTAAACCTAAGGGGAAAGCAGTTATAGAACAACCAAAAGTTGTCACTCAACCAAAACAAATGGTTTATACCAAATTAAAACTTGAGTGGACACCGATCATCAAAACAAAAGGTAAAAAGGTCACATCTCCTCCAAGGAATGTTTCACCCACAAAGAACTCTGCTAGTAGCTCTAACTCCCAAAAACAACCAAATTGGAAACCAAAAGTTCATGCTAAAGTTATAAATGAATCCAAATCAAAAGCAGGAATGTCTTTCAAGATGGTTAATTACATTGACTCCAAGGGAGTGCCCAGATCTGTTATGACCTGGGTACCTGACTCTAACTGATTTATGGTTTGTGTAGGGACAGCCGAGAAGATCTGTCAACAATCTCTGGTATGTTGATAGTGGTTGTACCCGACATATGACCGGAGATCTGTCTTTGTTAGATGAGGTTGAAGATTTCAATGGAGGAAGTGTTTCTTTTGCTGGAGGTGTGGGAGGAAGAATTTCAAAGAAAGGAGTTGTGAAGAATGGAAGTCTGACTTTTTCAGATGTGCATTATGTAGAGGAGCTGTCCCACAGCTTGCTAAGTGTGTCACAGATATGTGATCGAGAATACTCTGTGATGTTCAACAAAAAGGAATGCATCATTCTTAAGCCTGGTGTAAAAATTCCTGAAGAATGTATCTTAATGCGTACACCAAGGCACGGGAATTCTTATCAATTGAACATGGGAAAGCCTCCAACATCTGAAGCAGCTTGTCTAATTTCAAAACAGACTGAGAATCTTGCATTGTTGTGGCATCGTCGTCTGGGACATGCAAACATGAAGAATCTATCCAAGCTGGCTAAAGGAGAGCATGTCAGAAATCTTCCGATCAAAGACTTCTCTTCAGTGGAGAAGTGTGTGGCTTGTGCTAAGGGGAAGCAGCACAAACTGCCACATCGTCCAAAGGTTACAAATTCTGTCTCGTCTGTGCTTCAACTCTTACATATGGATTTGTTTGGTCCCATGCAGGTACAAAGTGTCAGCAAGTTTTCATACTGCCTCGTGATAGTGGACGACTACTCGCGATTTACTTGGGTATTTTTCTTGTCAAACAAGTACGAAACTCCAGCCCTAGTAAAGCAGTTTGTGACGCTTATTGAAAACCAGCTGGATAAAAGAGTGAAGGCAATCAGATCTGACAATGGGACGGAATTCAAAAATGCTGAGCTAAATATGTTTTGTGGTGAAAAGGGGATTGAAAGGCAGTTCAGTGCTCCTTACACTCCTCAGCAGAATGGAGTTGCCGAAAGAAGAAATAGGACACTCATTGAAGCGGCTAGAACAATGATGTGTGAAGCAAAATTACCGATCTTCTTTTGGGCAGAAGCTGTGAATACTGCTTGCTTATGTACAAAACAGAGTTCTTCTGAACAAGCGTCACGAGCAAACTCCATATCAGATCATTTATGGAGAGAAACCGAAGGTGGGTTATTTCAAGACGTTCGGGTGTCCGTGCACGGTGCTGATCCAGTCCGATGTAGGGAAATTCGAAGCGAAGGCCGATGAATGCTATTTTGTGGGTTATTCTGCAAATAGTGCTTATCGTGTCTATAACAAGACCACTGGGTTGATCATTGAGGCATTCAATGTAGATTGGATGGAGGACAATCCTACTGATGCGGGAACTGGACCTAATTGGATCTTCGACTATGGATCATTGTTTGAGGGATTTAATTTCTCGAATGTTTTCCACAATTTGGGCGAAGAAGAAGACATTGTAGCTCCCAGTGCAGATGTAAGACCTCATGTGGATAGAGCATCAGCTGAATCTTCTAGGAATGCAACTGCTGATATTCCAGAATGTTCAGGAACACGTGATGCTCCAGTGGATCCTCAAGGCTCAGGTATGTCTGAAAATGTTGTTAATACTAATCTGCCTGTTAATGTTTCAGTGCCTGATGTCCAAGAGAGCAGAATCAACAAGGATCATCCACTGAGTAATGTTGTTGGGCCAGTGACAGCGGGTGTCACCACAAGAAGCCGCACAGGACACATCAACTTTTGTATGTTTTCCTGCTTCATCTCCCAGATTGAACCTCCCAATGTGATGGTTGCTCTCAAAGATCCAAACTGGATGGAGGCCATGCACAATGAACTCAATCAGTTTTCAAAGCTGGGAGTGTGGCGTCTTGTGAAGCGGCCAGAGGACAAGAAGGTGATTCCCACGAGATGGTTGTACAAGAACAAAAAGGATGACTCGGGGATCATTGTAAGAAACAAAGCAAGGTTGATAGTACAAGGGCACAGGCAAGTCCACGGTATCGACTATGATGAGGTTTACGCTCCGGTGGCAAGATTGGAAGCAATTCGGATCTTTCTAGCTGTGGCTTCGTATCTCAATTTTACCGTACATCAGATGGATGTGAAGACTGCCTTCCTGTATGCAGAGATGAACGAGGAAGTCTATGTTGCTCAACCACCAGGGTTCATAGATGAAGAAAATCCAGATCATGTTTATCTGCTGGATAAGGCTTTGTACGGTTTGCATCAAGCTCCTAGAACCTGGTATGAAACGTTGTCCAATCACCTGGTGGAGAATGGATATACAAGAGGAGTCGTTGATCAAACATTGTTTAGAAAAAGGGTGGAAGAAGACATTATCATGGTGCAAGTGTATGTAGATGATATTATCTACGGATCGACAAACGAAGAATTGTGCACCGAGTTTGAGGAGATTATGAAGAAGAAGTTTGAGATGAGTGATCAAGGCGAGATGAGTTTCTTTCTTGCACTTCAAGTCAAGCAGAATGATTCTGGGATTCTTATTCATCAGGAGAAGTATGTGAATGAGATACTGGAAAAATTCAAGATGCAGGATTGCAAGCCCATCGCCACTCCCATGGCATCCAGACCACTCTTGTCAGCGGATCTTAACGGGGAGTCAGTGAGTGAATTCCATTATCGGTCGATGATTGGATCACTAATGTATTTGACAGCAAGCAGGCCAGACATCATGTATGCAGTTTGCGTGTGTGCTCGATATCAGGCTAATCCTAAACTCTCTCATTTAGCTGCTGTTAAACGTATCTTCAGGTATCTGAAGGGCAGGCCTAGGCTTGGTCTTTGGTACCCGAAGAACACTGATTTTCAATTATATGCTTTTACTGACAGTGATTATGGAGGTAGTGACCTTGACAGGAAATCTACTACTGGAGGATGTCAGTACCTGGGAGATAGGCTCATCTCGTGGCAGAGCAAGAAGCAGCATACCGTCTCCAAATCAACTGCCGAAGCTGAGTACGTGGCCGCATCTGCCGGTACTTCACAGGTAGTGTGGATCCAAAACCAGCTCACGGATTACGGTATGGAATTCGTTAACACTCCCATATTTTGTGATAACGCTGCTGCTCTTGAGATTGTGAAAAACCCCGTCCAACATTCCAAAACCAAGCACATTGATATCAAGGTACATTTTATTCGTGATTGCTTTGATCGTGAGCTAATTCAGCTTCAAAAGGTAAGCTCCGATCAGAATGTTTCGGACATCTTTACAAAACCCCTTCCTCGTCCTAATTTTGAATCTTGTGTTGAAGGCCTGAAGATGATTGCCTTCGAGGAATGATCTGATCATCTATGTTTTTGTACAAAGTTTTTGGTTTTTTTAAATTTTACTTAAAAAAATATATTTAAAAAAAAAAATAAAAAAAAAATAAAAAATAGAAAATGACTGAAAAATTGAGTCTTGTTTCAAAAGCCTCACAAAAACAGGGGAAGAAATGGTGCTGGTTAAACTGAAAGGTTTTTATGATGTCTTTTGATAGGACTTAAAAAATTGCTTAATGACGGTTGGAGACTGACACGTGTAAGGCTGATGTGAAAGACCGCTCGAAGATGATATGTCGGTAAGCTCAACCAAAACAATGATCATCTATGTAGGTGCAGTAATCTTAAACTCTATACATGTTTAGTTTTCCATCCTAGTCTTCATGGTTTAAAAAACTGAGTCCCGACAAAAACGGGTTGAGAGTGGTATTTACCTAGTATTCACTCTCTCACACGCCATGCTTATACTGTATAAGACAACACCACAAGGAAAAGAAAAAGAAAAAGAAAAAGAAAAAGGAAATGAAAAAGAATACAAAAAATGGAATATTCTGAAAAAAGAAAAAGAAAAGAAAATAAAATTATTCAGTTGGTCTTCTCTGCGTGCTTATGCGGCCGACCTGATCATCAACTGATAATGTATGAAAAATAGAAATAAGTGGTAGTCAAAGCAGTGTTGCATGGTTCCTCAAGTTGGGGGTTTGTGAATCCTCAATAAACTCTGAGGTTGGGTAGGTTTTGCTATGGAAAATTGGGTGTGGGGACGGTTAAACATATCGGTAAATCTGTACTATATTTAAGCACTTTACTGGATGTGAGTTTCTGTGTTCAAACCACCTGACAATTGTCTAGAGTGTCTAGTAACGGAAGCTGAAAAGGGTTCCTCAGTCAAAGACCTGTCTGAAATTATCTGTGAAAAATTACCAGCACCAGGTATGTGAATATTTGAAATTTCTGAGGTAAAATTTGTAAATATTTTATTTTGATTTTGATTGTATCTGTTTTAACTTTTAAATTGTTTCATGATCATGATCGGATACTCGGGTATGAGTCTGAGGGGAAGTTTTGTAAAATTCTCAATGTTTTAAAATTTTCAAATCTTTTGAGAATTATCAATTTTGTTAAGTTTGGGGTGAACTTAATGAGTTTTTGAAAGTTTGAGGGGCTAAATGAAATTTGTTAATGATTACGGTTTTAGAGGGGGCTTAGTGTAAATTTTTTTATATATATAAAACCTCTTTTCCCTGTTTACGATTTATTCATTTACGACATTTCTATCTCTCTCCTGTTTACGATCTTCTCACTCGAAACCCTAAACCGCCGATCTCCGTCGCCTTGCTCACCGGAAAACCTCCATCCACCTGACTCCGATCACCTTTTCACAAACAAACCACATCACTGCTCTCACGATCAAAGTTTGACCAAAAACCCTCACTCTAATCTCGTTAACAGCAGAATCTTCACCGTTGATTTTAGGGACTTTCAGTTTCGTGCCCTAGTTTGCGATTATCGCCTGTGTCTTCTGTTTTCGAGCGAATTTCTCGAAGATTTTGTGTCGGATTTATGTTTAGAACTGATTCAAGGTAGTTTTAATGAACTTTGTTGAGTTTTTGACGTGTTTAATCGAGTTTATGAGAAAGTTGCAGGTTCATCCATGGAGAAATCGGTGTTTACGATGTATCGGTGAAGAAGATGAAGATTTGGCGTTTACGATGGGTGTTTACGAGTCAATGTTTACGATTGGCTTGTTTACGACTCGCGCAAACGACAAAAGTCGTTTACGATCAAGTTTGGGCCGTTTTACGTTGTTTACGATTGGATCAACTCATTTATGATTGGGCCAAAAGTTAACCTTATCGTGAACCCATTTAAGTGATCGTAATCACTGTTATGGATCGTAATCACTGTTTTGGATCGTAATCTCTTTTATGAATCGTAAACCCTATTAAGAAGTCGTGAACTCTCATAAATTGATAATTAAATTTTTAAACACTTAATAATTTTGAGAATCTCATTAAGTTGGTCGTTTTTGAGATAAAATTTGTCGGTGTTTGTAAGCATGTGCTTAATTCAATTATTTTCCCTAAAATGTTCAAATTGAAATTTTGTGAAGTTCAAAAGTAAAATGTGATCGTCAATTGAACAAGTAAAGGGTTAATAATCATAATTGCTTATTAAAGATTGAATATGTCTGATGCATATGTCTTGTCTTTCTCAGATGGCTGAAGAGATGCTGATTGGAGATATAAAATATGAACCAGATCACTGTATGCCGGCTTATCTAGAAGATCCGCCAGAAAAACACATGGAGTTATTTTACTCGCTGGTCGCAGGGATGAACACATGTAAAATAAATTATGCCCTGAGGACGAATGTGCTCATCGACGAGATGCTGGTCAGAGAGTTTTGGGGGTCTGCTAGAGTTAATTCAGACAAGACAAGGATTACCGCAACAGTCCAGAACAGGCAAATTGTCATTGAAGAAGAAGACATAAGGCAAGGCCTGAACATTACAGATGAAGTTTCTGATCCAATCACATACACAAAGGAGGTAGTTCTGGCGGGAGCTCAGTTAATGGGGTACGAGGGAAAGTTTCCGCCAATCTTCAAAAAGCTTCTGCCGCACTACTGGAGGTGCCTGGCACATTATATGCAGAAGTCTTTCCTAGGGAAGAGAACCAGTTTCGATCAATTGAATCAAATTCATGGAACTGCATTTGTAGCCCTGGCATTAGATTGGAAGTTTAACTTCTCAAAAATGATGTTGCTAGACTGGGCAGTCAATGCCATGCTGAGCGCCAGAGAGCAGTTTTTGATGACACCTAGATTTGTGCAAATGGTGATAATGAAGAAGTATCCGATGATAGAGGAAAGAATTGAGAAGCTTGATGTAAAAGTGATGGATATTGGAGTCTTTGGTCTGCAAACCCAAGACAGACCAGGCAAGCAGACATTTGAAGGAAGATTGGAATGGGTTAAGAGAGGTGCGTTCCCTGAAGTTGCACGGGAACAAGTGATGGATGACTCTGAGCCAGAAGCCGTCATGCCTAATGTTAATGCATTAATTGCCGAAGACCAAGACTTGACAGTAACTCAAGCTGTTAATGTTCAAGATGAAGATGTCATTCCATCTGATGAAGAAAATATCATGGATGACATTCTGGCTGGGCAGGACATCTCTGAAGAGGATATTTATAGAGATTTAGAGCCTCTCACCCATAAACGGTCGAGGGATGACATGATTGGCTCATCTGGGAGTGACACGACGCCTCCAGAGCTGAACCTGACTGTAGATGATGTTCTTGAAGAAGAACCCGTCCCTGCTCGTGAACCATCTCCTCGAAAGAAATCAGATCCAAGGAGCATACGGTTCAAATTCACCAAGACTAGCTCGAGCTTAATGATTGTAGAACCATCTGGACCCAGTTCTGTGGGACCCAGTGGTCAAGTAGAAGCAACTGATGATGACATTCAAGAGCAACCTTCTGCTTCACAGACAGAAGAGGTGCATGATCAACCTGCCCCTGTGCAGCAAGCTAGTCCAATTCTGAACGTGCAAAGCCCTGTACGTGAAGATAGGCAATTTCTGGAGGTTGAGAGCACCTTCGTTGTTCCAAGTCCGGTAAGAGTGAGCGTCTCTACCGCGACCAGCCAACCACTCGCGGCTCCAGGTTTCCGCCCATTGATGGCTGCTGAGCTTCCAATAATTTGAGGATTAGTGCTGATCCTCAAATCAACTTCCTGATCTCTCAGAATAGGATCAGACAGAATGAGATCAAGGCTCTCATGGAAGAAAACCAACGTTTGAGAGAGAAGGAGGAGGCAAGCAACAAATATATGAGAGAGTATGAGGTGGCAGACAAGGAAAGAATGGAATATCTTTACAAGATGATAAAGGACCTGAGAAGGAAGGTTAATGAACTGACAGATGGTGCAGGGCCTAACAACACAGGTGCCCCTGGTCAGAGTTCATCTCAGGGAAATCAAGCTGCTGATGCAATGGAGACTGACGAAGGTGATGAGAATATAGTGATGCCGGATTACGCCCGCTATGGCAGGATCATCTCAAAGGCTCCAAGATTCCACGAAAAAAAAAGGTTCAAGGAGTTTTTCCAAGGACCAGCTCCCACACAGTACACCATTGATGTTGGTGAAAGCTCGATTGATAGACGTGGGAGTCGTGAGACTATCTTATGCTGGCATTACGATATGGAGAAGAAAATCTTTGCCGTGATCCGTGACGGTTATAGTCCAGTGGAGTACTACTCTTCACGTGCTCAATTCCACTCCTGGACTGAGCCTGAGATCAGGAGCCTTCTGAGAGCTCCATTTATTAACAGGTGGAATGGACCAGAAGGTAATCAGATCAGAGATAATCTGCTAGGCCACATGGAGAATGATTTCAGAGAGTTCGAGCTGAAGGAGGTCAGGTGGAGAGAGACCGGGACTGACCCTGTGACAGGGCAGTCTATTGGAGAAGCACGGAGGCCACCAACTAAGCGCACAAGGGTGATTAATATGTTGGACGAGATCGAGGATGAAACACTGGTAAGAAACTTTGATTGCTGGTATTACGATCCGACAACACATGAAGTGGTGGTTCTCTGCAAGCCGATGCGTCAATTCAGATTTTATGACCCAGTGGATTTGCTTAGATTTGGTGAGAGAGATATCAAGCTTCTGGCCACCCAACCCATACTTAGAGACGAGAATGATATGGCAAATGCTATAAGGGTTGGGATATTTGATGGAGCAGCGAAGAAGATTGTAGAGAACGGATGGTGGTCGAACAACGTTCAAACATCATTCAGGTTTGACTTGCTGCTGCCGTGAAGTGGTCTAATGGTTCATGCCTAGGGGAAGATTGTAGGGCTATGTTATGTAAGGCATGAACATTAGTTGGGCTTTTGTAATTGGGCTTAATCTAGCTTAGTTAATAGGCCATGTGGGCCATTTAAATGATTATGATTGGGCTAGGTTAGTGTTTATGATTGGCCCAAGCTCATGTATGAGGTGGTATAAATACCACCTCATTGTAATCGGTTTTGGTAAGCTTTTTTATACAAACTTGGAGTTTACGATTTCTTTGTGTGCTTGCTTGTTTACGATCAGCTTCACAAGTGGTGTTCTTCATTCAAGATTCAATCTTTCTCTTAGATTGTCTCTATTTCTTCTACTTGTTTCTTGAATCAATCGTTTTTGAGGATTCCGCACTCATTTACGATCAAATATCGTGTTCTTGGTTTGATTTCGGACCTACAACCCCAACAAAACGATAATCAAAACGGCAAGAATCATGTTGCAGACTCGAAACTTCCAGTTGATTTCTGGACCGGGGAAGTTAGTAGTCTTGAATAGGGTTCTAACGATTAAGCGACTTGGCAAAATGTGGTATGAGTTGCAGAAAAACCGGAAGCCGAATTTGAAGTATCTGGAACCGTTCGGTTCTCCTTGCACGATCTTATAGTCTGCTGGTAAATTCGACGTGAAAATCGCTAAGGGTTTATTTTTCGGGTATGCCATGCCTAAAAACGTGTTTAAAATAATGACTGGTGTAATGGAGGAGTGGTTACATGTTGACTGCCAATCACATATGTTACCACCAACCGGAACTGGTCCAGATTGGATGTTTGATTATAAAACCCTTTTTTATTCCTTTGAGTCAAATGAAGGATTCACAGATTAGCAACTTGCTTCAATCTATATTGATTTACAAGGTGATACTCTAGTTTTACATAGTCCAACTCCATCAACTCCAAAAGTGTCTGTTGTGCTGATACAATGACCGCGACAACAAGTGATGTCATTTATAATACTTCTTCGGATGATAATGAGTTTCATGAAGCTCAGTCGGAATCCGTTGTTTTTCTTGCCCTGCAGACTAGTACAAATTCAGTTGACAATATTGTGGTGGAAGATGATAACATTAACAATCTTAATAAAAATATAGTAGTTCCTGATCATCTAATACTTCGAATCAACTCATAATCCTCAAGATCAAATCATTGGTGATTTAGAAGTAGGAGTGCGGACAAGGCGTCAAGCTGATAGTGGTGCCCAACTCGCTATTCGGGGTTCAGACATTTAAGAAGAAGTATTTCACTCATGCTTTCTATCCCAAGTTGAACCTGCAAATGTAGGTCAAGCTCTCAAAGAAGCTTTTTGGGTAGAAGCAATGCAAGAAGAGCTTCAGCAATTCGAAAAGCTTGGTGTTTGGCATCTCGTCGACGAACCAAAAGGAATGAAAGAATCGTGTGGTACCCACTGGGTATTTAAGTGCAAACGAGATGATCGAGGTGTCATTGTCATAAATAAGGCACGTTTGGTTGTACAAGGTTTCTCTCAACAAGAAGGTATAGATTTTAATGAGGTAATATGCCCCTGTAAGTCCCAAAAACAGTCCAAACACGATATCACAATCCACGAACCCCATGCGGAATCCGGTGTTAATCGTGATTCAAGAACAATCGATAAATATATAGAAAAGATGATCAAAACAAGAAAGAAACACAAATCGATTAGAGGCACACTTGAATAAACCTGATTGCACTACACTTGAGGAATTTGAAATTCTTCAAGAGAGAATTTCGATTACACTTTGGGAAAACACAAAACCAACAACACCAGTAACCTATTCTAGACAATAATAGGTTCTATTTATAGGAGATGATTAGATTGTTTTCCAAGCTAATCTCCTAAACCCTAATTAACTCAAATTCCCATATTTGACATTTCAGGCCCACTAAACTCCATCTAAACTCTTTCTAAATGAGCCCAAACATGTCTAAATTGGCCTAATGACCCAATATACCCATAACCCAACTAATTTTCACATATTCTATCACATAGGCATTCAAAATAGTCCGCCAATACGTGATTTAATACACAAGCCACAAATTATTCCCTTACAATCTTCCCCTTGGCTTGTGATATTGAATGTCTTCTACTTTCAATCTTTAGACTTGCAGTCTTCTCCTTGGCTTGAGCATGGGTTGATGAAGATTCTTTTCTTTAACAATATTCAATGGGCAACAACGAAATTGTTCTCTCAATCAGCATCAGCTTGATCTGCACATAATGACCAAGTAATGAGAGGAGGATTTTTAAATACTTGCTTCTTCTTGAAAACCGTTGAGTCCTTGCTGAATCATCAGTAACTGTCTTGACCTGCTGGTGGCTTTAGAGGATAAATTTTGAAAACCTCTGTCTTGGCAATTTTGAATTTCTTGTTGTGACTGCCCTACATCTTTTCTTCATTCAGCTTCCCTTAAACTTGCGAATGGTATCGTTTGCGTCTTTAGAAGCTTCACTTGAAAAACCAACAAACTTCCCCTGAGCATAGGGTAAGTCCTTTTCCGGCTAGTTCTTCAACTTGATCAGAAGCAGAGTTCTTGCTTTGGTCAACTGAGTCCTTGACTTTCTTGTCCATGAGTTGTCTTTTTCACTTAACCTGTCAAGCACAACATGAAACAAACACTATCCAGACATGATGACTGGTTATAGGGTTAGCATTATTTAACCAAAAACCCTAACATAGGTTACGGGTTTCCCATCAATACTTCCCCTAAACCCGAGGACTCTTCACATTATCTCCCCCGGAGATTCTGAGGAAGGTCATACTTTCTTGCATAAAACCCATAAAAACTTATTTAAACTTTTCAAATCAACCTGGCCAATGTTGAAAATAAATTAAAAAAAACTTAAGATAACTCAAAAGAGAAATAAAAATAAAACAAACATACCAAATTTCTAAACGAGAAGGTTTCATTTGGGATCAAACCGTATGAATCTGACCGAGGAACCCTTTTTAGCTTCTGTTACTCGAACACATCCAGGTGATTGCCAATATACCGATCCACTTTAAACTGAAGCCCTTTTCTTAATCAGGCTGTTTGTCACTTTATTATCTTTTATTGTGTAATAATTATGAACTGCAAATGGGTTTCAATAGATCCTAGGTACATGTTATTACACACTATCAAGCATAGAAATTCCCTACCACATATTTTCACAACTTGAACCAGAAGTTTGAAACTGAGCTCGAGACTTGGTTGAGAAGAGAAAGAATAGATCACATAGATTTTTTTTTGGGTATAATAACTGAATTTTTGATACATTTTTAATAATGCTCTCCTCAGTGACAAAGGCTGAGGGTTTTGGACTCTTGAGGGTCTCTTTTGACGTGCTCTTTGGCATCTTTTGGGTGTATACATGCATTTTTTTAATTGTATATATTATTTAAGGTATTCTGTAAGCACGTATGTATGAACAACTCCAGGTCATTGCCCATGCAAAGCAGAGGAGAGCCTTACATACACACGAAGCATCCCCAGGTCATTGCTCACGCAAAGCAGAGGTGACACCGATTTTTTAGCTCAATTTCACACTCTTGGAGACAAGCGAGTGTATCAGGAACTTAAACATGCATTCAAATAGAAATGTAATTAACCTAAGTGATGTTACCCAACAACTGCCATACGTTATCTTTAAGTGTGTAACGCATACCTTTTCAGATTAAAGAGCCGAGCCTACCAGCATATCACCATGGATCATGCCTTTCACATCTGCCTTACGCGTGTCAGCCGTCTCCAAAACGGAAATTTATTTCACTTCCCCATTCTCAAGCAAACAAAAGATTAAAAATTATAAAGCACAATTTTTGAGGGGTCAACTATTTCACCTTTTGTATTCTTCCCCTTGCTTTTTGATTTTTAATAGCAACAAATTTTTTTTTAAACACACTAACACACTATAAGACAAAATTAGCTAAGCTAACCTTCAAAGTTTATCATTTCAGAACTTTTTCAGAAATGGGTTTTGTTTTATGCAGAACCATATCTCACAGCAATTTAGTCAAGAAGCAACCAATCCGGACAGTACCTTGTTGATTTGTTAGAGTTACCTCTCATTAGAAGAACATCCCTACTATTGAGAATTTGCATGTCATGAAATTGAGATATGCCTCCTATCTTGTGCTTGGAACAATCACTATCACAAACAAACAAGGTTAATGAAAGTCCTCCTTGATTTTTCTGCACAAGGTGAAAGATCAGTTAGCCATAAGTACCCAGGCCATTGTGGTTCTGGGTATACCTGAAGATTCAGTGAAAGTTACTTCTTTTAAACACATTCCATTTGTAACATTAGGGATTGGGGGTGTGGTTGCCTTGGTTTTGGGTTTTACCAGGTCAATTTTGGGAACATCTTTGTTCTTGACCTTCCAGGTTTGGTGGTTCACTTTCCTCTTTACATGAGGACCTTTGGGTGGACTTTTATTAACATTTTCATTTTCAATTTTGACATCTTGAAATTGTTTAGAGTGTTTTTATACACCCCTTTAGGCTGGTAAAACTGGTTTACCACCTTTGGCACATTCCACCTTTCTTCTTCACACCTCACATTAGATTTTAGAGGTGACTTAGGCTTTTAGTTCCCCTTATGTACCTTTGATTGTTTAGGTTGGTTAGGTACAGTCTTCTGCACCTTAGGGTTTGAAGGTGCAGGCTTTTGTTTTGAACCACCACGTGTGTGACCCTGATTCTGCAAACATTTCCTAGGGTAATAGGGCTCAAATGGTCTATGCAAGCAGTTTCTTACCACGTGTCCAGGATTTCCACATACGTGACAAGATTGCTTCTTGGGATACGCGGGAGTCTGTGGTTGGTTTCGCCCAATGGATTGCCAAGATGGTTTTGAACAGTTTTTATGAATCCAATGGGTTCGACCTTTCGGCTTGGTAGTCAAAATGTACTACCGATGTATCAGTATGTACTGGTCATATGCAGAATTGACTTCTGGGTACGGGACAAAGTCATGAGGTTTGGCGTCCCGTACTTTCTGCACATTATGCATAACATTTTTATTTTCCACACCAACCACACAAGCATTTGAGGGTTTAGGACCGGTAACCTGTGGTCCCTTACCTCTTCTTAAAATTTTCACAGTTCTCAAAGGTTTAGGTTTATCATTACACTTCCCAAAATTAAACACAACAGATCCATTAAAGACATTTGACTTGGGAGATGTTGACTCAGACTCAAACTTTTTTGAAGCAAAATCATCAGCTTTAAACACCGGAAACTTTTGACACACATTATCTCCCTTTGAACGTGCTTCTTTATTTACTTTACTAGGTTAGTAACCCGTGTACTACACGGGTTGAATTTTTGTTCATAGTATTAGCTCAATATAAAAAAACGATTAAGAAATTTGAAACTTATAAATGACATAATTCATTATAAAATATTAATCAATAATTTAATACATTAAAGATGACAAATTCTTGATTTGTTTTCTTAAAAAGACTCAAATATTGAGTACTTTATCAAATCTACATTATGTTTACCATTTTTTTTAAATGAAAATTTTATTTAGATAAAATTGGTAATTATTTTTAATTGGTAATTTACTAAATTGATAATTAAATCTGGTTTTGACATGTGGCACCGATGATGTGGACACCTTAAAAAGAAGACATGTGGAAACAATTTTATTGCTTTATTAGGATTAAGATCTGCACAAGAAGTAGAATTGTTAGTAATGTTAGAAACAGGAGTAGAAATCTTAATAGGGCATGCAGCAAGTTTTTTGTCATTTCTGTCTTAACTTCTAAAGTGGTCTTAGAGATTTCATGATCAGAAATCATTTCATGCATTAAAGGCATTGGGACAGAGTGCATGGATTTTTCATTGCTATCATCAACACCAAACCCTAATCCTGTGTGCCCTTTAACATGCCTCATTCTAGTATCTGTATTGTAAAAAAAGAGAACTCGCCTTCAGCATTTCAGACACAATCTTTTCATTACGTTCAAATTTTGTTTTGAGAGGTTCCTAATTTTGCTTTAAGTTCATCTACCTCTTTGGTTAACTCCTCAACTTTAGAGTTAGTGATTCTAAGACATGCATTTTTATCACACAATTGATTTTGAAGACTTCTAATATCTAATTTAGCCGCTTCCAGTTTTTCGCTGAATATCCTACTCTTATCTTTATACTCCCTAAGGTCTCTAGCAGTTAATTCATGATTTAGGGTTTCATTGATGAACTTACGTTCCCATTCTTTACATTCATTAAACACAGTATGACATTTAGAGTTTGAACATACCTCAATACTGCTGGCTGCAGTGGTACCTGGTAGAGCGTGTGCCATCATCTTCTTTGGATGAATTTCTAGCGCAAATTCAGACCGGAAAGACTTGACCGGATCGAAAAGTGAAAGCCGGAGGGTTGGATAGAAAAGTGAGATGTTTGGATAGAAAAGTCAAGTTTTTGATCGAAAAGTGGAATTTTTGATCGAAAAGTGGAATTTTTGATCGAAAAGTGGACTTTTTGATCGAAAAGTGTACTTTTTGATCGAAAAGTATACTTTTTGATCAAATAGTGTATGCTGATCGAAAATCACGGAAGGACTTTCCGATCGAAAAGTGGATGCTGATCGAAAAGTCACAGGAGGGACTTTCCGATCGAAAAGTGAAGCTGACCGAAAAGTCACGTAGGGACTTTCCGATTAATACGACGCTGATCAAAAAGTCACGAAGGAACTTTCTGATTGATACAGGGTTGATCGGAAAGTCACGAAGGGACTTTCTTACTTTTCAATTGAGAAGTCGATCGAAAAGTATAAAAACGGGTAGAAAAGATTGTGAAAACCTAGCAGCCCGCTTATGTCCTGTGCAAAACCTGCAAAAACACTTCCGTTTCGTGATAAAAGCTGAGAATCACCAAGAAACTCAAATCGTTAGTCACCTAAAACTTGAATCTGATATCGCGAGAGCCTCGAAACTTGCGTTTCTTGGCTCGGATACCAATTGTAAGTCCCGAAAACGGTCCAAACACAATATCACAATCCACGAACACCGTGCGGAATCCGGTGTTAATGGTGATTCAAGAACAATCGATAAATATATTGAAAGATGATCAAAACACGAAAGAAACACAAATCGATTAGAGGCACACTTGAATAAACCTGATTGCACTACACTTGAAGAATTCGAAATTCTTCAAGAGAGAATTTCGATTACACTTTGGGAAAACACAAAACCAACAACACCAGTAAACTATTCTAGACAATAATAGGTTCTATTTATATGAGATGATTAGCTTTTTTCCAAGAAAATCTCCTAAACCCTAATTAACACAAATTCCCGTATTTGACATTTCAGGCCCACTAAACTCCATTTAAACTCTTTCTAAATGAGCCCAAACATGTCTAAATTGGCCCAATGACCCAATATACCCAAAACCCAACTAATTTTCACCCATTCTATCACATAGGCCTTCAAAATAGTCCGCCAATAGGTGATTTAATACACAAGCCACAAATTATTCCCTTACAGCCCCGGTTGCTCGAATGGAAGCAATCCGAATATTTTTGGCATTCGCGGCTCATCGAGGATTTAAAGTCTATCAAATGGATGTGAAGAGTGCTTTTCTCTATAGGAAAGTGAGAGAACAGGTGTATGTTAAGCAACCTCCAGGGATTTCTGATCCTGATTACCCTGAACGCATGTATAAACTTGATAAGGCCTTGTATGGTCTTCATCAAGCACCGCGTGCTTGGAACGAAACGCTATCTATGTATATACTCGATAACGGGTTCAAGCGAGGCTTGGTTAATTACACCTTATTCTACAGAAAGATGGAAGAAGATTTGCTGTTGGCACAAATTTATGTTGATGACATAATTTTTGGCAGTTCAAACGACGCTCTCTCGAAGGAATTCGAGAAATTTATGCAAATAAGGTTCGCTATGAGTTCTATGGGTAAAATGGCATTTTTTTCTGGGTTTTCAGGTGCAACAATATCTAGAGGGAATTTTTATTCACCAAACAAAGTATGTGCACGACATCTTAACAAGATTCAAGATCGGAAACGTCAAAATCCCGAGAATTCCAATTTAGGATAATCATGGCCTCTCACCAGATGATGAAGGTGAAAGTGTTGATCAAACACTTTAGAGGACCATGATAGGTTCCTTATGTAGGGTTTTACAGTGGGTATTCGGGTTGCCCGTTTTAATTATTTATCGACTAAATATACGGGTTAATTAATCAGAATTAATTACGCAGCGGAAATAAGTTTTACAACGTGAATTTTAGTAAAACCGTAGATAGGATCTGATCACCATATACGCCTAAATACAGAAAATTAAATAAATTAATTTAAACATGTAAACAATTTAGATATACCTTGGCGGGGTCCGAACAACCGTTCGAGAGACCGGGGTTCGACGAACTGGCGCTAGGATCAAAAGTAACGCCCGACTTGAACCGGCGAGTCAAGTCTTCAACCGACTTTGAAGACGGGGCCTGAGGCACCACGGGCGCGTTCATTTCATGAACCGGTGGTGGTGGCGGTAAAGAAACCATGCTATGCATCATAGCATTCCAATGGAATGGTTCCGCCGTGCTTGACAACGAAACCACCATAGAAACGATTTTGTCCGTCGCGCATGGAGGCGGCAGAGGAAGTGACGTAACGGCGGCGACATAAAATGGCGCCGACCACTTAGGGTTTTCACCCAATCCGATTGTGGCGGCACGTGAGGGCTCAAACATGGGCCGGTGGCGTGGGTAAAGCGAGAATCACCTCACATTGATCCTCGCCGAAAATATTAACGGCGACGGCGTCCTTGGCGGTGGCGGCGGTTCGCTCCTCCTCGGCGGCGGCTCTAGCGGTGGCGGCGGTGATCTCCATCTTCAACGCAACAGAAATCAACCTAGGATCTCTTTTCACCATCTTGGCGGCGACAAGCGACGACGTGGTGGTGGTGTTGGTTTGCGTCGAACAAGAAGGGAGAGAGAGGATGGGGACGTCGATCGCAAGGGAGGAGGGGAGATGAGAGATTTTGAGACCTAGGGTTCTCCTCTCCTAACCCTCCTTTTAATTACCTACGATGGGCTTTAGGCATGCTAAACACATCTCACGGTCCGTTGTTCCAAAACAACTAAAAACTGTGATATTACTAGCTTGTTAACCCGGTAACGACTAGACAATATCCCGTCGATTTTTCTCGTAAATAATTTTACGATAATATTTGTTTCGTTATGTTTAATTAAATAAATAACAAGTATTTATTTATGTAAGTCCCGAAAACGGTCCAAACACGATATCTAATCTCGATTGAGTGTGCGGAATCCAGTCAATCGAGTGATTCAAGATGAGACAAATAAAAGATAATGAACACAACTAATAAACAAATAAAACCTTGTTGATGCACACGATTACACTTGATGAGAATCGTCTAGTACACCTCAGAGAATTTCGAATTCTCTATCTCTCTGCTCTCTCTCTCTAGAATGGCCAACCTCTAATATGAGTATTAAGATTTGTTTATATAGATAAACAAATCTTAAACCTAATTTTCGGATTAGGCTAAACAGGCCCACTAAACACCCCTTAAACTCTTTCTAATTGGGCCCAAACATGTCTAAATTGGCCCAATGACCCAATACAATGAAAACCCAACTATTTTACACCTATTCTATCACATAGGCCTTCAAAATAGTCCGCCAATGGATGATTTAATACACAAGCCACAAATTATTCCCTTACAATCTTCCCCTTGGCTTGTGATATTAAATGTCTTCTACTTTCCAACTTTAGACTTGCAGTCTTCTCCTTGGCTTGAGCATGGGTTGATGAAGATTCTTTATCTTTGACAATCTTCATTGGGCAGCAACGGTCGAGTTCTGGGAGTTTTCTCTCAATCAGCATCAGCTTGGACTTCAAATGAAAAACAAGTAATGAGAGGAGGATTCTCAAATACTTGCTCCTTCTTGAACAATGTTAAGTCCTTGCTGAATCAGTAGTAACTGTCTTGACTTGCCATTAACTTTAGAGGATAAATTTTGAAAACCTCTGTCTTGGCATTCTTGAATTTCTTGTTGTGACTGCTCTGCATCTTTTCTTCATTCAGCTTCCCCTAACCTTGCGAATGGTATCTTTTGAGTCTTCAGAAACCAACAAACTTCCCCTAAGCATAGGGTAAGTCCTTTTCCGGCTGGTTCTTCAACTTGATCAGCAGCAGAGTTCTTGCTTTGGTCAACTGAGTCCTTGACCTTCTACTCCATGAGTTGTCTTTCTCACTTAACCTGTCAAACACAACATGGAACAGACACTATCCAGACATGATGACTGGTTATCGGGTTAGAATTATTTTACCAAATACTTCCCCTGAACCCGAGGACTCTTCACATTATCTCCCCCTGAGATTCCGAGGGGTGATACCTTCTTGCATAAAACCCATAAAAACTTATTAAAACCTTTAGATTAACCTGGCCATGGTTGGAAAAATAAACAATAAAAACTTAAGATAACACAAAAGAAAAAAAATAAAAACAAACATACCAAATTACTAAACGAGAAGGTTTCTATGGGATCAAACCGTATGAATCTGACCGAGGAACCCTTTTCAGCTTCTGTTACTCGAACACGTCCAGGTGATTGCCAATATACTGATCCACTTTAAACTCAAACCCTTTCCTTAATCAGGCTGTTTGTCACTTTATTATCTTTTATTGTGTATTAATTATGAACAGCAAGAGGGTTTCAACAAATCCTAGGTACATGTTATTACACACTATCAAGCACATAAATTCCCTACCACATATTTTCACAACCTGATCCAGAAGTTTGAAACTGAGCTCCAGACTAGGTTGAGAAGAGAAAGAATAGATCACATAGAATTTTTGGGTATAATATACAATGTCAACTGAATTTTTGAAACATTTTTAGTAATGCTCTCATCAGTGACAAAGGCTGAGGGTTTTGGACTCTTGAGGGTCTCTTTTGATGTGCTCTTTGGCATCTTTTGGGTGTATACATGCATTTTTTTTATATATATATATATATTTTATTTTAGGTGATCTAGAAGCACGTATGTATGGACAACTCCAGGTCATTGCTCACGCAAAGCAGAGGAGAGCCTTACATACACGCGAAGCATCCCCAGGTCATTGCTCACGCAAAGCAGAGGGGACACCGACTTTTTGAGCTCAATTTCACACTCTTGGAGACAAGCGTGTGTATCGGGAACTTGAACATGCAGTCAAATAGAAATGCAAATAACCTAAGTGTTGTTACCCAACAAACTGCCATACGTTATCTTTAAGTGTGTAACGCATACCTTTTCAGATTTAAGAGCCGAGCCTACCAGCATATCACCATGGATCATGTCTTTCACATCTGCCTTACGCGTGTCAGCCATCTTCAAAACGGAAGTTTATTTCACTTCCCTCCTTCTTAAACGCACAAACAAAAGATTAAAAATTAAAAAGCACAATTTTTTTTTTTAGGGGTCAACTATTTCATCGTTTCTATTCTTCCCCTTGCTTTTTTGATTTTTAATAACAACACACACCTTTTTTTTTTTTTTGATTTTTTTCCCTTTTTTTTTTTTTAAACACTCACTGACATAATACTAAATATGTACTAAAAACTGGCCAAGCTAACCTTCAAAGTTTATCTTTTGAAAAATTTCAGAAATGGGTTTTGTTTCATGCACAACCATACTTCACTTCAAATTAGCCAAGAAACAAACAATTAAGACAGTGTTACCTTTACTACTGATTTTTTCAGATTTACCTCTCACAAGGAGACATACCCTCCATTGAAATCTTCATGTCATTTGTAGAGAAATGTCTCCTATCCTGTGCCTGGAACAATCACTATCACAAACAAACAAGGTTAATGAAAGTCCTCCTTGACTGTTCCTGCACAAGGTGAGAGATCAGTTAGCCATAAGTACCCAGGCCATTGTGGTTCTGGGTATACCTGAAGAATCGATGAAAGAAATTTCTTTTAAGAACATCCCCTTTGTGATAACAGGAATTGGGGGTGTGGCTGCCTTTGATTTTGGTTTCCAAATTCCAGGTGATTTGAAAGTTGTTTTAGTCACCTTTGAAGTAGTGACTTTAGGTATTTCAACCTTCTTCATTTCAGATTTCTTTTTCAAAACAGTTTTAGTTACCTTTGGAGGAGTAACTTTAGGTTTGTCATCTTTGTGTTGTTTTGAAATTGGTTTCTTCACCTTTTTATGAAAATTTTCAAAATTTGGAAAAACATATTTTTGATTTGAAAATTTTCTCTGCTCTTTGGCAACTCCCCAATTTCCATCAGAAGGTTTAACCTGAGGATTGACAGTCTTCATTGCCTTTGGTGGCTGCACCTTCATCGGCTTAGACTTAACTGATTCCCGAGACGAAACACTCCGACTTTGTGGATAATATGGCTCATAGGGGCGATAGAGACAATTTCGGGCAATGTGACCAGGATTGCCACAATTAAAGCACGTTTGCTTCTTCAGGTAGAAGTCAGAAGTGTGACCGTTTGAGCTGTATGGCTTTGAAGGAGAGGCATTGAGATTCGGTTGCATGTTCAGAAAGACTCCAGATCTCCAGTTGTTTGATATTTCTGACCTTGATCCATTTATGTTGACTCTTTTCTGATTTGTGGAAAACTGAGGAAAACCAGAAAGTTGAACTTTTGGGCCCTCTGGCTTCTGAGAGAAAGTTGTGTTGCCATTGCATGATCCTACTGATGAGTTTGGAGACTTGTTTGTCACCTTGGGCCTTTCAATCTTGATTGGAACGGAATTTGGAGGCTTGATGGTGATCTTGGGCCTTATAGTCTTAATGTCTGATGATAAACCACCATCATGACCCAAGCCTTTGAACTTAGTGGTGAATGAGGGTCGCTCTTCTCCTTCAATCGGAATGAACATAGACCCTGTTGTCATGAATATCTTACCATTGGGCCTTGTAGTCATCACCACTCGTTCCCGCTTTACCTCATCCACAACTTTGGAGTAAGGAGTCTCGATCTTTGGATAAGGAACCAATTTTTCTTCATCAGCTCTGTTCATTTCACTAGAGCTTGAACCAGCACACTCAGTAGTGTTATTAGGCTGAGTTGCTTCAGTGGCTGTCTTTTCATCTTTCTGCACTGGTTGAGGCCCATATACCATGGTTGCTTCATTCAGGGACTCCTTCAACAATTCCTCTGCAGTTTGGGGCACTCTGATGTATTCATGTTGTAATGGGGGAGGAAAATTTCCATCCCCGAGGCCAGATGTTTCTTTTACATGCTCGAGTCGCTCCTCTGATTTGAATAAAGTACGATGAGAGTCCATCATTTTCTTTTGAATAACTTGATGTTTCTCAAGGGCAGATTGGGAATTATCAAGTTTGGTTCTTAGTTCCTCTACCTCCTTAGTTAGCTCTTCTACCTTAGCGTTAGCAAGACTAAGATAGGTGCTTTTATTACTAACATCACGTTGAAGATTTTTTATGTCTACCTTAGCTGCTTCCAGTTTCTCTCTAAATATTTTAGCCTTACTTTGATACTCCCTAAGATCTCTAGCATATAATTCACGATTTAGGGTTTCATTAATGAACTTACGTTCCCATTCTTTAGCCTCACAGTTGGGATTGCAACATATCTCATCGGGTGCAGTGGTGCCTGGTAGAATATGCGCCATGAACTTCTTTGGAAGAGCTTCTAGATCAAATTTGGACCGCACAACCTTGATCGGATTGAAAAATGGGTGGATCGAAAAGCCTCAACTGGATCGGAAAGACAGCTTTTCGATCGGGCAGAGTTTCGGCTCGACCGAAAAGTGTAAGCTGATAGAAAAGTCACGAAGGGACTTTCCTATCGAAGGGCGAGCTGATAGAAAAGTCACGAAGGGACTTTCCGATCGAAACGGACCTGATCGAAAAGTCACGAGGGGACTTTCCGATCAAAAAGTGGGGAACCGGGAAGTACTCTTCGATCGAAAGTCACGAAGGGACTTTCCGATCGAAAAGTGTCCAAAAGGGTCGAAAAGCCAAAAATTTCGATCGAAATAAGGGTCCAAGCCACAGATTTTCGATTGAATAGCTTATAGAACACGGGCTTCTTGCTTCTGCAACACTTGTAACCTGCACTATAATCACACGAAACTCACAAACAAAACCGTTAGTAACCTCTTGAAATACTTGGAGCAAAAATATGAAAAGAAAAAAAAACGAATTACTCCACACGGTGTAGAAAAATTCAACGATCAAAACCCCGTTAAAATTAGTTTACACCAACTTGAATTGAGTGGCCGTTTATAGCTTCAAAAACCGGAAAATCTGGACTACAAAATCTAATTAATTCCCAATGACAGAATCGTAATTTTTAAACTTTAACTTTTACGCCCGTGAATCGATTTCGATCGATGTCGATCGAAAAGTCCAAATTCCACCGTTTTTTTTTATTTTTATTTTTGGAACTCAAAATCACTTAGTTAAAACACTTGACCACGTTGACCAGCCTCCAAAATATCAGACAAAGAGAGAATCGAAAATTAAAAAAGAGTAAATAAATGCACCAACCACAAAGTGATTTAATTTGAAATCTCAAAATGAAGCAAAACAGATTACGTAAATCTTGGATTACGAACAATCAAGTTCGAAAATTAAAGACCAGAATATGTAAAAAGCACACAAAAATTATGAACCCTAATTTATAATCCTAGCCGTGACAACAAAAAAATACCCAAAATCAACCGGAAAACCTTGAATCGGATATCGCGAGAGCCTCGAAACTTGACGTTTCTTGGCTCTGATACCAATTGTAAGTCCCGAAAACGATCCAAACACGATATCTAATCTCGATTGAGTGTGCGGAATCCAGTCAATCGAGTGATTCAAGATGAGACAAATAAAAGATAATGAACACAACTAATAAACAAATAAAACCTTGTTGATGCACACGATTACACTTGATGAGAATCGTCTAGTACACCTCAGAGAATTTCGAATTCTCTATCTCTCTGCTCTCTCTCTCTAGAATGGCCAACCTCTAATATGAGTATTAAGATTTGTTTATATAGATAAACAAATCTTAAACCTAATTTTCGGATTAGGCTAAACAGGCCCACTAAACACCCCTTAAACTCTTTCTAATTGGGCCCAAACATGTCTAAATTGGCCCAATGACCCAATACAATGAAAACCCAACTATTTTACACCTATTCTATCACATAGGCCTTCAAAATAGTCCGCCAATGGATGATTTAATACACAAGCCACAAATTATTCCCTTACAATTTATTTATTTTAACCGTTTAATTTAATTAATTAACAAGTAATTAATTATTTAGTTCGTTGTAGGGGTGTTCATCGAATCAAATTCAATTTATTCGAATTGTTCGAATCGAATTATTCGAACTTTGAACTTCTAAAATCAAATTCGAATTCGATTCAAATTCGATTAAAACCAGTCGAATGCGAATCGAATAATCATAGTCGAATTCGAATCAAATTCGAATTTATTCGAATAAATTCGAATAAGATAAATCTTTAATTTCATAAAATTAACTTTTTAATAACTTTTTTATAACAATCCAATAATAACTTTAAAATAGTTCCAAACATATCCAAAACGATAGGTAACAACCAAGTCGGAGGTGATAATAAAACTAACGGCAAAACAAGTATCAATGTACTAGATAAAAAAACCAAAACAACAAGCCAAAGTCAAGCAAACGACAACTCCAAATAAGCAAAAAACATAAGCTAAGCAAACAACCAAAATACCTCTTCCAAAGAATACTAAAATGGGCTTATGTTAAATGTGAGCCCAAGAATACTTAAATATTGATATATAATTTACATAATATATATATATAAATATATATATATGTATATAATTATATATATTGTAACATCCCAAAATTTCGATAACTTAAATTCCCGTTAACATCTTGTCAAGCTAACCTTAAGTAGATAAAAATTTAATTGATTTATATGAATTTATGGGGGCTAATTTTGTAAATAGAAACTTTGGTTAAGTTTAAAAATAATGTCTAAACTAGAAGGGCCAAAGCTGTAAATATTAGAAAGGTGAATAAACAAAAAGAAAAAGAGGAGGAGGAGGTCGCATACGCGACCTGGAGATCGACCTCCAACCTCCTTCTTCCCCAAAAATTCGAAATTTGCAATTCTAGGTGTTAGGGCTGCGATTTCTTGGTTAGAAATTGGAATTGGGATGGTGATTCTTCCTCTAATTCCATCCTTGAAGCAAGTAAGTACAAACCCCTCTATGGTGCATGCATAGGTCACGAAATTAGGGCCTTGAATCTGCAAATTTATGATGTTATATGAATCCCATGATGTTAGAGACCTTATATGTGGCATAAATTTCTAATTTGGTCAACAATTTGTGAAGTAGTCACCAATTGCATGTTCTTGAACTTTCATGTCGAGTGACTACATATGAAGTTGGTGAAATTGCTTACTATGCTTGAATTCTTGTATGAAATTGATACTAGATGATGAATAGATGATGGGTTGGTGATGGATTTCACCAAACCTATGTTAAATAGTTAATTGGGAGATTCATGGGATTGGGTTACATGTGTGCATATATGTATGCACACAAGGTGTTTGATGAAATGTCTAACCTAGATGGAATGTTGAAGTTCATGACTAGATGTAAGAATGATATATTACTTACAATCATGAAATAAGAATTTGCTTGATATGTGGAATCCATGCTTATAAAGTGTGTTAAATGAGATGGTATAAAACCATGAAAATGTTAAGAACCTAGTTGTGGGGCTGTTTTGGAAAGGGCGTATAAGATCACTCGTATGTCCGTTTGGGATGTATGATATACGATCAAAAAGCTTGTCGTGAATACTATGTTTCGTGTTTGAACACTTGAAACTGAATCTGATTTATAATGGGTCAAAATTTCACGTTAATATGACCATTTAATTTTCCAGCAAGCTGTTTGGAAATAAATATAGTTGCTGTCCTGTTTTTATAAAAATTGTATAAAATCATAGAAACATCGTTAGAAGGTGTACCATATATGGTTGGAAATGTCTTTGAACCTACTTCAACTCAAATTTTATAAATCTGAAGCTGATTCAGTCATTAAGTGGGTCAAAAATAATGATTTCCGCAGCTATGCAGATTACTCAGCATGCTGTTTGGAAATAAATATAGTTGCTGTCCTGTTTTTATAAAAATTGTATAAAACCATAGAGACATCGTTAGAAGGTGTGCCTTATATTCTTGGAAAGGTAATTCAGTCTACTACGTTCCATGTTTGAACATGGAATGCTGGAAAAATTTATAGAATGGTCAAAATGGACCGTTACAGCAGCATTGCTGAAAAATGCTGCACAAGAATTGATGTTTTTAAAAGCTAGTAAGAGTGAATAAGTTGAATTGCTTGTATATTGATATTTTGTGATATAAACCTATATGAAGATCAATGTAGGGAGGAATTCATCTTTTGTTTAGTTTCTTTGTAATAGTTTAGTTTCTTGTAATTGTTAGATTTTGGTAGGCTAGCGAAACTGTAAGCTACCGAGCGAAACTGTAGTTTCGCTCGGTACCTAGATTAGACTGGTTCAGTGACAGTTTCGCTTGGCCAGCGAAACTGCCAGCGAAACTGTTCACTGGACAGTATATATGCGCAGCCATTGTGCAGCCAAATGTAACTTTCTCAAACCTTTGAACCCTAATACAAGAAATCTTCATTTGGTGAGTTTTGGTGACGGCTAGGAGCTTATTTCATTATATTGTAGCTTGTTTATCATCATTTATCAATCTATTGGTTCATATTGAGATTGTTCAAGGCTAGAAAACCATTTTAGTCATTGGAAATCCTATTTTGTGTTGTTTATTTGGTTTTCTTCTCAAATACACCTTCATTTGCACTGATAAAGATCAGTGAGGACCAACAATATGGTATCAGAGCCTCTGTGCTCTTGATTTTGGTGTTTTTGAGTGTTTTTGGGTAAACTTTGAAAAATCTATTTGATTCTGAAATCAGCTTGTTTTGGACTGGAAATTGATTGAATATTGTGTGTTTTGGTGTCTTGAACACTAGGCAATCAACCGATCATTAACCCATAGTGATTTGGGTTGATTTCTGATCATTTCTTCTTCAAAAAGAGGGTTTTCTGTTCTGGGCGAAACTGCTGTTTATTCAGCGAAACTGTGCCTTCAAACAGCGAAACTATCAAGTCGTTTGGCAGTTTCGCCGGATTATCACCGAGCGAAACTACCATCACCGAGCGAAACTATTCTTTCGCCGAACATCGAGAAGCGAAACTATTGTCAGTTTTATTGAACGAAAGTTCAAACCAGTTTCCAGCGAAACTAGCTAGCGAAACTGTGTGTCATCGGGTATTTCCGAGCGAAACTACTGCCCGTGCATACAGCGAAACTAGTTGGCGAAATTGCTGATCTGGTTCAGTATTGTCAAGCGAAACTGCTGGCGAAATTACAAAATCCAGCGAAATTGTTCACCTGTTCAGGATTTCCGAGCGAAATTGCTGGCGAAACTATATCTCCCAGCGAAACTAATCAATTTGTCTTGTTCTTGGTTTGTTCTTTGTCTTTCTTATTTCAGGCTGACTTAAGATGGCGTCCGGTACAAATTCCACTGACACTGAAAGTATCGCCCCGAATCGACCACCAAGGCTGATAAATGGCGACAATTTTGAAGATTGGAAACGATGCCTGAAATCGTTTTTCCTATACACCGATTACAACCAGTGGCTGTCGATTGTCAACGGTCCACACGTTCCAACAACTACTACCGGCGAAGTGACACAAATCAACAATAATCCGTCTTCCTTTACCGAGAAGGACCTGAAACTCATTGATCGTGATCAGAAAGCTCTCGGTGCTCTTTCTCTATGCCTGTCACAAGAAATCTATAACCGATTTGCTGAGCACACTGACGCAAAAAGTCTATTTGACGCTCTCTGTGAATTTTACGATGGCAATGAAGACCTGGTAAAGGACAAGGAAGCCCAAGCCACCAAAGAATTCAATTCTTTCACAAGCATGAAGAACGAAAAGCTGGTGGATTTAACCAATCGCTTCCTAACTGTTTCAAGCAATCTGAAGAAATATGATGCGCAACTCACTAACTCAGAACAAATCAAGAAGCTTCTGGATGCTCTTCCTCCCGAGTGGAGCATTCAGGTTCGCATGCTAAAGCAAGAAAGAAGTTTTCCCGACTACAAGCTCATGGATGTTATTAACAAGCTCAAATCCTTTGAGTTAGATGTGCAAAGGAGAGAATACAATCAAAGCATGGGTCCAACTAAAGTTTACTCTCAAAATTCTGCTTTCATCTCAACCGTCACACCCAAAGGAGCTTTCTCTCAACTTCAATCTTCACATCCTGGATCTGGGTCATCCTCAACTGCATCTGCTTCCGCCGCCAATCAGCAAACATCCCAGATTTCACCTGAATACATGGGATTGTTCTCGTTGTTTACTAACAGCTATCAAGCTTTCGCTGCTGGAGAACTACAAGGTTCAACTCTGACTGCTGAGGACATGTACCAAGTTGATCCGGATGATTTAGAAGAAACTGACCTGAAATGGCAAATGGCCATGTTAACTGTTCGAGCTAGAAAATTCTTCGAACGCACTGGGAGAAACACATTCAAGAATCAAAATGGACGAGTTGGTTTCGACAAGGCTAAGCTTAGATGCTATAACTGTAAGCAACTCGGCCATTTCAAAAGGGAGTGCCCAAGTCCAATTGTGACTGAACCAACCTCCGAGCCTGCAACTCGCGTCATTCCTATCACTGACAAAGCAGAAGCCAAGCCAACCAAAGAAGTGGCTCTTCTGACAAACTTTGACTGGAGTGCAGAAGCCTCTGAAGCTGAGGAGGCCATCAATCAAGCTCTTGCAGCTCAAATTCAGGAACAAAGCAATGAGCACACGGTTAGCAGCAGTGAGAAGAAAGAAGATGCAAAGAAGGTGAATGAGTCAAAGGCAAGCACACCAGCATGCACTTGTGAGAAAGCCCTTGCTGCTGAAAAGGTAATACTGGATCTATCATATGAGTCTGTTCAAGATATGTGCACTCACTCTTGTAGAACCCGTCTGTTCGGTATCTACAAGGCCAATCGATTGTTGATTGACAACAACAATGAATTGCAAACTATGAACACACAATTGAAAGAAAATGAATCAAAATATTTTGTGAAACTAAATGAGGCATTGCATGAAAATGAACATTTAAAACAAACTCTTCTTGCTAAAAACGTTGAAATCAACATGCTTTCTGAAAGAGTAACTTTAGCCCAATTTGAAGCCTCTGAGCTTCAGACTAAGTTAGATAGATGGACTATTTCTCAAATGAAAGTTGAGGAAATGTTAGTTAAGCAACGAGGTGCTAGAATAAAAACTGGGGTGGGTATGGAGGAAAAAGAAAAGGAGCTTCCTAAAGTTTACCCTCCTCCAAGTACGCATTGCTACTCGCCCACTCCGACACCTCACCCTTTAAATGATTTAATTCCCAGTGATGCTAACAATCTGCATGCAGGTCTAGAAGGAGTTAACCTTAAGGAGCTCAGAGAAAATTTTGATCATGGATATGGTGACACAAGTGGACTTGGTTGCGGTAGCCTTAAGCCTAAGGAGTCTGTTAAGAGTAGTAGTTTTCATTCAAAGAAGTCTAGCATAGACAGTAGTGTAGCTAGTAGTTGTTCCACTTCAGATAGCAGTAGTGAAGAGTCTGTGTCTGTTAGTCAAGAAAGATTTGCTTCTAATGAAAATGTTCAATGTCATGCCAGTACATCTCAAAATCGCTTCAACAAATTTCTTTCTAATCCAATTCCTTCTTTCACACCGATACGAATTTCAAAACCAACAGAAAAACATGTTTCTCAAAAGAAGGAATCATTTTTGAAAACTAATAATCCAAGAATTTCAAAAGATAAAACAAAAGTGGATTTTGAAACAAACAGCGACTCTGATTATAAAACATCAGATTCTGAGGAGGAAAGTACTTCAGATACCTCCTCTTGCTCAAGTCACAGATCACACTGTTTCAGATGTGGTAAGGATGATCATGTTGTTAAAAATTGTAAAGAAAAATTAAATCGAACAAACCATGATAGATCCTTTGGCCACAAGGTAACTAGTTTTGTAAAAGAATTCTTTGGGGGAAAACAGAAAGTCACAAATCCCGGAATTGCAAAAGTCTGGGTACCAGTTATTAAGTAATTTTTCGTTTTGTATTGCCAGGCACTCCCGAAGAACAGTTACTGGCATATTGATTCGGGATGCTCTCGGCACATGACAGGGATGAAAGACCTGCTCACAAATTATAGAATTTTGGATGGTGGATTCGTGTCTTTTGCAGGAAATAAAAGGGGTGGTAAGATGGTTGGTCAAGGAGACGTGTCTGCTGGGTCTCTTACTCTGGAACACGTCAATCATGTACCCGAATTAAAGTTTAATCTTCTGAGCGTATCACAAATCTGTGACAAGAATATTCCAGTATTGTTCAAAGCAAATGAATGCCTGTTCCTCAAGCCTGAATTTTCCGTGCCCGAAGAGATGGTGGCAATGCGTGCGCCACGCATCAATGACACATATTTGCTGAATTTGACCTCAACTGCAACTCTCAATTCTTCCATGACTTGTTTACTGTCAAAGGCATCTGTTTCTGAGTGCTTCTTGTGGCATAGACGTCTAGGACACATAAATTTCAAAATTCTAAACAACCTTGTTAAAAACAATTTGGTCCGAGGTCTTCCATACAAAGATTTTTCTGTTGTTGAAAAATGTCTTTCATGTGCTAAAGGAAAACAACACAAGAAGCCACATAAGCCCAAATTGGAGAATTCTATTTCAAGTCCCTTAGAATTGCTCCACACGGATTTATTTGGACCTATTAGTGTACCAAGTTTGGGAAAGAGAACTTACTGTCTTGTTGTGACTGATGATTATTCCAGGTACTCTTGGGTCAGATTCTTGAAGCACAAGAGTGAAACGTCTGAAGCTCTACAAAATATCATTCTGTCAGTGGAAAGCTCAAGAAGCAAGAAGGTCAAAGCAATCAGGAGTGACAACGGAACTGAGTTTCGCAATCAGATCTTTGACTCATTCTGTGCAAACAAGGGGATTCTTCGACAATACAGCGCAGCAAGAACTCCGCAACAAAATGGTGTTGCTGAAAGGAAGAATCGCACTCTTGTGGAAGCCGCTCGTACCATGCTGATTGAATCAAAGCTCCCGATCATTTTCTGGGCTGAAGCAGTAAATTGTGCGTCCTACATACTGAACCGTGTCCTGATCGTGAAAGACAAAATGAAGACATCATATGAACTGTATCATGGAAGGAAGCCACTGATCGACTTCTTTAGGCCATTTGGATGTTCGTGCACGTTGTTGAATACCGAAGCTCAAATTACAAAATTTGGAGCTGTCTCCGATGAATGTTTCTTCATGGGGTATTCTTCATCACAAAAAGCTTATCGTGTTTATAACAAACGTACTCGTGTTGTGCAGGAATCTTACTATGTGGACTGGCAAGAATCGAACTCTCCAAACACCGGCACTGGACCCGAATGGTTTTATGATTCAGACACATTGTTCAAGTCATTCAATCTTCCTATCCTAGCTGATGCAGAAGATACTCCTCCTCTCGTAACCATCACCCCTCAACCTGATATTCCACAACCTATCCAATCCTCATCCCCACAACCCACTCAGCAACCCTCATCCCCACAACCCACTCAGCAACCCGATCTTCCATCTTCCTCTCATGAACTACCACAAACCACCGAACCCGCTCCCGCCCACCTTGACTCAAATTTCAAAACCCTAAAAGACCATCCGCATGACCTCGTCATTGGATCGATTACGGATGGAGTGAGGACTCGTCATCAGTCTGGTTTGATTAATGAATGTTTGTTTGCATGTTTTCTGTCTCAGATTGTTCCCAAGAATATAGATGAAGCCTTAGCTGATCCAAGTTGGGTAGATTCCATGCAGGCCGAGCTTCAACAATTCAGAAAGCTAAAGGTGTGGAAATTGGTGGATCTTCCAGAAAATAAAGTTCCTATTGGCACGAAGTGGGTTTTCCGGAACAAAATGGATGATAGAGGTATTGTTATAAGAAACAAATCAAGACTGGTGGTTCAAGGTTTTTATCAGGAAGAAGGCATCGACTATACAGACGTGTTTGCACCGGTTGCACGCATTGAGGCGATCCGAATTTTTCTAGCTCATGCTGCATACAAGGACTTCAAGGTGTTCCAAATGGACGTCAAGTGTGCATTCTTGTACGGGGATATTGATGAAGATATTTATGTGCTTCAACCTCCTGGCTTCGAAGATCATGAATTTCCTGACAAAGTCTACAAGCTGGATAAATCTCTGTACGGTCTTCATCAGGCACCCAGAATATGGTATGAAACTTTGACTCAGTACCTATTGGGAAAAGGTTTTACTCGTGGGTCTATCGATATGACGCTGTTCAAGAAAGAGGTGAATGGAGAAATGCTGATGGTTCAAGTATATGTGGACGATATCATCTTCGGCTCAACCAATGAGAAGATGTGTCGAGAATTTGAGGAATTGATGAAGGAGCATTTTGAAATGAGCATGATGGGGGAGATGAATTTCTTTCTAGGTTTGCAAGTGGAACAAAAGCCAGATGGTATCCTCATCCATCAAGAAAAATACATTCTGGAGATTCTGAAGAAATTCAAAATGAACGACGCCTCAGCTGAGCTTACTCCCTTCACATCTCAGACATGTTTGACTCCCGACAGTGAAGGAAAACGGGTTGACCAGAAACTGTATCGATCAATGATTGGGTCCCTCATGTATCTCACAGCCAGTCGCCCAGATATCACCTTTGCTGTGTGCTACTGTGCTCGTTATCAAGCTGATCCAAGGGAATCTCATGAAAAGGCGGTCAAACGTATCTTCCGTTATTTGAAAGGATCATCCAGATTGGGCTTATGGTATCCTAAAGGTGGAAGTTTTGAGCTTAATTCTTATTCAGACAGTGATCACGGAGGATGCAAACTCGATAGAAAGTCTGTTTCTGGGGGATGCCAGTTTTTGGGGGAATGCTTGGTTTCGTGGCAAAGCAAGAAGCAAACAACAGTCTCCTTATCTACAGGCGAAGCCGAATACATTGCTGCTTCTAGTTGCTGCTGCCAAGTGCTGTGGATTCAACATCAGATGATGGATTACGGGATCAATTTTCTTCATACACCGTTGTTCTGCGACAACGAAGCTGCCGTCGGAATTTCCAAGAATCCAATTCATCATTCCCGAACCAAACATATTGAAACACGGATTCATGCAATCCGTGATGCTCAGGAAAAAGGGTTTATTGATGTTGTCCCCATCGAAACCAAAGCTCAAAAAGCGGATATTTTTACTAAAACCTTTGATAAACCCCGCTTCTATGAGCTTATTAAAATGCTGGGCATGATAACTTTTTAAATTTTTGGTAAATAAAAAAAAAAAAAAAAAAAGGGGATTAAATAAACCTTTTTGTGAATACTTCTTTAAATTTTACTTCATCTTGTTTGTTATTGTCTAAACTGAATGCCAATTTCTTTTTGTCAATGAATCAGGTGATGTTCGGAACTGAATCTGATTATCAAGAAATCAATGATCCTGCAGTTCTCCACAAATGATTCCTGGCCTTTCATCATCTGAACATAATCAGGGGAGTATTTTAGTTTCATTTACCTTGCAATTCTCTCTTAACTGATTTTGATGTCCTTACCGTTAGTTTGTGGGGGAATTGGGGGTAAATCACACTAAAATACCTAAATTTCATGAATTCGAAGCGGACTTCCTGTCAAACTTTTCTTCGATTGTGTGCCTTCTTTTTAGAGTCTGTCTTTCCTTTTTGTGTCAAGTATCGATCAAATCATTTTATTCTATTATTAATTTCTTTATTGAAAATCCAAAAATAGAGTATTTGTGGATTTTGGGGGAAAATTGAAGTCCTCAGAAAATTTTGATACATAAATAAAATTTCAAAAATGAAAATGAGAAATTGATCCGACCTTGTGAGAAATGATTGTTTATCAACCTGCGTTATCTGCCATGGATAGAGTAAAAATAAAGGCTGCATTGTGCTTGTATGATCTTTGAGTGTGTATGCCTAATATGATATCTATGAGTAGGATATAAACATAACGCTTGCCTGATTTTGCTCTAGTTTTCATTTCTTGATAAGTGTTGCAATGATTCTGTCAATTAAGAGATGTTCTGATGTACGCATGCTTTGCAAATAAGGCTTTATGCCATTTTTACACTCGACTCAGTGGGTCTTCTTTGCGTGCCTAGGCGGCCGACCTGATCACCTGCTGATTGAGTTTTCTGCTTTATTTTCTTGGTGTTTAGTGTATATCATCGGACTTTCTCTGCGTGCCCACAAGCCGACCTGATTGTTGTTGATATACACGATTTCTGCTTTATTTTTCTTTTTTATTTTCCTAAGTGTATCGGGCTTTCTCTGCGTGCTTTGCGGCCGACCTGATTGCTGTTCTCTTAGGGTTCTGCTTTATTTTTGCATGAAACATCATGAACGTATATCTCATTTGAAAAAGAATTAAAAGAAAAATAATGATAAATATGATGACTTGTTAACATCTTTGATAGAGTGAGGCTGGGTAATCAGTGCTTGATTAATATACCTTAAGCATATCCAAAAATGTTAAATACTATTAGTGCATGCTTAATATCAATGTGATGCATTCGGGATCTGCTTGACTTGCATGCTGATTAAAATTGAAATTGAAATGTGTATGATGCGTATCGGTTGATGTGATCTCACGTCTGGATCTTTCTCACAAATTAAATTAGTATCTGCTTGTATAGTTGTTTTAATTTACATTTGAAAAAGCTCAAAAAGATTTTCTGTCTGCGTTATTTTTGATAAGATCGATACTTTGTAAATAATTTGTCGTTTTGTGTGTGTTTGTCGGTTTTCCTAAAGTCAAAATCAAAATTTAGTCAAAATTGGATTTTTTAGGGTTTCCAGCGAAACTAAGTTTCGCTCCGTCAGTTTCGCCGTGTGGGTTCACAGCGAATCTGTTTGTTTCGTTACCGGCGAAACTGTTTTGTCGATCTTGTCTCGAGCGAATCTGCTCTTTCGCTCTGGCGAAACTATTGTTTCGCCGAGCGAAATTACGAGCGAAACTGCGCGAGTATATATTCCACTTTATCGCATCTGGGTCTCTCTTCACCGGAACCCTAAACCAGAAAAACAGTCGAATACCACTCGCGAAACTTCATTTTCGCCAAACTGTTCCATCCGTTTCATCTCATCTTCGCTTAACCGATTTTGCGTAAAGGTTGGTATGCTTCTTGGTCGCGTTATCGCTTTATCGCACTCGTAATCGAGTCTGATTCACAGTTTATTTGGGGTTTTTGAACCGAACAGTCATTATGAATTTCTCATACATAAAACAGTTGTTAATCTCTGTTTCGGACTCGCTTTATACTCGTGTACATGTGCATTTGTTACTTGTGTGGTTGGATTGCGAAAACTGTGCTTAAATCGAGTTTCGGCAATTTAAAATTCAAATTTCGCGTCCAGCGAAACTGCTGGTTCATCCAGCGAAATTGAACGAAAGTTCACTAGTTACGAGCGAAACTGTCTAGCCGTCATGCCCAAACTTCGCTGACAGTTTCGCCGTGACATGCAGCGAAACTGCTGTTTCGCCTTCAGCGAAATTACAGTTTCGCAGCGAAACTACAGTTTCTCGGCGAAACTGGCCTTGTCAATGTCGCCGAGACCAATGTCGCGAAACTAACTGTTTCGCCGTGTGCGACACTGAGGTCTTCTTAGCGAAAATAGAATTTCGCAGCGAAATTAACATTTTTTTTAAAATTTCAATTTAATTCATTTTAAATTCTTTTGAACTCACAAAATCTTCGTTTCGTGTGCAGACAATGTCCAATCTTAAACACGATCCTCGGAGCAATGTGACTGCCTGGCTGAATGATAATCTTGACAAATCTACCGGTTTCCGAGACTGTATAAAGTGGCTCAAACAATCTTGCATTCATTATGCCATCTCACACTCTACAATCATTGACGAAAGACACATCAAAGAATTCTGGCTGTCTGCAGAATATGACGTCAAAGCCACTCCTGAATGCATTCGTGCTAGGATCATGCAGAAAGATATCGTCATTACCATGAAAACCATTGCTGAAGCACTTAAACTAGAAGAAGATGTTGGTGATGCACCCAAGTTAAATGACATGGACGTATTGAAGGGTTTTGAAAAGCACATGGGTTATGAAGGAGGTCATTTGTGGAAGAATAAGAAAGAGATTAAAAAGTCTTACATGTCTAAAGAATGGAGATTCATTGCTCACGTCATCATCTCCTGCATTGATGACAGAAAGGGTGGATCAGATGGATTGAATTTAAACTGGGCTGAAGCTATGTTGCTGTTGTGTAAGGGAAAGAAGGCTAACATCCCCCAGAGAATATTTGAAGCTATGGTTGCAAATATTCAAGCTCTGAAGAAATCAAGATGGCTTCTGTATCCGAGATTCCTGGAGATAATTATAGAATATCTAGAACCTGAGCTGCCGAAGCAAAGCACAGCACTTGTTATAAATCCTATGCACTCAAGGATTCTATCTGATTGTTGTGCTGTAAGAGAAGATTTTTCTGGGCATACCACCTATTTAATGAAGCATATGTATTCTGCAGAAAGATATGAATACATCAAGAAGCTGATCGAAGACGAAAACAAGAGAAAAACTCAAGGTAAGGCTGGTGAGAATGTAAAGGGAAAAAGGAAACAATATGTGAGGAGTTCGGGGAAAGAAGCTGGAGATGAAATTGAAGATGAGCTCGAAAATCTATCTCGTAAAGGAAAGAACATCTCTCAAAAACAAAGTGTTCCGACTGAAGATGAGCTGAGAGCTTCAAAGAAAAGAAGAATAGACCCCAGAGCTGAATTAGACGAAGACATCATCAGAGGTGTAAATACCTCTTTGTCAAATGAATTGGGGATGATTAAAACCAAGCTGGTTAACTCTGAAATTCGGGAGAAGGAGAAGGATGATCAGATCAAACACATGAACGAGGTCATAGCCAAACAATCTTCCATGATCAAATTTTTGATGGTAGAATTGAACGATATCAAGAAGCATCTGAACTTGCCTGGTATAATGAGTGATGCTGAGATTGAATCTGTGAATGACATCTTGAAAGACACATCCGGAGCAGCGGGTGGAAGTGGTTCTGGTGAGGCTGATAAAGCAGGAGGAAGTGGATCGGGTGGAGTTGGAGGAAGTGGTACTGGTTTGAATGATGCTGATGACAGTGGAGCTCCCAATGCTGAAGACTTGGAGGCTATCAATGTCAGTGACGCTAATCTATTTAGTACTGAAACAGAACAACCACAGCCAGAGATTGTTCAAGCCAAATTCGTGTTGATCGATGAAGATGAGGAAGAATCTGAAATTGACGATCACTCTGAGCCAAGGAGCTATGAATGGAAAGAGCACGGTCTTACTTATCTAGCGAAGATTAGCTCTGTCAGCGAAGAGGTTCTCGAGTTTAACAGAGATGATTGGTTCAAGAAACCTGAGCTTGTGGATCAGACTCCCCTATTTCAAAACATCTCTCAACCCAGCAGAAAAGAGTCTGATCGTCACATTATAAGCTGGAAATTCAATTCATCCGTTCGTGCCTTCATGATTAAGAGAAGGGGAGGTAGCATTTCATATCTTCACAAACGTGAAAAGTTCCAGTCCCTACCCAGATGGGATTTAAGAAGGTTGTCTGAGCTCCCCCTCATTGATGCTGATAAAGCAGAAAGGGCTGGCAACTTGGTGAAACATTTGCAGCTAGCCGCAAAAGACGACTTCGTATCGTTTGGATTTATGAAAGGCCAAAGGATCAAGTCTAAGACTAAAATTGATGCAGCAACAGGGAAGCCAAAAGTCCATCTTAAATTCAAGCCTGCAAAGACAATGACTAGAATCCGAATACCAGATCAAGAGCCTTCCAGACTGCAAGATTTCAAGAAATGGTTCTACGATAACCAGACAGGTGAAGCAGTTATCCGAATCGGTGAGAGTGATGAGATCAGACTGTTCGACCCAATGGAGGTTTTCTCCTTTAGTAATGACGATCTCAAGACATTATGTGAAAATCCTATCAAACACGGGGCTGGCAATGACACTGCTGAAGAAGCAAACCTGTTCGTGAGGGTTGCCAATAAAGCCCGAGGAATTATCAAGGAAATAAAGGATTTAGCAGACAAAGTCAAGGCTGCTGAAGACAAAATGGAAGAAGATCGGGATCTAGCAAATCAAATGAACAAATCATTAAGCGGGCTTGGAGAATCTTCTCAAATCCCAGATCCAGAGACTGCTGTCCCCGCCGCCGAAGAGACAATCATTCTGGGGGAACCAGAGTCTGTAACCCCAGGTGCTGATGAAACAACTGTTGTGGGGGAATCTGAAGAAACTGTCCCCGTTGCTGACTCGACAACTACTTTGGGGGAATCAGGGACTCCTGATTTGAATCAAGAGCCGAACCAGAATGAAGCCGATGCTGACAAGTGAAGATCCTGTGGCTGAATCCCTCCCTAGGGGGAATATTGAAGATCAATGTAGGGAGGAATTCATGTTTAGTTTCTTGTAATTGTTAGATTTTGGTAGGCTAGCGAAACTGTAAGCTACCGAGCGAAACTGTAGTTTCGCTCGGTACCTAGATTAGACTGGTTCAGTGACAGTTTCGCTTGGCCAGCGAAACTGCCAGCGAAACTGTTCACTGGACAGTATATATGCGCAGCCATTGTGCAGCCAAATGTAACTTTCTCAAACCTTTGAACCCTAATACAAGAAATCTTCATTTGGTGAGTTTTGGTGACGGCTAGGAGCTTATTTCATTATATTGTAGCTTGTTTATCATCATTTATCAATCTATTGGTTCATATTGAGATTGTTCAAGGCTAGAAAACCATTTTAGTCATTGGAAATCCTATTTTGTGTTGTTTATTTGGTTTTCTTCTCAAATACACCTTCATTTGCACTGATAAAGATCAGTGAGGACCAACACTATATGGGTGATAACCTTAGTAGGTAACCAAGTGGAAGGAGCAAACAGGAACCGGGTAGAATGGTTAAAGCTCACGAGGTAACATCTATGCTATGTTACATATTTGGTTAATGACTCATACTTGCATTAATGATATAGAATGCATGATTTTATGAAATGTGATAAACTTTCCCTACGAGGCAAGTTGTTGAATTGCGTATAATTACAAAGTTAAATAATTAGAGTTAAGCTCTAAGAAGGTAATGAGTCAAAGAACAATGCATAATTAAATGGTTCATAGGAACCATGGCTATAAGAATGTATGTCATTAGCAGTAAATGAATTGTAGGATTCATGCTAATGGGTTAAACGGGTCGAACGATTCGAAAGGATTCATCGTAATGGGTCAAAGAATAAAATTTACTAATTGATTCATAGAGACCATAATAATGGCTAAATGAGTAATTGATTGATAGTGGTTTGTAGGAACCAAATGCATGTGTAACATTATTTATGTTACATGAAGTAGTTAAGCAAATGTGTATCTACAATTTAAAAGAATAAACTATGAATTGTGTAAATGGGTGACGAATGGTTCTAGGAACCGTGAAGCCCAAGGCCAAGAGGTTCTCCAATGACAAACTTGACCATAGAAAAGATTCGGATGAATCAATTAACGAAAGAAAGTTACAATGGCGGAAATGGGCTTATAGAGTCTATGCCAAGTAACTAGAGAAAAGGAATCATAAATGGTTATAGAACCATAGATTCCAAGGCTTATATGTGGTCAAGTTAGGCATTTGGGGTAAACCAAAGGCAAGGACCCGTCTTAGCGGGTCAAATGAATTGAATGGGTCATTTGGACATTAACTACAATGGTTATGAAATCCAATGACAAGAAGATTAATGAAGAACGTAATCATGTGACTTGGGTCTAAAAACACAAATAATATAGTATTGCAATGAACTTGACCCATAATGGATGTGTAAAAACCAATCAAGGTGTGTGCATATAATCATGTTATGTTAACTACTTGCATATGTGAAATAAGTTGCAAAATATATGTTGTGGATCAAATCTGGATCATAACTATTTGGGTTGGCACAAGGAAAATCCCTTAACGGGTCAAACGGGTCGGGTGGACCCAGGGTTGGTTATTGTATTGTAACCATGACAAAGGTATGTACTTTTCCTCATAAACATGTTTAGAATGATGTTTTGAAAGCCTAGAATGGCTGGGAGAAGTCCCCTAAGAACCTGGATGAAGTCGCCAAAATTTGTGATAAACTGTCAAAATAATCTAAGTATAAAACTGGGCAAAATCGGCCAAAGCCCTGGAAAAATGGCTCCAAGCGTATCGCTTGGAGCAAGACACTTGGAAGGCGATACGCCTAAAAGTCCAGGCGTATCGCTTGGAAAATATGAAGATCTAGGCGATACGCCTAGGAACCCTTTTTCTGAATTTATTTGTTATTTATCATTGTTAATGATGTTTATACATGTTTATGCAATAGAAACTCACTATTGAAAGTGAGTGAATTGCAGGTAAACGGAAGGCCTACCGGGGGATGCTCATCAAGACTACGTGGAGCCGATCACATCAAGCACGAACTACCCGTCATGGGTTTTGGTGGAAAGAACTTATATATTAAGTCAATGACCACTTTAGAATGTCAAACTCAATATTGGTATATTTCGTAAATGGGAACCACAATGATGGTGTTTATAATTGTTAAATCATATGTTTTGTACAAAAAATTTCTGGGACCAATTTTTAACGATATAAATTATTAAGTTTGGCATCAAATTGTATACGGGTGTTACATATATGAATAAAATATATATTTATATCATATTCTAATTATTCGAATCGAATCGAATTTGGAAAATCAAATTCGAATTCGATTCGAATTCGACTTAATTAATCGAATCGAATTAGGATTCGATTCGAATAAATCGAATAAGGAATTCAAATTTCTTATTCGAATTCGAATCCAGTCGAATTTCGAATTATTCGAACAGGATTCGAATAATGAACACCCCTAGTTCGTTGACTCTGGTGTAACTCTTCCTTCAAAACCGGGTCGGTTACGTTAAATGTCGGGTCAGGACATCTAATATCCAACAATCTCCCACTTGACTGATCGCGACACTTTAGCGTTGTAGTCAGAGGCACTCTAGATATGCATGGCTACACCAACCAGTTTCGACACTTTAAGTCGACAACCAAAATATATCTGATTGTAAAGCAAGCAGATGGGGGACTTATGGTAATCATTGTCATATGTTCCTTTCCATTCTAGACATAGATGAATAATGAGACATGGACTCTCATGTATTAGATTCATCGATTATAGTCTCGTTGTCCAATCCAAAGTGTACCAATCAAGTTTGGGTGAAGCCTCACACTTCACACTTGGAATTAACGAGGGCGCCTTTATGTCTATCTATTGTTGAAGAAATAGTACGAAATCCCGTCTTGAGGCATAAAACTCCCACTGAACTTTCGATCCATTCCCAAAAGAAGTCCTATTGTTGGCAGTTACGCGACAACATTAGACAACAATCAAAGAACAGTCTGCAGTAAACGTGAGTTCTAGTATACGTCTTAGGTCTAAGGAAACATTAGAGCATAACATTTAATCAAGCAAGCAAAAGCTTCCATGATTGCATTGCTTGATGCGAGTTACATCCAACGTCATTCTCCAATGAGGTCTGTGACTTTGAACGATAAACCCTTTTAAGGTTCAAAATCTGAATAGTCTTTAATTTAGAGCCGTTCCCACGTCTCTAATCGACTACGGACATTTAGAACAATTTCATCAATTATTCAGGGATGATTAAACGTATTAACATCGAACACAGTTATGAAAATTCCATATTGCATTCACCAATGGAATATGAATAATAAAGATACCTGGTATATGTTCGTACACCCAAATACTAAATCAAAACATGTCTTTAGCTAATTTAAGCCCTATCGCTTCTCTGTGACGATCATGAGTCTCGTGAGTCATGGGCTTTGTAAAGGGATCAGCTAATTTAAGCCCTTGGCTCTTTGGCTTGAGCAATAGCGCTTGTGTTATCGCACATCATCTCGATGGGTTGCTTGACGCTTGGAACCACATCGAGATCTGTGATGAACTTCTTCATCCATACCGCTTCCTTGGCAGCTTCTGAGGCAGCTATGTATTCAGATTCAGTAGTGGAATCAGCCACTACTGGCTGTTTGGAACTACACCACGAAACAACTCCTCCATTGAGGGTGAATACGTATCCGGACTGCGAGCGAGAGTCATCTCGGTCTGTTTGAAAACTAGCATCGGTGTAACACTTCACAGCGAGCTCATCAACTCCTCCATATACCAAAAACATCTCACTTATGTTTCTAAGGTATTTCAGGATGTTCTGTACAGCAGTCCAGTGAGCTAGACCGGGACTCTGTTGGTATCGACTTGTTAGGCTCAACACAAACGAGACATCTGGTCGAGTGCAGAGCATGGCAAACATAATTGAGCCAATAGCAGAAGTAAATGGGATCGAAGCCATTTGGTTGATCTCCTACTCCGTTTGAGGAGATTGAGATTTGTTCAAGACAACACCCTTTGTCATAGGGACGACTCCTTTCTTGGAGTTGCTCATGTTGAACCGTGCTATAATCTTGTCAATGTATGTACTTTGACTGAGACCCAGAAGCCGCTTTGATCGATCTCTGTGAATCTTAATTCCCAAAATAAAAGCGGCTTCCCCAAGATCCTTCATAGCGAAACAAGATGAAAGCCATTTCTTAATGTCGTTAAGCATGGGTAGGTTGTTTCCTATGATCAGTATATCATCCACATACAATATGAAGAATGATATAGCGCTCCCAATTGCCTTTCTACAAACACAAGGCTCATCTTCGTTTTGAGCAAAGCCAAATTTTTTCACTTTTTGGTCGAAGCAAAGATTCCACTTTCGAGATGCTTGTTTAAGTCCATATATGGACTTATTCAGCTTGCAAACCCTATTTGGATATATAGGATCGACAAAACCATCGGGCTGAACCATGTAGACATCCTCAGTGAGTTGTTCGTTCAGGAATGCGGTTTTGACATCCATTTTCCATATCTCATAGTCATAGTATGCGGCTATGGCAAGCAATATCCTGATCGATTTGATCATGGCCACGGGCGAGAAGGTTTATTCATAGTCAATCCATTGGGTTTGAGTAAAACCTTTCGCAAAAGCCATGCCTTATAGGTTTGGATATTTCCATGCATGTCAGTTTTTCTTTTAAAGATCCAATTGCTCCCTACTGCCCAAAAACCCGGGGGGGGGGGGGGGGTAGCTCAATAAAGTCCCATACTTGATTATCATGCATGGATTTCATCTCGGTGTTCATGACTTCAAGCCATTTGTCAGATTCAAAATCTGATACAACAGCTTTGAAATTAGTAGGTTCATCATTAGAATCAGCTACTAACAGGACATCGGAATCTTCTATATGACCAAGGTATCTTTCAGTTTCCATGCGTGTCCTTTTGCTCCTGCGAACGCTTGTGTTTGGGTCTGATTGTGCGATAACCATTTGTCGGTCAGACACATCGACCGTCTTAGGGTTATGTGTATCTCGAATTTCTTCGAGATCCACTGGATCACTATTTGTTCCTCTGTTGAGAAACTCCTTCTCAAGGAACGTACCCTTCCTTTTGATAAACACATAGTTTCCATCGGGATGGTAAAAGTAATATCCGGTATTACAAAAGTATCCGATGAAATCACCTTTTCACCTCGACGATCGAGCTTGTTGTCAGATTCGCTAGTTACATAAGCTTCGCATCCCCATACCCTAAGGTAAGAAATATTAGGAGAAGAATTATGCCATATCTCATATGACTTTCTTGGTCGGTGCTAGATTTATTAGGCGAGCGGCGGTTAAGAGAGTATAACCCGAAAAGGAGTGGGACAAGGTAGTTCTACACATCATCGATCGAACCATGTTAAACAAGGTTCGATTCCTCCTTTCACTAACACCATTCAATTGTGGTGTACCGGGAGGAGTGGGTTGTGAAATAATTCCACAAGCCTTGAGATGATCAAGGAACTCGTTGCTAAGATACTCACCACCTCTATCCGATCGAAGTATTTTAATAGTTCAACTTAGTTGATTTTCTACTTCGTTTTGAAACTCTATGAACTTTTCAAAAGTTTGGTGCTAGTGTTTCATCAGATAGACATAAGCATATTTGCTGTAGTCATCTATGAAAGACACGAAATAGTGTTTATGATTTTTTGTTTCAGTCCGAAAGGGTCCGCACACATCAGTGTGTATTAATCCTAACAAACCTTCAACATGTCTAGATAAGCATGATTCACATTCGTCGAAGGAATTTGAATCAGTGGATTCGAGAATCCCTGCAGTTTGAAGCTTCTTGATGCGAGCCTTGCTTATGTGACCTAGCCGATGATGCCATAACGAAGAATCGTTATCAACGTTGTTTCGTTTAGAAGCATGATAGAGTTGATTGTGCGTTTGAACAATTATCTCATATATACAATGTCGAGGTTTAGCCTTGAAATAAAAGATATCATTAAAGTAGGTAAAAATGGAATTTCCATTAAACTTGTACTTAAAACCTTGTTCAAACAAGGAAGAGACAAATACAATGTTTCTGGACAATCCATAACATATAAACAGTTAGCTAAAGTAACTACAAGGCCAGAAGGACATGTAAGAGAATATATGCCGGTAGCCAAGCCCGAGACTCTTTTCCCATCACCAACGATGAGCTCCATGCCGCCTTGCTCTATCTTCTTCCACTTCTCAGGTTCCTGCAAAACATTAACGATGTGGAAACCACATCCAGTCTCAAATACCCATGTATTGGAGGAAACAGTGAAAAGTTCAATAACATTTATTAACATACATGATGAGGAACCCTTGCTGGAGTTTCTAGTCATCTTGATCTTAGCCAGGTAGATGGGGCAGATACGTTGCCAGTGGCCCATCTGATTACATTCAAAGCATTGGCGTTCCTGAGGAGGAGGCGCCAATGGTTTCTTGCCCTTGGTCTCTTTAACCTTATTCTTGGTCTTAGTTATACCTGTATCAGCAACTCCGAGTACAGCCGGCGTGGTCCTGATCTTGACATTTGGAAATAATGTCAGAACCTCATCTAAAGTCTGAGCCGAGCAATTCATCGCATGCATGCGATAATGCTCGGGTAAAGATCCGAGGACTACATCCAAAGCCATCCCCCTCAGGAATGGAGTAGCCTAGGTCGATCAGTGTGTCGCGATACCCCTTCATCATCATGACATGATCATATGCAGAGGAATTAGGCGACATATGGCAGTTCACAAAATGTTAAAGTGCCTTACATCGTTCACCTCTCTGGCTCAACTCAAATAAATCTTTGAGTTTTCTCATGATCTCATACGCTCCAATGTCGGTAAAGTTATACCGAAAATCCGGTGTCATGCTAGATAACATAAGCTCAGTGACTTCCCGAGAGTCATCACTGTGCTTTTGGATTTCCAATCGCGAGCGGTCGTTTAGCAAGTAAGACAACAAGCTCGGGATGGGTCGGTCAAGAACATACAACTTTCCAAAAAGCATCAAGATGTTCCTCAGGAGGGTTTGCCATGACAAGAAGTTCATCTCAGTGAACGGGTCGAGAGATACCATTGAACTTAAAGGAAATGTGTTTTCATTACCCTTCTAAAATAATGCAAAGTAATTTTAAATTAGTATTTTCGGTGTATAATATTTTCTTATATAAATTGGTAAGATTTATTTAATAAGTAAATTGAGAATTCTATTAGACGATTTTACTTGAGACCGCCAAATGAGCCTCAGGAGCAAACTCGTGTAACCAAACTGACAACGATTGTCAATCGCAAAGTCTCAGTGCGACTCTCATTTATGAGGCCACATGATAGAATATATTTTGCGATACGTTTAGCCTCATCCATGCCCACTTTGTCTATATACGTTCATAGTGCGGTGTTGAAAAACTCCAACACTACAAACATACATAAAGAAAGCAATAGTAATCCCAAATGGTCAATGTGGCTGGGACGGTGTTGAAATACTCCAATGCCCCCACCCTGGAAGGTAACCTAGGCACCAAGTGCGGTGTTGAAATACTCCAACACTGATTCTTCGGTCAATACGTTCCAAGTTTGACTTGATTTTGGACGGCATGAACTATCAATTTTTATTATTTACCGGATAGGGATATTAAAACCAATTTTAATATTTAGTGATCATTAGACACAAACGATAAACCCTATTTCCACTCGGGACATTTATTCTAAATCACCTATTTAAAATATCTACGTGTCGCGAATGGTCATATGTGTGTTAACGGCATAATGGCATGGTTTCGCTAGAGCCATTTAGCAAGACCATTAGGGAATGACGATTAAAAGTGAACAACCACAAGGAAGGCAACTCTGTGCGTTCGTGGATCCGGTTCAACTCCCAATAGCCTTTAGACTCTCTTTTGGCGAATGTCCAATCTTCGGTCTTGGTTTTGTAAAATTTACTAACAACTTTGTAAACCTAGCTCTACATTACAATTTTGAAACCCGAAAACAGCGGGCCCATTAAAACCAAAAAAAAGAGTTGGGCCAACAATTGGGCCAATCAGAGAAAAATAAAACACGCCTAAATATACAATCATGTATTAAAATTAAAGGGGTCGGCCGTAACACACAATTAATTAAAATGAACTAGACAAGTAATTCTGTTCGTAATTTGGAAACGAAAGAAATTACGAACCACCGGTTACGAAAAGACCGACTCCAATTTACGCGCGGTGATCGTGGATCTGATACCACTGTAGGGTTTTACAATGGGTATCCGGGTTGCCCGTTTTAATTATTTACCGACTAAATATACAGGTTAATTAATCAGAATTAATTACGCAACAGAAATAAGTTCTATAATGTGAATTTTAGTAAAACCGTAGAGAGGATCTGATCACTGTGTACGCGTAAATACAAAAAATTAAATAAATTAATTTAAACATTTAAACAATTTAGATATACCTTGGCGGAGTCCGAACAACCGTTCGAGACACTGGGGTTCGACGAACTGGCGCTAGGATCAACGGTAACGCCCGACTCGAACCGGTGAGTCAAGTCTTCAACCGACTTTGAAGACGGGGCCTGAAGCACCACGGGCGCGTTCATCTCATGAACCGGCAATGGTGGCAGTAACAAGACCATGCTATGCATCATAGCATTCCAATCGAATGGTTCTGCCGTGCTTGATTCCCTATGATGGGCTTTAGGCATGCTAAGCCCATCTCGCGGTCCGTTGTTCCAAAACAACTAAAAACTATGATATTACTAGTCCGTTAACCCGGTAACGACTAGACAATATCCCGTCGATTTTTCTCGTAAACAATTTTACGATAATCTTTGTTTCGTTATGTTTAATTAAATATTTAACGAGTATTTATTTATTTTAATAGTTTAATTTAATTAATTAACAAGTAATTAATTATTTAGTTCGTTGACTCCAATGTAACTTTTCCGGGTCAAAACCGGGTCGGTTACGTTAAATGTCGGGCCAGGACATCTAATATCCAATACCTTAATGTATTTAACTGCTAGTCGACCTGATATTATGTTTGTTGTCTGTTTGTGTGCCGGGTATCAGGTAAATCATAAAATTTCACATCTGATTGCAGTAAAACAGATATTTGATTATCTGAAGGGTCATACCGATCTCGGGATTTGGTACCCTCATGATGATAAGTTATTTTCGGCTTCTTCAAACTCTGACTATGGTGGTTACAAAATCAACTTCAAGTCAACAAAAGCTGGCTATCAGTTTCTGGGGGATCGGTTAGTCTCTTGGTAGTGTAAGAAATAAAACTCCGTTGCCACATCAACTGCCGAAGCTGAGTATGTAGCAGCATCGAGCTATTTCTCTCAGGTTCTTTGGATACAACAACAAATGCTCGATTACGATTTGAATTTTCTTACAATTCCTATTTACATAGACAATTTAGCTGCAATTTGCATGACAAGGAACCCCGTTCAGCACTCGAAAACTAAACATATCAACATTCAATATCATTTTATCAAGGATTGTTATGAGAAGAAACTTATTGATTTTCAAAAGATCCATACTGACTTTCAACGAGCTGATCTTTTCACAAAGGCTTTTGACAAAACACATTTTCATTATGTATTGCAAATCAATGGCATTAAGAAATTGCAAGTTGAATAATCATCAGTTGATCATTTTGCTTTTCATTTGATTTGTGTTTTGTTTTTAGTAAAATGAAAAAATCCAACAAATAGAGTTTTTCATTTTAGGGGGAGAAAATGTAATGCAAAAAGCATAAAAAATTTAAAAAAAGAGAAATTGATCCAACCATGTGAGAAATGATAGTACATCAACTTATGTTTATCGGCCATGGATAAAGTAGAGCTAAAGGCTGTAGCTACTTGCTTGATTCGTTGAATGTGCTTAGCAATCTGATATAGTTGAGTATGACATAAACATAATGCCTACCTTATAATTTTGTTTAAATCATCATGATGGGTACTGTGTGACATTGGCATAAAATTGAAAATTCAAAAAATAGAATAAGAGATGTTCTAGTGTAAGCATGTGTTCATTTAGAAAGATTTAAACTTGTTTGATTTTCTTTATTTTCTCAAACGATCGGACTTTCTCTATGTATCAAAAGATCGACCTGATTGTTGTTCGCTTGAGGATCTGCTTTATTTTCTTTGGAGTTTAGTATAATTCATCGGACTTTCTCTCTGTGCCCACAAGGATGACCTAATTGTTGTTGAATTATACAACTTCAACTTATTTTGCTTTATTATTTTCTCAAATACTTGGGCTTTCTCTGCATATCCACAAGACCGAGCTGATTGCTAGGTATTTGGGGTTCTGCTTTATTTTTGCATGAAACACCATGAACGGAAAATCTCTGTGGCAAATCCTTCTGTAAAAGAAAAATATAAAAAATTATAAGTCACGTTGCCAGTGGTTCTGATTGTGTGGGTACCATGTTTTCTTTCCTTGATAAATATACTGATAATTCGTATCAGAAATGTATAAAAGTTGATCTGCTAAATCTGAAATAAACTGGAATATGTTGTATTCTCGGTTAACTTGACTTGCATGCTGATTAATTTGGAAATTGAAGTGTGTGCAATACGTACTGCTGATATGATCTCACGTTGTGATCTTTCTCACTAAAACATAAGTTGTCTTAATTCAATTTCATTTCTGTTGATTGATATCAAAAAAATCCAAAAAGATTTTAGGTGTCTTTTAGAATTATCTTACAAAAATCAAGTAGATTTTCGGTGTGTTTGCTTATTTTAGAAATATCAATAAATTTAATTTCTGATTTATTTTCGATCAACTGATAGTAGAATTCATATTTTAGATTTGTGCTGGTAAAAACCAAACTGTCTTGAAATTACCAAAGCTCGTCAGTACGAAATCAAAAGTTTTTAAGGAATTGAAATTTTTTATTCTTTTGATCAAATGGACAAAATCATAAAATTCAGAGGTGAATTTGAAAAATGTTGAACGAACTGTGGGTTTGTTGAAAACGAAGTACCGATTGTTAGATAACGAACTCCAGAGTTCGTGAGTTCAAAGTGAGGATTACCCATATACGAATTGGCTCAGCTCGTGAATAAAGAAGTCCCACTTCGTGTCAACGAAGTGGGGTACTATAAAAATCTGGAATACAATTCGTTACCTCACTTTTCCCAAAACCAACAAACTACCACTTCGTAACCCTAGCCACACCCGCTTCATTTTCGTTCAAATTTTCAACTTTTAATCTAATCTTTGCCCATTTTTTTGTGAAAACGGGTAGGGAATCCAATTGCGAACATGGGGGTGTGTTTGATTTTCATTTTTGACCATAAATCTTCGAAAAACCCATCGGATTTGCGAACTTATCTGGTTCATCGTTTTAACCGATTAAACCGTGTTTTTAGGTGTTAACATGTGTATCATTGTGATCGGTTTAGTTAGACGAGTGTAGTGATACAAGATTTTTCAAAAAATAACACTCAAATTGTTGTTTTTGGATCAAACAACTGTTCGGTTGTTCGCAGTGAAGAACTGTCACTTCGTTGCAACGAAGTGAGCTTTGTGACCCAGTTTGTTATCCACTTCGTTGATGAGTTAGTAGTCCAGTTGGTCAATTTCATTGGTCATTTCATTATTGAACCACATTGAGTTTGTTAAAGGGTTCGTTGTTGACTTTGCTGAACCAAAAAATGAGTTCCTAAACCAGTTCGTGAGAAACAATGACTTTGTTAATCACTTTGTTGAAATCAAATTGCTTTAAAAAGTCATTCGTTTAAGCGATTGAGAAATAGTTAACGAACATGGTGAACTATTTTTTAATAGACATGAAGCTTAATGAATGTTTTCTTTTATGTGTGTTCAGTTATGGCAATGCAGTTGAAATCAAATGATAGGCATAACATTTGTGCTTATATCGGGGCATCAAGGAACAAAGCTGCAAGTTAGAGTGGCATTTTTAAGTTTCTAAGACGTGCAAGGATTCATCATGCTATCACTACAGAATGTGTACCGTATTATGACATTATTTATGAATTTTGGAACACTACTCAAAGAAAGTATTTAGCAAATCCCGTATACAATAAAGGAAAAGTTTAAGAAATAGAAGTCCAAGTTGGTTAGAAGTCAGATATCAACAACAACAACAACGATGATGACAACAACAGATGCATGTTCAATAACCTCTGTTGGTTCCACAACATCTACAACGGCAACAACAACAACCTCCAGTGGTTTCACAACCACCACCACCTGTTGGTCAAAATCCTCCTATTTCTCAAGCAAATGTTGGTGTAGCTGAAAATGTACCTGTGAATGTGATTGAAGATTATAATGTTGCGGCTGGTAATAAAGATGATAATGAAGAAACTGAGTTTAATTCAGGTGTCAATGATTCTCGTATTGTTGAATCTGATTCAGATGTCAATGATCCTCGTACTGTCATACAAGTAGGTTCTTATGGTGTTTATGTCAAGAAAGGAAGTCGACGACATCTGGAGTATAGAACGAGACTTGGAAAAATCAATGAAAGATACATGGAACGTTTCCCGAATAATTCTGATTCAGATGAAGATTATGTAACTATTCCTCACAAAGGAAAGGGTAAACAGCCTACCTCATCTTTATAGAAATAGCTTAAGAGGAAGGCTGGAGCACCTGGTCGGACTTCACGTCCAAAAATTGCTTAAACGTTCTGACATTCCTAGCATACAACCTGGTGCTAGATCTTCATCTGAAAGTCTAATTCAGCTCCAAAAGTTGTCGGTTTCTGTCCAGTTTCGACATCATTGCAAAAGGTTATTTCACAATTGTCTGAGTCTGCAATGCAGTACATAAAGTCTACTTCTATAACAACAAGCACAACACTTGTAACAAGTGTTGGTGTTCAGATTGTTATTTTACCAAACGGAAGGAAATCTATTTCTTCAATTTCTTCCACCACAACCACCAGACAAGTGATTCCAGATTATAATATTTCTATTCACACACCTTCTCCTTGCTTGATAACGTTTTCTCAGATTGACATTTTCAATAGCATGTTGACTGATTGTCAAGCACAAATAGCTAAGCTGAAGGCTAAGGATGGAGCAAAATCAAAACAACTTGCTGATTTAAGAAGCAATTATGAACAACTGAAAAGAGCTGATGAAGTTAAAAATCAACAAATTTTATTAATTTGAAGATGGTTAATACCACCCCAGGAAGAGTGTATGTCAAAAAATGGATGAGCAGTTCAAATTTCTGCTTGTTAAATTTGCTGCTCAGGGGGGGTTAGGGTATAAGGATGATTAGTTATGATTTTTTAATGATGAATTGAGAAATGGTGATCCTGAGGGTGCAGCTGTAGGAGGTACAGGTACAGCTGGTGCATCTGGCTCAGCTGGTACTTTAACATCCAAGGGGAAGTCATCTAATCCATACAATGTAACTCCGATATCTTTTGTGAGCACAAACCAAGATGCTAAGAGTGTTCATGATATTGGTGTGATTCTTGAAGATGGAGAGTTTGTCTGTGAACTCACACCAAAACAGATCAAAGCCATATTTGAGTTAAATGATGATGAAATGAGAAATACTACTGAAGCTGAGCCAAATGCCTATGCATCATCTGAAGACGATTCATATGAAGAGTTGAGTTAGAGGATATTATGGAAGAAGAGTATCCTGATTTGTATTCTAACTTCAATAACAGTGCTAATGATGAAGAGTTTGACGTATTTACGAAAGAAAAAGGCAATGAAGCTAAAAAAAGAATTGAAGAAGAAAGAAGCTGAGATGCCAATTGACTCTGTTGTTAAAGAGGCCAAGCAGCCAGAACAAAGGAGGAATTATGATTAATATATGAAGACTTTTCATGCTAACTATGTTCCACCTCCAAAACCTCTAAAACAACGAAAGAAAGTCAGATGCAAGGGTCAAGCATCGGGAGATATAATCAGTTGGATGTATGATGATGGGTTGAAATGCTATGGAATCAAGAGTCAGTTTGTTATACAATATTTAAAATGTGCACAACTAATTTCAGTAGTTTGCCAGTCTGGGATATGAGAGAATTAACGAGGAAACCTTTCTTAAACTATGGGGATTGGTGGATGGGTATTTATTTCAAGAAGCGTGTGGATTATGAATGTCAATACAATTTCAAGTTTTTGAAGCCTCAAAGACCCAAGAGAGTTGAACATCCAACCAAGAAACATCCAGTTACCGGAAAACCAAGGATAGTTCTGAAGTTCAAAAAGAAGCCACATCTGATGAAGAAAATTCCATTGAAAAAGATGGAACACTATTTTATCAAAACTCCTAAGATGGTGGTATTATGATGATAAAACATGAGAAGCAGTGGTTGTGGTGAAGGAAGATAACAAGGTTGTTCGCATTTTTTTATCCATTGTGGTTGATCAGTCTTTCAAAAGAAGATATCGGAAAATATTGTATCATTCACGTATTTTATTTCATCAAGACTACATGGAACAAGCATTGTGGTTTCAGCAAGAATTTGTTTTGCTTTTGATATCTACGCTGGGAGGAACCATAGAAGAGTCTGGACTGAAGAGACGTAAAACTATAAAGACCTGACCAGCTTGAGCCAAGGGGGAGTTTGTTAGAACATTGAATGTGGCAAAAGCTGGAAGAATGGAACGTTTCAAATTTTGAGAAGAATCTACCCTGGAAACAAACTGGGATGCGAACCCAGTCACAAACTGGGCAAGGAAGTGTGACTTCGTTGGTCAGTCCAGTTCGTTGACCGGGAAACCTATAAATACGTTTTCTTTTAGATTTGTTAAGTTTTTATGTGTGAAAACTCTGAGAGAATCTCTGTATGACTGATTTTTATTCGGTTTGTCCAATATCAATGAAGACATCCTTTATTTAGCTGGTTTGTGTGTTGATCAAGTGTAATTCCATTAGATCTCGAGTTAGCTGATCATATACGTTCATTTTTAATGTGGTTGTCATGTCTTTAAATCTTTTACCATGCTACTTATTTTGAAAATGTAAAACAATGTCCTATCGCTACTCTTTCTGCTGCATCAAAATGAGACATGTTTATTTTCATCAATAGCTTTTGTTAATCATTAGAGGCTGTTGAATGTATCCACGACTATGAATCCATACATCAAATGCCTCTGGTTCTGCATGATCAGGGTGTGACAACAAACCTTAATCTCTACTGCCCGCCGACGATGACAAGCGACTCACTGACCAAAAAATGGCAGAAGACAAGCAACGGTGTAAGTGAGATGACAATTTCGATTTTGGTCTTCGATACGGAAATGAATCACAACTAGAAGCTAACTTGAAGAGCAAGTCAAACACAAGGTGATGAATGGACTATCGATTCCGGTTGCACCGAACACATAACACATCGATCCGAATGGCTAGAAGGTAAAGTAGTACCCAAACATGAATACCCGGTTATCATTTCGAATGGCGATTCCATACTCGTGGAGGGTAGAGGGACTTGAAAACTACCAAACGGAATCACCATATAAGGAGTTTTACATGTCCCAAGATTCAAATACAACCTCTTATTCGTAAGTCGTTTATCAAACGACCTTCAAAGTTCTATAACCTTTTACCCGATTCTGTTTTATGCAAGACTTGCAGACGAGGAAATTGATTGGGATGGGTAAATGCAATAACGTGCTTTATCAAATCGAGATGGTAGAGAATAAAAGAAAGGATTTGATGTCAAAAGTAGAGGTATGGCACAAGAGGTTAGGTCGTACTTCTTGTGACTAACTTGCTCGTTTTGATTTCATTAAGAATGCTTCATTTAAGACAATAGATTGTGATTCATGTACCAAGTCTAAACACACCCGGTTACCTTTTCCAATTAGTTCCATTTAAACACATGAGTGTTTTGAATTATTACATTGTGACATATGGGGAAGGTATAGAGAACCTTCACTATCGGGGGAACTTTATATTCTAACAATTGTGGACGATTGTAGTCGTTCCATTTGGATTTTTCTCCTAAAACACAATTTCAAGCCTGATAAATGTTAAATTATACATATTTTTAGGTCAAATATCTCCCACAAATCTGTTTATTTTTTATCAACTAACATCAAAACAAGTCTATTTTGCTTTCTTTTTAGTTTCAGGTTAAACAAGGCTAAAATCACAAAAGGAACAAATTATGGTAAAAAATAGAAGAAAATATGAAGTTCTGTGATTCTACCTGATAGACACGCCCCGTGCCACACTATGACCCGCCTCGTACCAAGCCTTAGAAGCTTCTCTGACATAGCTTTGCATCACACGACCCTGTGCCTATAAAAACACGCACCGTGCCGCCGAAACCTGATATGGCACGACCCCATGCCACAGTAACACGGACCCGTGTGAAGTAAGAAGAAGATTCCTAGAGATTTCATCTAATCAACACGCCCCGTGCCACTGACGAGCACGGGCCATGCCAAACTCCAGAACTGCCTATAAAAAGAGGCCTCCTCCCTCATTTCACTTTTCTTAATTCTTTCCTCTCTTTCTTTAGTGTAATTGAGTTATTTGGTATTTTTAAGTCTTGTAATCAAGTTTATAAGAACTTTAACTTAAGTAAGAATTAGTAAGTTTTTGTCTATGATTTCTTCTCTTTCTCTTAAGCAAATCTTGAAGCAATGCTTGGCTAAATTCTTATACTTACTTGGGAATTAATAAACCTTTGGTGGGTTGGTAAATGACCTTATAAACTCGCTTAAGGTGTGTTTAATGACTTCATGAAAACCCTTTTTATTGAAAGTTTGTTATTGATTTTCTGAACCAAACGTGCCCTACGAATCACAGAACATTTGAGGAGTCAAAATCTCAAGGACCGGACTTGTGACACCCGGTCGGGGGACGATGCATGATCCTTCGGGTGACTCGCGCCCCATGCTACATGATATGTTCGGGGTCCTTATCTCTATGTAAGCAAACCCGGCTATCACGCAAGTGCGGGCTGAAAGTATTTTGTTGGGAATGGGGGTTGGTAATATTTTGTCACTTCACGGAAGCCGAGATGGTACGTGTTTGTGAACTTGGCTCTGGTTACGTCGGACGTGCATGCGCGAGAGCGGTGAATGAAATAAACGGACCTTAGTCCTTTAAAAATATAATTTTCATAATAAAATAACCGGCACGTCGGGTTGTTCCCCTGCTGGTTCATGAGGGCGTGTCGAGTACGATGTACTAGCCTGAGAGGGGGTCCCATAAGTAAGTGGCATTACACCACTATATTTATTCACTAGAAGCATAATTCCCCGGGGTTCGTACTCCTCGTAGACAATCACCCAGGAGAGTAGTGATACTAGATTTGAGGCTGAGAGGCGGTCTAGTTGCCTGCTAGTGAATAATCTTAAGAAAGCTTATAAGTATGTGTTCTACCATCTTTAACCACTAGTTACATTCTCCCAAGTAATATTAACTTCGATTTACATTTCTTAAAATACCATCTTATTAGTTTTTATTTCCCTTTACTTTTTTATCAAATAATTTCATCTCTAAAAACTTAAACATTAGATTTGGCTAGATAATAATAGCGGGTTGCGTATCCAAAGCCCTCATTTTCCATTGTGTCTTGAACAATCCCGATAAAACTTACCACTACTATACTGCTCCACGATGGGTGCACTTGCCCGTGTAATGTGGGGAAATAGTAGTCGTCAAGCAAATCATGTTTTTATGAATTTAAAAGCTTAAAAACTGCTAAAAAGGTTTGAAAAAATATTGTCATATTTTATAGACACCTCAGCACACACTAAAGCCTCTAATCGTTCAATTTATTTTCACAAGATGGTCAAAACACGGTTGGCAAATTAACTAAAAGAATTCGATGTGACAATGGAGGGCAATTCGTCTCTAACCGCTTGAACGATTTTTATAATGAACAAGGGATAATTCTTAAAACTACCTGCCCACACACGCCACAACAAAACAGTGTTTTGAGTGCAAGCATAGGCACCTTCTTGAAACTGCCCGAGCCCTCAGGCTTGAGGAAAATTTGCCCAAACGTTTTTGGGAGAATGTGTCATGACAACCGCCTAAATAATCAACAATCTCCCATCGAAAACCATTAACAACAAAACACCATATGAAAGTCTTTTCAAACAAAAGCCTATCATGAACACATGAAAGTTTTTTGATGTTTAGCCTATTTTAGAAATACCAACACAAAGGGATACATATTAAAATTAAGGGGGAGACCCAAGGTATTTTAGGTTTACCCACTGGGAACAAAGGGATACAAATATTTACAACACGGTATAGAACAAAATCATGTTATCAAAGGATGTCAGGTTTGTAGAAATCCAAACTGGGTTGCACCGTTAAAGAACACATACCGATTATGAGGCTAATGCGTATTCGTTTAATAGAAGTGAACTCCATGATGATGGACCGACCATTTAGACGGAGGCCCACATTCCGCAAGACCACCAAACCGATAGTGAAGTTGCCTATGGTGAAACTATTAAGGAAAGATATGAGCCCATCAGACAACAAAGAATCAGAAGTCAACCAAAGCGACTAGAAGACTTCGTAGTCAACCTTTCACCATCCATCAATCATGCCACACCTGCTTCCAATCAATAATCCTAAACAGGACATCCCCTATCAAACTTTGTTTCTTATGAAAAAAAGTTCGGATTCACATAAAGCCTTTTTAGCGGCCATCACTTCCAGTTATGAGCCAAAATAATTTAAGGAAGCCATGCAGAATCAAAATTAGAGGGGTGCAATGCATAGGAAGATAAAAACACTTGAAGAAAATGACACTTGGACTATAAAAGATTTTCCAGATGAAAACTGAGCTATAGAGTCAAAATGGGTCTTTAAGATAAAGTACAAACCAAATGGTGAAATAGAAAGATACAAGGTGCGGCTTGTGGCAAAATGATTTACACAAATGGAAGGTGTTCATTATCATGACACATTTGCACCGGTGGCTAAATTGGTCACGGTTAGAAGTCTACTAGCTATAGCCGTTAAGAAAGAGTGGACTATTTATTAACTGGATGTGAACAATGTGGTCTTGCATGGTGACTTGCACAAATAAATTTATATGAGGATCCCACAGGTTTATGATAAAGAGGGAGGAACAAAGTGTGTAGGATGAGAAAGTCGCTATACGGTTTGAAACAAGCTTCAAGGAACAAGAACCAAAAATTTAGATCTGTTTTGCTTGAACTTAGGTTCAAACAATCTTTTACAGATTACTCACTTTTTACTTACAAAGGAGGTGTTTCTTGGTGCTCTCATATACGTGGATGATGTTATCTTAGTGGGAAAGGACTAAGAGAAAATACAAGAGACAAAAATCCATCTTGACAGAAGGTTTAGCATCAATGACCTTGGCCCGCTTAAGTACTTCCTCGGAATCGAGGCTGCTTGAATAAAAGACAAGTTAGTACTTAGTTAATGAAAATACACTCTAGACATTTTGAAAGATAACGGGATGCTAGGATGTAAACCAAGCTCGTTCCTAATGGAACAAAACCTAAAACTTAAAGTCGATGGTGAAGATGATCGTGCGGAAGCCAAAATGTATAGACGGTTAGTCGGTAGGTTGCTTTATCTCCAAGCCACGAGACCGAATATCACGTACCCGGTAAACGTTCTAAGATAGTTTGTGTCCGACCCTCGCCAAAGCCATTTGGATGCAGTCATGCGGGTACTGGGATACTTAAAGGCGACGTCAGGAGAAGGTATTTTCTTTCCTAAATATGGAGGAACAAACTTGGTCACGTATTGTGATGTCGACTAGTTATGATGCCCCTTTACAAGAAGATCACGAACTGAATATCTTCTATGATTAGTAGGAGGCCTGTAGGATCGATGTTAATTAGTGTTTAACTTAACAAGAAATCCTCTAATTGTAAATATAACCCCGCGGAATTAAAGTTATATTTCACTTTACTTGAGCATATTTTAGTTCTGTTGTGTAATGTAAGTGTTTGATTGCATAAAGATAGTAACAACGAAGTAAGAAATAGTCAGCACTATTTGCATTAACTCAAGTTTACACTATTACAAGTTGATCGAGAACTGTGTGAAAAACTAAGAGCTAACTATGCTATATATAGTGCTGATGAGATCAATGATAGCCATTGATCTCAAACGATTTAATCTAAACCGTCAGAAAAAAGTCAAATACAAACTACCAAAAGAATCAACTTCGACATATGGAATATCTTGCGTGTGATCAGCAACATTCTACTTTGGGAGAGCGGCTTTGATAGATTTGGAAGCAACCGAGAAGCTTTTATAGGATTGGACGACTGAAAAGACTTCTCAGGAAAAGTTCGGTTGAACTCATTATCTGGTGGATAATCGAGTTCACCCGGAATATTCGCTATAAGAAAAAATTGCTTCTTCCGGTTGAACTGCCAGTTCCGCTTGAACTTGAGACTTCCGCTCGAACTTCAACTTCAGTCGAAACTGCTCAAAATTGGCTTTCAGCCGGAAATCTTCAAAGCGATATTCCTTACAATCTCCCCCTAAGCTGATGCTGTCAAATTTATTTTCCATTTCGAAGCTGTTTCCAAAATTTGACTTGTACCCAAAAGAGTCTTCTCCTTGTCCTACTTGTCAAAAGACTTGATGCCAGCATTCACATCTTGAGAAAGCACACTCATGTTTGTCATTGTCACTTTTAAATGCTTGAGAGCTTCCCAATCCTATTCATTCCATTGATCTTGAACATTGATTGCTTCATGAGTGGTGTATGTGTTATCTGCCCTGTGCATATAGAATAACTTTTCTTCTTCCCAAATAACAAACTTTATCTGACTGGGCTCATGATTTCTCATGAGATACGAAGGGCATCCCATGCTCGAGCACTTTAGTTTCTATGCTCATTCTCAGCAGATGCTAGGCTTTAGTTGGGCTCATGATTTCTCTTAGCTTAACAAAGATATCAGTCAGTTGGAAGATATCAAGCATTCTAATGGCAAGATGAGCATTTACCACTCTGGAAGTGCCATTCAGAAATTGAAATTTGAAGTCAAAATTGTCTTCATTGGCTGTCCACCCAGTAATTTTGTTCTGTCTGGGTGGGCCTTTCTTCCTTGGCTTTTGCTCTTTCTTTCTCTTGGCATGCATTAGTCTCCTCTTTCTCTTCTTCTTTTCCTCATTTGAATCATCAGCTGATTCTTTTTTAATTGGAGCTTTACCCTTTGATGAAGGAGAAGAGGGACCAGGTTGATCATCAGTAGGTTTGGTTGGTGGGGTAGGAGCAGTGATGGTTGAAGGTTCTCTTATGGTAAGAGATGGCAGGGATGTTTGAGGAGGTAGTCTACTGGCTTCAGGTGTTGGGCTAGTAGGAGGAGTTGGTGGGAAGATATCTAAAAAATCTATGGTAGGTGCAGGTTTCTTCTTGAAGGGAATGATTGGAGTGAAGTTATCGATTCTGTATCTTGGGTTTGAGAGTTTGGTGGCAACTTTCTTGGATATTGAGGGTGGCATGTAGGATATGATGGCAAGTGACTGAGATGCTGATGAAACAGTTGTAGGTGTGGGGTTTGTTTCAAAGATAAAGGAAGGTGGAGGTAGAACATCTGCAATATCATCAAATTCTGGTTAGACATTTATGTTAGTTCCCATGCCTGAAGTGAATTCTGATGGTAGGGGCAACACCAGTTTTGGATTTACAGCAACTTCATCTCCTCTGAGCTCTTGAAAAATTGAATCAATTAGATTGCATAGCTCCCTAACCTTCATTTTATTTACTTCATCCTCTGATTTCCAGTTTCTAACAATCAGGACCCTCTTAACCTTTTTCAGCAGCATGTAGTTCTCATCATTCTTCACCAACTTGGTGGGCATCTTAGAGGCAATTGCAATCAATCTTTGCCTTTCTACTTCAGTCATAGCATCAAAGTTGTAATCCCTCAATCTCCAGTCAAATGACCTTCTCTTTGCTTCTTCAAACAGACTTTCAACTACCCAATTTTGAGAAAACAGATCCAACTCTTCTTCAAACTCTTTTGCTAACCTCTCATGTTCAGCAGCCACTCTGGCATCTTCCACCATTTTGCTCACAGCTTCTGATTCTGGAGTTTGAACAACCTGCTGAATGGTTCTGACAGTTTCAGGTTGAACTTGCTCTTCAGCTTGAATTGGCTCATCAGCTTGAACTTGCTTAGTACTCCTTATAGCTATCAATGTTTTAGCTATATCATCAGTCTCATCTCTTGGTTGGTCTTCCGGTTGAACCACAGGGAATTGATCTGTTCAAAATATTGACTGGCTAGGGCTTAATACTGGATCAGAAGCATTTTCATCGATCATAATAACTTCAACCTTTGTTTCCGGTTGAAATTCCGGTTGAACTACTGCTTCCGCTTCAGGTAGAACTTCAGTCACCACCTGAGGTTGGGTGACCTCACGTTCTTTATCAGTCAGTTCAAGCAACTCAGTTCCTTCACCTTCTCCTAACATGTTCTCATCTTCTCCTTCAGTCATGGTTCCCACTGCTGCAGTTTCTGTACAATCTTCAAAGTTTTCTGAAGTTGCTTTGCTGGTGGAAGCAATGTTCTTTTCCGCTTGAACACAGGCTTTTTCAGCCGGAAAAATTACAACTTTCAGCAGCCTCGTGATCATGTTTATATGTTCAGGGAGAGCACCAGCAATCAGCATCGAGGATTGAGCTAGCTTAGTAAGATTTGGGTCTTCAAATGGTGAGATAACTATCATTTGGCTACTCTTCACTTTTATCAACTATCTTCGACTGAGAAGGGTTAAACACCAACGTTCCTACAAGCTGTGGCTCTTACTTCAGCCGAAATTCTCTCTATTTCTTCAATTTCGATCATAGCAGGTGTTGAAGTCATCTTCACCCCCAATTTGACATTATCATCTTCATCTTCATTTCTGTTTGGCTTTGAAGGACATGCGTCAGCTTGAACAGCAACAGCCTTGACCAAAGAAGCAACGGTAGTGTTCAGTGAGTCAACCTATTGTTGTAGGGATAGGTACAAAGTTGTTAATTCAGGTAGTGTATAACTGTCCTCAACTGGCTTTTTACCAGTATCCTTGGACGAAACCAGGTTATCAATCCTAGATTGATCAACCATGGTACCCATGGATTCTTGGCACCTGGGATTCTCTTCAGCTGTTTCAGCAACCCTTGGTTCCAATGAAGGACCCATGGGTGCTGATTCAGAGAAGATTGCCACAGATTGGGTCTTATTGACGATACTACTAGAACCAAGGTCCAATGGGGACACATGGGCAGCAGCAACCCTTTCTGGTATGAATCTCATCATCACTCTTGAAATTCACCTCCGGTGAGGAGTGGGGGCTCAGTGTAGTAGGGTCTTGATCCATCGGTATGTTCTCATGTAATGAGGTTCGTGAGTTAATAACACCCTCATTTGGATCAAGAATGGGTACACTATCACTCCTGGGTGATAGGGATGTAGGGGTGAGAACCTCTCGGATGGGGATTGTACATCTTTGTCTAATGACCCCCCCCCCCTCAATAGAAGGTTCATCTCTAAGAGATAATCCCAATTTGGTTAACTTCCGCTTGGAATTTTTTCCTTTAGCGGGGCTTGAAGCTTCAGGTTGGTTGGTGGTAGTAGGTGGAGGAGACCTAATGACCACATTTCTCTGTCTTTTGAAAACGACAACTGGGGATTCAGATGAGGAAGTGGTAGTGGTGGTTGTTTGAGCAGTGGACTTCCTCTTTTTGGTATGGTATGTTTTTAAAGTAGAGAAAGTGGGGACAGATGTGGGATCAGGAACTATAGGGCTTGTATTCCTGTCATCTTGAGCAGGTTGCTCATGTGCAGCATCCCTTCCAAGAAAAACTGTCTTGCTTAGGGCTAAATTGGAAAAAGTTTTCTCACTTAGGAGTTTGGGATGTAAAATTGAACCACCCAAAATAATTTGAGGGTATTCCTCCCTGAGAATGCAAGTTAAAAACCTCGGATAGATATGAACATATTCTGGTGTGGTGTTTGCCTTTAGGCCTTTGAAAATCAGTTTAGAAAGATTAAAATTTTGACTTTTGACTACTACATAGAATGTCGAGGCTTGTTCAGCGGCAAGTTCGTCAAAACCTCCCTTCTTGGGAGTTAGACAAACCAAAATTGTGTGGGCCAGGAACCTCCAATTGTATGGGAGTTGCCCCTTCTTGATTATCTTGCTTTCTAATGAACCTCCGAACCTAATATCTCTTAACAGTGGCAGGTACACTTTGGAGTCTACAAACACATAACCATCTTCATCCCTTAACTTTAGCACTTTTCTAATTTTTGCCTCATCTATTTCCACTTCAGTGCCCTGAACAGTTGACACTATTGCTTCACCATCGTTGCTATCTTCAACAACCCTAGCATGAGACCAGAATTCTTCCATGATTTCTTCAAAAATCACCGCTTCAACTATCAGCGCGTGATGAAGGTGGGATTTCTTTCGGAATTCAGTCATGCCATTGTAAATATCTGTCTTGCTGGGTGCTTCAAGATAAGCCACCATATAGTGTTCCACAAGGAACTTCGAATCGCTGACAGGCTTCTTGCCACTTCTACTCGCTTTGGGAGCCATTGTTGATTGAAGTTTTGAGAGAGAAATTGACAGTTTGTGGAAGTTATGGAGAGGTTTGAGAAATATTTGGGAGTGAGGTTTGTGAGAAATGGGAAAATGACGGTAATCTAGGACTTTTTACCTTTTTCATCGGTGACGTGGAGGAGAGAGGTTTTAACACAACCGTTCAGTAACTGATGTGACTTGTGCTTTTTGGGTTATACGATACAACACGTTAAAGCATGTCATAATCCAAAAGGATATTTACTGAAACCTCGGATATTTAATGGTTAAAAATTTAATGGGTAATTTATTGTGTATCTGCTTAGAAAGGTGTGCCTTCCGGGAAATTTAATGAAAAGTGATTTTGACTTGTTGACCCGGAAATTCAAGCGGAACCGAATTTCTCCTTTATTTTAAAAACCAAATTTCTTCCGTTTGAACTTCAAGGGGAGAATTTTTCCGCTTGGAAGAATTATTTTCGAAAAATATTTTCCACGTAGGATACAAAGCATTTTTCCGGTTGAAGTTCACCCAGAGATTTTCAAAAGTACTTTTCTCATAGGTTGAACCGGAACTTGGACCGGAAAAGCAAAACACATGATTTTTGAAAATTTGTGTTAATTTTTCATAGTTTAACAGCAGTTACTAACTATGATTTGAAATGGTTTCTAATTAACACAAGAGATTTTCATTATTCTTTTCTTTTTGTATCAAGAGACAGGCTCTTACACACAAATTTTTCTTTTATTAAGATTATGAAAAGTTTTGAGTTAATCAAAGTTCATCATCCCAATGGCTACGATGAGGTAGAAGAATCTTGCCTCATCAAAAGCTTTGGTAAACAAGTCAGCCAATTGATGATCGGTGTGAACTTTGAACAATTTAATCAGATTCTTTTCTGCACAATCTCTAATAAAGTGATACCTTATATCAATGTGGTTTGTTTTGGAGTGCTTGACTGGACTGTTGACGATGGAAATGGCACTGTTGTTGTCTGCAAAGATTGGAGTTTCTATGAAGGTGATCCCATAATCAAGCATCTGATTTTGGATCCAAAGAACTTGACTGCAGCAGCTTGAGGCAACGATGTATTCGGCCTCAGCAATTGATGTAGAAACACAAGTTTGCTTCTTGCATTGCCAGGAAACAAGTCTTTCACCCAAGAATTGACATCCTCCTGATGTTGATTTCTTGTCTATGTCACATCCTCCATAGTCACTGTCGGTGAATTCTTTAAAAGGGAAGTCAGAATTTTTGGGATAGCATAAACCCAGTTTTCGTTGACCCTTCAAGTACTTGAAAATTCTCTTGACAGCTAGCATGTGAGACTCCTTTGGTGAGGACTGATATCTTGCACATAGGGAAACACTGAACGTGATGTCAGGTCTACTTGCAGTGAGATACATCAGTAATCCTATCATTGCTCTGTACATGTGTACATCCACTGGCTTGCCACTTAAGTCTTTGGTTAACTTGTGGGAAGTGGAGATAGGAGTTTTAGCACTTGAACATGTCAGCATATCAAATCTCTTTAGCATATCTTGGATATACTTTGACTGGTTTAGAAAAATTCCAGCAACAGTTTGCTTCACTTGTAGTCCCATGAAGAATGTTAATTCTCCCATGGAGCTCATTTCAAATTTCGACTGCGTCAAAGTTTCAAACTCCTTGCATAACATAGTGTTAGATGAACCAAAAATAATATCATCTACATAAATTTGTACCATCAACATATCCTTACCTACACATTTGACAAAAAAGTGTTTTGTCAATAGCTCCTCTCCTGTAGCCATTCTCTAGAAGATAGTTTGAAAGAGTTTCATACCAGGTTCTAGGTGCTTGTTTGAGGCCATACAGGGCTTTGATCAGCTTGCATACCCTGTTTGGATGGTGAGGATCTTCAAAACCAGGAGGTTATTTGACATACACTTCTTGTTCCAGTAGGCCATACAGGAAGGCACTTTTGACATCCATCTGAAATACTTGGAAGTCTTAGAAAGATTCTGATTGCTTCCAATCTAGCCACAAGTGCAAACACTTCATCATAATCAATGCCTTCTTCTTGTACATAGCCTTGCACCACCAGTCTTGCTTTGTTCTTAATGACAATGCCCCTGTCATCCTTTTTGTTTTAGAACACCCACTTGATACCAATTGGTTCTGCTTCAGCAGGCAGGTCTACCAATTCCCAAACTTTCTGCTTGTTAATCTGAAATAACTCTTCTTGCATTGCCTCTACCCAACTGTTATCTTTCAAGGCATCAGCTACCTTGTTGGGTACTTCTTGAGACAAAAATGCGGTATGCAAACAAATGTTTGCATCAGCAGATTTACTTCTTGTTAACACAGGTGCTGACATATCTCCAATAACATTATCCAATGGATGATTCTTGTTGATTCTTCTGTCTTGGAGCATAGGGAACTCATGGCTTCTTCCATTTGATGGTATGTTGAGCCTAGGAAGTAGGTGATCAAGCTCAACATCACCAAAGTGTGACACAGGATCTGAAACTTCAACTGCTTCATGAAAACTGGTTTCTGAATTATGGGTCAGATGCTCAAAACTAAGCTCATTAGATGCAACATCATTTGAATTTTCAGGTTCATTTGACCCTGAATAAGTGTTCTCCACAGTTTCTGAAATTAAGTTTTCCGGCTGAACTTGAACCGGAGAAGCAAATTTCGCTTGGACTTCAACCGGAAATGCTTCAGTATCGATTAGAACTATTTCAGATTGTTTCTTTCCATTGCTCGGCAAGATAGGTTTGATGCTCATTGAAGAGAATAAGATTGCTTCTTGCTGGTTCCATCATGGTTACTATTCCAATGTTCATCAGCTGACCTGTAAAGATTATGTTCCTGCACTACAGAACCACAGGCTTCTCAACAGTTATGTTGAAAGCAGTGGTTAGTGCATCAATATCAAATAACCAGGTGGGATGAGACTCAAAATTCTTGGGAGATTTTTCATAGAAAGACACATTTATAGTTTCTTTAACAATTTTGGTTCTCTTGTTGTACACTCTGTATGCCTTAGACACACCAGAATATCCAACAAAATATCCTTCATCTTCCTTTCCTGCAAATTTAGGCAATAGCTCATTGGTTCTCAATATTGTAACAGGTAATCCAATGGCTTAAAGAAATAAATGTTGGGCTTTATTTTTCTCCAAAGCTCATAGGGTGTCTTGTTCTTGCCTTTGACAATCAAAATCCTGTTTTGAACATAACAGACAGTGTTTACTGCTTCTGCACAAAATATCACAGGGAGTTTTGAGTCTGCTAACATTGACCTAGCAACTTCAATTAGTGTCCTATTTCTCCTTTAAGCAACACCATTTTGTTGTAGAGTTCTAGGAGCACTAAATTGTCTAACAATTCCTTTTTCTTCACAAAATGAATTCAAAATATGATTTTTAAATTCAGTGCCATTGTCACATCTGATTGTTTTCACTTTGAGATTGGATTGATTTTCTAAATTTATCACAAGAGTTTTCAACAATTCAGCAGTTTCATCTTTTGTTTTAAGAAAGAAAACCCAAGTGTACCTAGAAAAATCATCAATAATGACACAACAGTATGACCTTTTCCCTAAACTCATTACTCTAGTTGGACCAAAACTATCCATGTGCAACAGCTCTAGAGGTTATGAAATAGAAGATTCAACTTTTGGCTTGAAGGAGGTTCTGTGTTGTTTGCCTTTGAGACATGGCACACAGTGTTCAGAACATGTAAATTGCTTGTTAGGAAGACCCTTAACCAAGCCAAGATTGACAATTCGGTTCATGTTCTTGTAGTTTACATGTCCTAACCTCCTATGCCACAAATCAGACTCATCAATTGAGGCTTTGGATATAAAGCAAGCAGTGCCACAGGAGGGTGCAGCAACTGACAAATCCAAGATGTATAGTCCATCTCTCCTGGGTGCTTTAATCATGATTAGCTCATCAGGAATTCTCACACCAGGTTTGAGAACTATAGCCTCTCTCTCATTAAACATCAAATTTAAATTCTTGTCACACATCTGTGAGACACTGAGAATATTAAAATTTAATGTATCAACAAAATTGACTCTATCAAAGCTTACCACCCCATTACTCACATCTCCTTGTGCTGAGATATGGCCTTTTATGCTTCCAAAGGTAACTGGTCCTCCATTGATTCTTTTTGTATTTTCCAATATGTGCTTATTCCCTGTCATAGGGCAAGTGCATCCACTATCTACTACCCATAGACTATGTTCGCCTTTATTCATATCAGAATTGATCAGTTTCTATAGGGGACCCAAGCCTGAGTGGTCTTGGGTCTACCATAAGCATCATTATACTTATACTCCTTGAGTACTAGAGTATTCACAACTGGAGCATCAGTAAGCATATCATCATTATCAAGGTTCAAGCTCTCACAGGGAGTTCTTGTTTGACTGAATCTCTCAATTTTGTTGTTTTTCCTTTCAGCATTTTTTCTCTCCCGGTATTCCCTGAATTTTCTTTGTTTATTGGTCACTTTCTTGAGTATTTCACTAGATGAACAGTGAGCTTGATTGACCAATCTAGTTCTTTCAGGTGATTGTGAAAATCTTTGTTGAAAGTAGTTGTTTTGTTTCAAGTTTTCACCCTGAAGTGGAACACAGTATCTTCCACTTGAACTAGCAACAAGTTTAGGTTGGTTAGATATCTTGCCTTTTGAAAAACTTTCCCTTGAGGTGGTTTTTCCTCTTGAGGGATTTCTTCTTCCATGACTTTTAAAAAGCTCAAACCCCTCAGCAAAATGTACTTTAGGTCTCTGATTGGGAGCAGTAGCTGATCTGGGTTGTTTTCTGTTTTCTGGTTGAACATGAGTTCAAGCGGAAAGTTGTTCCGCTTGAACTTCAGCCGGAAAATAATTTTGTTTTAAAACAGAAAAACTTACATTTCTTTCAATTCCAACTAAAATCCTGTTAGACTCAGATCCAAAATACTTCATTGTTTTACTTTTCACAGGTGAGATTCTACCTGTGAGCTTCTTTTGAAAACCAGTTTTTTTTTTTTGAGCAGGTTTTGGTTTTGAAAGATGTTGGACTTTACTCAATGGATTGAACAAACACATGGCAGCAAGGTGCCCTTTTTCACCACAAAATACACACTAAAGACTTCTGGCTTCCTAAAACTCATTTTTCCTGGGAGACTCATTTTTGGTTGTTTTCTTGTAATTTATTTGACCAAGTCTTTGAGTTTGACTTCCCTTTGGTTGTTCAGGTTGTTTTCCTCCAACTTTTGAATCCTTTGATTCATAGATAGTTGGGGGTGGCACAATAATTGATGGTTTCAAAATTCTTGATTGGTCAACTGATGTAGATGGGCTTGCATCAGTGACTTCAGGCTTCTTGATTTCAACATATTTTTCAATGCTTGACTGTGATGAGGTGTCATCAACAGTGAGACTAATTTTACATTCTGTTTTCAAAGCTTTGATTGGTTCAATTGCAGGTGAGTATTCAATTGGTGTCTCAACATTATTGTAGGCAACACCAGTTTTACCATACATCCCTCCCATCCATAGTTTCTCAGCCTTCTTATTTGCAGTTTGAAACTTATCACAAGTGAACAAAGCATCTTTCAGTTTTATCTCAAGAACATCAACCTCAGCCTTAGCATCTTTGGTTTCTTTTCTTGATTTTTTAAGTTTTGACAACAAATCATCCAGTTGTGTTTCAAGAATTGAGTTGGTTTGTTTTAACTGTTCAAATTCTTTGTTTAAATTGTCAATCTTAGCAATGTAAGATGACTCAGTTTTCTTAAAGCATTCCTTTAACTCATTCAAATTTGAAACTTCATCAATCAGGTCAGTGTTCTGATTTATGTACTTTGTCACTTGTTCAATGCAGGTAGAGCTGCATAAGTTTTCTAAAACTATTTTAGGAATTGAATTTACCTGATCTGAAGGGGAATCTTGTTTGGCCATCAAAGCATGATTGATTGGCTCAAACTCAGCTAGGAAGTCTTCCCATTCGACACATTTAGTTTGGTTTGCCACAATAGCAACCACATTCTGATGGTTTTGACTTCCGGCTGGTTTTGGTGGGGTGGGTTGTTGACCTGAACTATGAGCAGAGTTGTTGCTTGAACTGTTGTGGTTCTTTCCACCATGATTCTTCATCTGAGTATGACCTTGATTTTGTCCTTCTCTTCTTGGTTGTGGGCACTCTCTTGCAAAGTGACCAAGTTGGTGATAGTTGTAGCATTTCACCTTGCTTTTGTCTAAGCCAATATGAGCACCTTTTGCTCCTTTGTAAGTTCTACCAGCTCTTTTGTAGAATCTTTAGGCTCTAACAGACACCATAGCAGTGGGTCAAAATATCCATTTCTTCTAAGTCATCAACACCTATAAATTCTAAGTCTTCACAAATGAATCCTTGTTATGAGTCAGTTGCTACATAAGCATTGTGAGAGTTGTCAAACGAGTTTGAAAAGCTCTCTTGACACCTTGATGTCTCAGTGAAACTGACTATAGGTGACTAGTAAGAAGATAAATTTGAAGATCTATGGTTATGAAAATCAGTAGTTACTAGAGCAGTTGAAAACAGCTGAGTTGATTAAGAAGGTGACTTTTGCTTAAGATTTAATTCCATTTCATAAGCACTGAGTATGCCATGAAATTCACTAAGTCTCATCTTTTTCAAATTTTTACATTCTCTAATGATTACAGTGTAAACTGTCCACACAGAAGGTAGGGAACGTAAAAACTTTCTGTTTACATCAACCTGATCTAGTTTTATATCTACTTTTTGCAATTCATCAAGTAAAGAAACAAATCTCATATTTCTGTTTCAATACGTCTTTCTTGTTTTCCTTAACTTCACTGGTTCTTTCATACATTTCCCTCAAAGCATTCCACAGGCTATCTGCAGTTTGATAACCCTTAAACCAACTTAAAATGGAGTTGGGAAGTGCAGCCTGTAGAGTCCAATATGCTTTATAGTCAAATTAGAGAGCAGCATAGTCAGATTCAACATATTTTTCTAAAGGTTTTGGTATCTTGACTTCAGGATCATCAACTGATGGAACTGTGGGAGAATAAGGACCTTCAGTCAAGGACTTCCATATACGGCGATCTAAGATCCTAACAAAACCTTCCATCCTGAGTTTCTGTTGAGGCTAGATTATGAGGCTTGTAATATTAAATAGTTTGGGCTAGGCTTAGAGGGTTTATTTAGTTTAGTAGACTAGCTTTCTTGGGTTTACTATTGGGCTTGGGGTTTAAGATTGGGTTTACCATTAGGGTTTAAGGGCCCAATTGTAAACTCATGGGGTGGCTATATAAACCCCATGAATTCACCATTGTAAGGGGCTGATTCAAGTTGCTTGTTTACGATTTTAGGAGAACAGCCTCAAGGAGATTACGATCGTAAACTAGAGAGAGATCAGTTTACGATTACGAGTTGTACCCGACAAGTTCATCTTGTGTGCAAGTTCAGGTTTTTGTTTATTCATCGTATTCTTTGATTTCTTCTCTTCTCTTTCTTAAATCACTAATCTAACCGGATTTCGCACGCTTAGATTAGTTAGATATCGTGAACAGTTGTTGTTTCTGGACCAACAATTGGTATCAGAGCCAAGAAACGAGTGTTTTGCGGTTCTCACGATATTGATTTAAGAGTTTCTGACGGTTTCTTGAGTTTTCTTGAAGATTTGAAGGTTTACGACCGAGTTTCTAGGCTGTTCTTGGTGTTTACGACTTCTGGAGGTGTTTACGATCAGGTGTTCTTCATCAGATTTGAGTTTACGATCAAGAAAAAAGTGTTTACGAGTTCAAGATCGAATTTTTTGGCGTTTACGATTGCGAAATTTGTGTTTACGACTTCAAGATCAGATCTTTGGGTGTTTACGACTTTTCTGTATCGGAATCGTGTTTACGACTGCGTTTACGATCGGAATCAGGTTCACGACTGTGTTTACGATCGGTCAGGCTGTCAAATATCCTAAACAGTTGTTTACGATCAGCCAAGCTGTCAAAAATCGTAAACTGTTGTTTACGATCGGAAACTCTTCTTTTGCGGCAAAAAGTCACTATTTCACACTTTCACGGAAACGGTCATAACTTTTGACTCGTTTGGAGTTAGAGGCTCAAATTTTAACACGACGTTCGTGACACCGAGCCCCAGAATTACCACATACTAACGTCTAGGGGAGCTCGTTTGGACCCCAAAATTCCACTCCGAAGGCCTCCGTTTTCACGTTTTAAGTTTTTGACACTATTCTTTAAATAGTACTTTTGCCGTTTTTGCCGATTTTTCAAAATTTTCAAAGGCTGCATATCTAAAGAAAGAAAATGAGTTCAGTGGTTGAAGAAAAGAATATGGTTGAGTACAAGGATGCTTTCGCAGATGAAGTTGACAAAACTAAGATATGCCTCAATCCTACTTGTGCTCGATTAATTCCTGGCCTTAGACAACTTTGGAAAAATAGTGAGATAGAATTATTTGATATGCAATGTTCTAGAAGTTCATTTAAGGGCAGATGGGAGAAGAGTGAAGAGAAGTGAAAGCTCAAAAATTAGACATTGAGAAATATCAAAAGCTAGCTACGGAGAAGACTATTTTATATGATCAGGCTAGGATTGAGATATCTGAGCTGACACAGAAATTAACTGAACTGCAGCAAGAATTTGATGAGCTGCAGGTCAAGTATGATTGCAATCAGGAAAGAAATCAGCGAATGCTAGATTCTGGAAAGGAATTGTCACATGCTGTTGTAACTGGTCAAGTTGGGAAAGATAAAACTGGGTTTGGGTCAGAAAAGTCTGATAAGTCTCTGTCTTCAAACAGCATTATTCCTCCACTAGTTCCCAGAGACATTATAGGAATACTTCTTAGTAAGGATCAAGTTGAACGAACCAAGTCTGATTATAAAGAAGCTGCTCCTCATATTGATAGTATCTTAGTTGGAACTACACCATTGACTCAAGAAGAAATTGATAATGAAGCAAACATGACTTACGGTGAAGGGAGAGTAGAGCATATATCAGACAATGATGATGAGTGCAAGAAATATGACAGGTGTCATAATTCTAAGTCTGATGATGCTGGGATAGAGTTGAAACCATACCCCAAAATTCAAACCCCATACTTCAAAGTAATTGACAAAGTCGTAAGGGAAAAGGTGATCTTGACGACAAGGCCTAAGGGGAAGATCTTTATGACATCTGGATCAATGTTTGACCAAGAACCAGATGTTGGATATGAATTACCATCTTTCTCCTCCAAGTTCATGGGAATAACTGATGGAGTGATAAGTGAACATAAAGTTGAGAGGCCAAAGATCACCATCAAGCATCCATGTATGAAACCAACAGCTGGAGTGAAGAATGAAAAACTCAAGGGAGTAGCAGTGTCTCCCATTTCTTCAGTTGGATCATGCAGTTTCCGCTGTAATTGCAAGAATGATGCTTCAACGTCAAATAATCAAGGAAGCACAAAGACAGTAAAGACAGGTTCGACACAGGCTTCGACAAACCAGCAGAAAGTCAAATCTGAAGCTGCAGTTAAAGCAAAGAAGCAGACACAAGGCAAACCAGCTCCATATCAGCCACCAAAGACAAATGGGAACACGTCTGACTTCTATCTAAAGAAGCAGACTTGCTTTAATTGTGGCATCGCTGGTCATATTGCTAGGAACTGTCTTTATCGCCCCTATTAACCCTATTATCCGAAAACTCAAAGGGTTTCAACTTAGGAGTCTGTAAAGTCTAAGCCGATGATGGTGCAAAAACCTAAGGCAATGAAGACTGTTACTCCTAAGGTTAAACCCACTGATCAACATTGGGGTGCTGCCAAAGCTGAAAGAAAATCTTTAAATCAAAACAACAGCTATCCAGGTTACCAAAATTTTCAGAAAAAGGTGAAGAAACCATTTTCAAACAACCAAAGCTTGAAAAACCCATAGTTACCCCTCCCAAGGTAACTAAAACTGTTTTGAAAAATGATTCTAAAATGAAGAAGGTTGAAATACCTAAAGTCACAACTCCAAAGGTGGCTAAAAACAAAAACTGTTTTGAAAAATGAATCTAAAACGAAGAAGGTTAAAATACCTAAAGTCACAACTCCAAAAGTGACTAAAACAAATGTTAAATCACCTGGAACTTGGAAACCAAAAATCAAGGCAGCTCTATCCCAACTTCCTGATTTCTCAAAGGGGATTTTCTTACAAGAAGTATCTTTTATTGATTCCTCAGGTGTACCCAGAAAAACAATGGCCTGGGTACCAATGGCTAACTAATCTCTCACTATGTGCAGGAACAGTCAAGGAGGATTATCACTAACATTTTTATTATTAATTTGTTTGTTGATAAGTGATTGTTCCAGGCACATTTTAGGAGACGTATCTTCATGTCATGACAAACAATTTTTTATGGAGGATATGTTTCCTTGAGAGGTAAAAGGTAAAATTCAGCATGAAAGGTACTGTTCTTAACTTGGTTGTTTGTTTGATGAAGCGGTAAAGGGTGTCTTGTGTCAAACCAAATTTCCTAAAATTTTCACTTGGTGCTTGATTGTTGAAGTGTCTGACTTCTAATGCAATTTAGTGTGCATGTCATGAAACCCATTTCTCAAAATTTTCAAATTCATACTTTGAAGATTAGCTTGGCCTGATGTGTGTGTCTTTATTTGTTCTGTTTGTGTGTGTTCGTGTTTAAAAAAAAAAGAAATGAATGATGTTCACAAAAGTTGTGACATTAAAAATCAAAAAGCAAGGGGACGAAATGTAAAGATGAAGAAAAAGTTGACCCCTAAAAAATAGTGTGCTTTTCAATTTTTAATAGTTTGTTTGTGTTTGTTTCTGAGAAAGGTAGGGGAAGTTAAACATGTCAGGATTGGAGATGACTGACACGTGTAAAGCGGAAGTGAAAAGCAAGCTCCACGGTGATATGCTCGGTAGGCTCGACCTAATCTTATGACCACCAATGTAAGTGCAATGAACTTAAAATATATATATGTTTAGTTTCCCATCTCAGTTTACATGGTTTAAAAAAACTGAGTCCCATCAAAAATGGGTTGAGAGTGGTAATTATACCTAGTATTCACTCTCTCACACGCCATGTTTCTGCTGTTATGACTACACCACATAATGAAAAGAAAAGAAATGAAAAAGAAATGAAATAGAAAAGAAAAAGAAAAGAAAATGAAAAATAATCATTCAGTTTGGTCTTCTTTGCGTGCTTATTCGGCCGACCTGATCACCGACTGATGATTAATGAAATAAGTGGTAGTCATAACGGTGTTGCATGGTTCCTCAAGTTGGGGTTTGTGAATCCTCAATAAACTCTGAGGTTGGGTAGGTTTTGCTATGTACAATTGGGTGTGGGGATGATTAAACATGCTGGTAATTAGTAATCTTTTAAGCATGATGCATTTGGTTGGGTTTGAACGGGTCTGAGTTTAAAGAGGACAAACATACTAGCAATCACCTGGACTAGTCGAGTAACTGAAGTTGAAAAGGGTTCCTCAGTCAGATTCATACGGTTTGATCCCTTGTAAACTTTCTCATGTTTGATATTGGTAAGTATTTGTTTATTTTTATCTTTCGTGTGTGAGTCTTTAAGTTCTTTTTGGTTGTGATTACGTCTTGGCCAGGTTAATTTGAGAAGTCAAAATGTGTTTTCATGGGTTTTGATGCATGATAGTATGCCCCCTGCAGATCTTGACAAATTTTTAGGGGAAGGAGAGGGGATAATAAGTATTATCTGAAGGGAACTCGAGGATGATACTTATTATCTAATGAAAAGACTTCCATAATACATAGTATCTGAAGGGAACTCGAAGATAATATGTATTATCTCAAGGGAAGTCCTTAGCTGAGGGGAAGTAATCAACTAAGGGGAAGTCTTTAGAGGTCTTGGGTTCAGGAGAAGTTAATTATTATCAACTGAACAGATGATAATTAACTTCGGGTTTTTGGTTAAGATACATATTATCATCAACTGAATCGATGATAATTGGGTTGTTACAATGTTAATTACCTTCTAACCCAAAGACCGGTCATAAAATGTCTGGTGGAGTATATTTTTTCAAATGTGTGTCAGACAGGTTGATGATAGAAAGATGCTGATGATGCTGCTGCTGCTTAAAGTTAAAGAACTAGCCGGACAAGACTTCCATCTAAAAGCAACTGTTCAGGGGAAGTTCTTAGTGTCTTTACAAGTTTCCAAAAGCTTCAAAAGAGCTTCAAAGAAGATGTTCACATGTTTAGGGGAAGCTAAAGATTTCAAGTCGATCTTTGATGAAGAAAATGATGCATAGAGCAGTTAGAGATCATGAAGATCCAAGATCAACAATCAAGTTCTTCACAGTTAGAGGTTTTCAAAATTTTACCCTCTAATTTTTGGAGATTCAAGACAGTTCCCGAAGATTCAGCAAGAACCAGTTGTTTCAAAAGAAGCAAGTCAATGAGAATCCTCCATCTCATTAACTTGTTCATTTCAAGAAGTTCGAGCTGATGCTGATCAAGAGGAAGTCCCAAGTGCCCGTCATGAAACCCATTAAAGATTTCTACGGAAAGAATCTTCATCAACATCTATGCCAGCCAGTCAAGAAGAAGAATTTCAAAGATTGAAGACATTTAATATCACAAGCCTAGGGGAAGATTGTTGAGGCTAGATTATGAGGCTTGTAATATTAAATAGTTTGGGCTAGGCTTAGAGGTTTTATTTAGTTTAGTAGACTAGTTTTCTTGGGTTTACTATTGGGCTTGGGGTTTAAGATTGGGTTTACCATTAGGGTTTAAGGGCCCAATTGTAAACTCATGGGGTGGCTATATAAACCCCATGAGTTCACCATTGTAAGGGGCTGATTCAAGTTGCTTGTTTACGATTTTAGGAGAACAGCCTCAAGGAGATTACGATCGTAAACTAGAGAGAGATCAGTTTACGATTACGAGTTGTACCCGACAAGTTCATTTTGTGTGCAAGTTCAGGTTTTTATCGTTTATTCATCGTATTGTTTGATTTCTTCTCTTCTCTTTCTTGAATCACTAATCTAACCGAATTCCGCACGCTTAGATTAGTTAGATATCGTGAACGGTTGTTGTTTCTGGACCAACAGTTTCCAGGCACCAAAGTCATCAGGAGTGAACATTGGCAGTTTTTTAGCGCTACCGTTTAAATACCCTAAACTGAGTTCATTCTTTTTGAAAAACTTTTGAAAGACAAAAACAACAAATCTTGTAAAGTAAACAAGCAAAGTATCAACTTTGAAGCACTAAGAGTCTTCAATGTAGGAGCCAAAGCTCTGATACCACTTGTTGGATCTGTGTTAATTAGTTTTTAACTTAACAAGAAACCCTCTACTTGTAAATATAACCCCGCGGAATTAAAGTTATATTTCACTTTACTTAAGCATATTTTAGTTCTCTTTTGTAATGTAAGTGTTTGATTTCATAAAGATAGTAACAACGAAGTAAGAAATACTCGGCACTATTTGCATTAACTCAAGTTTACACTATTACAAGTTGATCGGGAACTGTGTGAAAAACTAAGAGCTAACTATGCTATATATAGTGCTGATGAGATCAATGAGAGCCATTGATCTTAAACGATTTAATCTAAACCGTTAAACAAAAGTCAAATACAAACTACCAAAAGAATAAACTTCGACATATGGAATATATTGCGTGTGATCAGCAACATTCTACTTTGGGAGAGCGGCTTTGATAGATTTGGAAGCAACCGAGAAGCTTTTGCAGGATTGCACGACTGAAAAGACTTCTCAGGAAAAGTCCAGTTGAACTCATTATCTGGTGGATAATTGAGTTCACCCAGAATATTTGCTATAAGACAAAATTTCTTCTTTCAGTTGAACTACCAATTTCGCTTGAACTTGAGACTTCCACTTGAACTTCAACTTCAGCCGGAACTGCTCAAAATTGGCTTTCAGCCGGAAATATTCAAAGCGATATTCCTTACAAGCCCCCATCTCTTGAAAGTCTATGAAACAATCTGTTGTTTCTTGCTCCTCGACCGAAGCAGAATATCGAGTTGGCAACCACCACTAGTGAGATTTTATGGATGCGATGTCACACCCCCAATTAACCACTAACGGAGTTTATACCGTTAAGGGGTGCGAGCAAACCAGGACCACAACCATTAGTTACAAATACTAAACGAATCAGAATTAGTCCAAATATATGTCATTTTTTAAAGTCTCAAAATACGCAGCGGAAAAGATTGTCTTAGCACTAACCACGTGCTTTACAAAATCATTGTTTTAAATTCCCAATTTGGTTTAAACAAAAATAAAATGTCTTCATGTGCCATGCCAACCCGCTCCGGATACTCCTCAGCGATCTGCAAAAGTTTAAACCACGCAAGTGTCAACCTAACAGTTGGTGAGTTCACAGTGGGCTTGTCACGCAGTGGCCCGGTCTCATAATCATAATCGTGTCAACATATACTTATGTAATATTCATTTGTGGAAACGCAATGCTCAGTGATAATACACCAGTCCAAAATCATAGTAGCGTGACTTAGTAAAAGTAATGTCCGTAACATGCGTTATCGGGTATGTACTAGTTTTGTAAAATTTTAGTGCTCAACCGATATCGCGGGTAGCTAATCTGTTGTTCCATGCACTAAGGAAGTTTGCACCAAAGCTGACTAATAAGTATTGTAGTGGCATCGCCATCATCTGTTTTGTTTTGCGGACATATGTCAATGCGGCTTTGCCTCCCCCGTATCCTTTTGGGATCACGGTCAGATAGGCTGATATTGTACCTCCGTGCACCTCCAGTGTCACGAGGCGGAGTTTGTCAAACTCCAGTAGATCTACCCAACATCCCCTTGCTTTACAATTAATGGCACAATTAAGTTGAGGACTTTTTCAGTTAAAATGCAATCCTTAGAAATCATGTGATGTTATGTGGTTTAGACTTTAACCTACACTAGCCATATTAAAACGGTTTACCGGATTCTCATGAATCTCAAAATGTTTTCAGTTTCGTTTCAGAAATAGTTTGTTTAAGTTCCACAAGTGTTTCCCATAAAACACTTTAAGTTTATCAAAGAGGTGCGTGGCACTCATAAGGTTTCAAGTTCATCAAAGAGGTGCATAGCACTCGTAAGGTTGTCAGCATTGTTTTCCGTTAACTTATACAGTGTGTCCCAAACGGGCTCACAGTAAACGGGTTAGTGACACTCACCTTTGGTTGCACTGCTACACTTGCTAAATAATCCAAGTATTGTTTGCTTAACGAAGACCTAAGAACACGTTTAGGTCTTAAGTATTAGTTTTGTGTCTAATATTTAACTTACGTCACTATGGCCCATAACATAGCACGTTGGAACTACGAATCGACATACCGACACACGACACCGATGGTTGATCATAAAACGAGGGTTCACATAACTCAGAAATCAATGCATGTTTCATTATTGCATAATCACGTAAGTCATGGCATAACATTCAAATAAGTTGCACAAGTTTGGGTTTTGGTCTAGGCTCAGTTTCGCTACACAGTTTCGCTATGTGCACGGGCAGCACTTTCGCTAGGGAATACCCGATGACACAGTTTCGCTAGCTAGTTTTCGCCCGAAACTGATGACACAGTTTCGCTAGCGTAGATTCGCTCGAAACTGGTTTGAACTTTCGTTCAGGGGTCTATGGTTGTTTCGCTCGGTAGTTTCGTTTGAGCAGGCATACTTAGTTTCGCAGGCGACACTATAGTTTCGCTGTATAGTGTCGCTGGAAGGATATCTATACAGTTTCGCTGTATAGTTTCGCCCAGCGAACACACAGTTTCGCTAAGCGCAGAAAACTCGTTTTTAAGACCAAAAATCAATCTAACAGCTTCCATACTTCATGTAATTCATTATCTAGCATGCATAAACATTTACCAACATTAAACAGTAAGTTTTAACACCTTAAACATGGATTTTCATCATCAAATCACCAAGAACACATTTTATGCATAAAATGACCTAACTAGCATAAATCTTCATTATGGCATGATTTTACACGTAAAGTTGCAGACTTTATGATAAATCTAGCATTCCTAAGCATCATATCAGAAGATCAAACGATTTCATGGAGGTTTGGTCATGCTTTTTAAGGAAACACATAGAATATGCATGAAAATGGTTTTCGAGACTCACGGTTCGATCTAGGATCCGAATGGATGAGTTCACCAACTGGGATGACGGCGGCTCGTGGTGGTTCTTGGCTGGTCAGGATTCACGAGAGAGAAGATGGAGAATGTGTGTGTGTTTTGGAGAAATGGTGTAAGTAATGAGGTTTTACGGTTTTATAAAATATATAGATCAGGACCTAGTTTCGCTGGCAGTTTCGCTGGCCAAGCGAAACTGACTCTGAATTCGTGTAAATCGAAAGTTTGGCTACCGAGCGAATCTATAGTTTCGCTCGGTAGTTTTGCTGGCAACCAAAAAGGGCCAATTTACAAAATTAATTAATTAAACACGTTGCACACATAATAACAATAAATAAATAAACACATAACACATATGGACGGGTTCGGTGATCAACCAAAGGTCGTGGACGTATTCGGCCTAGTTAAGCATTAGTTACTAAGTTAACACTTATAACGTAACTAACGGAGATTGTCTAACGGAAGTTAACCTTGGAATTCTCGGATGTCACATGCGATGTCTCTTAATGGGTCTTGAGGCCGAACAAAGTGGACCAACACCACTTTTTGTGACAACCAAGGGGCCCGACACATAGCTAATAACCCACTCTTTCATAAGCGAACAAAACATGTGGAGATGGATTGTTACTTTGTCAAAGAATGGGTTGAATCTCAAGAAATTGAACTTCTCTGCATCGACACAAAGATGCAAATAGCCGACCTTTTCACTAAGCCATTAGGAGCACGGCAACTTCAGCTTTTACTAGTCAAGCTAGACTTGCGAAATATGCATGCTCCAGCTTGAGGGTGAGTATTAAGTTACAAAACATTCTTTCCATATTTTCCTTCATTTATGTAATATCTGGCTTGCCTAGATTACTCATCTTTAAGGGGTTTCCATAGTTGATTTTGTCTAATTGTCTATTTAGTCTCTTCCTTGTAATTGATCGAATATAGAAAAAAATGTACCAAAAGTGATCGAATGTAGAAAAAAAAAGAACCCCCACCACTTTAGAACTCCTCTCCTTAAATATTCGGTTGTTTCGAGCCTTCCAGATGCGCCCAAAGATAGCAAGAAGAACCTCGTGTAAAATGTTCTTGTACCTTTTGAAGTGTGCCACTCTTCATGCATTACTTATATAACGAAGTAGCAAACTTAACCATGTCAAATTTTAGAAAGTTAATAATTTGTAAAGAAAACGTGACAACTACAATAATTATATCCGTGCATGTTCGAATTCGGATGGTACAAAGTAGGAGAGAGCTTGCCTCGTCCGTCGGTGTAAGTCCCGAAAAACAGTCCAAACGCGATATCTTACCTCGATTGAGAGTGCGGAATCCAAACAATCGAGTGATTCAAGTATAATCGAAAAGTATAAAATAACGATTAGAAAAGTAAAGAACACAATCAACCACAAACCGATTTAGAAGACAAACACGTTGATGTCTCAGGTTGCAATACACGAATTCGAAATTCTCCTTTAGATAATTCCGTGAACACCTTTTGAGCTTTACTCCACAATCAACAACCTAATAATGAGAGGAGGGCTTCCCTTATATAAGGAGCCTCCAACTTGCTAAACAAGACACCCTAAAAACCCTAATTACACATTAATTTCCGGATTTGACCATCTAGGCCCACTAAACTCCCTCTAAGCACTTTCTAATTAAGCCCAAACATGTCTAAAATGGCCCAATGACCTAATATAACCATAACCCAGCTAATTTTCACCTATTCTTTCACATAGGCCTTCAAAATAGTCCGCCAATAGGTGATTTAATACACAAGCCACAAATTATTCCCTTACAATCTTCCCCTTGGCTTGTGATATTAAATGTCTTCTACTTTCAATCTTCAGACTTGCAGTCTTCTCCTTGGCTTGAGCATGGGTTGGTGAAGATTCTTTTCTTTAGCAATCTTCATTGGGCAACAAAAAAAGACTTTTGGGAGTGTTCTCTCTGTCAGCATCAGCTTGAACTTCAAATGATAAACACGTAATGAGAGGAGGATTCTCAAATACTTGCTTCTTCTTGAAACATGGCGAGTCCTTGCTATACCATCAGTAACTGTCTTGACATGCATGAGACTTCAGAGGATAAATTTTGAAAACCTCTGTCTTGGTATTTGTGACTACTCTGCATCTTTTCTTCAATTAGCTTCCCCTAAACCTGAGAACGGTGTCTTTGGAAGCTTTACTTGAACAACCAACAAACTTCCCCTGAGTATAGGGTAAGTCCTTTTCCGGCTGGTTCTTCAACTTGAACAGCAGAGTTCTTGCTTTGGTCAACTGAGTCCTTGACCTTCTTCTCCATGAGTTGTCTTTCTCACTTAACCTGTCAAGCACAACATGGAACAAACACAAACACTAACCAGCATATGATACCTGGTTACTGGGTTAGCAGGAGAACAACATTCTTAATCACAACCCCAAACATTGATTGCTAGTTTCCTTTAAACACTTCCCCTGAACCCAATGACTCACTTCACATTTTCTTCCCCTGAGATTCTGGAGGGGTGATACTTTCTTGCATGAAACCCATAAAAACTTATTAAAAACCTTTAAATTAACCTAACCATGGTTGAAAAATAAATAATAAAAACTTACCAAATTACTAAATGAGAAGGTTTCTATGGGATCAAACCGTATGAATCTGACTGAGGAACCCTTTTCAGCTTCTGTTACTCGAACACGTCCAGGTGAATGCCAATATACTGATCCACTTTAAACTCAAACCCTTTTCTTATTCAAGCTGTTTGTCACTTTATTATCTTTTATTGTGTATTTATTATGAACAGCAAGTGGGTTTCAACAAATCCTAGGTACATGTTATTGCACACTATCAAGCATATAAATTCCCTACCACATATTTTCACAACCTGAACCAGAAGTTTGAAATTGAGCTCGAGACTTAGTTGAGAAGAGAAAGAATAGATCACATAGATTTTTGGGTATAATATACAAGTCAACTGAATTTTTGAAACATTTTTGATAATGCTCTCATCAGTGACAAAGGCTGAGGGATTTGGACTCTTGAGGGTCTCTTTTCTTGTGCTCTTTGACATCTTTTGAGGTGTATACATGCATTTTTTTTATTTTTTATTTTTATAATTGCATATATTATTTATGATGATCTGTAAGCACGTATGTATGGACAACTCCAGGTCATTGCTCACGCAAAGCAGAGGAGAGCCTTACATACACTCGAAGCATCCCCAGGTCATTCCTCACGCAAAGCAGAGGGGACACCGACTTTTTGAGCTCAATTTCACACTCTTGGAGACAAGCGTGTGTATCGGGAACTTGAACATGCAGTCAAATAGAAATGCAATTAACCTAAGTGCTGTTACCCATCAAACTGCCATACGTTATCTTTAAGTGTGTAACTCATACCTTTTCAGATTTAAGAGCTGAGCCTACCAGCATATCACCATGGATCATGCCTTTCACATCTGCCTTACGCGTGTCAGCCATCTCCAAAACGGAAGTTTATTTCACTTCCCACCTTCTCAAACGCACAAACAAAAGATTAAAAATTACAAAGCACACATTTTTTTTAGGGGTCTACTATTTCATCTTTTCTATTCTTCCACTTGCTTTTTGATTTTTAATAACAACACACACCTTTAACTTTTTTTCAATTTTTTTTTCTTTTTTTTTTCTTTTTTTTTTAAACACTCACTGACACAATACTAAATATGTACTAAAAACTGGCCAAGCTAACCTTCAAAGTTTATCTTTTGAAAAATTTCAGAAATGGGTTTTGTTTCATGCACAACCATACTTCACATCAAATTAGCCGAAAAAAACAAACAATTCAGACAATGTTACCTCTTCTGCTGATTTTTTCAGATTTACCTCTCACAAGGAGACATACCCTCCATTGAAATCTTCATGTCATGTAGTAGAGAAATGCCTCCTATCCTGTGCCTGGAACAAACACTATCACAAACAAACAAGGTTAATGAAAGTCCTCCTTGACTGTTCCTGCACAAGGTAAGAGATCAGTTAGCCATAAGTACCCAGGCCATTGTGGTTCTGGGTATACCTGAAGAATCGGCGAAAGAAATTTCTTTTAAGAACATCCCCTTTGTGATATCAGGAATTGGGGGTGTGGCTGCCTTTGATTTTGGTTTCCAAATTCCAGGTGATTTGAAAGTTGTTTTAGTCACCTTTGAAGTAGTGACTTTAGGTATTTCAACCTTCTTCATTTCAGGTTTCCTTTTCAAAACAGTTTTAGTTACCTTTGGAGGAGTAACTTTAGGTTTGTCAACTTTGTGTTGTTTTGAAATCGGTTTCTTCACCTTTTTATGAAAATTTTCAAAATTTGGAAAAACATATTTTTGATTCGAAAATTTTCTCTGCTCTTTGGCAGCGCCCCAATGTTGATCAGAGGGTTTTATCTTAGGAGAAACAGTCTTCATCGCCTTAGGTGGTTGCACCTTCATTGGCTTAGACTTAACTGATTCCCGAGACGAAACACTCCGACTTTGTGGATAATATGGCTCATAGGGGCGATAGAGACAATTTCGGGCAATGTGACCAGGATTGCCACAATTAAAGCAAGTTTGCTTCTTCAGGTAGAAGTCAGAAGTGTGACCGTTTGAGCTGTATGGCTTTGATGGAGAGGCATTGAGATTCGGTTGCATGTTCAGAAAGACTCCAGATCTCCAGTTGTTCGATCTTTCTGACCTTGATCCATTTATGTTGACTCTTTTCTGATTTGTGGAAAACTGAGGAAAACCAGACAGTTGAACTTTTGGGCCCTCTGGCTTCTGAGAGAAAGTTGTGTTGTCACTGCATGATCCCACTGATGAGTTTGGAGACTTGTTTGTCACCTTGGGCCTTTCAATCTTGATTGGAACGGAATTTGGAGGCTTGATGGTGATCTTGGGCCTTATACTCTTAATGTCAGATGATAAACCACCATCATGACCCAAGCCTTTGAACTTAGTGGTGAATGAGGGTCGCTCTTCTCCTTCAATCGGAATGAACATAGACCCTGTTGTCATGAATATCTTACCATTGGGCCTTGTAGTCATCACCACTCGTTCCCGCTTTACCTCATCCACAACTTTGGAATAAGGAGTCTCGATCTTTGGATAAGGAACCAATTTTTCTTCATCAGCTCTCTTCACTTCACTAGAGCTTGACCCTGCACACTCAGTAGTGACATGAGTATTATCCACACCATTTGACTGAGTTGCTTCAGTGGCTGTCTTTTCATCTTTATGCACAGGTTGAGGCCCATATACCATGGTTGCTTCATTCTGGGACTCTTTCAACAATTCATCTGCAGTTTGGGGCACTTTTATGTATTCATGTTGCAATGGGGGAGGAAAATTTCCATCCCCGAGGCCAGATGTTTGTTTTACCTGCTCGAGTCGCTCTTCAGATTTGAATAAAGCATGATGAGAATCCATCATTTTCTTTTGTATCACTTGATGTTTCTCAAGGGCAGATTGGGAAGTGTCAAGTTTTGCTCTTAGTTCCTCAACCTTCTTGGTTAGCTCTTCTACCTTAGCGTTAGCAAGCCTAAGATATGTGCTTTTATCACTCACCTGACGTTGAAGACTCTTAACATCTACCTGAATGGCCTCAAGTTTCTTTCTAAATATTTTGCTCTTACCTTTGGACTCCCTAAGGTCTCTAGCAGTGAATGCATGATTTTCACATTCATTTGTAAACTTGCTCTCCCATTCTTTAATTAAAGCACAGCAAGTGGGGTTTGAGCATTCCTTGCAGTTACAGATCCAAGCTCCATCAGCATGATTGATCTTCCACTTTTCCTCCTCTTTTTCACGGAAAATCCGAAAAAGATATTTCTCCTGACTGAGTTCTTCACCTAAAGACTCTATCCTCTTTTTGTAGGTTTCGACTTGTTTTGGATGATTCTTTAGTTTGTACTCTGCATTGAGACGGTCTCTTTCTTCAGTTCGAAACAGTTTCTTATATTGTTCGATTGATTCGGAGCATGCCGAGTTCGAACATGTCTGAGTTTGATCACTCACCAGAGGAGAAGCAACTTGAGTACTTGTCATCATTTTTTTTTTTTTTTGATGACGTCTAGGTCAAATTCGGACCGGAAAGACTTGACCGGATCGAAGAGTGAAAGCCGAAGGGTTGGATAGAAAAGGGTGAAGTTTGGATAGAAAAATCAAGTTTTGGATCGAAAAGTGGACTTTTTGATCGAAAAGAGGACTTTTTGATCGAAAAATGGACTTTTTGATCGAAAAGTGTGGCTGATCGAAAAGCTGGTCGAAAAGCTAGTTGGCTGATCGAAAAGCTGTTTGGCTGATCGAAAAGCTGTTTTGGCTGATCGAAAAGCTGTCTTGGCTGATCGAAAAGCTGTCTTGGCTGATCGAAAAGCTGTTTGGCTAATCGAAAAGCTGTCTTGGCTGATCGAAAAGCTGTTTGGCTGATCGAAAAGCTGTTTGGCTGATCGAAAAGCTGTCTTGGCTGATCGAAAAGCTGTTTGGCTGATCGAAAAGCTGTCTTGGCTGATCGAAAAGCTGTTTGGCTGATCGAAAAGCTGTTTTGGCTGATCGAAAAGCTGTCTTGGCTGATCGAAAAGCTGTTTGGCTGATCGAAAAGTCACACAGGGGGACTTTCCGATTGAAGGTGATTGATCGAAAAGTCACAGGGGGACTTTCTCGATCAACAATGCACGACAGAGGGTGATTTTCGATCAAAAGTGTTGGTCGAAAAGCCTTGAGCTGGGTCGAAAAGTCTCTCAAACACGAACAAAGCACCACGAATACTTCTGTCTTGACTCGAAACCTGCAAAAATTCTTCCGAACTGTGCTAAAAACTGAAAATCACCAACAAAACTCAAAACGTTAGTACTCAAAAACTTGAATCTGATATCGCGAGAGCCTCGAAACTTGCGTTTCTTAGCTCTGATACTAATTGTAAGTCCCGAAAAACGGTCCAAACGCGATATCTTACCTCGATTGAGAGTGCGGAATCCAAACAATCGAGTGATTCAAGTATAATCGAAAAGTATAAAATAACGATTAGAAAAGTAAAGAACACAATCAACCACAAACCGATTTAGAAGACAAACACGTTGATGTCTCAGGTTGCAATACACGAATTCGAAATTCTCCTTTAGAGAATTTCGTGAACACCTTTTGAGCTTTACTCCACAATCAACAACCTAATAATGAGAGGAGGGCTTTCCTTATATAGGGAGCCTCCAACTTGCTAAACAAGACACCCTAAAAACCCTAATTACACATTAATTTCCGGATTTGACCATCTAGGCCCACTAAACTCCCTCTAAGCACTTTCTAATTGAGCCCAAACATGTCTAAAATGGCCCAATGACCTAATATAACCATAACCCAGCTAATTTTCACCTATTCTTTCACATAGGCCTTCAAAATAGTCCGCCAATAGGTGATTTAATACACAAGCCACAAATTATTCCCTTACAGTCGGTATTCATGTTTAAAACCACGGATGGGTAACAAACGAACCATATGGGGCTATGGGCCCAACCCCATTATTAACGTATTTCTTTAATGTTTTAAATTAATAAATTAAGAGAATATTGTGTAGTAAATATATTATTTGGTTATTAATTTTTAATTTAACATGAAATTGTAATAAAATAAAAATTATTAAATAATAATCAAGTTTAATAACTGTTTAATTTAAATTAAATTTGAAGAACTTAATTAATAAATATTAACCAACACTTATATATGTTTCATTTGCTTAACTCAATTTTATAAAAAATTTAACATTTATAAAGATATTATACAAGATTAAGACACTTATAAAAGTTAAGTGACTTTAAGAAAGAGATTATTTTTTTAAGGGCGGCGATATGGTTATCATTTCCGAGGACGAGGGGTGAACATAGTAGGAATGTTTCGAGGTATAATTTGCGTTTGGCTTCTTGGAATGTAGGAACCCTAAATAGTAGGTTGTTAGAATTGGTAGATGTTCTCAAAGGCCGTAGGGTTCGTATAGCGTGCCTTCAGGAGAAGAGGTGGAAGGGGCATAGAGGGCCGAATGTAATGGGTACAAGTTGTGGTATTCGGGGTCTGATGGAGCTAAGAATGGGGTAGGTGTCCTGGTATCCAAATATTTGTACGATAATGTCTTGGAGGTGATTAGATACAAGGATAGGATTATGGTATTGAGATTAGTACTAGGAGAGGAGGTACTCACTGTAGTTTGTGACTATGCACTGCAAGTAGGACTTGGTGACTAGGAAAAGAGAGAGTTATGGGAATGCTTTGATAGTGTTGTTGGGGCCATACCTAGGGAAGAAAAGATTTGCTTAGGAGGTGATTTTATTGGCCATATCGGAAGGGATTGTGATGGTTTCCAGTTCGTTCATAGGTGTTTTGGTTTTGGCGATCGGAATGTGACTAGTTGGGATCTTCTTGACTTTCCGGTCGTTCATGACCTAGGTATCTTAAACTCTTACTTTAAGAAGAGGGATTCTCATTTGATCACTTTTAGTAATGGGGGAGCAACTCACAGATTGACTACATCTTGATGAGACAAGGAGATCGACGCTCGTGGAGTGACTGCAAAGTTATACCAGGGGAGGTCGTTGTTGCTCAACATCGCCTACTGGTGGCTGATATAGGCCTGAGGAAAAATTTGACCAGAAGGGTGGATTTTATTACACCGATGATTAGATGAATAAATCTGAAGGATGAAAAGATTTTGCTGCTCCGTGATAAGGTATTCTCGTCATCTACAACTTATCCGGATAGGGACGTAAAACGGTTGTGGGATGATATGGCAAGCACCATTTGCCTAGTGTCAAGGGAGACCTTAGGGGTTACGACGGGAAATTCAAGCAACCATAAGCAGTCATGTGGGTAGAATGAGTCTGTACAGGAAAAAATAAAAGGTAAAACAAGGATCTTTGAGGGATCTTTTGAGTTGCAATGACGAAGAGGCACGTGTAGGTAAAAGGGAGTTTTATAAGAAGGCTACGAGGGATGCTAAGAAAGTAGTGTCAGAGGCAAAGACTACAGCCTATAAACTAATGTATGAAAGACTGGAGACTAAGGGGGGTGAACATCTCATGTTTCGGATTGCCAAAGCTAGGGAACGCATGAGACAAGATCAGGGAGTTGTAAAGTTTAATAAAGATGTAGACGGACGTGTCTTCGTTAAGGAGAATGACATCATGTAAAGATGGCAGAACTACTTTCACAACCTTTACAACGGAAGTGGGGCCCAAATTGAGCGGGTGATAACGTCATTGCACAACGCTAAAGGACGTATAACAGTTTTTGTTGTGATATCTCGCAGGAGGAGGTGAAGAGGGCACTTGGGAAGATAGGAAGGGCAAAGGCAGTTGGTCCATACAACATACCCATTGAATGTGGGAGTGATTGGGGGAGGAAGGACTTATGTGGCTAACTACATTGTTCAACTCAATTTTAAAAACAGGTAAGATGCTATATTAGTGGTGGAGGAGTGTCGTTGTTCCGCTCTACAAGAACAATGGAGACGCTCAATGTGTAAAGGAATAATTTGTAGCTTGTGTATTAAATTATCCTTTGGAGGATTATTTTGAAGGCCTATGTGTTTGAATAGGTGAAAATTAGTTGGTTATGGGTGTATTGGGTCATTGGACCATTTTAGACATGTTTGGGCCCAATTAGAAAGAGTTATAGAGTTTAGTGGGCCTGTTTAGTCAAATCCGAAATTAGGTTTAGGAGTTGTTTATCTATAAAAACAAATCCTAATACTCATATTAGGGGCTAGCCAGTTGAGAGAGACACAAGGGGTTTTTTCGGTTTCTATCGTGTTTGTGTACCAGACGATTATTTAATCGTGTGCACGTGTCAAAGGTGATTAATATTGTTTGTTTGTTTAATCGTGTTCTTCGTCGATTACTATTTTCATCTTTGCTCTTGAATCAATCAATCGTCGGGATTCCGCACCTTCGATTGATCGTTGATATCGTGTTAGGACCGTTTTCGGGACTTACAATTGGTATCAGAGCCAAGAAACTCTATTTCGAGGCTCTCACGTTATCCAGATCAAGATTTCACGTGTTTTCTTTCATTTGTTCGGTGATTTTATGTTGTGTTTGGTTGGTTTTAGTGCTTGATGGCTGATTGTTTTTTTAGGGTTCATATTTTCTTGGTTGTATGAAAAGAAAAAAAAATCATTATTTTGATTCCGTATCCTTCTTGGTTCAAATTGTTTACGGATTAAATCTGAGTGTCTGATGCGTGAGTTTCAATTTTGCACTTTGATCTATTTTAGTTGAAAGATTTTGGAGATTGTTTTTTTAAGTTAATGATTTATATCTTGTTGCAACTGATTTCACGGATGAAAGGTCAGATGGGAATAATTAATTGATGATTTAATTTGGGATCTCTATTTGCATATCAATTTTACGATTTTGGTCAAAGGCTCGGGTGTGGTTTGTTCAACATAGGTGTTCGGTTCGGCTGATTTTGATTCTCATTTTAGAAGGGTTTCGATCATAATTAATTTGAGTTGCAGGTTGCGGTTAACGACATTTTTTTTAATACGAAGAAGAAGGAATTTGGACGTAAATTTCATTTTCCATTTTTGAATTTCAACATATTTACAATTTTTCCATTAGAATTAATTAAATCTTGTGGTCCACGTTATCCAAATTTTTGAAGCAAGAAACGGCCACTCAATTTTAGTTGGTGCAAAATATTTTGGACGGGGTTTTGATCGCTGAATTTTTCTGCACCTTGTGGAGTAATTCATTTTTTTATTTTCAAATTATTTGTTCCAAGTGTTTCAAAGGTGTTACTAACGTTTTTTTCTGTGAGTTTCGTGTGATTGTTGTGCAGGTTACAAGTGTTGCAGAAGCAAGAAGCCCGTGTTCTATAAGCCCTTCGATTGAAATCTATGGCTTTGACCCTTATTTCGGACGAAATTTTTGGCTTTTTCGACCCTTTTGAATACTTTTCGATCGAATCCAGGGGCTTTTTGATTAGCCTGAGAAGCTTTTCGATCGGCCACGGTGCTTCTCGATCGAATAGTACTTCCCGGTTCCCCCTTTTCGATCGGAAAGTCCCCTTCGTAACTTTTTGATCAGCCCCTACTTTTCCATCGGAAAGTCCCTTCGTGACTTTTCGATCAGCTCTGTTTCGATCCGAAAGTCCCTTCGTGACTTTTCAATCAGCTCGCCTTTCGATTGGAAAGTCCCTTCGTGACTTTTCGATCAGCATACACTTTTCGATCAAGCCGAATTCCTGCCCAATCGAGAAGCACAGTTTTCGATTGACCTTTTCGATAAAAAAACCATCTTTCCGATAATGAACCTGCTTTCCGATCCAGTTGAGACTTTTCGATCCACCCCTTTTCAATCCGATCAAGTCTTTCAGTTTGAATTTGCTCTGGTCGTTCAATCAAAGAAGATCATGGCACACATTCTGCCAGGTACCACTGCATCTACCAACAACAATGAGATATGTTGTAATCCCAAGTGTGAGGCTAAAGAATGGGAACGTAAGTTCACAAATGAAACTGTAAATCATGAATCCACTGCTAGAGACCTTAGGGAGTCCAAAAATAAGACCAGAATATTTAGAGAGACACTTGAGGTCATTCAGGTAGATGTTAAGAATCTTCAAACTCATGTGAGTGATAAAAGCACATATCTTAGGATTGCTAACTCTTTAGTTGAAGAGTTAACCAAAGAGGTAGAGGAACTAAGAACCAAACTTGACACTTCCCAATCTGCCCTTGAGAAACATCAAGTTATACAAAAGAAAATGATGGACTCTCATCATCCTTTATTCAAATCAGATGAGTGACTCGAGCAGGTAAAAGAAACATCTGGCCTCGGGGATGGAAATTTTCCTCCCCTATTACAACATGAATACATCAAAGTGCCCCAAACTGCAGATGAATTGTTGAAAGAGTCCCAGAATGAAACAACCATGGTATATGGGCCTCAACCAGTGCATAAAGATGAAAAGACATCCAAAGAAGCAACTCAGTCAAATTGTGTGAATGACACTAATGTGACTACTGAGTGTGCAGGTTCAAGCTCCAATGAAGTAAAGAGAGCTGATGAAGAAAAGTTGGTTCCTTATCCAAAGATCGAGACTCCTTATTCCAAAGTTGTGGATTAGGTAAAGCGGGAACGAGTGGTGATGACTACAAGGCCCAATGGTAAGATATTCATGACAAGAGGGTCTATGTTCATTCCGATTGAAGGAGAAGAGCGATCCTCATTCACCGCTAAGTTCAAAGGCTTGGGTCATGATGGTGGTTTATCATCTAACATTAAGAGTATCAAGCCTCCAAATTTTGTTCCTATCAGGATTGAAAGGCCCAAAACTACAATCAAGTCTCCCAACTCATCAGTGTGCTCATGCGGTGGCAACACAACTTTCTCTAAGAAGTCAGAAGGCCCAAAAGTCCAAATGCCCTGTTCTGCTCAGTTTTCAACGAACCAGAAAAGATTCAACAGAAATGCATCAAGGTCTAAAAGATCTGACAACTGGAGACTTGGAGACTTTCTAGACATGCAACCGAATCACAATGCCTTTCCATCAAAGATGCAGACACAAGAAAATGGTGCTCCACCTCAGCAGCTAAAGACAAACGGTTACACGTCTGACCCTTATCTCAAAAAGCATACTTGTTTTAATTGTGGCAATCCTGGTCACATTGCCCGAAATTGTCTCTATCACCCCTATGAGCCATATTATCCACAACGTCAAAGTGTTTCATCTCAGGAATCAGTTAAGTCTAAGCGATGAAGGTACAACAACCTATGGCAATGAAGACTGTCAATCCTAAAGTTAAACCTTCTGATGGAAATTGGGGAGCTGCCAAAGAGCAGAGAAAATTTTCAAATCAAAAATATGTTTTTCCAAATTATGAAAATTTTCATAAAAAGGTGAAGAAACCAATTTCAAAACAACACAAAGTTCACAAACCTAAAGTTACCCCTCCATAGGTAACTAAAACTGTTTTGAAAAGGAAATCTAAAATGAAAAAGGTTGAAAAACCTAAAGTCACTACTTCAAAAGTGACTGAAATAACTCATAAATCACCTCAAATATGAAAACCTAAATCAATGGCAGCCACACCCCCAATTCCTGATATCACAAAGGGGATGTTCTTAAAAGAAATTTCTTTCACCGACTCTTCAGGTATACCCAGAACCACAATGGTCTGGGTACTTATGGCTAACTGATCTCTCACATTGTGCAGGAACAATCAAGGAGGACTTTCATTAACCTTGTTTGTTTGTGATAGTGATTGTTCCAGGCACAGGATATGAGGCATCTCTTCCCTTCATGACATGCAGATCTTAATGGGGAGTATGTTCTCCTTGTGAGAGGTAAATCTGAAAAAATCGGCAGAAAAGCTAACACTGTCTGAATTGTTTGTTTCTTGGCTAATTTGATGTGAAGTATGGTTGTGCATGAAACAAAAACCCATTTCTGTAAATTTTCAAATGATAATCTTTGAAGGTTAGCTTGGCCAGTTTTAGTAGTTATTTAGTGATGTGTCAGTGTGTTCATTAAAAAAAGGGGTGTGTTGTTAGTTAAAAATCAAAAAGTAAGGGGAAGAATAGAAATGTGAAAAAAAGAATAGAAATGTGAAAAAAAATTGACCCCTCATTTTCAAATTATTGCGCTTTTTAATTTTTTAATCTTTTGTTTGTTTGAGAAGGTGGGAAGTGAAATAAATTTCCGTTTTGGAGATGGCTGACACGCGTAAGGCAGATGTGAAAGACATGATCCATGGTGATATGCTGGTAGGCTTAGCTCTTTAATCTGAAAAGGTATGCGTTACACACTTAAAGATAACGTATGGCAGTTTGTTGGGTAACAACACTTAGGTTAATTGCATTTCTATTTTACTGCATGTTCAAGTTCCCGATACACACGCTTGTCTCCAAGAGTGTGAAATTGAGCTCAAAAAGTCGGTGTCCCCTTTGTTTTGCTAAGCAAAGACTTGGGGATGCTTCAAATGTATGTAAGGCTCTCCTCTGCTTTGCATGAGCAATGACATGGAGTTGTCCATACATACGTGCTTCTAGATCACCTAAAATAATATATATATAAAAAAATTTGCATGTATACACCCAAAAGATGCCAATGTGCACAACTAAATGAGACCCTCAAGAGTCCAAAACCCTCAGCCTCTGTCACTGATGAGAGCATTATTAAAAATGTTTCAAAAATTCAGTTGACTTTGTATATTATACCCAAAAATCTATGTGATCTATTCTTTCTCTTCTCAACCAAGTCTCGCACTCAGTTTTAAACTTCTGGTTCAGGTTGTGAAAATATGTGGTAGGGAATATATATGCTTGATAGTGTGTAATAATATGTACCTAGGATTTGTTGAAACCCACTTGCTGTTCATAATTAATGCACCTTAAAAAAGATATTAAAGTGACAAACAGCTTGACTAAGAAAAGGGTTTGAGTTTAAAGTGGATCAGTATATTGGCAATCACCTGGACGTGTTCGAGTAACAGAAACTGAAAAGGGTTCCTCGGTCAGATTCATACGGTTTGATCCCAAATAAAACCTTCTCCTTTAGAAATTTGGTATGTTTGTTTTATTTTTTATTTTTCTTTTGAGTTTATTTAAGTGCTTTTTATTTATTTTCAACATTGGCCAGGTTAATTTAAAGGTTTTAATATGTTTTTTTTTTGGTTTTATGCAAGAAAGTATGACCTCACTCAAAGTCTCAGGGGGGAGAAAATGTGAAGTGAGTCATTGGGTTCAGGGGAAGTATCTAAAGGAAACCCGTAATTAATGTTAGGGTTTGTGTTAAATTATGTCAATCTCCTGCTAACCCAGTAACCAGTCATCATTTGTTGGTTAGTGTTTGTTCCATATTGTGCTTGACATGTTAAGTGAAAAAGACAACTCATGGACAAGAAAGTCAAGGACTCAGTTGACCAATGCAAGAACTCTGCCACTGATCAACTTGAAGAACCAGCCGGAAAAGGACTTACCCTATGCTTAGGGGAAGTTTGATGGTTGTTCAAGTAAAGCTTCCAAAGACTCAAAAGACACTGTTCGCATGTTGAGGGGAAGCTAAATGAAGAAAAAATGCAAAGCAGAATAAGAAATTTTTCGTTCAAGAAGTTCAAGAATGGCAAGATAGGGGTTTTCAAAAATTTTACCCTCGGAAGACACAAGTAAGACAAGACGGTTACTGATAATTCAGCAAGGAATCCACATTTTTCTAGAAGAAGCAAGTATTTGAGAAGCCTCCTCTCATTACGTGTTTATCATTTGAAGTTCAAGCTGATGCTGATAAAGAGAGAGAGAGAGAGAGAGAGAGAGAGAGAGAGAGCCATCTAACATCCCACATGCTGCTCAGTGAAGATTCCCCAAGATAAAGAATCTTCATCAACCCATGCTCAAGCCAAGAAGAAGACCGCAAGTCTGAGGATTGAAAGTAGAAGACATTTAATATCACAAGCAAAGGGGAAGATTGTAAGAGAATAATTTGTGGCTTGTGTATTAAATTATCCTTTGGAGGATTATTTTGAAGGCCTATGTGTTAGAATAGGTGAAAATTAGTTGGGTATGGTTGTATTGGGTCATTGGGGCATTTTAGACATGTTTGGGCCCAATTAGAAAGAGTTTAGATAGAGTTTAGTGGGCCTGTTTAGTCAAATCCGAAAATTAGGTTTAGGAGTTGTTTATCTATATAAACAAATCCTATTACTCATATTAGGGGCTAGCCAGTTGAGAGAGACACAAGGGGGTTTTTTTCGGTTTCTATCGTGTTTGTGTACCAGGAGATTATTTAATCGTGTGCACGCGTCAAAGGTGATTAATATCGTTTGTTTGTTTAATCGTGTTCTTCATCGTTTACTATTTTCATCTTTGTTCTTGAATCAATCAATCGTCGGGATTCCGCACCTTTGATTGATCATTGATATCGTGTTAGGACCGTTTTTGGGACTTACACAATGTTGTGCGAGCTATAGGGGAATTAAGTTGCTTAGCCTTACTATGAAACTATGGGAAAGAGTTATCGAGACTCGAATTAGGCGGGAAACGTAGGTTACGGTAAACCAATTTGGTTTCATGCCAGGGCGGTCCACAACAGAGGCGATACACATCCTTAGACGTTTAATGGAGAAGTATAGGGAGAAGAAGCGGGACCTACATATGGTTTTCATTGACCTGGAAAAGGCATACGACTGTGTGCCACGTCAACTGATCTGGGATAGTCTTGAGAGTAGAGGGGTCACTGGGAAATACATAGACAATATTAGAGATATGAATGCTAGGACGGTGACTTGCGTTCGTTCACCTCTGGGGGACACTAACATGTTTCCAGTAGAGGTAGGCCTCTACCAAGGGTCCGCATTGAGCTCGTTTTTGTTTGCCATTCTCTTAGACGAGTTGTCAAAATCAATTTAGGAGGCAGTTCTCATGTATTTTTTTCCTTTTTAACTGATTTGCAGGTGAGTGAGTGCTTGTCGATGGGTTTACGAGTTTACAAGTTTGCATGGTTACGGGATTACATGCTTATGAGTTAACGCGTTTACCCATAAACGAGCCTACGAACTCACACGTACATGATATCCCGTTTTAGAGAATATTAAATTATCCATTTTTGAACCCCTCGAAAATATCACCTTTTGCACTTTTAGGTATACATGTTTAAGAATTTACTCGTTTAGGAAATTATGAGTTTACGAGTCCACATGCTTACGAGATTGCATGTGTACGAGTTTACGACTTTACAAATTTATGAGTAGATAACTATACATGTTTATTAAATTTAAAAAAAAGCTCATCCCTTATATTCAAGGTTATATTCTAATCGCAATTACGCGATGTTCCAACGGTTTCGCCTTAACATTCATTTTTATCCAAACTCATTTTTACCCTAGCTAATGTCAAATGTATGTGTAACGTGAAGTTCTTTTTGTTTTCCTCGCTCGACAATAAAGTCCAGGCAATCTATGGTGATAAACCATTCCATTGGGTTCTAGCTCATGTCCGACGTTAAAACCCACAAGTACTTGCATAAGTAGTACATGGCATGTCTAGTCAGCATTTTCGACGTTCGTAATCAAGAATACGGAGTCCAAGACATCCTAGTCGTTCGGGACTTCCCTAAAGTGTTTCTCGAAGACATATTGGGTCTTCCTCCAGTTCGCCAAAACGACTTCCGCATTAACTTACCCGGTACTACTCCTGTTGGCAAGTCACCCTATCGCCTCACATTGTTTTGTGTCAGCCACCTACCTCTAATTCTCTTGTTTCCGTAGGTACGGCTCCCATTTAGACTCTTATTACATTCATGATGATGATATCCCCGTATCTATACTACTTATATAGTATGGATACTTAGTTATGATCAACGTTACCTTTCGAATGCTTGGTTGTGCTTAGCTATAAGCTTCTTTTGGCTAACCAAGCACTCTTGTGAAACACCTGGATTCTTTTGTAGCTCTTACCTGGATAAATTTTTTATTGCCTTCGTTGGCGATGTTCGAATTTACTTGAATCCTATTTTCAAAATTTTCATGAAATTTTGACCCAATCAATGATCTTTAGGAGACTCGGGTTATTCTGCATTTTGATACAAATTGTAATTTTTTCTTGTTTGTGCTATTCAGAGTTTCGAACTTAAACTGTGGTTTTTAATGCTCGGTGTATGAGTTCCAAAATTGCTTTATTCAATACTCAATGTGTAGACTCAGTTCACAGTTTCTAATGTTGATCTATAGATTCAAACTCGTGGTTTTAAGACATGTCGTGTTTATTCAAAAGTTTATAACTCACATTATTCAAAAATTGATTCAAACTCTTAGTTTGAAGATTTCTATATTCCGTGTGTAGATTCCAACATCCGGTTCAATTCGTGTATTTCAAAATTCAAAATGCGTGTTTTGACCTTCAATTCACGATTTCCAACTGACATGCTTATGTTCAATTGATATTCAACTTTCAAATTCATGTCATTTGATTTAAGTTAATCCATTCAAATATACCATTTGTAAATCATTCGCTTATCGCGATTAGCCTTTGTGCTTTCGTTATTCCATGTTTTCATGATCAAATGTTTTCACTATCTCATGCTTTCATGTTTTCACTACCTCAAGTTTTCATTATAAAAAATTTTCATATTAATCATTACCACATGTTTCCATTATTTCATGGCATCATTGTTACAACTTACACGCTTTCATTATCACATGACCACCTCATCACATGTTTTCAATATTGCATTTTTCATTATCACGTGTTTTTACTATCACGTGTTTTATTAATCTTGCTAACCAAGACTCATACGAACTTCAACCGTCAATTGTATGTAATACTAGTTTATCATGCGGATTGAATTTGGGTCATTGCCGTCAGGTCTTGTCGTATTAGCAAGGACATTTTTTTGGATTTCGTCTAGAACTCGTGCCTCGAGAAAGGTGATTGGGTGTGAGTCGCGACACATCTAGTTCGCCATAATCGAACGCATTCTCTTGTTTGAAATCCGAAATTTTTTGGTCAGTTACATTAATTTCAATTTTGATGGATACATTCACTTACATTAATTTTAATTAGTCAAGTAATCACTTTCCAATGGATACATGTTAACACCTCAACCTCTCATTCTATCTCTGCCTCTCCTCGTTTGGATATCCTAAAGTAGGGGAGATTGTGGCTTTCACTTTACTGATCAAGTTGTTTGGTCAAATCATGCGTTCTCGTCTTCGAATCATCTATGACATTTGATTCTCGGCATCGTACTCATTCCATGCGTGTACGCCATTAACCATGTCGTTGTCAAATGTATCACATGTTATATATTTTACGTCTGGATCTTGCGGTGTCAAGTATTCCCTTATCAAAACCTTTTCTGTGCTTTTTGTGTTGTGTGGAGTCTCTCCATAGGAAACTAGCACGCTTTTGAAGTAGCAACGATGTGGTGGGATAGCTACGGTACAACCTATATATAAGCATCGGTGTGCTTTAAAAGTGGGCTAGGTGTCGGACCGAGAGTTGGCCCTGGTCGTGTGTCAAAATTCGTGTCACAAGTTTATGTCACTATTTCAAAGCAAACCTTCACAATTAATTTTTTTTTAGTATAAGTGTACTCTTCAGTATAACATTTAATTATCCGCATTCCTTTTTCCTACAGTCTCTACTAACCGAATTTCGGGACGAATTTCCTAAATTATGGGAGACTGTAACAACCTATGTTTCAAAAACTCGAAAACTCGACCCACATCAAGATCCAAGGTTTACGTTCAATTCTCAATACCATGAATGTTGGATTAATCTATTCCATATGATAATACTCCGAAAATGATGAATGTGGGCGAAAAACATGTGTGAAACCGACTTATAACGAAACGGGAATCGCGAAAACAAGTTTGGTGTTTGTTGCTAATTTCCAAAGTCGCGACCTCCTCTTCTAAACCCATCCCCCATCGCCCCAAAAAAAATATTTCACTCCATTTCTCATCTATAAATACTCTCCCTTGATCCTTAATAGTTTGCAACTCCTAGTTTGAGTATAAACAAGTGGAATAACCAATTTTTGGCGATTCCACAACTACAATACCCCTTTGGGTGTCGTGCTTAGTAGTTTTTTATGCTCTGGGCGAGGAGGTGCTGCCCTTCAAGCTCGTCTCGTTTAAAAAGCTTTCTTGAGGTAATTCTTCTTCTTTTTCTTTCTTTGTGTCCTTTCTTTCCTTCCTTTCGTTATTCGTTTATTTATCATTTTCTTAGTTTATTTTAGTTAGGATCTTTAGGCTCATTTAGGTAGTCTTGCTAAGGCTCGTTCTTAGAACGCGTAGTATTTTTAAGGCTTGTCCTTTTGACGACCTAGCTTTGCTAAGGCGCGTCCTTATGATGTGTAGCCTTGCTTAGGCTGCCTTTAGGCTTGTTGTAGCCTTGTAGAATGAGTCTAACGTGTCATGTCTAATTTCTTCATTTAGGCTTGTTTTTCACAAATCATCATTTAAACCAATTCTTAATCGTTTTAATATGTGATTCAGGTTTTGAACATAAATACCATTTTAGGATTTCAAAAGCCTTAGAACCAAACCTATTGTTTATCAAACATAATTAGTGATAGTACTTGAGATGTGAATGACATGTAGTAATTGGAAGGGTGAAAACACCGGTAGTCGGGGTCTCTGTCAAAGGATAATTGTACGCATAAATCCCATAGTTGGACCTGGATGCTTACCTGGGATACCGTAATGAGAGTATCATAACCTATTAGGCTAAAGCATGTCTAGCAACGAGTAAGGTATTGTTACTCTTAAAAGTTAACATTTCAAACTTTAATTTATAACATTAAAACCCATTCCCCAAATGCATAAGAGTTTAGAATCCCATATTCCAATATTCATGTCGTCGGGACTAATCTTTTCACTTTCACTTTTCGTGGACTTAACTCTTAATCCAAGTGAGTAATCCTTGCCCCTTTTCTCATTTTATCATTTTGGGGTTGCAACATGTATCCTATTTCAAAGTGTTATCTTCCAAGTTTATCAATAACCATGCGAATGTGCTCTATTTGTAAATTATGTGTTATGTGACTTCTAGTATGATTTATCAATATGTGATTTTCAAAAGCTTTCATGTTTATCAAAGGTTTTCATGTTTATCATTGGACATGAAGTATGTCATGGTTGTCATGTTTTCCGTGCCTTTCATTTGGCATAAACATTAACGTAAGGCTTGGGGTAACAAAGGTAGATCTATCCATTAACAACCCACTCAACTTGACCAATTCAGCGTTGAGTGTTTAGAGCCTATTTCATATAGTCTACCATGCGGGTTAGGGAATCTATCATATGTCATTGAGGTTTGTTTATGCCTAGTCTTTCATGTTGTCATTTTATACTAGCAATTTTGGTTATGCATAGTCTTTCATGTTGTCAATATCTTCTAGCATGTCATATTTCACTTATTCTATCACATGACACGTAACACATGTTTTTTGTAATATATGTTATGTATCAAACGTGTGGTTACTCACCAACTATTTATAGGTGACCCCCCCCCCCTTTATTTTATACATGTTGCAGGCTAAGGTGTTGATATTTCAAGATACTATCACATACGGCTTTTGGACCTAGTTTAATAAATAAATTGTATTCATTGTCAATATGTGGTGCATCGTTGTATTTTTCAATGTTATAAATGAAATTCATTATTAATCAACTATTGTCACTAAATTAGTTGTCATGAGCTTATGGGCAATCTAATCATGCCTTGACGTTCCCGCCGTCGGTTGGGGTGTGACAGAGGAGATAATGGGTCAAGAACGAAGGAGATCAAGGATATGTTGGCGGCCCAAACACAATTGCTCAATCTAATTCCCATCAAGGACAAGGCCACACAGAAAAAGTTGTTGGAGCGCGACACTTTGTATAGGAATCAACAAGCAGCTTTTCTTGATCTATAGCGTTCACTGGGTAACATTGCCAAAGAAGTAAAGGAGCTAGAAAATTGTGGAGGCGTATTTTCAGGGAGTACACTAAAGAATCCAAATGCCTCGGTGAATGCAGTGACCACGAGGAATGATAAAGGTGGAGTTGAGATGCCATCACTGGTAGTAGAGGATGAGGAACCGGTCGATGAGGAGATTCAGATGGAGACTTCAGATGGGAGGGTACACTCGAGGCTAGGCCCAGCAAGTACCACACCAACCTTCGAGTCTCAACCAACAAAGCCAGCTGCGGCTGAGGAGAAGAAGAAAAAGAAGGTTAGATTTGAAGAGAGACCAATCACTACATAAGATCTAAAACGTGTGCCATTATTAATCTCATGTCTTTCCATCTACAAGTACCTTATGCTTGGAGATGCGTTCCCAACGCGCATGAGCATTTCTCTTGCAGATCGTTCGGTGAAGCAACCACATGGGGTTGTGGAGAACGTGCATTCTAAAGTTGGTAGATTTGTTTTCCCCGTTGATTTCGTGATCATGGACATAGTGTTTGACGCAAAATTTCCACTCATCCTTGGTCGACCCTTTCTTCGTACTGCTAGAGCTTCTATTCATGCATTTGAGGGTAGGATCACATTACGTGTTGAGAATGAGAGTGTTTTGTTCGAGGTCGATAAGTCGAGTGAGAGTGACAACGAGTCCGTCTATTTTCTTGAGTCTTTTAAGTCTTGTAAGGATCGTTGTGTCAATTATGTTTCTAGGGCTAACTTAGTGGTTGGGAAATGGTTAGAAGGTGAAATTGTAGTTAACCCCAAGTGTGGGGAGGTATGTATTTAGTTCTCATTCGGTGATAATAAACCCAACTTATATTTACTGATTTGTCAATCTCTACACTTAAAACACTAAACAAGATCATTCCACAGCAATTACAACTTTGACCCACAGACCGCACGCTATCAGACATCTTTTATATCACACTTTGGGATTTTCACTTGTGATTAACACATATTGATTGTATTCTGATTATGTCAGTTGTGTTCCATGCAAAAAGAAATCAAAATGTTAAATCGTCTACCTTAAGGTCGATTTTAGATATGCAGATAAGGCCTCGGACTTAACAAAATAAGAAAATAAAAACAAGTTGAATATGTTCGGTCAAGAAAAATTAGGTCTGTCTTGTGAACAAGTAGTAAAAGTCTGATGATTGAACGAAACACAAAATAAAATAAAGTAGAACCTCAAATGAATAACTATCAGGTCGGAACTCACGTATACGCAGAAATAGTCTGATCATTTGAGAAAATAAAGGAAATCAAACAAGTTTAAATTTTTTCAAAATGAACACATGTATACACAGTGACTTCTCATTTTTTGTTTCACAAACCTTCATTTGTCATGAAACACGCTGCAAGATGTTATCCACTAGGTTAAGCATGGCATTTAGTTTATATCGCATTTGCATACTATCTGATTTGCCGAGCCTACCTAGCACATCAAACAATGTACCTATGGCTTTTTCATATACTCTATCCTTGATTAAGACACGCTGGCCAATGTACCATCATTTCCCAACTTGGTCGGATCAAATTCTCCGTTTTCCATTTTTGTATATATATGCATTTTTCGATTTTTCTCCCCCGAAAATGAAATCTATTTTTTCTTCTTTTTCAAATGCAAAACACTAGTTTCTTTTCTTTTTCAATTTTCTCCCCCTAACACTATGAAAAAAATATAAAGAAATAAACTTGATCAACCAACGCGAATACCTTTTCAGTTTTGGATTTTGAAAAATTTAGTTTTGAGAAAAAAAATAACAGATCTTGAAGAGCTAAATTAAGCAAGATACTCCACTACTAATAGGTCTTCTTGAAGTAACTGCACACACCAGTAAAAAGTGATTAGTTTTTAAACTGACCCGAGCTCTTGGCTACAGGTGTACGAGGTTTTGAAGAGTCAACAACAGTTTTAGTAGTTGAAGGACCATCCTTATCCTTAGAAACTTGCTTTGGAACAAACTTAAAGGGTTTTGACTCATAAAAAACTATGCATGTTTGATCTATAATCTTGACCGGGTCAGGAGGCTTACCATCAGATGGTTTCTTACCTTTCTTTAAAACATTTGCAAGATAATTTATAACAATATGACCTCGTTTGTTGCATTGATAGCATTTATGAAGATCAGTGAAAATACAATTTTCCGTCAAGCTATCATCAAAAACAGATTTAAGCCCTGAGGTCTTTGTCCTATTCTTCTTCTTTGGATCCTACACATTGTCACAAACAAAGTTAGATTCAAAAGCATCATAACAATCATTGTATTGAGAATGAAGCTTGTAAACCCATTGAGATGTAGAACTCAGAGGTGATAAATTTGAACCACAAGAAGAAAATTTTGGAGACTTCTGACCAGCTCGAGATGAGTTTGAGAAGTTCCTCTTCTTGTTCCGATCATCTTTCACCATAAAAACTTGAGCAATCTTGTGAGCTTCAACACAATGAAGTGGAAACTCTAATTCTGAATAAATCTGCTCAGATCCTTTGAGTTTATAAAACCTCTCTATCTGAACCTTTTTAGCAATAAAAACATCTTCCTTCACCTGGTTTATATTAAGTTGCTTTAATTTCTAACTAGAAGCTTTAAGACCCTTCTTCGCAAGTCTTGAAAATTCAGCTTTAACATCTTGGATAGTCTTTTGTTCATAAAACATTGATCCATCAATATTTATATGAGTAAATTTAGGCATCTTTTGGAATTTTAGATTTCTTGTTTGTAACTTTCTTACCAGCCTTCTTGGACTTCCTTTTCTTCTGGCTCTTTTCTTCTTCAGAATTCGGATCAGCAAATTTTGAATAATCATAATCATTTTTTACTACATCAAAATTGGCCTTTGGCCACGGGAAAAAACCGTGAACAAAGGTCTTTGGTCACTTTTTTTTCTTCCATTTCAATCGACAGCAAAGGTCCCGTCATCGTTTGTATCATACGGCCATGTTACAATACCAGTGGCTAAAGCCACCAAGAAGCGTGGCTAAAGGGTACCAATATTTATTGTTGTAATCAAATATTTTTTCCGGAAAGCGTGGCCAAAGGGTCCCAACAGCCACATGTGTTTGTTTAACGTGGTCTTTAGTATTATATGGTCACATACATTTGTGTTTTAGCCACATATATTATAAACATATATGACCAAATGGTTGTTGAAACCATACATTTTGTCCCAATACGTGTGGCCAAAGGGTAGCAACGACCACGTTAAAATATCAAAAGTGTGGCCTTTGGTATTATATGTTCACATATATTTGTATTTTAGCCACATATGTTAGGAAAAAAAAACGTGGCCAAATGGGTTGCTGATATCATTCATTTTGTCCCAATATGCGTGGCCAAAGGGTGGCAACAACCCCATTAAAATATCAAAAGTGTGGCCTTCGGTATTATATGGTCACATATATATGTGTTTTAGCCAAATATATTTGGAAAAAAAAGGTGGCCAAAGGGTTGTTGAAAGCAGATATTTGTCCCAATACGTGTGGGCAAAGGGTGGCAACGACCACGTTAAAATATCAAAAGTGTGACATTTGGTATTATATGGTCATATATATTTGAAAAAAAAAGTGGTGAAAGGGTTGTTGAAAGCAGATATGTTCTCCCCATACGCTTGTGCAATTTAAAACCTAATACAAATCAAATAAAATCAATTACAAACATATTGTTCATTATAAATCAAATACAAATGATATACAAATAAAAAATTTTAAAAAAAGTTTTCACTACATACATGCATTATTCTCAATTTTAATCTCAATCCGTGAGCCAACAACACACTACCACGTGATCTTGATCTCCAAATCTTCAAATTTGAGCTTAATCAGGATAATTTTTTCTTGTATTCCTACACAAAAACATATACTTGATAATTAGGTTATGGAAACTGATCAGAATCTATATAGCAATTTTCAAATACTTACCACCATGATAGATATGTATGAAACGAAATTTTATCGATCTATAACTGTAACTGTACACAAATACAGGGATCCCAAGTTAAACGTGTCTCAATAATAAAAAAAAACAAACAATTTTATGAAAACAGGTTGTAATTAATGAATAACTTGACAATTACCATTTTCTAGAAAGATTGATCTCCCTAAACACATGGAAATTATAAAGAATCGCAAGCACCGTCTGTTTAAGCTCCTTGTTGTGTCACTATTCGTTTGTGAACGTCTATGAGATGAAATTAGTGATGAATCAAAATTAGTGATATGGATGAGAAAGAAGACCTAGTTATTCGCTGGAGGCGTTTAATTGGAAATTTCAGTGAAAGTGATAGGGAAAAGTATCTGATGAATCGATAATAAGTACATTTAGTTGGAAATTTTGGGTGAAATTTGAACTAATGGTGGGAAATTCAAAATTTTTGGTGAATATATTTTTAATTAAAAAGGGGGGGGGGGGGATTGTTCAAACTGATAATAAAACCCAAAATTAATTAAACAATATCTATATTAAACCTAAATTTAAACATGAACATAACTAAATTAATTAATTAAATGTCTCCATGTGGCTCTTCGGGCGGGTTCATCCACCAGATCTTCATCCATCGGTTCTTCTTCTTCAAGATGAACTTCATCATCCAGTTCGTAAAGTTTTTAAGTGCCTCTTCTGGTGGGTTTTCGGGAAAGTAATAATCGAACACCCAATTCCAGAAGGCTTCATCCTCCTAACGGTCATCCACCTGAGGTTGAGCAGGAGCTTCATTCTCTTGAGGTGTTCAAATAATGAGATTGTAAAATTGTACGAGTATATCAATTTCGATTGACATAACCGTGGTCCTTTAAGCAGATCTGGACGGGGATCGGATTTAAAATCCCTAAAAATGGAAGATATTTGTGCTCTCGACGGCCATCGGAAAAATAATCCCTAACAAAATAATATGGTTGAATATTAATTTTATTATTTTCTTTTAGATATAATAAACAAGATTTGACTAACACGTGTTTTGCGGCCGGGATAACGCAACTACCAAATACAGTGACATTACTAAAACACAACTCAAAAATAAAAATCATAAGTTACTATTCAATTAAGAACAAAAATACACAAAGGCCGCCATGTTAAAAGTTTCTCATGTATAATTATTTAATTTAAAAACAATAATAAACGAGGGCCAATATATTAGGATACCAATTAGGAGCAATTAGCGTCAAAGTTGGTCAATGAGGACTAATACTGTCAATTAGCGTCATTTAGGATACTTTAGGATCAATGAAGACTAGTTATGGTCAATTAATATTTTCAATAAATACAAATTAGGACCAATTCAGTGAAAATGTCGATTATGCTCATAGGACCGATAAGGACGGAACATGAAGGAACATAACTAATAACGATCGATCAAGTATAACCAATTAGGACCAATGAGGGCCACTTAGTCTGAATGAGGACCATCAATACCAATAAGGGTTAATTAGGGTCCGTGAGGGTCGACTAAGACCAATTATGGTCATTTAGGGTCAATGAGGTTCCATTAGGACCAATGATGGTCGAATATGCTCAATTAGGACCAATAAGGACGACTTATGACCTATTAGGGCCAGTTAGGACCGATGAGGGCCAATTATATAGAATAAGTACCAATATGGCTCAATTCGGGTTAATGGGGAACAATTTGGCACAATTGGACCAATTATGGTCAATTAGGGTTAGTTAGCCTCAATAAGGACCAAATAGACTCATCGAGGACCTGTTACTTTGATGTACGATAAATTAGATTCAATTAGGTCTAATTGACCCTAATTGACGATAATTGGTCCTGACTGAGCCTAATTGGTCGTAATTGACCGTAAGTGATCTTCATTGAACCTAACTTAGCCTAATGGACTATAATTTACCTTTAGTTGCCCTAATTCATCCTAACTGAGTGTTGACTGGTACTCATTGGTGCTCACTTATCAGAATTAACCATGATTGACCGCAATTGAGTCTTGACTAGTCCTCATTGAGCGTAATTGGCCCTCAATCAGCCTAATAGACCCTAATTTCCCCTAATTGGTCATATTTGGTCCTCTTGAGGTGTAATTGAGCATGCTCGACCCTTGTTAGTTATAATTGGTCTTCATTGACCATAATTGATCCTCATTGACCCCAATTGACCCTGATTAGGGCGCATGTCTTCGTTGGTCCTAATCGGTCCTACTTGATCCTCATTGGTCCTAATTGACCCTAATTGATGTGGATTAAATTAAAATAAATTAATAATATTATTTTAAACCAAATTAAATTTTCAAAAATTTTCTCTTCTCCCTTCAATTCCCCCTCCCAATTTCAACTCCGATAACTTCCTCTGTTTCAATTCTTAGGGTTCATTTTCAAAAAAACAATTACCCTCTAATTTGTCTCCTGGTTTCTTGGCGATTTAAACCTAAACCTTACTCTCTAATTTCTCACAAATGGTACCCAAATTGAAGGGAAAGGCTGCATCAAAGCCTACTCAAGTCTTTCGCCGAACACAATGTTGTAGGGTACTCTGAGAAGTCTGATAAGTCAAAGCCATTTGATGAAATGATCGATTTCCTCCTGAATTTCAACATTCATTTTGCTTTAACTATGGATCCTACAATATGCAAGGAGAGAATTGTTGAGCTTTGGAAATCAGCCAAAAAATCTGTTGATAGCAACGGGGTTGATCAAGTGGACACGAAAGTCAATGGGAATGAGATTAGTGTGACTGAATATATGATCCGGAAGCATCTAAAATTGAATGATTCAGGAGGTGATACGGATTATAACTTTGATATGTACATCAAGACTTACGAAGCAATTGGTTATGGAGGTGACTTAGCCTGCAGGACCATCAAAAAGGGACAACTACCCTATGTTTGGCGATATCTTGCTCATACCATTCCACTGCCTATCTCACAAGAAAACTGCGTGGGATGAACTTGCTGCACCTCAATCATCCACTTTTCATTGATTGCTAAATGGGCTCAACTTTAACTTTCCAAAAAAGATATTTGATGGAATGCTGGAAAATCTAAAAACTAATAGGATCTTTTACATGTAACCCAGATTCATCTAATACATTCTTGGTAAAGACACATCTCACTCTATGCCTAAGGCTAGGACTGCTCCTGAGAAAACTACTCCTGGTGACAAGCTTGTTATACCAACAAGTGTTGAGCCCACACCTGAGCAACCATCCTCTTGCACTGATATACAAATTCCCACCAAAAGGAATAGGATCTCCACATCAGAAACCAAACCACTCCACAAATTCCAGTGACTGAGAGGAATAGGTCTCCATCACCAACCACCCGAGCCGTAGACCCTTCCTTGTGCTCACGAAAGCATAGGAAGAAGAAAACCAAAAGCGGTCTCCAACTAATTGATGAATCACTAGATTTAGATGAATAATCCCCATCCATAGGACAACCTCAGAATGAGGGTGATATATCATCACTTAGGCTATATGAAGTAGATTCTCCATGTACCCTCTTTTCAGGGGATGTACTGTTGGACTTTGTTCATTCACCCAACCCACATTCTGCTAAGAAGGTAACTTACAGTAGTGATGAAGCAAGTCATGTGGAAAGGGGTGACACTACTCATGATGTCCCACTGGACCCTGAGGACAGTGCCAACAGGAATCCCGGGTGCCAAGAAACCATGGGTGCTGAGCATGAACAAGATCGGCCTGTTGGCTCTTCTTTGCTCAAGGATGCTGGCAACACACCAACTGAGCGCAGCAAGACAGTTACTGAATTGACGGTATCATGTACAAAACTTGAAAATAAATTGGCAGCTTTCCGTGCAATTATCAGAGCTCAAGGAGAAGCAATTAAATGGTTGAAGGCAAGACAATCTTTAAAAGCCACTGATAGGTAAGGTTGTCAACCATTGAAATGCAATTCACATGTCAAACTAGATTTATTCAAAATAGGATCTTGCATAGGGCTCGAACAACTTGCGTCGGTTGAACAACTTGATCCGAAAGAAGAAGGCCATGCAGGTGAACAAGTTGATCTAGTTGAACAACTTGATCCAGAGAAACAAGGCCATGCGGATGATCAAGTTGATCTGGAAGTTGAAGGCAATCCGAGTGAATAAGTTTATCAGATTGAGCAATGTCTTCTGGGTGAACAAGTTGATCCGGAAGTACCAAGATCTCTGTTATTGCTTAAGGGTGTTGAATCAGAAAATCTCCACTTGATGCAGTTTGATCCGGAAGTACAGGGCCAGTTACTATTCCATCATATGCACTTTGGGAATCAGCAGAACCAAGGAGATCAGTAAACTGTAAAAGGGTAAACACTGGGATTAATTGGAATTGGATAAAAGAGCCAATCATTTTTCCTGTCACTCTTGTACTTCAAATTGAAGCACCTCAAACTGATCAGTTAGTTGAAGGCCATCCTGATGAATAAGTTGATTCGGAAAAGCTTTTTGAGAAGTTGCCTGAAGAAGGAACTTCTGATGTTAAAAATGTTCAGAAGAAGGTTGTTGAAGAAACAACAGTTGTTGAAGCTCCCAAACCTGCTGATATTGAGAAGAACTTGAAGGAAAAAGAACTTGAATGTGTAAGAACAGAGGAAGGTTATTGGATTCCTTATGGTCAAAACCTGTCTTGTGCCAAAGAGCCAAGTGAGTTGGTCCCAGTTCCTGTAGTTGAAGATAAGGAAACAGTTTGGGACATGCTGAAGAGGTATAAGCCAGTTGAGGGGCAGCTGGTGAGAAGAAAATCTCCTAAAAGAATTCAAAAATACTTCTTTAGTTCAGTTATGCACCAACTCTACCCTATTGGGCCTGATGAATGTCTTCTATATGGTTCAAAAGGTAAAGTCCCCATGCTTGACTACCAATTAGCAGATGAAGCATTGAACATGAAATATCATCCAGATTCACTAGCTATTGCATCCAACGATGTAATTGGTTGTTCTAGAACAATCATGTTCTCCACAATTGACAAGTATGGAGAAGTTCCAGATGGTACAAGACAGGTAGATGAAGACTTTAGGGTTGAAGTTAGGAAAAGAAGAAAAGAAGATAACGATATAGCATGTGGATTCTTAGGTATTTATCTTGACAAAATTACTCTACTTACTGAAGATAATGAAGTTTTAGAAACTGCACTCTTAGGCAACGATATTAGTAGAGTCATTCCACTTTGAGAGATCTGCTAAAGATAATGAAGCCGTAAGGAGATTGCTTGAGAAGGATGCTATGATGGATGCAAAGAGGAGAGCTAAAGAAGAACATGATGGTCTTGTTTATGCATTAAAACTTGATGTTAAAATGAGAAAGTATAAGGATAACAAGGTTATGTTGGACACGATTACAGGGATAAGAAGAAGATATATTGAACAGGAAATTGTTAAACTTAATGAAGTTGGTTCTGAGAAGCTAGAAAAGCTCAGAAGGGATTCTGAAAAGATATTAAAGGTTGATTAGGAGGCGAATAGGCTGAAGACTGAGCCTACACTCATTACGGAAATGAAGGATGCAATATTAGACCATGGTTGGCTAACAGAAGAAGTGTTAAGAAATGCTTTTGACAACACTGTATTAGACCACATTGAACTCTTATTGAAGGATAAGAGTGAATTAAAATTGGAACATGATATAGAAGACTTGAGTCATCAAGCCCACAAAACTATGGTAGAAAAGAGATTACAACTGCAAAGTGCTCCCTTAAGCAATAAAGATGAACTGAAGGCTTTTGGACTGTACTTCACTGAACATCTGAATAAACATCCCAAGAGCATTAATCACACTTTTCTTCCCAAACTAAGATTGATGTATTATGATATTAAGAAGAAGATGGTTAGAAATGCAAAACAACAAGGATTGCCAAACCCTCCTGGTGCATTTGATCTCTACAAAGATACACAAGTTCCTTCTTCTCTTAAACCTCATAATCTCATAGATTCACTTCTTAATTCCACTACCCCTAGCCAAGCCAAAAGAAAAAACCCTCCTAGAACCACAAGAGTTAAGCCTCCACCAGTATAGAAGCCTAAATTGACAAAACCTTTAAACCCTTTACATCCAAAGTTCAGAGCAGACAACTTCACTCCCATTCTTCCTAGAGAACCATAAAAAGCCTATAACTTTACAAACTCCTATTCTTCCTAGTGAACTAGAAAAATCACCACCACAATCATAATCTACCTCAAGTGAATCAGATGAAGAAAACAGAAAAAAGGTGATCAGCTGGGAGTATATTGAAGAGAGTGAAAAGTATCAAATTGTCACTAGTGACGGGAAAAAGACAGTTAAAAGCGTCAATGATGCTCTACAAGGGTTTTCTGAAAGTGAGCTACGGGATATGATGAGGATTGGTGAAAGCAGAGAAAGACTGACTTTTAGGGAGAATATTCTCTATCACAAGGCCAAATTTCGGGTACAAAGTGAGAAAGCTACTACTACTTCTCCTGTTGGTACTACCAAGAAAACAAAAGCACCAATTATAAAGTACAATCTAGATGAGGAATTATACTATGTGTACCGAAGAGTGGATCCCACTAGACACATAAAGAAATGATTCCTAGTGAATGGGATCTGTCGGAACAGAGTGTAATCAAACTCAATGTTATAAGGGAATTGAAGTACACAATTTTGTAAACTATATAGTTACCCATACGTTTTGCCCGGACGCTGTTGATGTAGATGGAGGAATGTCTTGTAATCCGGTCGCAGAACAGACCTACAATTGAATTAAATATTTAGCTAGCGAGCTTGTTTAATTATCTAATTAAATCAAATCATAACCGACTAAACATTAATTAACTATCCCGATAACCATCCAGATGAAGTACAAACTTGTCATAACCGGAATAGTTATTAATTATATCCCGGAAGAACTCCAACTATATAGATGAACTTTAACTATCCGGGTGAACTACAACCATCCGGATGAACTACAACCATCCGGATGAAGTACAAACTTATCATAGCCGGAATAGTTATTATTTATATTCCGGGATAACTTTAACTATCCAGATGAACTGTAACTATCCGGATGAACTACAACCATCCGGATGAAGTACAAACTTATCACAGCCGGAACAGTTATTATTAATATTCCGGAAGAACTCTAACTATCCCGATGAACTGTAACTATCCGGATGGACTATAACTAGAGAAGCATGTTCATCCAGGTGAATAAGAATCTTCCGTATCAACTCAATTTCAGAACTGTTTAAGATCTGTAACTTATCTTTCAACCTCTTAGATGAGTTTGATTGAAGAGATTGTTTCCCCGATGTATTATGTGCAGAATTGACCATGTCCTACGTACAATTCAATAATTACCTAATTAATAAATTAATTATAGGTATGTGTGTTATATATATATATATATATATATATATATATAATGTGTCCCTTACAAAATTTACAGCTTTATCTGGTCCACCAAGTTATCGTTGATTAATCAATTGGTTGTTCATAAACGCCATCAGCATCTCAATTTTTTCATCCAGTTCTTTAACCTTAGAATTGAGGTGATCAACCTCTTCATCTTTTTTCACACGCAACTGTTTTTTGTTCTTGAGTTGTGCCTCAAGTTTTTCGATGCGCTCTTTTGATCGCCCTTTTGGAGCACCATGCTACCAATATTGATGGGAATTCACTCCATAACCTGAAAGTGCGTGAGCGTACGGATCTTCTACTTAGTCGTAACGAAATCAATGAAATACGAGATGAAACACAAAGAGTAAATACAAATGAGCTTTGTATTAATCACTGAGACCACAGAGTACGCAGAGAATATATGATGCGGAAGCATTGACCGTTGTCGCTACAATACAAGACGACCTATTTATAAGGTTGAAACCCGACCGGCCGAACCTCAGGTTCGGCCACATGTTCGGAGCTGTCCGAACTCCAGGTTCGCTGGGAGTTCGGAGCTCAGCAATCTTGTGTGATCCGTCTTGTATTCAATACTTCACATGACGATCAAGGACCATGTATTAACAAACTCCCCCTCGACATGTGCAGTATCATCTTCTCCATTCAAACTTGTATCTTGTATCTTCAATCAAACTCTTCCTCGATCTTGACGATGAGTTCAATTTTGAATACTTGATATTGCATCATGTGTAATCTCGTTATCAACAAACATCAGAAGACTTGAAGTTGTGATGTGCTCTTCCCACTTAGAAACCTGCCAACATAAATAATCTTGGTGCAAAATGTCTCTTCGAGACTCCAAGATAGATTGATTTTGAAAATTGATTTTGTATTTCGTGTTGATCAATCGAAAACAAATAAGAAACAAAATGTTTTTGGCTTTTAGAAAGTTTATATCAAAACACACCCAAAATCTTTTTGATATTTTCTGATTTAGAAATGTAAAAGCATTACAGAATCAGACACTATTTTTGTCTTTTGTGAGAAAGATCACAACTTGGGATCATATTAGTCATAACATGCTGAACTACATTTCAATTTCGATTATTGCAGCACATAAGCAATGCCGATTGTAGATATAGTTTGTCCAACTTTAAACTCTGGCACAATCATACTCATAACATCTGGATATGTTAAGGTATTGATTAAAATTTGCATTGATCAGTGTACCCCACACTATCAGACATACTCAGATATGCTTTTGTTTATCATATTTTGTGATCTCATTTGTGATTTTAATCACACAATGAATGTAACCATGATATAGTCAACTGTGTTCCATGCAAAAAGAAATAAGAACGTTAAATCGTCTACCTTAAGGTCGATCTTTCGATACGCAGATAAGGCCTCGGATTTAACAAAATAAGAAAATAAAACAAGTTGAAATTGTATAACTCAACAACAATCAGGTCGGTACTCCCGTACACGCAGAGAAAGTACGATGAGTTATACGAAACACCAAAGAAAATAAAGCAGAACGTCAAACGAACAACGATCAGGTCGGTCTTTCGACACGCAGAGAAAGTCCGATCGTTTAACAAAATAAAGAAAATCAAACAAGGTTAAATCTTTGCAAAATGAAAACATGTATACACAGTGACTTCTCATTTTATTTTTCACATATCCTTTTCTTGATATATCATGAGACATGCATCAAGATGTTGTCCACTAGGTCAAGCATCAGATTTAGTGTATATCACATTTGTATACTTTCTGATTTGCCGAGCCTACCTTGCACATCGATCAAATGGTCTTATGGCCTTTTCATTTACTTTATCCATGAGTCAGACAATGTCAGCCAATGTACCATCATTTCCCAACCATGTCGGATACAATTTCTCATTTTTCAATGTTTTTGACTTTTTACAATTTTCAATGTTTTTGTCTTTTCTAAATTTCTCCCCCTAAAAATGACAACTCTATTTATAGATTTTCATTTTTACGATTCAAAAAACACACACTATTTTTGTATTTTTTGCAAAAACAAACTCCCCCTCAGGATGAGACGGAGTGAAAAATGAAGAAAATTTGATCAACACAAACACAATCAGTTTAGCCTTTTGAAAAACAAAATTGATTTTGAAATGCAATTTAGTTAAAACAGATATTTCACAAAGTCATTGTTGGCTTTGGAAACAACTTTTGGTTTACAAATTTGTAAAATTGTTAATTTTTGATCGGAACCCGAATCAGATTCAACCGACGAACTTGATTTAGACCAAGACGATTTACGAGTTGACTTAATCGTTGGGGACCATGGTTCATCAAAAATTTGACCTTTGTTATCCACATATTTTGCAGTTTTGTGGATATATGCAGTCGTCGGACAATCAGGAGCTAGATGTCCTGGTTGACGACATACATAACAAAGTCTTTCTCTAAAATTGTTTGAAAATGATTTTGATTTTTGAGAATCAGATGAATGTTCAGAATGAAAATTATCAAAGAAACCATCAGAAGAATCATACCTAGGAGATGGACTCCTTGAAGATGAAGATCCTCCAGAATAGTAAGAAAATTCTTTCTAAGATGGTGATTTCTTTGTAACTTTTGCTTTAGGAACCTTCTCAGCCTTCACTGATTTCTTTGCTTGAACTGGTTCCTCCAACACTTTGTAACCTAAACCTTTGTGTTTAGATCCTTGAGACTTTGAAGAATTTGACGAAGAACCGGAAGCAATTCTTGACTTAGCTTCACTGGTAAATTTAGCTTTAATATCCTTCAGCTTGTTCTTTTCAATCAAAACTTTTTCTTCTTCGGTTGCAGATGAAGAACGTGAAGCAACCTTATCAAAAACCTTTTCATTTTCTAACAAAACAGACGCTGAAACAAACTTTGGAGCTTCACCCAATGACGTCTCCTTCTTCTTAGATTTAGACTTGTTCTGCTTGGGTGGAGTGGTAAATTTTGAATAGTCATGCAAGTCATCTTTTGGATCAATCTGAGCAGCAGTAACTTCAATTAAATCCACTGGTTGAGGTACCGAGTGAACATTTCCTTCCGTAGAGTTTTCTGAACTCTGATCCTGCTTGTATAAGAAGTTAAGCAATGTCGGTGACAAATTGCAGTTCTTCACTTGCCTTTTCAACTCCAAAATCTCCAATTTTAAATCATTAATCTTCTGTTGACCTTCAAACACCTCTTGTTGTGACTTGATGAATTTTGCATTGAGATCATCATATTCGTAAGTTTGTAACTTCCGGATCTCACATTCAGCATATAATTCTTCAAGCACATTTTCTCTCTTTTGCTTGTAGATCTCAACATCTTTTGTTAACACTTCATTCTTGTCTCTGTAAAGAACATTTTCATCTTGCAGCATAGAGATCTTGTTTTGAAGCTTCTCAACGGTAACAGCAGTTGTTGCTATAAGAGCAGTAGCCTCTTCATATTTTTGCTGAACCGGATAACTCTTCTCAAACAGATTCTCAAAATCTTGAGTGGCGTCTAACGCTTCAGCTTTGGCTTTTTCACACTCTTCAGCCAATTGAGACACAATTTCTTCAGTTGATAATTGACAATCTTGTTCAAAACTTGCAATTTTCTTGAGCAACTTCTCACATTTATAACATTTAAATTCATCATCTTTTGAATTTTCAGAAGACTTAGGTAATTCTACTTGAACCAAAGACATACTTGAAGAAGTATCAGATTCTGTTAAAAAGCTTTCATCATTAGCATGTTGAACGGTTAAAGCAATTGAGATTGGAGTATGATTCTTTTTAATATCTGAATCTGCATTCCAGGCAAATCCATCTGGATGCATAAATGTATTAGTCCAATCATGAGCAAGAGTAGCAGCTTTCTGATCGACCTTTTCAGCTTTATCTGAAGGATGAAAAACTAAATGTGCATGTTAACCAGACTTCAATTTACTTTCTGCAGAACTTGGACATTCTCGAGCAAAGTGACCATAAACGGAACACTTATAACATTTCACCTTAGATTTGTCCAGCCCAATCTTTCCTTCCGGATTTAGTCTCTTCTTACCAATTCTATTGAAAAACTTTTTCGTTCTACGAACCAACATAGCATATTGCCAATTCAGATCCATTTCCTCCAAATGATCATAATCAATCTGATCGTAATATTCATTTGCTAACTCAGCATTACTCATAGAACCAGTCATAACACCAAAGTATGAAGATACTAATGCAGACATCAACGCATTATAATCATCGACAGTTTGAACAGACAATGCACTTTGAGTCGAAGAACTAGGAATTGACACATTACAACCAGCAGATGAATAACTTGGAGTGTCAGATTTACCTGCCAGAAAAGCTGTAGGAGGTGCAGAACTAAAAATATTAGATTTCCCGGCATTCAAGGTTAAATCATTGTTGCCATAATACACCGCAGGATTCTGAATTTGATCAGGAAATGACTTGTTTACTTTTAACTCCATATCCCTTGCTTGAATTCTTTGAATCAGATCATTAAACGACAACCTTGGATAATCCTTATTATTAGTAATCATCATCACATAATTTTCCCACTTCTCTGGTAGAGCTTCCATGATCTTTTCTTTCTTATCTGCTTCATCTTTTGTAAGATTCACCAACTTCATTTCACTCATTAAATGTGCAAATCTTGCAATTAGATTTGGAATCGATTCATTTTGATAATGCTTGAAACTATCAGATTCCTTCTTCAACACTTTTTCTCGACTTTTCTTGTAGTGGTCATTTCCTTCACATCTCTTTTCTAGAGCATCCCACAAACTCTTTGAGGTATAATTGCTTGAAAATTGATGAAGTAAATCAGTAGGCAATGCCATTGTTAAAGTGCCATAAGCCTTTTTCTCAACTTGATATGCTTTCTTCTGTTCACCGGAAAGCTTCCTTTGAAGAATTGGTTCCCCGTTCTCACCTATAGGATATGTATATGGTTCAGAATATGATAACCACATATCGATATCATTTGCGGAAACAAACACTTCAAATGTTGTCACCCAACTATGATAATCTTCCAATTTAAGTAATTTGGGAACTTTCTGACTTGTTCCAATTTCATTATCATAGTTAATCATCGTTTGCATCGTTGCCTGAACCGAATTCTGAATAGCCGCGAACGCTTGAAAATCAGACATTTTCGAAAAGTTGGTTACTGTTCACTCCGAACCTCGTCCGAACCTCCTCCGAACTATCTCCGGATGTCGTCCGAACTTTAGTTACACCGAACGTCCTCCGAACCTGACCTTCGGAAAGAGAAATCAACAGCAACTCCGAACTTGCTCCGAAATACCACCGAACTCTCTCCGAAACAAGACCGATCTCTCACCGAACTCAAATAAAGACCGAACTCCGTCCGAACCTCGAGTTCGGAGCGGTTACTCTAAAGTTGTCCGAACCTCAAACGAGACAGATTTCACTCGACCTCATTTTCTCGATTTTCAACGTTTTTGACTGGAATTTTCAACAGGAATTCAAGCAAACTCGATAGAAACGGTCTAGAAACAGATTTTTGATGAAAAACACACTCGAGACAATCAAACGAACTCAAAAATGATTGACATTTTCGCAAAAACGTGAATTTAAACTCAAAACTCAGAAGAACACTGATTTCCGACTAGTAGAGCAAACCTAATGCTCTGATACCACTTGAAAGTGTGTGAGCGTACGGATCTTCTACTTAGTCGTAACGAAATCAATGAAATACGAGATGAAACACAAAGAGTAAATACAAGTGAGCTTTGTATTAACCACTGAGACCACAGAGTACACAAAGAATATATGATGCGGAAGCATTGACCGTTGTCGCTACAATACAAGACGACCTATTTATAAGGCTGAAACCCAACCGGCCGAACCTCAAGTTCGGCCACACGTTCGGAGCTGTCCGAACTCCAGGTTCGCTGGGAGTTCGGACCTCAGCAATCTTGTGTGATCCGTCTTGTATTCGATACTTCACATGACGATCAAGGACCAGGTATCAACATAACCCATACCTTTTACGAATCCACCCCTTTCCTTACCAAGGACCATTCTCAGGGCATCGGTTCCCGGTTCTACAGTCAAGGATCCCGCTTTTATTTGTGTTTCTTTCTCGGCCTATAGTAATTAATATTTAGTTAATGTAGTGAGGTGCTATTAATTTTTAGCATGTAGTTAGGTATATATATAGCAATTAATATTTGTTCTGCTATGCCCTTCATCATAGGCGTCTTGTATTCCCCCTCTTTGTTAACCCTTGCTTTCCTCCATAAAAGAGCTCGATCGAGGTCGTCATCAGCTTCAATATCTTTGTTTTGTACCTTGTATTATAAAAATATATATCAGACTTGAAACATACATTGCAGGTTCTTAACCATGACTGGCCGGATGTAACACTATTAATTAGCTTATTACCATTTTTTGTCTCAGAAAGGCATATCCTCCCCGGCCTATGGTATGATCATAAGTATTATGTGCTTGAACCTTTTGCACTGGTTGACACAGCCTTTCCAACAGAACAGTAGGATATATAATTATAATATCATTAATTATAACATGCACTTAGCTAATTAATTCATGAAAGCTGCAGTTTGAATTGAATAAAAACTTGGAATTCTTCTGATTTTGTATATTGTACAAATCTGTCCTAATCCTCTTTTTCCATAATACCGAAATACGGCTTTGGAACTTTCGCAAGCACCTTTGGTTTCGCTAGGTTGGGAAGAATGTATTTTTCATGCAATTTTCTTCTAAAACCCCTTAGCAACCCACCAAGCATTCCCATAATAGTATTCTTTCGACAGTTATCAACCTTGAAATATTGCTAAAAAAATAACATAGATTTTTTAGTCACATGACTTAATGTTTGAAAATGTTTAATATGTTTAATAACCTGAATCAGAGCCCACATTGTCTTCTAGTTGTATGTTGGTACCTTCTTCCAATCAGGATACTTCAATCCAACCTCTTCCCTTACAATATCTCCTTTAAAACTTGAAAACTTCGGTCTATGCTCCCCGATAACCCTTCCAACATTGTCAAATGTTAGTGGCCATTTTTTCCCACCATTGTTACTAAATTTGGCAAGCCACTTTACAAACCGCTACAACCCCCTCTTGCAAATAGTAGTTTAGGAAGCAGAGGTTGTGGGTTCCTCATTCTCATTTTCAGTATGAACCTCATCCTCGACTTGGGCTTCATCGTTTATCATTTCCTCTTCTTCTGATTCCTCATTACGTTCCCCTTCACTGTGAGAGGTTGTGGCTTCTAAATATTCATTATATTGATCCTTGTCACTGTCCCTTGTATAATCATGAATGTCCTTCAATGTTTCACCATCAAGCTCCATTGTTAATGAGATGAATCCTGAAATGAAATAAATAGGGAATGAAATAAATGCGATGGAATATTTGAGATGAAAAAAATGATCTACTGAAAATGAAAGTGAAATTAATACAAACTGAAATTTGGTAGTGATCTCCTGAAGATTTTAGAGGGAAGAAGAGAGTGATGAATCTTGTAGAGGGAAGAAGAGAGTGATGAATCGTTTTAGTGATAAAATTTTGGTGATAGGGAATAGGAACTGATCAATGAATTTTGGGGAAATTTAAAAAATGGTGGAAAGTAATTTGGGGATTAATATGATTGATCCGGGTGAAAGCATCTCACCTAATAAGGACGTGACAGCATTTATCGGATTTAATATAAACTCAGTTAATTCCAAACATAGATATAATAGTATTTTAAACATAACTTTAAAATGATCTTAAAAGTGTAAAATGGAATATTAAGAAATAAATTTAATGATAATTGTATCTCTTGATCTAATGGTTGTGGTTAATTTCTTTTTTCCTTTCGTTTTCTTTTGTCTTATTATTCAGAATATTTCACATGTGAACACATATGAAAAAGAGCTATATATTTCACATAACCTCACCCTATATACTATACAAATATATGTATATATATATATATATATCTTTCAATGTGTTCTAATATATACATTATCGTATACACCTTATTGGGACACATTGGTCCCAACTGACCCTCGTTGCCCCTAAACACACCTTATTGGTCCTATGCACACCTTAGTAGTTATATATACACCTTATTGTGACTCATTGGTCCCAACTGACCCTCATTGCCCTAAACACAGCTTATTGGGCTATCATTGGTCCTAAACCCAACTTATTGGCCATCATTGGTCTTAAACACAACTTATTGGTTATATACACACCTTATTGGGACTCATTGGTCCCAACTGACCCTCGTTGCCCCTAAACACACCTTATTGGGCCATCATTGGTCCTTAACACAACTTATTGTCCATCATTGGTCCTAAACACAACTTATTAGTTATATACACACCTTATTGGGCCATCATTGGTCCTAAACACAACTTATTGGCCATCATTGGTCCTAAACACAACTTATTGGTTATATACACACCTTTTGGGACTCATTGGTCCCAACTGACCCTTGTTGCCCCTAAACACACCTTTTTGGTCCTATTGGTTACATACACACCTTATTGGGACATCATTGGTCCTAAACACAACTTATTGGGCATCATTGGTCCTAAACACAACTTATTGGTTATATATACACCTTATTGGGACTCATTGGTCCCAACTGACCGTTGTTGCCCCTAAACACACCCTTTTGGTCCTATTGGTTATATACACACCTTATTGGGTCATTATTGGTCCTAAACACAACTTATTGGCCATCATTGGTCCTAACACAACCTTTTGGTTATATACACACTTTTTGGTTATATACACACCTTATTGGGCCATCATTGGTCCTAAACACAAGTTATTGGTTATATACACAACTTATTAAGACTCATTGGTCCCAACTGACCCTTGTTGCCCCTTAGCACACATTTTTAGTCCTATTGGTTATATACACACCTTATTGGGCCATCATTGGTCCTAAACACAGCTTATTGGCCATCATTGGTCTTAAACACAACTTATTGGTTATATACACACCTTATTGGGCCATCATTGGTCATAAACACAACTTATTGGTTATATACACACCTTATTGGGACTCATTGGTCCTAGCTGACCCTTATTGCCCATAAACACACCTTTTTGGTCCTATTGGTAATTATATACACAATTGGGCCATCATTGGTCCTAAACACAACTTATTGGTTATATACACCCCTTATTGGGCCATTATTGGTCCTAAACACAACTTATTGGCCATCATTGTTCCTAAACACAACTTATTGGTTATATACACACCTTATTGGGACTCATTGGTCCCAACTGACCCTTGTTGCCCCTAAACACACCTTTTTGGTCCTATGCACAACTTATTGGTTATGTATACACCTTATTGGGACTTATTGGTCCCAACTGACCCTCATTGCCCCTAAACACACCTTTTTGGGCCATCATTGGTCCTAATCACAACTTATTGATCAAATAATCAAATGATTGGTATAAAGAAAAAGAAACGTACTAAGTAAGGGAAGGAATGTAGGCTACACATAGTCCCTATACTTTACGTCCAACCGAGCTCGGAACAAACCCAGTACTTACTGCTGGGTCCCTTCTTCTGCGATCTTAGGAGAGTATAAATTGGATGGGGAGAACGAAGAGTGTATGAAAGTGGTGGTCTAATTTAATGGTTAATTGATTAACTTGTTTATATAGCGTGGTTGAAGATTTTGAAATTTAAAAACAAACAACGGAAAAGTGATATTAGTCGTTACTAGTTACATAACCTGTTTGGGTTTTTAAAATTTCAAAAATAAACGGTAAAAAAGTAACGCAATAAGGATTCGAACACGGAACATGGTATGTTAATCTAAAGCGTTTTTACCACCTGATCAGCACCCTGAGTTAGAACCTACTTTTCATTGTAATTTATTTAAATATGATTCTAACTGTAACCGCTAAATTTTAAAAGAGGCGGGATAAATTAATGAGTGAATTCAATTGAAAATATCACATATTAATCTCAATTTCCCCAATTCCCCGCTCCCCATTTCTCCATTGCTCATTAATCGACAGAATTTTCCCTCCGCCATATTACTTCTCCAATAAACAGGTTCACAGTAAAGATTATTGAAAAGGGTTTTCAGTATTAGCAAAACAATCGTTTTTATAATCTTTGTTGTTGTATCTATTAGAAAAACAAACATGGATAAGTCTTGGATGGTAACCAGTAGAATCACAAAATCATATATCGATGGAGTTAAATCATTCTTAAAGTTTGCAGTTACAAATTTGAAAAAGACGGAAATTCCATGTCCCTTTGTTAAATGTCTAAACCATTACTCTTATCCTGTTGATGATGTAGATTATCACTTGTTTCCAAAGGGATTCGATCTGACTTATACAAGGTGGGCTAAACACGGAGAGAAACACGAGCCCGCAGGAGACGAGCTTCACATCGAATCATTTTTTGATTCCGGAATGCCATTCGGTGCATCAGAAACAATAGAAATGGTCAGATCTACTGATAATTTCACTGATGATCATGAGAAGTTTTGTTGGTCCCGAATCAACAATCATTCACGATATTGTAAACACAAACAAGTGTGGAAACCTTGTTTATGAGAGATTCGACGAGAAGATGATGAAATAGACTTGATATGAGATGAAGAACAAAGCAACACAATCAAATCTTGAATGAAACTTGATAAATCTTCTATTAGAGCGAGTACACGATTGGAAATACAAAAGATAATCACAAAATCGTAATCGAGAACTACTAGCAATCATAAACTAGTTGGGTATTTATACTACCCTTACACAAACCCTAATCAAAATCGTAAACCCACAAGAAGTCCGGCCCATCAAGACCAAATCGGAAATATATTAAGCCCATGACCATGTAAGCCCACTTCTCTAATGTTCATGCCTCACTAAGTATAGCCCAACAATCTTTCCCTAGGCATGAACCATTAGATAGTCTAAGGAAGAAGCAAATAAAATCGGAAGGTGTGAGTCTCCTTCCTTGACCACCATTCACGGTCTACAATCATGTTTGCTGTTCCATGAAAGATTCTCACCCTTATAGCATTTTCAAAATCAAGTTCATCACCTAGGATAGGTTGGGTGGCTAGGAGTTTGATGTCACGTTCTCCAAACCTCAGCAAATCAACAGGATCATAGAAGCGAAACTCTCGCATCTTCTTGCAAACCACCACCACCTCATGAGTTGTTGGATCATAAAACCATTTATAAAAATTTCTCACAAAAGTACCATCTTCAATCTCGTTCAACATGTTGATCACTCGAGTTCTTTTGGTGGGTGGTCGCCTCAGTTCTCCAACAGGCTCATCCGTAACAGGGTCAGTTCCAGTCTGAACCCATCTTGTTTGCTTGAGGTCAAAGTTTGCAAAGTTTTCTTCAAGATGGCTCATCAGATTGTTACGAACAAGGTCTCCATGTTCATTCATCCATATGTTAATAAATGGAGCCCTCAGCAAATTCCTCATCTCTGTCTCAGTCCAGGAGTGAAATTGACCGCGAGTTCTGTAGTACTCCACTAGACTATAGCCATCTCTGATCACATCAAACAGCTTCTTCTCTCCATCATAGTGCCAGCACAGGATAGGTTCACGACTCCCCCTTTTGTCAATTTCACTTTCTCCCACATCAATTGAGTACAGCTTAGGGGGAGGTCCCTGAAAGAAATCCTTGAACCAATTTTGATGACTTTCTGGTGCCTTTGAGATGAATCTTCCTCCTCGAACATAGTCTGAGATCTCAATGGAGTCACCACCTTCATCTTCTTGCACTACATCAGCAGTCTGTGCACCCTGTGAAGAACTCTGGGCATTTGAACTATCAATTCCCTTCAAATCTTCTAACTTCTTCCTTAACTCAAGGAATCCAGCATATAAATATCCAATGCTTGCTTCATTCTTGCTCTCCTTCTCCTTCAACCTCTTGTTTTCTTCCTTTAGTTCTTTTATTTCTCCCTCTCTCTTCCTGTTTTGAGAAAGCAGAAAGTTGATTTGAGGATCAGCGCTTATTCGAAGGTCTACCGGGAGATCACCAGTTTGAACACTTTCTCCAACAAGTGTTGGATATGGACGAAAGCTTGGAATGATTGGACCCTGGCTTAATTCTGTAGAAACATTTACTCTCACTAGGCTGGGCTCAACAAACGAGCTATCAACTTCGAAGAATTGCCTTTCCTCATGAACTGGGTTGTGTTCATTCAGAATAGGACTTTCAGTTTGAGTTGGAGTTGTCTCTTGTACATCTGCTTGATCATCATCTTGTAATGTGCTCTCAACGTTTGCACCTGATGATTCAAATACCATCAAGCTTGAGCTTGTCTTTTGGAACTTGAATCTGATATATCTTGGATCAGATTTCTTTCTCGGTGAAGGTTCACGCGCAGGAATAGGTTCTACAAACACATCATCATCAGCAACATTAATATTTATCTCTTGTCGGATTGCACCATCACTTGAAGAAGAACTCAAGTCATCCCTTGTTCTCTTGTGGCTGATTGTCTCTAGATCGCCATATATGTCATCTGCCAAATTCTCACTCTTAGGGAAAATATCATCCATCACATTCTCTTCATCTAAAGGTATGTTTTCTGATTCTTCCTGTGAATAGTCACTGGAACATCATGATCTTCAGCAACAGATACATTGACTGGAGGCACTTCAGGTTCGGGTTCTGATTCTACATCTTGTTCCCTTGCAACCTCAGGGAAAGCACCTCTTTTAGCCCACTCAAGTCTTCCTTGAAAAGTGCTCTTTCCCTTTCTATCCAGTTTGCAGATCAAAAACACCATCATCCGTGAATTTTATATCCAGCTTCTCAACCCTTTCCTGAATCATTGGATACTTCCTCATCACCACCATGTGCACAAACCTTGGAGTCATGAGGAATTGCTCTCTTGCACTCAAATCAGCATTACCAACCCAGTCTAAGAGCATCATCTTTGAAAAGTTGAATTCCCAATCCAAAGCCAGTGCAACAAATGTTGTGCCATGCACCTTGTTTAGTTGGTCAAAGCTTGTTCTCTTGCCCAAGAATGATTTCTGCAAGTAGTGTGCCAAACACCTCCAGTAGTGCAGAAAAAGCTTCTTGAAGATCGGTGGGAATTTTCCTTCATATCCCAAGAGACGTGCACCCTCTAACACTGCATTCTTTGAATATTCCATTGTGTCTTCAGCTTTATCATTTATATTCAACCCCTAGCGAATATCTTCTTCAACAATCTTAATTCTGCGGTTTTGAACAGTTGCAGTAATCCTTGTTTTATCAAGATTTTCCCTGGCAGTTCCCCAGAATTCTCTGACTAGTTGTTTATCTATCAGCATGTGCACCCTGAGAGCATGATTGATTTTGCACACGTTCATCTCAGCAACAAGAGAGTAGAACAACTGCATGTGTTTCTCTAGAGGGTCATCCAAATAAGCAGGTATGCAATGGTCTCTTTCAAAGTGAATCTCTTCGTCCATCATTTCTTCTGCCATCTGAGAAACCGAGACAGATGTATCAGGTTTAATCACATCATTGAGCAATCAAGTTCAATTGATTATCACATTTTCCTTTTGAGTTCTAAAATCTCAATTGAAACCCTTTAAAAGAAAGAATTGGATTTTGTTCCACAATTAAAACAAAAGACACTCTTAAAATTGACTTGTTCAATTTTAACTTAAAAACAATTAAGTTTGATGAGATTTTAAAGAACCATTTTGTGTTTATTTAATTGTTTACGATTTTAAATCAAACTTTTAAAGGGTTTACGATCGAAATTTGGGTTTACGGTCCAATTATGGGTTCACGATCGGGGTTAAGCAAAGTCCAGTCGTAAACGATAAGCCCGATCGTAAACTCCCTATGTCGTAAACACAAGACATCGTGAACGTCATTTGATCGTAAATGTGCCCGATCGTAAACGTGTCGATCGTAATCGGCATCGTAAACAACGAATCGTCGTCTCATTCAACACGTCGATCGTAAACGCCGAGATCTGCCATTGTTGTACCTGCAACTCTTCGAAAACACATTAAAAACTGTCATAGATGTAAAGTAGACATCTAACACTACCTTTTAACAACCAGTAACACAGAATCGGCTTCTAATCTTATGAAATCAAAGAAAAACTCGTAGAAGGAGAAGATAAGCAACCGAGAGAAAACAGTGATGATTTGACGATATTAAATGAGTTTCGTGGTCGGAAAGTGAAGGCGAAGGTGGTTAGGTACACTATTTCTACAGACACTGATCGGATCTAGCCGGAAATCGTTTTCCGGCGAAGGGAGGGCAGCGGTTAGGGTTTCGGTGGGCAGATCGTAAATGCAGAGAGAAGAAGAGAGTGGATCGTAAATGAGTGGTGACTTGAGGGTTTTGTTAAAAATAATTTCCATAAACCCCCCCCCCCCCCCCAAGTTGTTTAAAACATTTTAAATGCACCTAAACCTCATTTAAATGATAAAACACTTGAAAATTTGTTAATTTTGAAAATTTTGAGAATTACAAAATTTCCCCTCAGACTTATACCCCGAGAACCTGATCTTGATCATAAAATAAAATAATAAATAAAATAAAATAAAAATGAAATTTTAAACAGTCAGAAACTTAAAAGAAAAGATAAAAACACAAAACAAAGCTAACCTATTTCCGAGACAAAAATATATACTTGCCTTGAAGCTGATGATTTTCATGGATCAAACCAGACTTATCTTTGACTGAGGAACCCTTTTCAGCTTCTGTTACTCGACACTCTAGACGATTGCCATAATATTTCACCGCATAAACTCACATCCAGTCATTTTAAAGTGCTTGATAATGGTACAAATTACCGTCATGTTTAATCGTCCCCACACCCAATTGTTCATAGCAAAATCTACCCAACCTCAGAGTTTATTGAGGATTCACAAACCCCCAACTTGAGGAACCATGCGACACCGTTATGACTACCACTTACTTCCTTAATTATCAGTTGGTGATCAGGTCGGCCACATAAGCACGCAGAGAAGACCAAACAGAATAATTATTTTATTATTTTTCTTTTTCTTTTCATTTTTTTTGTTTTCATTTTTCTTTTTCTTTTAGAAGTGGTATTGTCATAACAGCTGAAAATGGCGTGTGAAAGAGTGAATACTAGGTAAATACCACTCTCAACCCATTTTTTCTGGGACTCAGTTTTTTAAACCATGTAAACTTGGACGGGAAACTAAACATATATAGAAATTAAGTTTACTGCACACTTACATTGATGATCATAGTTTTGGGTTGAGCTTACCGACATATCATCTTTGAGCAATCTTTCACTTCAGCTTTACACATGTCAGTCTCCGATTGTCTTGGACATTTATATCACTTCCTACCAACTCAAGACAAACACAAAAGACTTTATAAAAACCTCAAACAGATTTTCAGATTTTCTGAAACTATAACATTTCTTCCCCTGTTTTTATGAGGCTTTTGAAAACATAAACACACACATATTTTTTTTTTAATTGAATAAACCCAAAAGTAATTGAAAAATAATGCCAAAGCAAAAATAAAAAACAAAACTATGTACAAACAGTTTTGATCAGATCATTCCTCGAAGGCAATCATGCTTAGGCCTTCAACACACATATCAAAATTTAGACGAGGAAGGGGTTTTGTGAAAAGGTCAGAAACATTTTGATCGGAGTTTACCTTTTCGAGCTGAATCAACTTCCTATCATAGCAATCACGAATGAAATGTACCTTGATATCTATGTGCTTTGTTTTGGAATGTTGAACAGGATTCTTGACAATTTGCAGAGCAGCAGCATTATCACAAAAAATTAGAGTATTAAGAAATTCCATACCGTAGTCAGTGAGCTGATTCTGAATCCATACTACCTGCGAGCATCCAGCTGAAACTATAACATTTCTTCCCCTGTTTTTATGAGGCTTTTGAAAACATAAACACACACATATTTTTTTTTAATGAATAAACCCAAAAGTAATTGAAAAATAATGCCAAAGCAAAATTAAAAAACAAAACTATGTACAAACAGTTTTGATCAGATCATTCCTCGAAGGCAATCATCCTTAGGCCTTCAACACACAATTCAAAATTTGGACGAGGAAGGGGTTTTGTGAAAAGATCAGAAACATTTTGATCGGAGTTTACCTTTTCGAGCTGAATCAACTTCCTATCATAGCAATCACGAATGAAATGTACCTTGATATCTATGTGCTTTGTTTTGGAATGCTGAACAGGATTCTTGACAATTTGCAGGGCAGCAGCATTATCACAAAAAATTGGAGTATTAAGAAATTCCATACCGTAGTCAGTGAGCTGATTCTGAATCCATACTACGTGCGAGCATCCAGCTGATGCTGCCACATATTCAGCTTCTGCAGTTGACTTGGAAACGGTATGCTGCTTCTTGCTCTGCCATGAAATGAGTCTGTCTACCAAATATTGACACCCACCAGTTGTAGATTTCCTGTCAAGATCACTACCTCTATAATCACTTTTAGTAAACGCAAATAATTGAAATTCAGTATTCTTAGGATACCAAATTCCAGGACGATGCCTGCCCTTTAGATACCTAAAAATACGTTTAACAGCAGCTAAATGAGAGAGTTTAGGATTAGCCTAGTAACGTGCACACACACATACTGCATGCATGATATCTGGCATGCTTGCTGTCAAATACATGAGTGAACCGATCATTGAACGATACATAAATTCACTCACTGATTCCCCATCTGCATCAGCTGTCAGTAGAGGTCGGGATGCCATGGGAGTGGAGATGGGCTTGGAGTCCTGCATCTTATACTTTTCCTGAATTTCATTCACATATTTTGCTTGATGAATGAGAATCCCAGATTCATCTTGTTTGAGCTGTAATGCCAGGAAAAAGTTCATCTCCCCTTGATCACTCATCTTAAATTTCTTTCACATGATATCCTCAAACTCGGTGCATAACTCTTCATTCGTTGACCCGTAGATGATGTCATCCACATAAACTTGCACCATAATGATATCATCTTTTACCTTCTTTCTGAACAGAGTTTGATCAACCACTCCCCTTGTATAACCATTTTCCACCAAATGCTTTGACAGAGTCTCATACCACGTGCGGGGAGCTTGATGCAAACCATATAAAGCTTTATCCAGAAGATACACATGATCTGGATGCTCTTCATCCACAAACCCTTGCGGTTGAGCTACATAAACCTCTTTATTCATTTCAGCATAAAGGAAAGCTGTCTTCACATCCATCTGATGCATTGTGAAGTTGAGATATGTTGCTACAGCAAGGAATATTCGAATTGCTTCCAATCTGGCCACTGGTGCATACACCTCATCATAATCAATCCCGTAAACCTGTCTGTGACCTTAAACAATCAACCTGGCTTTGTTTCTCACAATCACACCCGTATCATCTTTCTTGTTCTTGTACAACCATCTTGTGGGTATAAGTTTCTTATTATCAGGCCTTTTCACTAGATGCCACACTCCCAATTTTAAAAATTGATTCAATTCATCGTGCATAGCCTCCATCCAACTTGGATCTTTAAGTGCTACCATCACATTTGGAGGCTCTATCTGGGAGATAAAACATGAGTACATACAGAAGTTGATGTCACCCACGCGGCTTCTAGTAGTGACACCTGCTAACACTGGACCGACCACATTGCTGAGAGGATGATCTCTGTTGATTCTTATGGCTTGCACATCTGGTACTTGTGGAGGCTAGATTATGAGGCTTGTAATATTAAATATGTTGGGCTGGGCTTAGAGGGTTTCATTAGTTTAGTAGACTAGTTTGGTTATTTTATGTAGGCTAGTTTATGATTGGGCTTGAGTTTACTATTGGGTTTATGACTCAAGAGGCCCAATAGTAAACCCATTGGGGTGCCTATATAAACCCCTCTAGACCTCCTTGTTTGGGGTTGGCTGTTTACGACTTCCAAGAGCTGCCAAGTGATTACGATCGTAATCTTGAGAGGAGCTAGTTTACGATTTACTGTTTTGTACCCGACAAGTTCATCTTGTGTGCAAGATCAGGTTTTTAAACTTTAATCATCGTATTCTTCGTGTTTCTTCTCTTCTCTATCTTGAATCAATCTTAAACGAGGATTCCGCACTCGTTTGTGATTAAAATATCGTGATTAGTTGTTGATTCTAGACCAACAATTGGTATTAGAGCCAAGAAACGTGTGTTTCGAGGTTCTCACGATATTAGATTCAAGCATTTTCTAGAAAAGTTTGAGTTTTTGAAGATTTGAAGGTTGTTTGAAGGTTTACGACTGGGTTGTTGCTGTTCTTCAGTGTTTACGATCAGGTTTCTGGGTTCTTGAAGTGTTTACGACTGCAAGTTCTTGAAGATCATCATCGGAAACACGTTTACGACTTCAAGCTTCGATTTTTATGAGTTTACGACCCGAAAGTTGGAGTTTACGATTGTACTTGATCGAAATTAGGTGTTTACGACATTTCTTTACCGGAAACACTCATCGTAATTGGAGTTTACGACTGTGCTGGATCGGATTCGCCGTTTACGACTCAACTCAATCGGAATCATTGTTTACGACTGAAGGTGTTTGCGATTGAAGGTGTTTACGACTGAAGGTGTTTACGATTCACTGTGTTCTCGATCGTAAACAGGTGATTACGATCGTAAACAGGGTTTACGATCAGAAATAGGATTTGCGGCAAAAAGTCATTATTTCACACTTTCACGGAAACGGACGTAACTTTTGACTCGTTTGGAGTTAGAGGTTCAAATTTTAACATGATGTTCGTGACACCGAGCCCCAGAATTACCCCCGACTAACGTCCAGGGGAGCTCGTTTGGACCCCCAAATTCCACTCCGAAGGCCTCCGTTTTTCAGTTTTAAGTTTTTGACACTATTCATTGAATAGTACTTTTGCCGTTTTTGCCGATTCTTCAAAATCTTCAAAGGCTGCATATCTAAAGAAAGAAAATGAGTTCAGTGGTTGAAGAAAAGAATATAGTTGAGGACAAAGATGATTTCGCAGATGAAGTTGACAAAACTGAGATATGCCCCAATCCCACTTGTGCTCGTATAATTCCTGGACTTAGACAAATCTGTAAAAATTATCAGCTAGAACTGTTTGAGATAAAATGTGAAAGGAGTTCTTTTAAGGGTAGATGGAAAAAGAATGAGGATAAGGTAAAAGCTCAGAAACGAGACATTGAGAAATATCAGAAGCTAGCAACGGAGAAGACTATCTTATATGATCGGGCTAGGATTGAGATATCTGAGCTTACACAGAAATTAACTGAACTGCAACAAAAATTTGATGAGCTGTAGGTCAAGTATGATTGCAATCCATCGAATTGGATTGAGTTCTTGATCATAGTGATGACCTGAGGTGGAATGGTGTACGACTCATTCCCAGCGGTTACCGCGATGCTCGGGCTTGCTCCCGCCAAGCTCGGCTTCGTATAGGATGAAAGTGTTCTTCGTGGCGGATTCGCGTCGCCCATCAGTTGCCTCTGCTGCTGACGTCTGCGTCGAAACTCTCGTTCAGGTTCGTCGAAAGGTATAAGTAGCTCAGATTGAGAACTTCGTCGCGTACACCAGCGCGTTGCAGGATTAGAAATTTTGGCTAAACTACAAATTTTGACTATTTAAAACGTTACCGCGTCCCCGGCAACGGCGCCAAAAACTTGATGTGCTGATAAGTGTATATAAAAAGTGGGGTTCTACACTATCAAATTTTAAATTTATAAACTGGTTATCTACCAGGGGACTATACCAACACACTAAGGCAAGTATACCTGTCGTGCGTAGCACAGTATTGGTAAACACCGGGTTGTCAAACCTCAAGGACACGGATTTGTTGAAAACAGTTTGATTAGTAATTTAGCCGGATTTTGTTTTGTTTTGAAATTAATTTTAAATTTAGAAATCTAATTGAAAGCAATAAGTTTGTGACTATAAGGTTGCGGTTTATGAAGTGCCCCAGGCTGGGTCCCGAGTTATCGGTGGCTCAACTCACAACTGGTCGAAGGGTTAGGATAGGTATGGCCCTAACGGTCCTAGAGTTGTGAAGTGGTTATGATTGGGTTGATAGGTTGACCTAGTAGGCCCTAGACACGACTAAGCAGGAACTGACCCGACCTATCGGTGAATGCTTGACTACTTGACAATGGGAAGGGTAGCTACTAGCTAAGGGTAAGGTGATTTCTCACTCAAACCCCATGGTGGACTCCTAATCGAATTCTAGGGTTTCCCTGATCATCGTGACTATTTCTAGCCACGCGTACGCCGCAGGTTCTGTTATTCGGCTATACAATAGTCTCCTAATGATAGATGGCTTTGCAAGCTAGGGTTAGGGTTCCACAAGACCAGAGATTGACTAGATACAATAAGGAATTCAATTCATCAACCAAATCAAAGCAATCATAACTTTTACTTCATAAATGCAAATGTAAACGAAAAACTGATACTTATAAAGTCAAACCATGGGTGGATTCGCCTCGCCTAAGCGATACGATGAGTTTAGCCAACCATGTTAATGTTTAAACATAAACAAATCAGATCTAAACAATAGTTCATGGCTAAATGTAAATACAATACCAAAGAGAAGCTCGAATGATGAAAAACGCTAACTTTTGCCTCGTTGAATGCTTCAAATCTTCAAGTCTTCGAATGGCTTCAATGAGGGCTTCCTATGGCTCTTTCTCTGCTCTCCAAGATGTCCAAATGGTGGAAATGAGCCCTGTATTTATAGGGGCCGAATTCCAAAAAATTCCAAAAATTTCCTAAAAGGGCTCCAGGCCGTGAAAGGGCTTTCACGGCCAGCAGATCAGGCCGTGAAAGGGCTTCCTGGCCACTGTTCTCGGTTACACGGCCTGGACTGGGCTTTCACGTCTTGGGCAGGGTCCTTCACGGGCGTGAAGGGCCTTTCACAGCATGCAAGTCAGGCCGTGAAGCAGTTTTCACCGGTGACTGGTCTGCGGCTCAGCATCACAGCTTGATCAAGGGCTTCACAGCTTGGTCTAGGCCGTGAAAGGGTGTTTCAAGGCATGCAATCCGTGAAGATTTTCTGCAACTTTTTATTTTGACTTTTCCGCGTTTGACCGGTTGACCCGAACTTTGACTTTTCTTCATTTTCACCTCGTTTTCCGTGCCAAACTTGTTTTAACCTGAAAACTCACAATAATTATCAGAAACACTTACAATTTGATATTTTCAAGGTTATTTTGACGTTTTTTAGCCCGAAATCAACTATATTTTCATATCCAAAACCACACACATCAAACATCCTCATACTTAAACATTGCTTGTCCCCAAGCAATCATTTTTAATCTCGACACTACTACAACTCTATCTTAACCACATAGACATCTAGGTGTACATATTCGGTCCGCAAGATTTACAATCAATACTAGGGTTTACAACCTCGCAAGTTTTAACGAATTTGAAAACTCACAAAATCCCTCAACCAAATAATGCGAACCATTTTTCTTTAATATTTTTCACTCAACTCACTGATTCACTCGACCTATGGGTTTGAATTTTTTTTGAAGTGAACGCTCAGGTCAAGCATATCTAATTGTTTCTTGGGTTTATATATACGATCGTGCCGCCGAGTTCGTTATGGGATCCGACCAAAAAGTGGAGGGGGATACTCAAACGTTTGCTCACATATACGGGTGTATGAGCTACCACCCTAACGTATATCTTGGCGTATACGTACAGCCGTGTCACAATTTCCATTGTGATTCATATATATATATATATATATATATATATATATATATATATATATATATATATTCTTTGCTTGATTTAGGGTTTTGCAACCTTTCAATACAAGACTAAGTTTTTGATTGAATTTTTTTTTTTTGATAGATATACTGGAGTTATGCAGAAAGTCCAGTATCTTCGGGCAATTGACGACCCGGAGTAGATCCATAACGACTCAAGGCGATTAATCTGACACGGTCTCAACATAAACTTAGAACGCGTTTAGACATACGACATCCCTCATGACTATTTATTTTTTTATTTTTTTCACCTAAATATTTTTTTTTCTTTTGTAGTCTTAATCTCACAAGGGAAATCGGGTGAGTGGGTTTTTTGATGGTTCACAAAACTCAATCGAAAGACTTTGATCATGCGATTTTTATGAAAATAAACCTTTAAGGAAAACCTTTCTTGCGACTTGCAGAGACGATAAGGCACAAATAAATTATCTATGATTTACGTTAAAAACGGTGTACTTTCGTGTCATGTGAGATTGGGAAAAAATTTCATAATTTTGGGGGATTTTCAGACTTTTGATGTGGTGAGGGAGTTATATTCAATTTGCTTAGCCAACCCTTGCCATCCCCATACTTAGAAAAATGCAGTGTCCTCAATGCAGAAAATATAGAAATAAACAAAAGGGTTGGGTAAAAGAAACTCCCTGATTGTTGTGATTTCCCATGATACTCACTTCCACACACATCGAACAACTTGCTTCTGCAATATCATACTTCAAGCCAAAGTTTCATCATCATGTACAACATTATATATAGAAATGAAAACACACCACACAAACAAAAAGAAAATAATTAGACAAAACAAGCCAGATAGTAGTAATAAGAGTCATAATGCATTCCATCACAAACCACATAGCCGATATCAAAAACCAACAAAGTTTAGAATCCCAAAACACCAGACCAAACCAAAAGACATAGTGCAAAAAACCAAACATAGTATCAAAACAAATGGAAATGTAATAAGGCTACGTGGATAAGCATGGATACCCCCTATGGGAAGTGGGGCATAAAATCAGAAGGTGACATCTGATGTGGCACCCTGGGCATGTATGAATACTGGGGGGGGGGGGAAGCTCTCTGTCCACGGGGTGGCCTGAATGAATCGCGCAACTCCCGAATCTGATCATTAACACGAGTAAAACTCGCGTTCTACTGGTAACGGAGTTCGGTAAGCTGCTGATCAAAGTGTTGAGTTAAGTCCCCAAACGTGTTGTGAATGTGAGCCTGTAGGTGAGATATGCAGGCCAGTACATCCGCCGAGGTGGGCTGTGGTATATCATGGATGTCCTCAGGCTCTGGCACCCTATGGTTCCATGGCTGCTGCATGGGGTGCTCTAATGCGTCCAATAACCCTTCCCAACTGCGGTCTTCAATCTGCTCATCGAAAGTAAGGACTCTAGAGGGACCTGCTTCAGAAGCAGGTGTGTAGGTGGGACTAGGAGGTTGCTGTGCCTGCTCACTCTGCTGTTCCTGTGCTGCCTCCTCCTGAACAATCGGCAGTAGATCCCAAACCCGACCTGCACTATCAATGAGTCTCCAAGGTCTAACAGCCGTCACCATCTCCATCTTTTTACACATAGTTAAATCCACCTCTTTGACCCCTGTTGTCTTCGTGCATCCCCTCTTACTGACCCCAAAGTGTGATGCTAGAAGGCTGATGATTAAGCCACCAACTAGCCAACTTGCATGCCTGCTACCACTGCAATGAGTGAAAAGGTGAAGAAGACAATGCGCAAGGTTGCAGTTTGTCCCTGAGTGAATGCAATACAGAAAAAACAGATCTCTTAGGGATACGGCACCACAATCGTGCCTAGCAGTGACTGTCCCCCCGATCACCCTGTGCAGATAACGATAAAGAGGGTCGCGAATTTGAGTGGTTAAGTTTTTGTGCTCACGACATCATAATGACCATCACCGATCTGCCGCCAGAAGTCTAGGTGATCCTGATCGGAAGGGAACTCATGTATCCCTCCTGTAAATGCTGTAGTGAGAAGTTCCTCTTCAGTGTAAAGTGTGGTGGCCACTGCGAACTGAGCCACCGACATGTTTCTCCAGGTTCCTCCCAACCTAAACTTCACCATATTTTCAGCAAACAAGTTCGAGCATGGATATGAGAAAGTGAAGCTCGAAAAGAATTCAACAACCATCTCTCGGTACTGGTTTCTCCTGATGCTGAAAAGTCTGCGCCAACGATCATTAACAATCTCCAGAGCACGTTCCCGTTGACCAAAAGTCTCCAAAAGAGGCCAACTGATGACCCTCATCTCGAGTAAGGGGCGGTCCTGATGCTTCGTTAGCTTTGTAGCACATCTTCTGTCTCGGGTGTCAGCACCGTTGAATTGCAAATAACGATGAGCTTGGGCCATTGCTACATAAAGAAAGTGAAAAACGATTAAGAACGAGCAAAAATTCATGATAACCGACTGACCGAATCAAAAAAATGTACTTCTGAGTTCAGAGGTCTCAAACGGGTCAGAGAGATGTAAAAAGTTGGTTAAAACGCCCGCTAGACGCTCGAAACGAGAAAATAAAAAGCTGGTCAGCAAGCTTTCACGGCCTGGGTCTGGCCGTGAAAGCTGTTTCACGGCTTAGGGCAGATCAGGTCAAGCCGTGAAGTGCTTGGTCATCGAGTACAGCCTGGTCGTTGGCTTCACGGTCTGGGCGTGGGCGTGAAATGCAGGCCGTGAAACCCATCAGAGTTTGAAAATAATTCGCAGGTTGCCTATTTCTCAACCAAATCGAACACGGTTTGTTCCAGTAGTCTCGGATTAACCCCAGAAGACATCCCCATACTTTTATTTACGAAAAGATTTTTTTTTAAAAAAAAACGATGGGGATGGAGATCTAGTTCGAAAAATTTGGGGGTTTTGGTGAGAAAACCATGAATAAACCGACGGGGCAGGATAAGTACCAGGAGACCGAGTTCACCATCCCCATACTGTATAATGAATAGAACCAGAAGAAAAAAAACGCAGGTCTAATGGGGGTGGGAGGGCCGATTCATAAAAGAAAAGAAAAGATAGAAGCTTGGAATCGTGGTACCTTGATGACGTGGGTGGCGGAGGTCGGGTGACGTGAGCGTGGTGGCCGTGAAGGGCTGTGTGCGTGAGGGAGGGAGGGGCAGTCGGCGTGAGTGTGGTAGGGTTTGTGGTCCAGACTTTGTTTTATAGAAGGGGTTTAAAATTGTTTCCAGATATATTACACGGCCTGCAGGCCGGGAGACAGCTCTTCGCGGCCAGGCCCAAGCCGTGAAGGCTTGGCTTGGCCCATTCTCGACGACAGCAGCGGGCCTCGGCGACCGACTCGGTTTCCCGGCTTGCGTGATGCTGTGAGACGACTCTCACGGCCTGGCAAGCCGTGAGAGGTTAATTTTTATTATTTTTTTTATTTTTTTTTTATTTTTTTTTTATTTTATTTATTTATTTTTTTATATATATATATATATATCATATTTTATACGTAAATTATATATATATACTTTAGGCACTCGGTGTATGTGTCATGAAAATATGTATAAATATATATATAATATTTAGACATAATATATAATAAAGCAAACACAAAATAACATAAAGCACACAAATTAAACTAACATAAATCTTCCTAACAAACCTAGCACGTTATCATTCGAGCTCACTTATTGAAGAGTTGCGTACCTGGTTGCTAATCCGATTCCTGCAAAACAAAGAAATTAACAAAACCACAAAAAATAGAGAAATTAAAAATAAAAATATACAAAAGCACGGGTTGCCTCCCGTGAAGCGCTTAATTTATTCACGAGTCTTTAGCTCGACTCGGCCCCTGTGAATCATTCAGGGGGCTTTTGGAAGCTCAGATCTTCCACAAAAGCTCTGCCAACAGGCCCTTCGATATACTGTTTCAGTCTGTGCCCGTTTACCTTGAATGGGATTCCATCCTCTCCTGCTATCTCCACTGTGCCATATGAAAATACCTGTGTAACAGTGTAGGGACCACTCCATCTAGAGCGCAATTTTCCTGGAAATAACTTCAGACGCGAATTGTATAGCAGCACACGATCCCCATACTTGAATTCTTTCTTCTCCTTGAGTTTTTGATCGTGGGTGTTTGCCGTTTTGTCCTTGTATCGTCTGACGCTCTCGTATGCTGCGTCTCTCAATTCCTGAAGCTCGTTCAGTTGCAGAAGGCGCTCTTTGCCAGATTTCATCAAGTCTATGTTCACTGCGCGCATCGCCCAATACGATTTGTGCTCTAATTCAACGGGCAGATGACAGGACTTTCCGTATACGAGTCTAAAGGGAGTGGTGCCGATTGGTGTCTTATAGGCTGTGCGAAAAGCCCATAATGCGTCATCGAGTTTCTCGGACCAGTCTTTTCGTTTAACGTTGCACGTCCTTTCCAGAATACGTTTAATTCCTTTGTTGGACACCTCGACCTGCCCACTAGTTTGCGGATGGTAGGGTGTTGCGAGCCTATGGTTAACACCATATCTTTTCAAGAGCTTCTCCATCTGGGAATTGTAGAAATGAGTGCCTCGGTCGCTGATTAAGGCTTTTGGTGTACCAAAACGTGCAAACAACTTCTTCAAGAACTTTGTAACTACTCGTGCGTCATTCGTTGGGAGAGCTTGGGCCTCTACCCATTTCGAGACATAATCGACAGCGACGAGTATGTACTTGTTTCCATATGATGACGGAAACGGCCCCATAAAATCAATACCACAGACGTCAAATATTTCGCAGGCCTGAATGGGGTTTTGTGGCATCTCATTTCTGGCTGAGATGTTTCCAGCCCTTTGGCATGCGTCACAACCTCTCACTAGTTCATGGGCGTCTTTGAAGATTGTGGGCCAGTAGAAACCGGAGTCTAGAACCTTTCTCGCCGTATTGTTGGCGGCATTGTGACCTCCGGTTGGCCCGTCATGACAATGATGCAGAATTTTACGTGCTTCCTCGCCGAAGACGTAACGACGAATGACTTGATCAGCTCCAGTGCGATAGAGGAATGGATCCTCCCAAATGTAGTATTTTACGTCCGTAAAGAATATTACGACGTTGCTGATGCGTCATGCCTTTCCTAACAACACCCCCGGCCAAATAGTTTGCGAAATCCGCGAACCAGGGGGTTCCATTTTCTTTGGCAGGGCTTCCATGAACAGAGATGGAGAACAAAGATTCACAAGGGAATTGTTCGTTGATCTTAGGTTCTTTGTTCTGAATTTCAGGATTCTCTAAACGGGATAGGTGGTCAGCAGCGACATTTTCGGCTCCCTTCTTATCGATGATTTCGATATCGAATTCCTGGAGCAGCAAGATCCATCTGATCAAACGTGGCTTTGCGTCATGCTTGTTGAATAGGTATTTGATAGCTGCATGGTCAGTGAAAACTTTTGTTTTCGAGAGAACAAGGTAAGAGCGGAATTTATCAAACGCGTAGACCATAGCAAGCAGCTCCTTCTCAGTAGTGGTATAGTTCTCTTGGGCATCATCAAGGGTTTTACTCGCGTAATAGATCGGATGGAATCGTTTATCCTTACGCTGCCCAAGGACTGCTCCAACGGCATGGTCGCTTGCGTCGCACATGAGCTCAAATGGAAACGACCAATCAGGCGCCATCATGATGGGAGCATTCACCAACTTTTCTTTTATCAGATCAAAGGCACGAATGCAGTCGGGGGAGAAGTTGAAAGGAGTGTCTTTCTCAAGCAATTGGGTCATGGGACGCGTGAGTTTAGAGAAATCTTTGATAAAGCGGCGATAGAATCCCGCATGACCCAGAAAGCTCCTGACAGCTTTGACATTGGTAGGATGAGGGAGTTTGCTAATCGTTTCGATTTTCGCTCTATCCACCTCAATCCCTGCTTTGGATATTTTATGACCAAGTACGATGCCCTCAGTGACCATGAAATGGCACTTTTCCCAATTGAGCACCAGATTTGTTTCCTCGCATCTGGCCATCATTCTGTCAAGATTTCTCAAGCATGTGTCGAATGAGTCCCCATATACTGAAAAGTCATCCATGAAGACCTCCATGGAATCCTCGATCATTTCACTGAAGATTGCGACCATACAACGTTGAAAGGTTGCAGGCGCATTGCAGAGCCCAAAGGGCATACGCCTATATGCAAAAGTTCCGACAGCGCATGTGAAAGTTGTCTTTTCTTGATCCTCGGGAGCGATGGGGATCTGAAAGTACCCTGAGAAACCGTCAAGGAAACAGTAATATTGCTTTCCTGACAACCTTTCCAACATCTGGTCGATGAAGGGGAGAGGGAAATGGTCCTTGCGAGTAGCGTCGTTTAACTTTCTGTAGTCAATGCATACTCGCCACCCCGTCACGGTACGGGTGGGAACCAACTCGTTTTTCTCATTCGTGACGACTGTCATGCCACCCTTTTTAGGCACGACTTGTACCGGACTCACCCATTTAGATTCTGAGATCGGGTAGATGAGTCCTGCGTCCATGAGTTTGATAACTTCTTTCTTCATGACCTCCTGCATGTTAGGATTCAATCTCCGTTGATGTTGTGCCACTGGTTTGAAATCTTCTTCCATCAGAATCTTGTGAGTGCAGAAGGCTGGATTAATCCCTTTAATGTCTGATCTTTTCCAGGCGATGGCTTGCTGATGCTTCTTCAGAACCTCTAGAAGATTTTGCTTTTGATCGTCTTTGAGGTGGGAGGCTATAATTACAGGCCGCTTACCTTGGTCGTCTAGGAAGGCGTACTCCAAATGCGATGGGAGTGGTTTTAGCTCGAGTGGTGCCTCCTCTACGACTGTCTCCTTGTGCTCTTGTCCTGATTCTGCTTCCTCGTTGAAATTGACTGCTGCTACCATCTCCACTTCTTGATAAATGTTGTTGAGGGTTTGGGAGTCTTCTTGATTCTTGCCACAAATATTGTGTAGCATGCTACCAACGGTGGTCATGATAGAGTCGAGGAAATAGCAAGTGTCATCCTGACTGGCTGGGCGTTTCATAGAATCGTGGATGTTGAGAGTGACGGATTGATTTCCCATTCGAAGTGTGAGCTTTCCATCATACACTTCGACTATGGCACGAGAAGTGGCCAAAAATGGCCTTCCTAATATCAGCGGAATATGCTCATCCTCGTCCATGTCCAAGATGACGAAGTCGGCCGGAAAGACGAAATTGCCCACTTTCACCAACATGTTCTCCACTATGCCCCTGGGGTACTTCACTGATCGATCAGCGAGCTGAAGTGTCATGCGAGTAGGCGTGGGTTCCCCCAGGTCCAGTCTCTTGTAGACTGAATATGGCATCAAATTAATACTGGCTCCCAAATCAGCCAGGGCGTTACAAATTAATGTGTTACCTATTAGGCATGGAATTGTGAAACTCCCTGGATCTCGCATCTTTGCAGGTAACTTCTGTTGGAGAACTGCGGAGCACTGTTCATCGAGAGTTACTGTGGATAGCTCTTCAAGTTTCTTCTTATTGCTAAGAAGATCTTTCAGGAACTTGGCATATTTGGGCATTGATGCCAGAGCTTCCACGAACGGAAGGTTGATGTGCAGCTGTTTGAATAACGAGAGAAATTTACCGTGCTGCTGTGGCTTGTGGTTCCTTAGGTTCAGGAGTAACTTCAGTGGTTTCCTTTGGGTCCTCTGCAGGCTTGTCTTGAGTCACTGGCGTTTCTTGAGTTGACTTCCCACTGCGCGTTGTGACTGCATTTGCGAACCCCTTAGGGTTTCCTTCGGTGTTAGATGGCAGTCCGCCTTGTGGTCTCCCTGAGAGTGATTGCGCGATTTGACCCACTTGACGCTCTAGTGCCTTATGAGATGCCAGTTGATTCTGTAGTTGTTGGTTGATCTTTGCCATCTCCTGGTCATGTTTCTGGAATTGAGAGTTGATTTCTTGATCCCTCCTCTTTGTGTAGGAGTACATTTCTATCATCATCTCTCGCATCGTGGGTTCTCGTTCCTGTCCTTGGGGCTGCTGAGGTTTGGCTGCAAACCCCGGTGGGTTTGAGCTTCCTGCCTGGTTCTTGTAGCTGAATCCGGCGTGATTCTTCCAGGAGGAGTTGTAGCGATCCCCATAGACTGGACCTCTCTGTCCTTGACCCACAAAATCGATCGTCTCTGTGTTGTGCGGGCAGCTGGCAGTATTATGCGATTCTCCGCATATCTCGCATTCATGTGGCTCCTTCTTCTGTGGCAAGACCACTTGGCAAAGAGTGTCGAACTTCTTTAATAACGCCTCGAGCTGGGCGGCCACCATTGTGTCTTGACTCACCTGATGAACCCCTGCTTTGAGTGGAACGCTGCTTCGGATTGAGGGGTACTGATAGTCGTTGAGAGCCATCTCCTCTAGTAATTGCTCGGCCTCTTCAGCAGTTTTCTCGCCGAGTGCTCCTCCAGCCGTAATGTCCACCAATTGACGGGTTTGTATGCTGAGCCCATTGTAGAAGGTTTGGATTTGTTGATATTGCTCCAACCCGTGGTTAGGACATTTTCTCAGTAGTTCCTTGAAACACTCCCATATCTCAAAGAACGATTCTCCGTGGTCCTGCTGATACGCGTAGATCTTCAGTCGTAGCTTCGCTGTCTTGCCAGGAGGGAAGAATCGGTAGAGGAACTTTTCTGCTAGATCATTCCAGTTGGTGATTGACCAAGCAGATTGTCCATCGAGCCACGCCTTGGCTTTTGATCGGAGTGAGAATGGGAACAGGCGTAGCTTAGCCGCGTCACCGCTCAGGCCTGGGAGCTTGAATGTGTCGCACACCTCAATGAAGGCCCTGATATGCGCGTTGGGGTCTTCGTCTATCAATCCATCGAATTGGATTGAGTTCTTGATCATAGTGATGACCTGAGGTGGAATAGTGTACGATTCATTCCCAGCGGTTACCGCGATGCTCGGGCTTGCTCCCGCCAAGCTCGGCTTCGTATAGGATGAAAGTGTTCTTCGTGGCGGATTCGCGTCGCCCATCGGTTGCCTCTGCTGCTGACGTCTGCGTCGAAACTCTCGTTCAGGTTCGTCGAAAGGTATAAGTAGCTCAGATTGAGAACTTCGTCGCGTACACCAGCGCGTTGCAGGATTAGAAATTTTGGCTAAACTACAAATTTTGACTATTTAAAACGTTACCGCGTCCCCGGCAACGGCGCCAAAAACTTGATGTGCTGATAAGTGTATATAAAAAGTGGGGTTCTACACTATCAAATTTTAAATTTATAAACTGGTTATCTACCAGGGGACTATACCAACACACTAAGGCAAGTATACCTGTCGTGCGTAGCACAGTATTGGTAAACACCGGGTTGTCGAACCTCAAGGACACGGATTGTGTTGAAAACAGTTTGATTAGTAATTTAGCCGGATTTTGTTTTGTTTTGAAAATTGATTTTAAATTTAGAAATCTAATTGAAAGCAATAAGTTGTTGCTTGAAAAGCAGATATTTGGAAAGGATCACTTAGGCATGGCTCCTCCAACTTAGGTTTGACAAATGTACCGGTAATGCGTTCTAACTTATCTCCGAGGTGAACTGGCGTCCTAAGACAAGGCTTACCTAGTTCTTATGGATATGTTCACAATGTAGGGTTATAGACACGCCCTAGACGGTTACTACTGTTTCATGGTTAAGTACTGATAAGGTTGCGGTTTATGAAGTGCCCCAGGCTGGGTCCCGAGTTATCGGTGGCTCAACTCACAACTGGTCGAAGGGTTAGGATAGGTATGGCCCTAACGGTCCTAGAGTTGTGAAGCGGTTATGATTGGGTTGATAGGTTGACCTAGTAGGCCCTAGACACGACTAAGCAGGAACATACCCGACCTATCGGTGAATGCTTGACTACTTGACAATGGGAAGGGTAGCTACTAGCTAAGGGTAAGGTGATTTCTCACTCAAACCCCATGGTGGACTCCTAATCGAATTCTAGGGTTTCCCTGATGATCGTGACTATTTCTAGGCACGCGTACGCCGCAGGTTCTGTTATTCGGCTATACAATAGTCTTCTAACGATAGATGGCTTTGCAAGCTAGGGTTAGGGTTCCACAAGACCAGAGATTGACTAGATACAATAAGGAATTCAATTCATCAACCAAATCAAAGCAATCATAACTTTTACTTCATAAATGCAAATGTAAACGAAAAACTGATACTTATAAAGTCAAACCATGGGTGGATTCGCCTCGCCTAAGCGATACGATGAGTTTAGCCAACCATGTTAATGTTTAAACATAAACAAATCAGATCTAAACAATAGTTCATGGCTAAATGTAAATACAATACCAAAGAGAAGCTCGAATGATGAAAAACGCTAACTTTTGCCTCGTTGAATGCTTCAAATCTTCAAGTCTTCGAATGGCTTCAATGAGGGCTTCCTATGGCTCTTTCTCTGCTCTCCAAGATGTCCAAATGGTGGAAATGAGCCCTGTATTTATAGGGGCCGAATTCCAAAAAATTCCAAAAATTTCCTAAAAGGGCTCCAGGCCGTGAAAGGGCTTTCACGGCCAGCAGATCAGGCCGTGAAAGGGCTTCCTGGCCACTGTTCTCGGTTACACGGCCTGGACTGGGCTTTCACGGCTTGGGCAGGGTCCTTCACGGCCGTGAAGGGCCTTTCACAGCATGCAAGTCAGGCCGTGAAGCAGTTTTCACCGGTGACTGGTCTGCGGCTCAGCATCACAGCTTGATCAAGGGCTTCACAGCTTGGTCTAGGCCGTGAAAGGTGTTTCAAGGCATGCAATCCGTGAAGATTTTCTGCAACTTTTTATTTTGACTTCCGCGTTTGACCGGTTGACCCGAATTTTGACTTTTCTTCATTTTCACCTCGTTTTCCGTGCCAAACTTGTTTAACCTGAAAACTCACAATAATCATCAGAAACACTTACAATTTGATATTTTCAAGGTTATTTTGACGTTTTTTAGCCCGAAATCAACTATATTTTCATATCCAAAACCACACAAATCAGCAGACTTGCTTTAATTGTGGCATCGTTGGTCATATTGCTAGGAACTGTCTTTATCGCCCCTATGAACCCTATTTTCCGAAAAGTCAAAGGGTTTCATCTCAGGAGTCTGTAAACTCTAAGCCAATGATGGTGCAAACACCTAAGGCAAGGAAGACTGTTACTCCTAAGGTTAAACCCTCTTATCAACATTGGGGCACTGCCAAAGCTGAAAGAAAATCTATAAATTAAAACAACAGCTTTCCAAGTTACAAAAATTTCCAAAAATAGGTGAAGAAACCATTTTCAAAACAACTAAAGTCTGAAAAACCCAAGGTTACCCCTCCCAAGGTAACTAAAACTGTTTTGAAAAATGATTCGAAAATGAAGAAGGTTGAAATACCTAAAGTCACAACTCCAAAGGTGACTATAACAAAAACTGTTTTGAAAAATGAATCTAAAACGAAGAAGGTTGAAATACCTAAAGTCACAACTCCAAAAGTGACTAAAACAAATGTTAAATCACCTGGAACTTGGAAAACAAAAATCAAGGCAGCTTCATCACAACTTCCTGATTTCTCAAAGGGGATGTTCTTACAAGAGGTATCCTTTATTGATTCCTCAAGTGTACCCAGAAAAACAATGGCCTGGGTACCAATGGCTAACTAATCTCTCACTATGTGCAGGAAAAGTCAAGGAGGATTATCACTAACGTTTTTATTACTAATTTGTTTGTTGATAAGTGATTGTTCCAGGCACAGTTTAGGAGACGTATCTTCATGTCATGTCAAGTAATCTATACAATGGAAGGTATGTCTCTTTGAGAGGTAAAATATCAAAATCAGCATGAAAGGTACTGTTCTTAACTTGGTTGTTTGAATGATGAGGCAGCAAAGGGTCTTTTGAGTCAAACCTATTTCATTATAGTGTCAATTAAGCTGTTGATTGATTATGTGTTTGACTTCAAATGCAATGAAGTGTGCATGTCATGAAACTCAATTTTCTAAAATTTTCAAATCAATACTTTGAAAGTTAGCTTGGCCAGATATCTTCAAAATTTTGTGTTTTGTTCTTTTAAGTGTGTTTGTTTGTTTTATTTCTATTTATTATAAAGAAAAAAAAAACTGAAAAATGATGTTCACAAGATTGTGACATTAAAAATCAAAAAGCAAGGGGAAGGAAGATATGTAAAGATGAAGAAAAAGTTGACCCCTCAAAAATAGTGTGTTTTTTAATTTTTAATTGTTTGTGTCTTGTTTTTAAGAAGTTTAGGGGAAGTAAAATGAATGTCCGGTTGGAGATGGCTGACACGCGTAAGGCGGAAGTGAAAGGCAAGCTCCACGGTGATATGCTCGGTAGGCTCGACCTAAACTTATGACCTCCAATGAAAGTGCAGTGAACTTAAAAGATATATATGTTTAGTTTCCCATCCCAGGTTGCATGGTTTAAAAGACTGAGTCCCAGCAAAAACGGGTTGAGAATGATAATTATACCTAGTATTCACTCTCTCACACGCCATGTTTCTACTGTTATGACTACACCACATGAGAAAAAGAAAAAATAAATAAAAAAAAAGAAACGGAAAAAGAAATGAAAAAGAAAAGAGAATAAATAATCACTCAGTTGGTCTTCTTTGCGTGCTTAGCGGCCGACCTGATCACCAACTGATGGTTAATGAAATAAGTGGTAGTCATAACGGTGTTGCATGGTTCCTCAAGCTGGGGGTTTGTGAATCCTCAATAAACTCTGAGGTTGGGTAGGTTTTGCTGTGTACGCTTGGGTGTGGGGACAATTAAAGATGATGGTAATATTGTACTATATTAAACATGACGCATTCGGTTGGGATTAAACGGATTTGAGTTTAAAGCGGACAAACATACCGGCAATCACCTGGACTAGTTGAGTAACTGAAGCTGAAAAGGGTTCCTCAGTCAGATTCATATGGTTTGATCCCTTGTAAACTTTCTCGTGTTTGATATTGGTAAGTATTTGTTTGTTTTTATCTTTCGTGTCTGAGTCGTTAAGTTCTTTTTTGGTATGTTTTCGTCTTGGCCAGGTTGATTTGAGAAGTCAAAATGTGTTTTTCATGGGTTTTAATGCATGACAATATGCCCCCGACAGATCTTGCCAAATTTTTAGGGGAAGGAGTATGGGATAATAAGTATTATCCGAAGGGAACTCGAGGATGATACTTATATCACTTTCTACCAACTCAAGCCAAACACAAAAGACTTTATAAATACCTCAAACAGATTTTCAGATTTTCTGAAACTAAAACATTTCTTCCCCTGTTTTTATGAGGCTTTTGAAAACATAAACACACACATATTTTTTTTAATTGAATAAACCCAAAAGTAATTGAAAAATAATGCCAAAGCAAAAATAAAAAACAAAACTATGTACAAACAGTTTTGATCAGATCATTCCTCGAAGGCAATCATGCTTAGGCCTTCAACACACATATCAAAATTTAGACGAGGAAGGGGTTTTGTGAAAAGGTCAGAAACATTTTGATCGGAGTTTACCTTTTCGAGCTGAATCAACTTCCTATCATAGCAATCACGAATGAAATGTACCTTGATATCTATGTGCTTTGTTTTGGAATGTTGAACAGAATTCTTGACAATTTGCAGAGCAGCAGCATTATCACAAAAAATTGGAGTATTAAGAAATTCCATACCGTAGTCAGTGAGCTGATTCTGAATCCATACTACCTGCGAGCATCCAGCTGAAACTATTACATTTCTTCCCCTGTTTTTATGAGGCTTTTGAAAACATAAACACACACATATTTTTTTTTTAATGAATAAACCCAAAAGTAATTGAAAAATAATGCCAAAGCAAAATTAAAAAACAAAACTATGTACAAACAGTTTTGATCAGATCATTCCTCGAAGGCAATCATCCTTAGGCCTTCAACACACAATTCAAAATTTGGACGAGGAAGGGGTTTTGTGAAAAGATCAGAAACATTTTGATCGGAGTTTACCTTTTCGAGCTGAATCAACTTCCTATCATAGCAATCACGAATGCAATGTACCTTGATATCTATGTGCTTTGTTTTGGAATGCTGAACAGGATTCTTGACAATTTGCAGAGCAGCAGCATTATCACAAAAAATTGGAGCATTAAGAAATTCCATACCGTAGTCAGTGAGCTGATTCTGAATCCATACTACGTGCGAGCATCCAGCTGATGCTGCCACATATTCAGCTTCTGCAGTTGACTTGGAAACGGTATGCTGCTTCTTGCTCTGCCATGAAATGAGTCTGTCTACCAAATATTGACACCCACCATTTGTAGATTTCCTGTCAAGATCACTACCTCTATAATCACTTTCAGTAAACGCAAATAATTGAAATTCAGTATTCTTAGGATACCAAATTCCAGGCCGAGGCCTGCCCTTTAGATACCTAAAAATACGTTTAACAGCAGCTAAATGAGAGAGTTTAGGATTAGCCTAGTAACGTGCACACACACATACTGCATGCATGATATCTGGCATGCTTGCTGTCAAATACATGAGTGAACCGATCATTGAACGATACATAAATTCACTCACTGATTCCCCATCTGCATCAGCTGTCAGTAGAGGTCGGGATGCCATGGGAGTGGAGATGGGCTTGGAGTCCTGCATCTTATACTTTTCCTGAATTTCATTCACATATTTTGCTTGATGAATGAGAATCCCAGATTCATCTTGTTTGAGCTGTAATGCCAGGAAAAAGTTCATCTCCCCTTGATCACTCATCTTAAATTTATTTCTCATGATATCCTCAAACTCGGTGCATAACTCTTCATTCGTTGACCCGTAGATGATGTCATCCACATAAACCTGCACCATAATGATATCATCTTTTACCTTCTTTCTGAACAGAGTTTGATCAACCACTCCTCTTGTATAACCATTTTCCACCAAATGCTTTGACAGAGTCTCATACCACGTGCGGGGAGCTTGATGCAAACCATATAAAGCTTTATCCAGAAGATACACATGATCTGGATGCTCTTCATCCACAAACCCTGGCGGTTGAGCTACATAAACCTCTTTATTCATTTCAGCATAAAGGAAAGCTGTCTTCACATCCATCTGATGCATTGTGAAGTTGAGATATGTTGCTACAGCAAGGAATATTCGAATTGCTTCCAATCTGGCCACTGGTGCATACACCTCATCATAATCAATCCCGTAAACCTGTCTGTTACCTTAAACAATCAACCTGGCTTTGTTTCTCACAATCACACCCGTATCATCTTTCTTGTTCTTGTACAACCATCTTGTGGGTATAACTTTCTTATTATCAGGCCTTTTCACTAGATGCCACACTCCCAATTTTAAAAATTGATTCAATTCATCGTGCATAGCCTCCATCCAACTTGGATCTTTAAGTGCTACTATCACATTTGGAGGCTCTATCTGGGAGATAAAACATGAGTACATACAGAAGTTGATGTCACCCACGCGGCTTCTAGTAGTGACACCTGCTAACACTGGACCGACCACATTGCTGAGAGGATGATCTCTGTTGATTCTTATGGCTTGCACATCTGGTACTTGTAGAGGCTAGATTATGAGGCTTGTAATATTAAATATGTTGGGCTGGGCTTAGAGGGTTTCATTAGTTTAGTAGAATAGTTTGGTTATTTTATGTAGGCTAGTTTATGATTGGGCTTGAGTTTACTATTGGGTTTATGACTCAAGAGGCCCAATAGTAAACCCATTGGGGTGCCTATATAAACCCCTCTAGACCTCCTTGTTTGGGGTTGGCTGTTTACGATTTCCAAGAGCTGCCAAGTGATTACGATCGTAATCTTGAGAGGAGCTAGTTTACGATTTACTGTTTTGTACCCGACAAGTTCATCTTGTGTGCAAGATCAGGTTTTTAACGTTTAATCATCGTATTCTTCGTGTTTCTTCTCTTCTCTATCTTGAAACAATCTTAAACGAGGATTCCGCACTCGTTTGTGATTAAAATATCGTGATTAGTTGTTGATTCTGGACCAACAGTACTGAAACAGAGACAGGCAGGTTAGTATCATTAATATTATCATTCATACCTTGGATTTCTGACTCCTTCTGATTATCATGAGTTCCTGAAGATTCTCGAACTTCCACATTATCATCCTTAGGAGCTGCTGCTGATACATTGTCACTAACATTTTCCACAGATGGCCTTACTTCAGGAGCTGGAGCAATAATGTCTTCTTCTTCTTCCAGACTAGGAAACATATTTGACAAGTTGAAACCTTCAAACAATGACCCATAATCGAAGATCCAGTCTGGCCCAGTTCCAGCATCAGTCGGATTTTCTTCTAACTAGTCAACATTGAATACCTCAATTATCACTTTGGTGGTTTTGTTGTAGACTCGATAAGCCCTATTTGCAAAATACCCAACAAAGTAGCATTCATCAGCCTTTGCTTCGAATTTCCCCACATTAGATTGAGTTAAAACTGTGCAAGGACACCCGAAAGTCTTAAAGTATCCCACCTTTGGTTTTTCTCCATAAATAATCTCATAAGGCGTCTTCTCATGCCGCTTGTTCAAAAGTACCCGATTTTGCACATAACAAGCAGTGTTGACTACTTCGGCCCAAAAGAAAATTGGCAATCTTGCTTCACACAGCATAGTTCTTGCAGCTTCAATGAGTGTTCTGTTTCTTCTTTCAGCAACACCATTCTGTTGAGGTGTGTACGGTGCACTATATTTCCTTCCTATACCTTTCTCTCCACAGAACATATTCAATTCAGCATTCTTAAACTCTATTACGTTGTCTGATCTTATTGCCTTCACTTTCTTGCTTATCTGATTCTCTATGAGAGTAACAAATTGTTTCATAAGCGCTGGAGTTTCATGCTTAGAAAACCCAAGTAAATCGAGAGAAATCATCCACTATCACCAGGAAATATGACAACTTGCTGATACTTAGCACTTGCATTGGGCCGAAGAGATCCATATGTAGTAGTTGCAACACAGACGAAATAGAGTTTGTCATTTTAGAACGATGTGGCAACTTGTGCTGCTTCCCCTTAGCACATGCAACACACTTCTCAATTGATGTGAAGTCCTTGATGGGGAGGTTTCTAACATCTCTCCCTTTTCCAGCTTGGTCAGATTCTTCATGTTGGCATGTCCCAAACGACGATGCCATAACAATGCCAGATTTTCATTTTGCTTTGAAATAAGACATGCCACATCAGATGGCGGAGGATTACCCATGTTGAGAAGATAAGAATTTCCTCGCCTTGGTGTACGCATCAAGACACAGTCCTCAGGAATCTTGACTCCAGGTTTAAGAATAATGCATTCCTTGCTATTAAACAACACAGAATATTCTCGGTCACAAATCTGCGAAACACTGAGCAGACTATGGGACAACTTTTCCACATAATGCACATCAGAGAACGTCAAACTGCCATTCTTCACCACACCTTTCTTGCTGATCTTGCCACCCACTCCACCAGCAAAAGAAACACCTCCTCCATTGAAATCTTGAACCTCTTCCAAAAGTGATAAATCTCCGGTCATATGTCGGGAGCAACCACTATCAACGTACCAGAGATTGTTGACAGTTCTTCGTGGCTGTCCCTACATGAATTAAAGATCAGTTAGATTCGGGTACCCAGGGCATAACAGATCTGGGCACACCCTTGGAGTCAATGTAGTTGACTAATTTAAGGGACATTCCTGATTTTGATTCAGTTACACTCAAACTTTGAGCGTTGACTTTTGGTTTCCACAAAGTGTTTTTCTGAGGTTTTGACACATTGGTTGACTTCTTTACAGTTGCAGGTTTCTTTTGTGGAGATGTGACCTTTTTATCTACACGTTCCTTGACAGGTGTCCACTCAAGTTTCAATTTTGTTTGAATAACTTGTTTTGTTTGAGAAACATCTTTTGATTTAGAAGCCTGTTTCTTAACCTTTGTTTTACCTTCAGGTTGAGAAATCCCTTTTATTTTAGGTACCTGTTTTTCAACAAGTTCAGATTTCATCTTATCTTTTCTTTGGTAAACTCCTTTAGGTGTGTAAGTTGGTTTTGGAGTTTTGGCCACATTCCATTTTTCATCAACAAGCTTTGTCACTGAGTTTTAGTGTTTAAAACCTTAGACTGTTGAGTCTTCATTGGTTTTGAAGTTTGCTTCCCCTGAGACAGAGCTTGTTGTTTCTGATTTTTATATCCACCTGTCATCATTTTCTGCAACATACTAGTCCGTGGGTTTTGTGGATAGTATGGTTGATAAGGCCTGTTTAAACAATTTGCAGCAAAATGCCCTGGTTTTCCACACTGAAAACAATTCATAAGTCTAGGCCCATTCACATGACTACAAACATACGAACGTCTTAGGTATGATGACTTCCATTCAGGCTTATCATCCCATCTGTGTATGAAATGTTTTCAAACCTTTTCTGGTTGTGTGATTAAACAAAACTGTTCTGATTTTAACTTGTTCGTTCGGTTGAAAGTAGACACAACCTGGGGATATGGAACAAATTCCTTGGGTTTAGACTCACGACCTGCTTTAGTATTGGGCACACAAATTTTAAAACCATTAACTACTTCATTAGAATTAGAAACATGTTTTGAAAGACATAGGCAACATTAATTGTTTTGACTTGGACGCATTAAGTTCAGACACAGATGCCAAAACATCGTCCTTAGGTAAATCAGAAATTAAACTACTAGACTCATGACACTCTTTGATTCTCAAGCATTCGGCATCCTTCCCAGAAACATCTTTGATCCCTACTTCATCTGCACATGAAACAAAAACATTAGAAGGACTAACATTATTGCTTAATGATTCCTGGGATGGACCCGGTTCACATGTGAGTGTAACCGATTTATTCTGATTACCCAAACCATAGGTCATATGTTTCTCATTTTCTAACTCCTCTTCAGTCATGGGTTTCACACCAACCAGAACACTATCTATGGGAGGTCCTGCTTCATGCATTTCTGATTTAGATCTATCTACCTGATCCTCCTCATAGATCATACCTATTATATCTCTAGACACAGGTTGAGGAACACTATTCTTATTTTTTCAGAAAAGCTAATTCCTATTCCTCCTTTATCCTTACCAAATTGAACATCAGTTAGGCAGGTGGACAAAGCCTTACCAGCTTCGAGCATTCTTTTGTTTCTCATCTGATTCACATCTAGTTTCACTTGTAACTCATTAGTCTGATGTTTGAGTTCATCTACCTGCTTCCTAAGCTCAGCTATTTCTAACTTAGCATTATCATACAGGATAGACTTTTGAGTGGCAAGGGCTTGGTATTTCTCTATATCTAGTTTCTGTGCTTTGACTTTCTCCTCACTCTTTTCCCATCTTCCCTTAAACGAACTTCTAGAACAATGCATATCAAATAATTCTATCTCACTATTCTTCCAAAGTTGTCTAAGGCCAGGAATTAAACGTGCACAAGTGGGATTAGTACATACCTTTGTGTTGTCGACCTCGGCGGCAAATGCTTCCTTGTCTTCAACCAGGTTCTCCGGCTCATCTCCTGACTTCTCCTCAGTGACCACAAATGCATGCTCCTCATCATCATCATTCTCCATCTTAGCAATCATAGTACGAGTTAGACTGAGTTCCTTTACCTGCGAAGCCCATTGATATTCCCCACAATCCTGCACAACCAAAGCCTTTGTCTCTTCCTTTCCTTTACCATCTCCAGCTTTCTTCTCTTCTGGTTTCTCCTTATTTGGCTTAGTGCATTCCCTTGCAAAATACCCGTACTCATCACAGTTAAAGCATCTAAGCTTGCTCTTATCAAAACCCATTATTATCTTATCCTGATCCTTCCAGACATTCCTTCCAGTTGTTGCCATAAACTTCTTGGCGCGGAAACTGCCATTGCCATTTTCCAGGAAACATCAAGCATTTCCACATCCTTAGGATTAATCTGGTTCAGTTCACCTGACAGCATCTCAGCAGGCACCAATGTTCCAGCCTTAAGGGCATGATAACTATTCATAAATCCCATTCCAAGTGCAAAGTTAGGATCATTTGTGGCATTTGCCTCATCAGGGTTGACCGTTCCACTAGAATTTGCTTGAGATCGAGCCACAAAAGCAGTTGACTTTGTGTTTGAACTTTAATCATTTGCAGACGAACTTCCAGCCTGTTTTGGGCCTACTTATTCAGATAGGAGAGCCTGATTCAGTTTTCCCGCCATGCTAAGTGAACTCAGATGATTCAGCTCTCTTTGTTTATCATCAATCATTTTTTACTTCAGTTTGTTAATTAGCTCATTAACAGTTAATTCATCCAGCTTGTTGTTGTCTTTGATTATTGACAATGTTGGTATTCCAGGACTTGGGCAAACTATTCAAGAGTTTCAGATTTTTATCTTCCAGTCCGGGTTCAACGTCGTAGCTTGACATCTCAGTAATTAAGGACACAAATCTTTGAACTTGAGCTTCAAAGGACTCTCCTTGAATGTGATTGAACAAGTTGAACTTCTGCTTCAGCATCTGCTTACGACTTGCCTTGATATCTGGATTTCCTTCATACGCCACCACCAGAGCATCCCAGAGTTTCTTTGCAGTCTTGTATTTCTTAAACCCTTGTGCAATTTCTGGAGTCAATGCCATAGTCATGATAGCATATGCTCTCTCTTCCTTGTTACATTTTTCCCAATCATCATCTGAGTATTCTGCTTCAGTCTTTACTACTCCAACTTTTCCTGCTTCAGTGTGAGTAGGAATGAATGGTCCATTGACAACTGATCTCCAAAGTCTCAGATCAACACTTTTCAAATGGTTCTGAAATCTGTATTTCCATTCAAGGAAGTTATCAGCAGATGTGAGTCTGGGAGGACGGGTAGTCGATCCAATCTCAAAGTCCGGTTTTTGGTAAATGTTAGGTTCAAAATGCATGTCGAAAGCTTAGGAAAATTAATGAAAAAGAAGTCTAAATTAGTTTCCGATGGTAAACACCAGTTTACGATATTGACACGCTGGTAGATCGAAAACACAATCGCAAACACCTCCGGGTCGTAAACTCGGTCGTGAACTCAGTTCCGATCGTAAACGTAGTCGTAAACAGCACCGAGTCGTAAACGAGGTCGTAAACTCCTAAAAATCGGATCTTGAAGTCGTAAACCCCTTTTTATCAATCGTAAACGTCCAAAGTTCGAGTCTTGATGTCGTAATATCGAATTTCGCGATCGTAAACCTTCAGAGATCACTGCTTGAAGTCGTAAACACCAAACCAATGAAGAACACCAGTCGTAAACAGCAAGAACAACCCAGAAATTGTCGTAAACACCAAAATAGCAGCAAGCTTCCACTTTTTCCAGCCAAACACTCGAATCTAATATCGTGGAACCTCGAATCAGACGATTCTTAGCTCTGATACCAATTGTTGGTCCCGAATCAACAATCGTTCATGATATCGTAAACACAAACCAGTGCGGAAACCTTGTTTATGAGAGATTCGACAAGAAGATGATGAAATAGACTTGATATGAGATGAAGAACAAAGCAACACAATCAAATCTTGAATGAAACTTGATCAATCTTCTATTAGAGCGAGTTCACGATCGGAAATACAAAAGATAATCACAAAATCGTAATCGAGAACTATTAGCAATCATAAACTAGTTGGGTATTTATACTACCCTTACACAAACCCTAATCAAAATCGTAAACCCACAAGAAGTCCGGCCTATCAAGCCCAAATCAGAAATATATTAAGCCCATGACCATGTAAGCCCACTTCTCTAATGTTCATGCCTCACTAAGTATAGCCCAACAAGTTTCAAGAATGACTCATGGATGCTGAGAAGCCCCTGTATGAAGGAAGTCGTACCTTCACAAAGTTATCTGCCTTGGTTCAACTACTGAACTTGAAGACTAAGCATGGAGCATCAGATAAGTTTTTTTAATAAACTTTTAGCTTTGCTGAAACAAATGCTACCTGAAGGTAATGAAATTATGAAAAATACATATAAGGCCAAGAAGATTGTGAAGTCAATGGGTGAAGGGTACACCAAGATACATGTGTTTATCAATGATTGTATTCTTTACAAGAAGGAGAACAAGGACCTAACTGTATGTCCAACTTGTGGTGAGTCCAGGTGGAAGGTGGATGAGAACACTAAGAAACTATACGACAATACTCCTGCAAAGGTAATGTGGTATTTCCCCATCATTCCAAGATTGAAACCACTGTTTCAAGTGAAAACCACAGCGGAAGATCTAAGATGGCATGCCACCAGTTCCAAAATACCCGATGTGTTACGCCACACATCAGATTCACCGGCATGGAAAGCTATAGCTGAAAGATATCCCGAAATCACTAACGATCCTAGAAGTCCTCGTCTTGGCATTTCAACTAATGGGTCGACGTGAATAGAGGCAACAGATATCACAGTGTGTGGTCGGTTTTTCTGTCATTTACAACCTTCCACCGTGGTTGTGTATAAAAAGAAAGTTCATCATGCTTTCGTTATTAATATCGGGAGCGCATGGAAACGATATGGATGTGTTTTTGGAACCATTGATTGATGACTTAGAGTTGTTATTTGAGGCAGGTGTGGAAAAATATGATGCGTATGCGCAAGAACAGTTTACTATGCGTGTAGTTGTTTTATGGACGTTTTGTGGTTGCCCGTACAGTGGATTCAATGGATGTGTGGTATGTCGGGAACAAACTAAATGCATTAGGCTTCCTTTCTCAGCCAAGCAGTGTTATGCTAGTCACAGAAGATATATACCACATACGCATGCCTTCCAAAAGCAAATAGAGGCCTTCGATGGTAAACAAGAGTTGAAATATGCTGCAGTTCCTATGACTGGGGAACAGATATACAACGAAGTTCAACATATCAGGAACAAATGGGGAAAGGGATTAAGGTGTACTGATTCAGAAATCCTAAAGACCTCAACCGGAAGAGGGGGGAAGATTGATAAGAGAAAAAGAAAGAACAAAGAGAAGCCACCATATTGGAAGAAATTCAATATATGGTTTTGAAGACTTAGATATTGGAGGCATAATAGTGTCAAACATTGCATTGATTTCATGCATATTGAAAAGAATGTGGCTGAGAGTCTTGTTGGAACTCTACTCAACCTTCCTGGAAAGATAAAGTATGGACTGAATGCTAGAAAGGATCTAAACTTTTTGTAGTTAAGACCAGAGTTGCAGCCTAAACAGAACAAGGCTATTGTTCTAAATTTTCTAGTTTGGTTAGTCTAAAGGATAAGAAACTTGTGGGGCTCAAGTCACATGACTATCATATGCTGATGTAACAGTTTCTGCCAATTACAATTCGGTCACTCATGCCTGAACTGACAAGATATGTTATTATCAGTCTCTGTTTTTTTTTTCAAATCAATATGCAACAAAGAGATCAACGTCGAAGAACTAGATAAATTTCAAGCAGATCTTTGTGTCACACTATGCCTGCTTGAGAAATATTTCCCGCCTCATATTTTGATGTTATGCTTCATTTAAAGGTGCACCTTACTAGGGAGGTAAAATTATGTGGCCTAATATGCTTTCGATGGATGTATCCTTTTAAAAGGTGTATGAAGGTAATTAAGGGTCACGTGAGAAACAAAACTTATCCAGAAGGGTGCATTGCTGAGGAGAACATTATAGAAGATATGATTGAGTTTCTCAGCGAATACCAAAAAAACATCACAACTATTGGTGTTCCAACTAAAAATCATAGCAGTGCGGATAGAAGTCCTGGGTCAGCTGGTAGATCAGTTGAAGTTTCTCCAGAGATCCTATCGAAAGCGCATTTATTTGTGTTGCTAAATACGCCTGAAATTGAGCATTATATTGAGTAAGTACTTTAGATATTAACTTTTTTTATATGTTTAATTAATTATAAAATTTTATAGATAACTTCAATTCATGTAATTGCAGAGAACACATGAAATTTTTGGAAAAGGAACATCCTGGTAGTAGACTAAATGAGCTGACTAAGAAGCAGAGCACAACATTTGGTAAATGGTTACGCAACAAGGTCAGCTAAATTTGCTTATTGTTTTAATTCCAAATGAACTGTAACTTTCCTAAACAACTAACCGGAGTTGTCCGGAACAACTTTATTTTCTATCCGGATGAACTGTAACCTTCCTGGTGAACTGAAACTATTTATTATTGTTTTAATTCTGGATGAACTGTAACTTTCCTGAACAACTGACCTGAATTGTCCGTAACAACTCTACTTTCTATCCGAATGAACTATAACCTTCCTGGTGAACTGAAACTATTTTTTTATAGTTTTAATTACGGATGAACTGTAACTTTCTATAACAACTGACTTGAGTTTTCCGGAACAATTCTATTTTCTATTCGGATGAACTATCACCTTCCTGGTGAACTAAAACTATTTTCTTATTGTTTTAATTCCGGATGAACTGTAACTTTCCTGAAAAACTGACCTGACGTGTCCGGAACAACGTTATTTTATTTTCGAAAGAACTATAACCTTCCTATACCTAATGAACTCTCCTGATGAACCTACTATGAATTTCATGTTGAAAAGGAGATGGCGGAGTCCCTAGAAACTATATCAGAGACCGTTAGGTGGATTTCACATGGTCCACACAGAAGCGTGAGGAAATATGAAGTATATGACATCAATGGCTATTCATTTCGTATAAAATCTCGAGACGGTAGGGTTTACCTGAACAGCGGGGTTGGTGTAGAGGTAAATGACATGCACATCTCTAACGAGGTATTAACCTATGGACAAAAACCTTACTATGGGGTTTTAAAAGAGATATGGCTACTAGAATACCATATTAAAAGCATCTCTCTATTTATGTGCGACTGGGTTGAGAATACACATGGGGTCAAAAAAGATAGTTTTGGTTACACTTTGGTCAAACTTAAAAGACTAGGTCACAAGGAGGACCCGTTCATTTTCGCATCACACGCACGAAAGTTGTTTTACATCAAAGACCACCTGGATAAAAAACTGCATATTGTCTTTATGACACCTCCCAGAAATTATAAAGATTATTATGAAGACGATGCCAATGAAAAATTTAGTACAGTAGTTTTTCCTCACAACGATAATGTATTGCCACCCATAGAAACATGTGACAATGTTTACCATATAGCTAACTGTACTGGAATGATATTAAGTGTTAATTGGTCATTGTAATGTTTTTGAATTTTAGCAAATTACAGTCTCAACAATATTTGTTTTTTTTATGTATTCTGGAATATTATAGATCTTAATTTTGAGTCAAGTGTTTCCTTTTTTTTATTGTGCCTGCAGGTCTCCTCTCTTTGACCAAACCAGAGTCAATAGAAGTCAAAATAAACAAACAAAATCAACTACTGCTTTAACAAACAAAATTACATATATAATCCAAAGGGTATGATTCCATTAATACATTGATCTATAAAATTACAACTGAAAAACTTCTAACTTAAAAGGGAGAAGAATCGGCTGAAGACAAATCCCTCTTTGCTTTCTCACATGGTCCACTAAAGAGATTGTCTGAATCATCATAACGGCTACTTGCTACTGATCAAGTGAAAAGAGAGAACAAGTCCATTTTTGCTTTCTCACATGCACTTGCTTCAGATCAAAAGGGAGAAGAAGCTGCTGTAGAAAAATCAGGTTCATGGGGCCAAAAGGGAGAGAAGCACCTGAAGAATATAAGTGCTTCAAACCTCATCATGTGCCCTTACTGCTAACTGTTATAAAATTATACAATAACTAAAAATCTGCTCTCAGTAAAGCATTTGTATGAACCATTAGAGACTCCTCGTCTCCATGGTTTCCACAATAACTTAAAATCTGATCCCAGGAGATACAGATCTTTCCCTGCACAAGAAAAAATTACAAAATCTGAGACGCAAATTTCAATCGAATTTCAGTGGCGAAGATGATAACTTACCGTTTTCCATATATGGATGACGCCAATTCCACATTTTTTGCCGGCGATGATAGACGAAAAACAGAGAGATAGAGACTGGGAGAAAAGGCGCATGGTAGAGATGATGATGAAAACTGGTAGAGAGATAAGTATATATCGATACTCGAGGGGCGTGGTAGATGGAGATTTGAACGATAAAGTAAATGAAAAAGTAAATGAAAAAGTAATGATTACAAGTGCCGTAGACTGTTTGTCTTCTTTTAGCCACCCAAAATTATTATACCATGACCATTTGTCATAATTTGTCACGCAATGAATGTTTAATATAAGTGGCCATATCACAAGATAATCAAACATGATAAACATAACAAAATAAAATTATAAAATATTGTTCTTAATTTGGTCATAAACATATACATCAATTAATTAATAATTCGGATCACTGCAATCTTTGGATATGTATCCTGAACTTGCATCGTCATCATCACCATCACGTCCTTCTTCGGATTTGTTTGCAGGATCTTGAACCCAATCGGCCACCGTATCCTTCACCTTTTGTTGAATGTCATTCCCAGAATCATTCCCATCTTTGTTAATCATGGGAATTTTACTCAATTTTTTGAGAAAGTTCATATCATGAGATCCCACAAATTCAATCACAGAAAAAATTTTACTCTCTTCTGTATTCATGTATTTCACTTCAATCTGGTTAGTAGAACTTAAATACTCCCAAGATTGGACAATTTCATCTTCTTTATCGTCTTCATCTTCTTCGGATACAAATTCATTGAATTTTGCATCAAGGACACAGAATAATTTCGTTGCCTCAACAGAGTAGGCAAAACAATCAGGAATCTTCTGCACATGGAGTTGCCTCAGGATGTTCTCATCGTTATTTTTAATAACAGATTTGTGGGACTTGAAGGATCTTCTTCTCCAGTTACTGTAAACCAAAAAATACGATTATTCGTCACATACTAGTAATTAAGGGAGCGTTGATTATCGGTCATTTGATACTAGAATTGGTGTAAACGAATTGGTGTAGAGAATTTGAGATCAATAAAGGGATGGCGGTAAAACAAAATAACAATGATGATTATATATAGGGTAGCAGATTTGAACACGCTCGAATTGGTGTAAACGAAAAAGCGTGTTGTTTTAGAGGGAAACAAATCGTCTCTTTTCGCCACACGTTTAATATTTTATCGTGACCATAAAATAGATTTTTGTCACTCACAACCTACCATATAGTCACGGTTAATATATGTGGCCATAGGTAATAGATTTTTGTCACTCACAACCTAATAACAGTGGCCATATGTACTAGCTTTTAACCACATAACTAAGTAAAAAGTGTGGTCATTGCTCACATTTAGCCACGCATAATATATACTTAATAGTTTTGTTTTATTTAATTTACTAAGTAATAAAATCTACTCTTCCGTCACACAACATTATTTAAGCGTGGCCATACATTTCTTTTCGGTCACACGAATAAAAAATCATAAAAATTATGTGGCCGTTTGCTGTATTTCGCCACTCTTTTTTAAGTGTGACAAATAAGTGCCACATGTTTTTGTAAAACACTGGCTAAAGCCACTGCACCTGATTGTTGTTATCACATAAACAAAGAACATACGTGACTAAAAGGGTCCAAAGGCTATATATTTGGCCACGGGTACAAAATACGTGTGGCTAAAACTAGTGTTTCTTACCTTTGGCCACGTTTTATTCAAAACATTGGCTAGGTGTTTTCGAAAAAACCGTGGCTAAAGCCACTCTTTGACGTAGTGGTAGATGGAGATGACCACCTCGTCCTTGACGTGTAGGGCCAAGGCCCTAACATCCCTCGGATCATTGGTGAATGGAACCAGTCCATAATCGAAAGACAACCCTGGGATCCTCATGTAAGGGTCGAAATTGTTCAAGTCATAACCTAGGTCAGACACCATTTGACCTAGGTCATCGAAAGAGAAGGACGTAATCTCCACATCATCGAAGTAGCGAACCCTCCTATCAATGTATTTTATCCGCCCATTGAGGCTCGCAAAATATCCTTAGTAATAGATCACCAAAGTAAACAGACTAAAATCTTCACCTGTCCAAGAAAATAACCAAATCAGAGACGCGAATTCAACATTAAAGCATTCGAATTTCAGTGCCTTAGATTATTACTTACCGTATTCGGGGCTATCATTCACATTCATATGATGCAAATGCCATATTTCAAAGGGTGATGATAGACCAAAAAAAGAGAGAGGTGATGATAGACCAAAAACAGAGAGAGAGATAAATGGCGTATATGGTGATCATGATGATGATCGACAACTAGTTATATCCAAAACTCGAGGTGGTAGATAGAGATTAGACGTCAAGTAATCATATATATTCGTTTTCGCCTATTCATATGTCTTCTCCGCTTCATCTTTTCAAGAAAACAAATCGTTTCCTTTCGCCACGCATATTATATTTTACTGTGACCATCACTTATCTTTGTCACTTACAATAAATAAGCAAAGGGCATGAACATTGTACTATTTAGTCACACAACCTAATATAAGTGGCCATATGTACTAGCTTTTAGCCACATAACTAATTAAAAACAGTGGTCATTGCTCTCATTTTCCACGCATAATATATATTTAACAGTTTTGATATATTTTAATTTACTAAGTACTAAAATCTACTCTTCCGTCACACAACATTATATAAGCGTGGCCAAAGGTATCATATATATTCGTTTTTTGTCACATGAATAAAAAATCATTAAAATTATGTTGTCGTTTGGTGCATTTCGCCATTCCTTTTTTAAGTGTGACAAATAAATACCACATTTTTTTGTAAAACAGTGGTTAAATCATCTGCACCTGATTGTTGTTGTCACATATACAAAAAAAAATGTGTGGCTAAAAGGGTCCAAAAGCTATATATTTGGCCACGGGTACAAAATATGTGTGGCTGAAACTAGTGTTTCTTACCTTTAGCCACGTTTTTTTAAAACAGTGGCTACGAGTTTTAAAAAACAGTGGCTAATGGGCGTTTTTACGCAGTGTTTCTTTTCTTTCAACTCATTGATTGATTTTGTAATCACGACCGGAGGAGGAACAGTTTTCTCAAAGACTTTCTGAAAGTTTTCATCTTTACACAAAAAGATTGTGAATTTATGACGTTATTCAAGTTCCGATTAACATCAATCACTTCAAATTTCAACTCAGAGATTTTCTGTTGCACTTCAGAAAGTTTCTTCTCTGTAACGATCAACTTCCTTGACACTCTATTGGTTTCAGACTTTTGCATCCTCAAATTCTCCAACTCATCAAACAACTCCTTTCTTATCTTTTCGAGTCAATTCAGTCTTTGCATCTATCAACTTCGTGTTATCTTCTTGATGACTCAATTCTTTGGTAGTAAGATCATCATTATCTTTTTGAAGTGTTTCAAGCTTTTGGATTTAGAAAATAAATCTTTGAAATCTGCATCAATATCTGCTGCTTCTTTCTTCCATTTCGCAACCTCCTTTGATAACACACTATTCTCCTCGGTCAATTTTGAAACTTCTGTTATCAACTTTGCGTCAAGTATCTCGAAGACTTTCATATTTTACTTCAAAATATTCATATGTTGCAGACATGCTTTCAAAATTCTTCTTACACAACTCCAATTCTTCTTTTGCACTTCTACACTCTTCCGAAAATAAATCATTCTCTTTTACTAACTGAACAATACATTTGTATTTCAAAGAACAGAACTCGCACATTGATTCATAACCACAAATCAGATTCACTATAAGTTAAATTTTCATCAATTGATGTTATTATTGCAATAAAAGTTGATTGAGTATCAAATTTCTTTTCCCAATCATAACCTTCATCAACTTGAGTAACCATTGCTGATTTGTTTGAATTATTACTTGAATCTTTTGAATCTTTATCATTCTCACCCTTGGATTGTTTGCATTCATGGGCAAAATATCTAAAATTCGAACAATTATAACATTTCACCCTGAACTTGTCAAAACCAATCTTGCCTCAAGAGTTAAGATCTTTCCTTCCTGTTTTACTCAGAAACCTCTTCACTCTTCTTACTAACATTGCAAACTTCCAATTAAGATCCATTTGTTTTAGATTATCAAGGCCAATTTAATAACAGTCTTAATCTACTAGATCTGCAGTTGGCACACTCCCAGTAACAAACCCTAAAATAAGATGAAATCAACGCTGAAATCAGAGTCATATATTCTTCAGATGCTTTCACAGAAATGCACTCTGACTAGCTTGACTTGGAATTGTAACATTACAACCTTCATAATGATTTTGTGAAGAATTGTTTGCCCCAAATATGTTTCCAGCTAGAAACACCATTGCGGGTGATGAACTAACATTTGCATTGGCTTTTGCATTGATACTTGCAGCATTCTGACCATAGTAAATCTCTGGATTCTGTAAGAGTGCGAATGATTTGTTTGTTTTCAACATCTCCAACTCACGGGCTTGTAATTTTCTAGTTAGTTCATGAAATGTCAATGTTGAGAATTCTTTATCTTAAGTTAACACTAGCACATAATTTTCCCATTTACTTGGTAAAGCTTCCAATATTTTCTCCTTTAGTTCATCCTCTTTTTTTTCTATATCTACAACTTCCATCTCAATGATCAAATGAGCAAATCTTAAAACCAATGCAGTAATGTCATCATCAGGATAATGTTTGAAATTATCAAACTCTTTATTGAGAACCTTCCTCTTGCTCTTTTGTATTGATCATTCAAACCTTAGCTTGAACGCATCCCACAATTGTTTAGATTTGGTGAACGTTTTGAATTGATACAAAACTTCTTTCGTAATGCCATAGTAACAATCTCGCAGCTTTCTTCTCCTTTTGATAAAGCTTCATTTCTTCTAAAGTAAGATCCCTACGCATCTTTGGCTCACCATTTTCTTGAGGGTATGTGTAACCTTCCACAATTGTAAACCACAAATCAACATCATTGGTTCTAACATAAGCTTCAAACATTTTCTTCTAATTATGATAATCCTCCAATTTCATCTACTTGGGTACTTTCTGGCTTGTACCAATTTTGTTGTCGTAATTGAGCATTGCTTGCATCGTGGTTTGAACAGCTGCAAAGGCTTGGAAATCGTTCATCTTGAATTTTGTATTATTCAGTCTCACCGAATGAGATAACTATTACAGAATAAAACATAACTACTGAATGAGAAATATTCAGCCGAATGAACATTTTGACCGATTTAAGAATTCAATTGAATGAAATAAGGTGACCAAATGAACTGAATGACCGAATGAACTTGATTGTCCGAATGAGATGATTCGAAGAATGAGAATAAGAAAATGAACTAGCAAATGACACTGATTTGGCGAATGAGCCTTATTGGGTGAATACAGCTGGCCAAATGAACAGAAAATGATATTTTATAACTATTGAATGATGATCGTATGATGACCAAATGATCAGCGTATGAAACTAGAAACTCATTCGGTGACACTATTTTGAGCAAAAATCACAAAATTTGATGAATTTGATGAAAATGATTTTAGAAAAGTTATTATAAAACAAATTTAGAACTTTTTAACATGTCAAATTTGCAAAATAGTCACTTTGAAAATTCAGATTATAAAAAATCTCAAAATTTGATGTTTTTCACTGAACACAGCAACCTGGATGCTCTGATACAACTTGTAACCGGTGTGAAAGGATCTTGTTCAGTGTATCAAGCTTGAAATGAGTCCAAAACAATAAATAAAGTGTTTGTTTTATTGAAACCGAATTGCACTGACTTACAGATTGCCAAATGACAAAACACACACTTAGACCGAATGACAAAAAGTCTTGAATGAGTAGGATGAGCTCCCTATTTATAGTAGGGCCTGCCACAGAATGAGATGCCCACCGAATTACTTCATTCGATGGTCATTCGCCACTCATTCGTTGGCTCTCATTCTCCCACATAAAACACAATGACTCAAACCGAACACTCTAGTCACTATTATAGTAATGACAAGATATATCATACGGCACATGGACTATAAACTAACCGGATAGGTTTTGCCAAGAGTTTGGAAGTTAATAGAGACACGAGGGGAAATAGGATTAAATAGAAGCCTCCCGACATTCATGTAGGAGGTAAATTAGAGGTTGGTTGAGTGAATAAGTTCGTGGAATACTCGGTTGAGTCCAAGTTGTAAATTTATGATTTATTCATTTGATTTGATTCTTGTATGTTTTTTTGTTTACGTTTTTGTGTTTTTTGGTGTTGACAGGAAATTCAAGAGGTTCAACATTATGCAAATATGTTTGAAAGAGTCCAAGTATGTTTCTTGATGATTTGATAAGTTAGAGCAGAGTTTTGGGACAATTAAGTAGGATTTTCAAAAGAGAGAGAAAAATTTTACAGTCCAAAAATTGGCCTTGGACCCTTGAAAATATCACTCCAAGTGTATCGCTTGGAGTGATGGGTATTGTAGGCGATAGGCCTAATAGCTTAAAAATATATTTAAATCATGTTGATCCATTCTTGCAATCTTGGTTCCAGGTAAACACCATTTCTAATTTTTTTTCTTTTATTTTTCTTTCGTCTTTATTTTATAATTTTGTGATTTTATTTGTCATGATTCGTGTCTAACGTTCGTGTTGAGTCTGTGGGTCGTGTTTTGTGTCAAGTTGCAGGGCCCGACGATAAACATGCATACATGATCAAGGATATAAATTGGAGGGCGAAGGAAAAACCTTTCTCGAGAACATCATCAACGGAAACAGGGGAGTTTTTTCCTTTTATATAATTTTTTTTGTAAAATTTTTTATCTTTGTGTGTGTCCTTATTTGTGTTCATTTTTTTCGGCTCACATTGGGGACAATGTGTTGTTTAAATGTGGAGATGGGAAGACATCGTCTTGATTCCGTATGTTTTTATTTTTAGGTCTTTGAGAAGAAAAAATTAAAAAACAAATCCCAAAAATACAAAAACATTTTGAAAATTTTGAAAAATGTTCTTGATTAAAGCTGCAGATAAATCGGAAATGATAGTACAATCAGGGATCGGTTTTCTAATTAATGTGCTGAATTGCTAAATAATTGATAATGAATGTTGAAATCGTAGCTAGTTTTCGATGTATCGGTAGGCCCAGCCAGCTTAAAGCTTAAATATCCTTATGTGTTAATAATTGAAATAATTTGATCATTAATTAATAAAAATCAGGATACATTAGTGGGTTCCCGCCTTAGGTAGATTGATGATTCTGAAACTGTCAAAAATAGGAGGATAGGACCTTAATATTTTCATATATGTATATCTTTTAAATATATTGGCATGCCATGATCTTTTTACGTGAGAAAATTAGAGAAATGGTAGCGCCCCGAATTCACATTCCATGAGCTAAGTATATATGTTAGATAGCTTAGCCTATGTGTTAGCCTTTGGGATGGTGACTTGAAGGACTTTCACCACTGGGTTAGGTTGTTTGTGCATCATTAATTAAAAATGAACTTAATACCCTATGTGCTAATGGTATCTAGTAGGTTGTACCACTAGGTGAAGTTCGAATCAACTTTAATTGCTCATATAAATATCACCCCTTTATCCATCCATAATTCACTATTTTTTAGATATATATGTATATATATATATATATATTTAAATATTAGGGTGGGAAAATATAAAAATAGTTTAAACTCGGGCCTTGAATCGTTGAGACGACAATAGGTTGATTTGTGACATGTTTGTGTGGGATCAATTAGGTTGAATGATATAGTAGGAAAAGAATAATTAATTTGATTAGTTTGGGGCTATACGGTCAGTGGATGGGTTTAATTGGATGGAAATACCGATAATCGAGCTAGGCTAGGTGTTATTGGTAATTGAAATTGGAACTTGAATAGTTACGAAGTTGGCATCTGGTGCCCTGGTTATGATTCCATTATAGTATTTTTTGAGGACAAAAGATGAGTAAGCGTGAGGATGTTTGATGTGTTGCAAAACACATCTAGTTTTCCCGTGTATTTTGAGTCGGTTTTTTTTATCTATATTACGTGTTTTAAGTCTTTTAATTGTGTCTTGTGTTTAATTAGGTCAAGTTTGCTCAAATGTGCTTTAAGTAATTCTATGGTAAATGGAAGTTGAAGGACTTGCATGGTAATTAGAAGAAAGTTCGAGGGCTGAAAATGGAAATTATGTGAAACACCCATGCAAGCGTATCGCTTGGATCCAAGCTTCATTACAAGCGATACGCCTGGTTCACTGGTCAAGGAAAGTCAAAGGGGGTGAAAGCCCAACTAATTTGTCGTGTAGTGGCTCTAAGCGATACTCTTGGAGCACTCGGTCAATCTAAGCGATACGCTTAGAGCGTATTAATCTGTAAACCCTAAAAATTGCATATAAAATCATAGCGAAGGGGTTTACTTCGGGATCTTCAACACATTTCCGACCCTAGAGGACTTTGTGGACGAACTTTAGAGCAGGAGAAGGCTAGGATCAAGGCGGAATCATCCTGGTTGAATCATTCGACTACAATTCGGTGGTTCGGGTTCTTTTCTATTTCTTGTTTTCTTGTGATTGTTGACCTAAATCCATGATTGCAACTCAAGCTTTGCACTTTATGATTATTTCTGGATTTCTAATAGTGGTAGGCTAAATTTCTAGCGCCACCTAGACAAAAGATGATGAACTGATGTTAATTGCTTTGTTCGGTTTTATGACAATTTTATGATGGTTTGATGCTCTTTAAATCCCTTTAATTTTCTGCAATTGAAAGCACATGAGTATTGATTTTAGGGTTTTGATCATTAGTTAATTCTTGTCTAGCTTGTGAATGTCTTTCAGTTTGAGTTAGGTAGTTCAAATGCATGACTATATGTTTGACAATAGAATGTGATTTGCCTAATCAGTGATCATAGTATTAATCAATTGTTATTGTCTTAAAATACCCTATCTAGAAATTTTGAGGGGTGATAGATTGGTCGGGTAATCAGGTTGGTTCATTGGTCTTAGGTTAAAAATCTTGAGAAGAAAATTGCTTAGGGTTTATATTTAATCTGTTATTCCGTGTCAGTTGTAGTTGTGACCATCCGTCTTTTCGAGACTTTTCCTCGTTGAAATAAACTTAAACCAATATAAATGTCACGAGTACATTTATTTTTACTAATATAAATGTTATGTGAACATTTATGTGTTGACTTATGTTGACCATAGCAACTAGGGTTTGTGTAACCATCACTATACGAGCATGCACTTGAGTTTTATGATTTTATGTATATCATATCCTATGATTTTATGCAAGGAGATTTATGATTTTATGACCTTGTTTTTATGAGAAGCGCTTTAGGATAGTGTAACGGAAATGATATTTCAAAGTACATGACATCTTATGTGTATAAAATATAATATTAGGTTTCAAAATAAATTAAACCTTGAGGGGTTTATACGCACATGTAGAAACTAGAGGGTTTAATTGGTATTTAACCAAAACTCAAATTAATGAGATTTAATTACAACTTTTGCAACCTTTGTTCACCGCTTTGTTTTGTCCGATCATCATCCCCGGTCGGTTACAAGATCCTAATCGACCATGTGGTGTGGTAGTGGTGTGGTTGCCACATAGGCAATAACTAGACCACATGGAATTACCACACACATGGTAGTATACCCATGTGGTGTGGTAAATTTTTTTATTATTATTTTCTTCTTTTTTTTTAACCTAAATAAATGTTTGTATTTAATATAATAAAAAAAAAGAATATGTGTCAAAGGATGAATGGCTGAAATATGGAAAAGGGCTTCAACTCCAGATCAATATTGGCGTGGTCTTTTCCACGCACATCCTTCACGCACATCTTCACGCAGACTTCATGCATAAAGGGGATGGGGGAGCACGCCATGATGTGTGTGTCATGGGTGATAACGCCACCCATACCGGGTGGAACCACACCAAACCCAATCGTTAACTCCTTGAAGACCCGCAATAAAACCAGCGAGAACACCACCCTCTCTTTCTTTCGCTCTAGGTTTTGCTACCGTACATCATCATCGGCGGAACATCCGACCACCCACAAGAGCCACATGAATATAGCAGTTTTCGGACACCCGCGCTGCCGTCAGAAACCACCATGCAGCCACTGTTAGTTGTTGTACAAGTCGCATCGCGGCCGAAACCCGCTTCAGTTCGAGTCTCGGTTTGGATCCCCACGGTTTGTGCTCGACGTTCGTTTCACATTTAAGGTATGTATTTGATCTTGTAGTTGATTATAAGATTTATCATGGCACATCGATCTTGTCTGGAAGGCTTCTGCAAATGCAAATCGTTATCTTTTTTTGACATCAATGGAGGTCGGATAGGTTTAGGGTTTTAGATGAGAAAGATGAGACCTGGTCGCGAATTGATAAAAAAATCGAATTCAATTTTAAAACCAAACATCATAGTTAGCCCAATGGCTAAGGCTCACAAGTCCTGTCCTAGGTGTCGCCGGTTCTAATCTCGTCCAACACAGACTTTTTTATTATTTTTCTAAAAACCAGATTCCTTGTTCACCAAGTATACAAAACCAGTTTTCCCTGATCTTAAGACAAGCCAGGCATCTAGCCTAGTGGTTTGGGTGCGGGCATGTAAACCAGAGGTCACAGGTTCGAACCGTTGACCTCCGGTTTTATTATTCTATTTTATTTCTTGTTTTGTGAACTTTTTCTTGACCCAAAACCTATCACGGTCATTGGAAACGTTGTTGAAAATAACTTAGCTAGCTATTGATATATTATCTTGAAAATAGCTTAGCTAGCAATTGATATATTATCCGGATTTTAAACTGAACCTGAACATGAACTTGAATTGTTGATTGAACAGTCAATCTTAAACTGAACTTGAACTGTTTTTGAACTGATAAACCCGTGAACTCACCAACCTTTGTGTTGTCACTTTTTAGCATGTTATTTCTCAGGTTGTGGATGTTCGAGTATCACGAGTACGCATGCATGAGTCATTGAAACACTTTTAGCGTCTTTGGACGAGTCACGTCACCTTCGGTGACGATGTTTATGTTTAAATACTTTTATTGTATTTATGCTTCCGCATTTGTAAAACTTTGAGTTTATATTTTAATAAAATATGAAACGTTGTTATTAATTATTGGTCGTTTGGTGTAACTAATGGACTGCGATCCTGTTTGTCACACTCTATGCGGTGGTGTTCCGCGCATGGGATTTTTGGGGATGTGACAGTATTAACTAAAGGTAGCTCCTGCTACTGTAGGGTTCCTTGGATTATTTCTAGGGTTTCTCTTAGGTAGTTGATCTAAGAAGGACCGAGAGGAGAATCGGTTGTCCGAGTGTTAGAGTTATCGGTTAGGAAGGACCGAGATGAGCACTAACTAACCATTAGGCGTATTCTAGTCTTTGGGTATTCTATCAGGAACATCCAGAGAGTGATTCGGGGGCTCATAGGGTTTTTATAAGTTGTGTGTTGAAACGAGGTTGCGAGCTAACCTTTAACCTCGTTTACTCTTATGCGGAAGCGGGTCGTTGAGCTTTGTGTACTCGTCTTTTATAACAAACGAACATCCAGAATGAACCATCAGTAGTGTTGAGATGTTTGACACAATAATGAGACCAAGAAGATGTATATTGAAGAACATGATAAACAAAGTGATCGTAGGATTATATTGATAACCGAATGATTACATAATACTGTAGGTCCTAAAAAATACCCGAACACACGATATTTGATCGTGAATGAGTGCGGAATCCTCAAACACGATTGATCCAAGAAACAAGTAGAAGAAAATAGATTCAATCTAAGATAAAGATTGAATCTTGAATGAAAACCCTCTAACTTGGAAGCTGATCGGAAATAGAAACCAAGAAGAAATCGTAAATAGTATCTTGTATTTGAAAAGCTTGAATCATAAACACATACATGAGAGGCTTATATAGCCTTAACAAAATCGCAAACCTAGTTAGAAGCCCACATGGCCCAATCATAATCACTAACTAGCCCTATATCTAATAAGCCCAAACACAAAGCCCACTAATGTTCATGCCTTAATAATAATAGCCCTACAATCTTCCCCTTGGCATGAACCATTAGACCACTTCACGGCAGCAGCAAGTCAAATCTGAATGAGGTTTGAACGTTGTTAAACCACCATCCCTTTTCTACAATCTTCTTAGCTGCTCCATCGAAGATGCCAACCCTTACAGCATTTACCATATCAGTCTCGTCTGCAAGAATGGGTTGGGTGGCCAGAAGCTTTATATCTCTTTCACCAAATCGAAGAAGATCCACCGGGTCATAAAATCGGAATTGACGCATCGGTTTACAGAGAACCACCACCTCATGTGTTGTTGGATCGTAGTACCAGCAGTCAAAGTTTCGTACCAGTGTTCCATCCTCGATCTCATCCAACATGTTGATGACCCTAGTGCGCTTGGTCGGTGGCCTCCGTACTTCTCCAATTGGCTCCCCTGTCACAAGGTCAGATCCTGTCTCTCTCCATCTCACTTCTTTCAGCTCAAAATCCCTGAAATCATTCTGCATGTGGCCCAGCAGGTTATCTCTGATCTGATTTCCCTCTGGTCCATTCCATCTGTTGATAAATGGAGCTCTCAGAAGTTTCCTTATCTCAGGCTCAGTCCAGGAGTGGAATTGAGCACGTGATTGGTAGTACTCCACTGGACTGTAGCCGTCACGGATAACAGCAAAGATCTTCTTCTCCATGTCGTAGTGCCAGCATAGGATTTCCTCACAACTCCCATGCTTATCAATTGAGCTTCTGCCAACGTCGATGGTGTAAAGAATGGGAGCTGGTCCTTGGAAGAACTCTCTGAACCAGTTCTCGTGTCCTTCAGGGGCTTTGGAGATAACTCTGCCACTTCGGGCGTAATCTGGCATCTCCATATTCTCATCACCATCGTCTGTCTCCACAGCTCCTGCAGCTTGTGATGAACTCTGACCGGAGGCACCTGTGTTGCTAGGCCCTGCACCATCGGTCAGTTCATTAATCTTCCTTCTCAGGCCCTTTATCATATTGAAAAGAGATTCCATTCTAGCCTTGTCTGCCTTCTCAAACTCTCTCATATATTTGCTATTTGCCTCCTCCTTCTCTCTCAAACGCTGATTTTCCTCCATGAGAGCCTTGATCTCATTTTGTCTCAACCTATTCTGAGAGATCAGGAAGTTAATCTGAGGATCAGCACTAATCCTCAGATCAACTGGAAGCTCAGCAGTCATCAAAGGGCGAAAACCTGGAGCAGCGAGAGGTTGGCTTGTCGCGGTAGAGAGGCTTATTCTGACCGGACTTGGAACAACGAAGGTGCTATCAACCTCCAGAAATTGCCTATCTTCACGTACAGGGCTTTGCACGTTCAGAATCGGACTAATGTGCTGCACAGGGGCAGGTTGATCATTGACACCTTCAGTCTGTGCAAGAGACGGTTGCTCCTGGAGTGCTTCATTAACAGATTCTTCTTGACCACTGGCACCCGCAGAACTGGGTCCAGTTGGTTCCACAATCATTAGGCTTGAGCTGGTCTTGGTGAATCTGAACCGTATGCTCCTAGGATCAATTTTCTTTCGTGGAGATGGTTCACGAGCAGGGACGGGTTCTTCCACGAAGGCTTCATCAGTGTTTAACTCCAGCTCAGGAGGTGTATCATCACTGCCAGATGACCCAATCATATCATCTCTTGATCTTTTATGGGTTAGCGGCTCCAAGTCTCCATAAATATCATCTTCAGCTAAATCCTGGCCAGTGAGGATGTCATCCATTATATTTTCTTCATCGGATGGAATGACATCATCTTCTTGAACATTGACAGCTGGAGTGGCTTCAGCATCTTGATCTTCTGCCACAATGGCATTCACAGCTGGCTCATCAGCCACTGGCTCATCTTCCTCCATCACTTGTTCACGGGCTACCTCTGGAAAGGCACCACGTTTAACCCATTCCAGCCTACCTTCATACATGTATTTGCCACCTCTATCCTGAGTCTGAAGACCAAAAACACCAGCATCCATCACCTTTACATCCAGTTTCTGTATCCTTTCCTCAATCATTGGATATTTCAGCATGACCACCATCTGCACGAATCTTGGTGTCATCAAAAACTGCTCACGAGCACCCAAGTTAGCATTCCCGATCCAATCCAGTAGCATCATCTTGGAGAAGTTGTAATTCCAATCAAGGGCCAATGCCACAAATGCAGTGCCGTGGACTTTGTTCAGTTGGTCAAAGCTTGTTCTCTTGCCCAGAAATGATTTCTGCATGAAATGGGCAAGGCACCTCCAGTAGTGCGGCAGCTGCTTTTTCATGATAGGTGGGAATCTGCCTTCATATCCCAGTAGTTGTGCACCTGCCAGAACGGCTTCTCTAGGGTAATCAACCGGATCGGTAGCACGATCGTTGATATTCAGGCCACTTCTAATATCATCTTCCAGAATGACCACCTGACGGTTCTGGATGGTAGCAGTGATTCTCGTCTTATCAGCACTCGCCCGTGCAGTACCCCAGAATTCTCTTACCAGCATCTCATCAATCAATACACTCGTTCTTAGTGCATGGTTGATCTTGCAGACGTTCATTCCCGCCACCAGAGAGTAAAATAGATCCATGTGATGCTCTGGTGGGTCTTCCAGGAAAGCTGGTATACAGTGATCATGATCAAATTTGATTGGTTCGTCAATAACATTTCCTGCCATATGATGTCTGGCCTGCTTGCTGTCAAGTACATTAGTGATCCAATCATCGACCGATACTGGAATTCACTCACTGACTCCCCGTCAAGATCCGCTGACAGGAGTGGTCTGGATGCCATGGGAGTGGCGATGGGCTTGCAATCCTGCATCTTGAATTTGTCCAGAATCTCATTCACATACTTCTCCTGATGAATAAGAATCCCGGAATCATTCTGCTTGACTTGAAGTGCAAGAAAGAAACTCATCTCGCCTTGGTCACTCATCTCAAACTTTTTCTTCATGATCTCCTCAAACTCGGTGCACAATTCTTCGTTTGTCGATCCGTAGATAATATCATCTACATACACTTGCACCATAATTATGTCTTCTCCCACCCTTTTCCTGAACAGTGTTTGATCAACGACTCCTCTTGTATATCCATTCTCCACCAGGTGATTGGACAACGTTTCATACCAGGTTCTAGGAGCTTGATGCAAACCGTACAAAGCCTTATCCAGCAGATAAACATGATCTGGATTTTCTTCATCTATGAACCCTGGTGGTTGAGCAACATAGACTTCCTCGTTCATCTCTGCATACAGGAAGGCAGTCTTCACATCCATCTGATGTACGGTAAAGTTGAGATACGAAGCTACAGCTAGAAAGATCCGAATTGCTTCCAATCTTGCCACCGGAGCGTAAACCTCATCATAGTCGATACCCTGGACCTGCCTGTGCCCTTGTACTATCAGCCTCGCTTTGTTTCTCACAATGATCCCCGAGTCATCCTTTTTGTTCTTGTACAACCATCTCGTGGGAATCACCTTCTTGTCTTCTGGCCGCTTCACAAGACGCCACACTCCCAGCTTTGAAAATTGATTGAGTTCATTGTGCATGGCCTCCATCCAGTTTGGATCTTTCAGAGCAACCATCACATTGGGAGGTTCTATCTGGGAGATGAAACAAGAAAACATACAAAAGTTGATGTGTCCTGTTCGGCTTCTTGTGGTGACACCCGCTGTCACTGGCCCAACAACATTACTCAGTGGATGATCCTTGTTGATTCTGCTCTCTTGGACTTCAGGCACTGAAACATTAACAGGCAGATTAGTATTAACAACATTTTCAGACATACCTGAGCCTTGAGAATCCACTGGAGCATCACGTGTCCCTGAACATTCTGGAATATCAGCAGTTGCATTCCGAGACGGTTCAGCTGATGCTCTATCCACATGAGGTCTTATATCAGCACTGGGAGCTACAATGTCTTCTTCTTCGCCCAAATTGTGGAAAACATTCGAGAAATTAAATCCCTCAAACAATGATCCATAGTCGAAGATCCAATTAGGTCCAGTTCCCGCATCAGTAGGATTGTCCTCCATCCAATCTACATTGAATGCCTCAATGATCACCCCCGTGGTCTTGTTGTACACACGATAAGCACTATTTGCTGAATAACCAACAAAATAGCACTCATCGGCTTTTGCTTCGAATTTCCCTACATCGGACTGGATCAGCACCGTGCATGGACATCCAAACGTCTTGAAGTAACCCACCTTCGGTTTCTCTCCATAAATGATCTGATATGGAGTTTGCTCGTGACGCTTGTTCAGAAGAACTCTGTTTTGTACATAACAAGCGGTATTCACAGCTTCTGCCCAAAAGAAGATTGGTAATTTTGCTTCACACATCATCGTTCTAGCTGCTTCGATGAGTGTCCTATTTCTTCTTTCGGCAACTCCATTCTGCTGAGGAGTATAAGGAGCACTGAACTGCCTTTCAATCCCCTTTTCACCACAAAACATATTCAGCTCAGCATTCTTGAATTTTGTCCCATTGTCAGATCTGATTGCCTTCACTCTTTTATCCAGCTGATTCTCAATAAGAGTCACAAACTGCTTTACTAGGGCCGGAGTTTCGTACTTGTTTGACAAGAAAAAGACCCATGTAAATCGCGAGTAGTCGTCCACTATCACGAGGCAGTATGAGAACTAGCTGACACTTTGTACCTGCATAGGACCAAACAAATCCATATGTAAGAGTTGAAGCACAGAAGAGACAGAATTTGCAACCTTTGGACGATATGGCAGTTTGTGCTGCTTCCCCTTAGCACATGCCACGCACTTCTCCACTGAAGTGAAATCTGTGATCGGAAGGTTTCTGACATGCTCTCCTTTAGCCAGCTTGGATAAATTCTTCATGTTTGCATGTCCCAGACGACGATGCCACAACAATGCAAGATTTTCATTCTGTTTTGATATAAGGCAAGCTTCTTCTGATGAAGGAGGATTGCTCAAGTTGAGAAGATATGAGTTTGAACGTCTTGGAGTGCGCATAAGTACACACTCCTCGGGTATCTTCACACCTGGTTTCAGAATAATACACTCCTTCTTATTGAACATCACAGAAAAGTCTCTGTCACAGATCTGAGAAACACTCAGCAAACTGTGCGACAGTTCCTCCACATAATGAACGTCAGAAAATGACAGATTACCGCTCCGCACCACACCTTTCTTACTGATTCGACCACCCACACCCCCTGCAAAAGAAACTCCACCTCCATTGAAATCCTCCACATCTTCCAAAAGAGACAGATCTCCGGTCATGTGTCGGGAGCAACCACTATCAACATACCAGAGATTGTTGACAGATCTTCTAGGCTGTCCCTACACAAATCAGAGATCAATTAGAGTCAGGTACCCAGGTCATAACAGATCTGGGTACTCCCTTGGAGTCAATGTAGTTAACCATTTTGAAAGACATTCCTGCTTTTGATTCAGGTTGATTTATAATTTTAGTATTAACTTTTGGCTTCCAATTTGGTTGCTTTAGTGAGTTTGAGCTACTAGCAGAGTTCTTAGTGGGTGATGCTTTCCTTGGAGGAGATGTAGCCTTTTTACCTTTTGTTTTAACAACCGGTGTCCACTCAAGTTTTAATTTGGTATAAACCATTTGTTTTGGTTGAGTAACAGTTTTTGGTTGTTCCATAACTGCTTTACCCTTAGGTTCAGCAGTCTGATTAACTTTTTGCACTTGTTTCTCAAAAGGCTTTGTTTTAACTTTGTTAGGTCTGTTGTAAACTTCTTTAGCTGCATGAGCAGGTTTTGAAGTTTGGCCCACATCTCTCCTTTCATTGACATGCTTTGTCACTGGGGCTTTTGTGTTTAGAACCTTAGACTTTTGAGTCTTCATTGGTTCAGAACTCTGCTTCCCCTGTGACGAAGCTTGCTGCTTTTGAGTTCTGTTCTCACCCCTCATCATTTTCTCAAGCATATTTGTCCGCTTGTTCTGCGGATAATATGGCTCATAGGGTCTGTTCATACAATTAGCAGCAAAATGACCTGGTTGACCACATTCAAAACAATTCATTTGTCTAGGCCCATTGACGTTGCTACACAAGTATGAGCGTCTTGGATAAGACGACTTCCATTCTGGTTGATCATCCCACTTGTGTATCACACGTTTTGAATGTTTTTCAGGTTGTGTTATTAAACAAAATTGTTCAGATTTTGATTTATCAGTTCTATTATAAGTCGACACAACCTGGGGATATGGAACAAAATCATTGGGCTTAGACTGACGGCCAATCTTTGTGTTAGGAACACGCATTTTAAAAGAACTAACGACTTCATTAGGATTAGAAACATGTTTTAACAAGACAATTTGATTGGACTTGGATGCTTCAAGTTCTGACACAGATGCCAGAACGTCATCCTTAGGTAAACTAGAAACAGAACAACTAGACTCATGACACTCATTGACTCTCAAGCATTCAGCATCCTCCCCAGATACATCTTCAATGCCTACAACATCTGCACATGTAACAGAAACATTAGTAGGACTAACATTATTTTTTAATGATTCCTGGGAAGGGCCTGGTTCATTTCTGTGTTCATCTACCTTGTTCTGACTACTCATCCCATATGTTCCAAGTCTCTCTCTTTCTAACTCCTCTTCTGTCATAGGGGTCACACCTACCAACATACTATCTATAGGAGGACCTGCTTCATGATAACCTGACTTAGTTCTGTCTACCTGATCCTCCTCATAGAGCACTCCTATAATATCTCTAGGGATAGGTGGGGGAATAACAACATTTGCGGCCACGGACTTGTCAGACTTTTCCGACCCAAATCCTGGCGTATGTTTCCCTACTTGACCACAAGTGATAGCCTGAGATAGTTCTTTACCTGCCTGAAGCATTCTTTTGTTTCTTAATTTATTCACATCTAACTGAACCTGCATCTCATTGTTCTTATGTGTCAATTCATCTACCTGCTTTCTAAGGTCAGCTATTTCTAATTTAGCATTATCATACAGGATAGATTGTTCAGTTGCTATCTGTTGATACTTAACAATGTCTAGCTTTTGTGCCTTAATCTTTTCCTCGCCTTTTATCCATCTACCCTTAAATGAACTCCTCTCACACTTGATCTCAAACAATTCTAGTTGATAATTCTTACAGACTTGTCTAAGACCAGGTATAATACGAGCACAAGTGGGATCAGAACATACCTTGAGGTTCTCAGCAGCAGCAACGTATGCTTCCTTGTCTTCTATCTCAGTCTCCTCAGGCTTTTCCTCATCAGTGACCACAAAAGCATGATGTTCTTCATTACCCTCTTCAGCAGTAGCAATTAAGGCATGTGACAAACTGAGATCCTTCATCTGGGGGGTCAGTTCCCTCAGCTGGGGGGTCCAGTCATAACCACCACCTCCCTGAACCACCAATGCCTTGTCTTCTCCTTTACCTTTTACCTCAGCTGTCTTCTTCTCTTCAACCCTCTCTTTCTTTGGCTTCGTGCATTCCCTGGAAAAGTGACCATACTCATCACAATTGTAGCACCTCAGCTTTGACTTGTCAAACCCCATTCTGATTTTATCCTGATCCTTCCAGACGTTCCTTCCAGTTTTGGCCATAAATTTCTTGGCTCTGAAAACAGCCATGGCCATTTGCCAAGAGACATCTAGCATCTCCACGTCCTCAGGATTTATCTGATTAAGATCACCAGACACCATATCAGAAGGTACAAGATTCCCGGCCACTAGGGCATGATAGTTGTTCATGAAACCCATTCCAAGGGCAAAGTTTGGATCATTGACATCACCAGAGTTGACACCACCGCTTGAACTTCCTTGAGGCTGTGCCACAAATGCATTACCCATTGAAACTGAACTTGATCCACTTCCCGAAGCCTTTCCTTCATGCTTACCTTCAACTTCTTCAGATAACAGAGCCTGATTCAACTTCCCAGCCAAACTTAATGAGCTTATGTGGTTTAGCTCTCTCTGCTTATCATCTATCATTTTTTACTTCAGTTTGTTAATTAGTTCATCCAAAGTCACTTCAGTCAGTCTATTGTTGTCTTTGATGATGGATATGTTGGTGTTCCAAGATTTAGGCAGACTGTTTAGCAACTTCAAATTCTTGTCTTCAGTGTCCGGCTCCACACCATAACTGGACATCTCTGCCATCAAGGACACATACCTCTGAACTTGAGCCTCAAAAGATTCACCCTGGATATAGTTGAACAAGTTAAACTTCTGCTTCAACATCTGCTTCCTACTAGCCTTGATATCCGGATTTCCTTCATAAGCAACAATCAAAGCGTTCCACAGTTGCTTTGCTGTTTTGCAGTGCTTGAACCCTTGAGCGATGTCTGGAGTTAGGGCCATAGTCATTATTGCAAAAGCTCTCTCTGCCTTGTTGCACCTCTCCCAGTCATCATCATCATATTCATCCTCTTTCTTCTCCTTCCCAGCATTTGTTCCCGTTGTGTGAGTAGGCGTGTACGGTCCATTGAGAACAGCCCTCCATAGTCTCAGATCCACACTCTTCAAATGATTTTCGAATCTGTACTTCCACTCTAAGAAATTATCCGCTGAAGTTAGTCTTGGCGGACGAGTTATAGATCCGATCTCGAAATCCAGTTTCTGGTACATGCTCGGCTCAAAATCCATTTCAATAGCTTGGGTAACTTAACCTAAAGTCCAAAAGTCCAAAAAAAATCACTGATTACGATCAAAAACCCCTGATTACGATTGCAGCACCCTGATTACGATCGCAGCACCCTGATTACGATGACACGTGGCAGTCGTAAACAAGCACCGCCTTAAATAAATCGCAAACACCGAATACGATTTCTGATTACGACTACGGAGTCGTAAACACCGTTTCCGATTACAAACAACTCGTAAACACTCCTTTACGATTAGAACAAATCGTAAACACCAGTACAGATCAGGTACACTCGTAAACACCTTTTGTAAAGTCGTAAACAACCAATCTTCAACCAGAAACAGTCGTGAACACCCAAAAACCCAGAAATCTTCGAAGAACAGCAGCACCTCAAGTCGTAAACCCCAAAAACACACTTGAAACCTCAAAATCTTGAACAAAAACCCAGAAATACTCTTGAATCAATATCGTGAGAGCCTCGAATCTAAGATTCTTGGCTCTGATACCAATTGTAGGTCCGAAAAAATACCCGAACACACGATATTTGATCGTGAATGAGTGCGGAATCCTCAAACACGATTGATCCAAGAAACAAGTAGAAGAAAATAGATTCAATCTAAGATAAAGATTGAATCTTGAATGAAAACCCTCTAACTTGGAAGCTGATCGGAAATAGAAACCAAGAAGAAATCATAAATAGTATCTTGTATTTGAAAAGCTTGAATCATAAACACATACATGAGAGGCTTATATAGCCTTAACAAAATCGCAAACCTAGTTAGAAGCCCACATGGCCCAATCATAATCACTAACTAGCCCTATATCTAATAAGCCCAAACACAAAGCCCACTAATGTTCATGCCTTAATAATAATAGCCCTACAAATACATACCCCACTTATAACATAGACTCAAGAACAAGGAAATTTTTGAGCCCTTGCAACTTTAAAGAATACTCTCTAGACTCTCATTAGAGCACTTTGTGCTCCTATATGTTTATGTGTGTGTTTATCCTCCATGGGATATGTCTTTTTATAGACTAGCAAGAATGGCAAAGCTAGTAAATAACATGACTAGTGGAAAATAATATAAAGAATTATAATGTCCTTGTGCCAATCTTCAGTTGTAAGTGTCTTCGGGTCTTCATGACATTCACCGTGTTGTAGGACGATAGAATGATAACTAATAAGTGGCTCGTTGAATAAATCACATATAACCAAATCACTCGGTCTTCACTCGGTCTTGGAAGTTGGAGAATATAATTCCCAACATTGTGTGTTAAGATCCTGGATCCATCAGAATTGTCATAACCGAGTGAGGTAGTTAATGTTGACTAGGATTTTAAGTCTAGGTGGTACCTTTCTCATTTCTGAATTCATCTAAGGTTTTCTAATTGTCAATAATTAGTAAAATTAGTTAAATCAAATCTCAATTCAAATTCTAAAATTTCCAGTACATAAGTCCTAGTTAGAGTCTTGTTTTCAGTATCCCGTGGGTTTGATTCCGGTCTTCTATAGCTATAATGTCGTCGATATGTACATTTTCCTGTAGGTTCGGTCTACTTTCGTTTTTTGGGTAAAACTCGTTTTGTCCAGGTCTAGGATTAGGTCTAGGTTTAATTATTTATTTTTAGTAACCGTCCGAGCACATCAGTGTTTGACCACATCATAAAGGAATATGCATCGCCTTCTTCGTTCATTGCCAACGACACCGAGTATGACCAAGTAGAAGCGGAACTAGAAAAATATTACAGGAGGTCCACAAAAAATTCTCGAACATTAATATATAAGGAAAAAGAAGATAAAATTTCTAGTTTATTAGATAAGTACAAACAAATGCAAAGTTGCATTAATGCCGATAGTCGAGTTCGCCCACTTGTGACTGACCAGTTCACAATTTCGATCGGCGATCAAGATTCCATGAGACGTAGAGCGGTGGAGCACTGAAGTATGTATTAAGTATAAGGGTAATGGGTATAAGGGTATTTAGTTAGGTAATTGGTTTTTTTAAATGAGTATTTAGATAGTGGTCTATAGTTAGATAATGGGCTAAATGATAATATATGTATTTAGTTAGGTAATTGATTAAAGGTTTGTTAATGTCTAGAACGGACTTATGAGATTTTTAGAGGTAACACACTTATAAAAAAATTTAAAAAAATTAGTTGAGGTGGTGCACAGGGAACCCCTGGTCTCCAGTTAGTTTCGTCCTTGTGATAAAGGATATTATTTTACTAATGGAATTTATCCAGAGTGGTTAACATTTGTGAAGTCATTTACATGCCCGCATCCTAATGATCATAAATGGCTAAACTATAAATACTGCATGAATCGGCTATAAAAGATGTGGAATGAACATTTAGTAGGTTGAGAAGGAAATAGCATATGATTGCCAATCCTACATGTATGCAGACGAAAGGACAAAATTCGTGTCGCCATACGAGTTTGATTTTACACAATATGGGTTTGGAGGATGAATGAAAGGCGCTTTGTCAAGGCTATGAAGAAGACAACATCCCACACTTTCAACTATGCATGCAAGAAAAATAAGTAAATCGTAAAAAGATATGAAACAGAGAGATGCACAACGTACTTAAATCTGATTGGTGGAACATGTTTGGAGAAATACTTCATAACCTTAGAAGTGTTTTTTTTTAATTCTTTTATGTAATTTTTTTAGGATTTTTAATGTTGATGTTATTATTTTAGGATTTTTTTATTTTTAATGTACTGTTTTTATTTTAATTTGTTTAATTATGTTTTTTTATTAAACTGTTTAATTTTAATACATTTATTAATAAAAATAATATATAAATATAGAAATTAATAATTAGTTAATTATTACAATTTTGCATACTATCTCTAACCCGGTATATCACTTTTTTGTTTTCACATCACATCTTACGTGACACACTTTTTAGCTTTATACCATCACACCGGCCACTACATATGGCCTTAAAGATGTTAACCTAACTTAAAAACTATGATTCTTTTAACCCCATAACTCAAATGAAATCGAGTGGGTTCAGGGATGCAAATACATCTAACAAATTGTAAATGGGATGATGTATCGCAGCAAAAATGGGTTAACCGAGTTGTAAATAAGTTGGTGGGTTAACATTATGAAACTCAAGTTTCAAATCGATAAATCATAACTCGGTATTTATAGATGTATAACATGCATCTCTAAACTTGCTTAATAAGAAAAAAATAAACCTTATCTAGGGTCCCAGACTTACCTTCTTTATGTTGGAAATCAAAGATAATATATGGATCAAAGTCGAATGGTTTCCTTCTCTTATTAATCAAAGGCTTCAAGAAGCTTACAAGGAATAAAAAAGAACAGAAGGAAGTACAAGGGTTTTATTTTTTGGACAAATTGATCTAAGGGAAAACACTACTAAATATAGTAAAATTGCAACCAACTTTCCTAGTCTTTGGGAGCACTCCTTTTTACCCGGTCATTCTCCAACAGATCTATTCCCACGTTTTAACCCCATGCATCCATGCAACCCAGTTTTCTTCACATGTTGTTTTGCCACATCACCATCATTATCGTCCTGATGTGGATAACTCCTTACACCCACCAAGTTTTTCATCTCTATGAACTTCAGCCTGGGGAGTGACTTTGTAAGCAAATCAGCTCTCTGTTGCTTTTCGGATATGAACTCCACTTCACGAGTCCCCGATCCACACATTCTCTAATGAAATGGTATTTCGTATCAATGTGCTTCCTGTTTGATTTAAAACCGGGTTCTTGGATAAAGATATCGCTCCTTTGTTATCTACCATCATTTTCACATGCTGCGGCTCCATTCCAGTGATTTCACTAAACAGGTTCCTCAACCATAGAGCTTGCTGAGCTGCTGCAGTTGTTGCCATGAACTTTGCCTCACATGATGACAAGGCAACTGTCTTTTGTTTCTGAGAACTCCAATTAATTAGATTTCTAGAAGAATAGAAAACTGTACTAGTGGTTCCTCTTCTATCAGCAATGTCAAAACCATAACTACTATCACTGAATCCTACTATTTTTCCATCTCCTCCTGCTACATACTTTAACCCACTATTAATTGAATCTTTAACATACCTCGGAATATGCTTCACTGTTGCAAAGTGGGATGTTCTTGGACTTTCCATAAATCTGTTCACCATGCCCACCGAGTCTCGTATGAACCAAGTACCTTAGACTCCAGATTAGTTGTCGATAATACGTAGCATCAACTGGATCCTCATCTACATCCTTCACGAGTTGTAGTCGGTGCTCCATGGAAAATTGACTTGGGTGCTGTTTGGTTCGTCTGTTTCATTTGATACTGAATGAATAAGCTGTCTGTATTGTAAAGAAGTGCTGAATCAATAAGGTGCTGAATCATTATGTGATGTTTGTTTGGACATCTGAATGACTGTATAAAAGAACTTCCTGGCAAATAACTAGTACATCATCCTCTAGCTTGTAAACTTAATCAACTTGTAAGTGTTTTCTACTTTGAAAATTTCCTGAAAGAAAACATACCAAATTCTAAAGTTCTTTTTCATATGTAATTCTAACAAAATTACCCGTGGATGAGCCGTGTATGCCTCAAATTTCCAGCTATAGCACAACTGACTATTCCTAGCTAGCTTTCACTAATTGAGCCTCTTTTTCAGCATCTAATATTTAGCTGTCGGGTAATAAACTATAACCATGTTGTTTTTGAGATCCCATTCTTAATACCTGAATTCCCAAGCCTACATTGAGTTTTTTCTACACCAAAAATACCCCGTAAAATGCATTTGTAGTGGTTTGACATTGCATAGTTACATCCCAAGAACAAAACTGATAAATTAGGCACAAGTTCACATCTAAACTTCAATTAAACTCAAGCCAATTTTACCATAGATTCATCAAAGTCATAACTGACATGGTATTCACCACTATCAATCATAAATAACATGTATTCAAAACAAATAATAATATATACTTGTGCATAACGCATCTACCAGTGATCAACTCAATGTGTGCATAACATCTCAATTGGCGCCCCTAATCGAAGAAATTTTCACACACAATTAACAATTTCAATTTATAGATGAGCGACACAATTAGGGCTCTAACCTGATTTTCAAAGCCTTCCGATTTCACTTGCGGATCCTGATTGTATCTTCTAGCTCCTGTTCTACGTCCAGATTCTTGGAAGTGCAAAAGTTTGATCATACTTGAAGACGACGTTGAGTTTGATTTTCTCACGATCGATGATATCTTCAGGGATGAATCCGATTTGACCGTCCGAGGAGGAGAAGGAGGAGGATGCGACAGAGGAGGAGGGCCGACATCGGCGCGGAGGCGGGTTCAGCGAAGGGGAGGTAGGGTGGGGCGGAAGTGCGTTCAACAGAGGGGAGGCAGGGATCTCATCCCGTTCTTTTTTTCATTTTGTTCCTTTAGATGGTTGCTGAATTATTAAGGTGGATATATTTGGCTGAAGCATTAAGTTAAAAATCTCTTTCCGATTAAGACATTTTGCCTCAACCAAACAGTCTTTCCGATTAAGACATTTTCCAGAAAGACATTTTCTTCCATTAAGATGCTATATAGCTCCAACCAAACAGCCCCTTGGGTTGCAATCTTCCATGCCTGCTAGCTTTAGTAATTTCTTTGCATAGCCACTTTGGCTAATGAATATCTCACCTTTCTCTTGTTTCACCTCGATTCCAAGATAATAGGTGAGTACACCCAAGTCACTCATCTAGAAATGAGCCTTCATTTTCTCCTTGAAGCACCTTATATCTTTTTCTCTTGAACCTGTTAAGAGTATATCATCTACATAAACACCAAGTAATAAAGTGAAACCTAATTCAGTGATGACATATACTCCTGCCTCGTGTATGCATTTTATAAAGCCAAACTCCTTTAGAGTTTTGTCTAGTTTGGCATTCCAAGCCCGTGGTGCCTGCTTAAGGCCATATAATGCCTTATGTAATCTGTAAACCCACGTCTCCTTACCTTTTACTTCGAAACCATCGGGTTATGTGACATAAACTTCCTCCTGAAGTTCACCATTTAGGAATGTAGTTTTTACATCCAAGTGGTGAACACACCACTTGTTAGTTGTAGCTAGAGCCAAGATTATTCTCACTGTTTCTATCCTAGCCACAGGGGCAAAAGCATCTTCATAATCGATCCCTTTTACTTGAACATTATTCTTTGCAACTAATCGAGCTTTGTGCTTTATCACTTCTCCATTTGCATCCCTCTTTGTCTTGAAAACCCATTTCAACCCAATTGCCTTTTGATTTGGTGGCAATTGAGTCAAACTCCAAGTATTGTTCTTTTTTATTGACTCTAGTTCCATCTGCATGGCTTTCCACCAATGTTCACTTTTGACAGCTTCTTCACATGTTGATGGTTCTTCATCAATCAACAAAATTTCTCCCTCTTTCACGTACAAGTCATGCACCTCAGCTTCATTCATTGCATTTGTTTGTTGTTAAATAGTTCCAAGTGACCAAAAACCCTTTAGTGGTGTCTGGTTAAAGGGAACAATTTAATGATATTTATCTTCTGAACATGTACTGAAGCCTTGCCTACTTTGTTGAGTGCTTTCAAGACTTACCATACTTATGCTTTTGTTTTTGTTATTACTTGGTGTGGTATAAAGACTTTGTGGTGTGGCATTAGCAGTTTGAGGTGTGGCACTAGCATTTTCGAAAATGCCACTCTGGTTTGCATGTGCGCATGTTTCTTTCTCTGCCATATTTGTACTAGTTGCAATATTTGACCAAAATGATAGTGACCTTACACTATTTTCACCAATGTTCCAATTCCATCCTTTCTTTTCATCAAAGTGAACATCTTGAGATATTACCACTTTGTTTTCTTTAGGATTGTACAAATGAAAAGCTTTGCTCCCAGGCTCCTTTCCAATGTACACCATTTGAATACCCTATCCTCCAACTTTGTCATGTGACTTGAGAGTTTCTTCACAAAGGCTTTGCACCCAAACACCTTTAGGTACTGCAGGTTTGGCTTGCTACCCTTCCATGCTTCCTATGGCGTGACATTTTTAACCCCTTTTGTTGGTATTCTATTGAGAAGATATACTGCATGCCTTACAGCTTCACCCCGGAATGTAGCAGGCACATTCATGGTTTTTAATAGTGACCTTGTCATTCCCATCACCGTCCGATTCCTCCTCTCCAGCACACCATTGTGTTGTGGTGTATACGGGGCTGTAGTCTGTCTCTTAATACATGTTTCCTGACAAAAACTTGTAAAAGCTTGTGAGATAAACTCCCCACCCCTATCTATTCTTAACATTTTTACTATGTGAAAACTTTCTTTTTCAACATGTGCCTTAAAAATCTTGAAATAATTCAAGGCTTCATCCTTTGTTTTAAGAAGATATACCCGCATATACCTGCTGAAATCGTCAACTAACAACAGAAAGTAATTATTACCTCCCGATGACTTTAGTGAAAGGGGCCCACATAGATCTGCATGTACCAACTCTAGTGGGTTTGAAGCTCTCCTGTAGGTCCGAAAACAAGAACCGTTCACGATATTCTATCAATCACGAGTGCGGAATCCAAGTGATTGATTGATTCAAGATAAGAGATGAGAAGAAAACTGGGAATACGATGACTATAAACAATAAAAACCTGATATTGCACACAAGATGAACTTGTCGGGTACAAGATCGTAATCGTAAACTGTCTCTCTCGGGTTTACGATCGTAATCGTAAAGGCTCCTCTAGAATCGTAAACTGGCTCCTAGAATCGTAAACCAGCAAGCCCCAAATGAGGAGGTCTAGTGGGGTTTATATAGGCACCCCAATGGGTTTACTATTGGGCCTCTTGAGTCATAAACCCAATAGTAAACTCAAGCCCAACCATAAACTAGCCTACATACAATACCCAAACTAGTCTACTAAACTAATGAAACCCTCTAAGCCCAGCCCAACAAATTTAATATTACAAGCCTCATAATCTAGCCTCTACAATCTTCCCCTAGGCTTGTGATATTAAATGTCTTCAATCTTTGAAATTCTTCTTCTTGACTGGCTGGCATAGATGCTGATGAAGATTCTTTCGGCAGAAATCTTTATTGGGTTTCATAACGGGCACTTGGGACTTCCTCTTGATCAGCATCAGCTTGAACTTCTTGAAATGAACAAGTTAATGAGATGGAGGATTCTCATTGACTTGCTTCATTTGAAAGAACTGGTTCTTGCTGAATCTTTGGTAACTGTCTTTAATCTTCAAAAATTAGAGGGTAAAAAGTTTGAAGACCTCTAACTTTGAAGAACTTGGTTGTTGATCTTGGGTCTTCATGATCTCTGACTACTCTCTGCATCATTTTCTTCATCAAAGATCGACTTGAAATCTTCAGCTTTCCCTAAACGTATGAGCATTTTCTTTGAAAAACTTTTGAAGCTTTTGGAAACTTGTAAAGACACCAACAACTTCCCCTGAATAGTTGATTTTCCAGATGGAAGTCTTGTCCGGCTGGTTCTTTAACTTTGAGCAGCAGCAGCATCTTTCTCTCATCAACATGTCTGACACACATTTGAAAAAATATACTCCACCAGACATTTGATGACTGGTCTTTGGGTAAGAGGATAATTATCATCTGTTTAGTTGATTCAAATTAATATAATTTCAACCAAAAACCCTAATATTGATTACGGGTTTTCTATAAAACTTCCCCTAAACCCAAGACCTCTAAAGACTTCCCCTTAGCTGATAACTTCCCCTCAGCTAAGGACTTCCCCTGAGATAATACATATTATCTTCGAGTTCCCTTCATATACTATGTATTATGGAAGTCTTTTCAATAGATAATAAGTATCATCCTCGAGTTCCCTTCGGATAATACTTATTATCCCCTCTCCTTCCCCTAAAAATTTGTCAAGATCTGACGGAGGAAGTCTTTTCCATTAGATAATAAGTATCATCCTCGAGTTCCCTTCGGATAATACTTATCCGAAGGGAACCCGAGGATGATACTTATTATCTAATGGAAAAGACTTCCTCCGTCAGATCTTGACAAATTTTTAGGGGAAGGAAAGGGGATAATAAGTATTATCTGAAGGGAACTCGAGGATGATACTTATTATCTATTGAAAAGACTTCCATAATACATAGTATCTGAAGGGAACTCGAAGATAATATGTATTATCTCAGGGGAAGTCCTTAGCTGAGGGGAAGTTATCAGCTAAGGGGAAGTCTTTAGAGGTCTTGGGTTCATGGGAAGTTTTATAGAAAACCCGTAATCTATATTAGGGTTTTTGGTTAAAATTATATTAATTTGAATCAACTAAACAGATGATAATTATCTTCTTACCCAAAGACCAGTCATCAAATGTCTGGTGGAGTATATTTTTTCAAATGTGTGTCAAACAGGTTGATGAGAGAAAGATGCTGCTGCTGCTCAAAGTTAAAGAACCAGCCGGACAAGACTTCCATCTCGGAGTAGAATTTGGGGGTCCAAACGAGCTCCCCTGGACGTTAGTCTGGGGTAATTCTGGGCTTGTTGTCACGAACGTCGTGTTAAAATTTTAGCTTCTAACTCCAAACGAGTCAAAAGTTACGTCCGTTTCCGTGAAAGTGTGAAATAGTGACTTTTTGCCGCAAATCCTGTTTTCGATCGAAAACCCTATTTCCGATCGTAATCACCTGTTTACGATCGTCAGATAGTTGGATCGTAAACACCTGATCGAGAACACCTGATTCCGATAAACCTCAGTCGTAAACACGTTTCCGATAACTGCCAATCGTAAACACGTTTCCGGCTGGTAAAATCTTAAACACTGATTCCGGTTGAACTTGATCGTAAACACCCAAAGCACCGATCTTGAAGTCGTAATCTCGATTTTGCAGGTCGTAAACACTCAAAAATCACTTCTTGATGTCGTAAACTCGAATCCGATGAAGATCTTCAAGAAAACCCAGTCGTAAACACTCAATAAACCCAGAAACTGATCGTAAACACTAAGAACAGCAAGAACAGCGATCGTAAACACGACGAACAGCCCAGAAACAGTAGCAAACTCGATCGTGAACCTGAAAAACTCAAGAAAAACTCACAGAAACCGTTAGATCTCTTGAATCAATATCGTGAGAACCACGAAACACTTGTTCCTTGGCTCTGATACCAATTGTAGGTCCGAAAACAACAACCGTTCACGATATCCTATCAATCACGAGTGCGGAATCCAAGTGATTGATTGATTCAAGATAAGAGATGAGAAGAAAACTGAGAATACGATGAATATAAACAATAAAAACTTGATATTGCACACAAGATGAACTTGTCGGGTACAAGATCGTAATCGTAAACTGTCTCTCTCGGGTTTACGATCGTAATCATAAAGGCTCCTCTAGAATCGTAAACTGGCTCCTAGAATCGTAAACCAGCAAGCCCTAAATGAGGAGGTCTAGTGGGGTTTATATAGGCACCCCAATGGGTTTACTATTGGGCCTCTTGAGTCATAAACCCAATAGTAAACTCAAGCCCAACCATAAACTAGCCTACATACAATACCCAAACTAGTCTACTAAACTAATGAAACCCTCTAAGCCCAGCCCAACATATTTAATATTACAAGCCTCATAATCTAGCCTCTACATCTCCACAGCGCCTCACTTGGGAATGATCCTCTAACTTGCTTGGACAATAGACACCCTTCATACATTTGTTTCGGGTGTGTAATGCAAGGCATGCCTTCAACCATTTATTTCTTTTCCCATTCGTTCTATCACCTGGAAGTTTGTGTGGCCCAACCTTGCATGCCATATCCAAGGTTCTTCATCCAAATAAACCTTTAAGCAATGAGGTTTAGCAAGGTTTAGCTTTATCTTGTACAACCTGTTTCCAGACCTTTGCACCTTCATGACAAGTTGTTTCTCCCTGTTGTATAGCCGCAAATACTCGTCTTTCATCCATACTGAGTATTCATGCTCAGTCATTTGACCAAGACTTATAATGTTGCTTGTCAAAGCAGGTATAAAGTATACATTATCAATTTGCAATTGGTCACCATTTTTACACTGAAATAAAAGTGTACATTTGCTTCTTATGTCAACCTTTGATCCATCACCGAATCGAACACTACCTGTGACACTTTGGTTAAGCTCTGCAAAAGCTTCTCTCATCCCCGTCATGTGATTACTTGCCCCATTATCGAGGTACCATAGATCATGGTTACCTTCAATAGTCTCTACGAGTGACTTCGGGAAGACCTTTTCCTCATTCAACAGGATTGGAGATTCTGTTTCTTCACCACAAATGATTAACATCAAGGATGGCTCATCATCCTTATCTCTAGTTAAGTGTGCTTCTTGATCCTCCTTCTTCTCGTTCTTACATTCAGAAGCATAATGGCCAAGGTTTTGGCAATTGAAGCATCTTATTGATCTCTTATCCTTTTGTTTTTGGTTCCACCTACCAGAGTCGGTTGACGAACCGCCATACCTATTGCCTCCCCTTCCTCGAAACGACCCCTTCCCCTTGACCCGCTCTTTCCTCCTCGTTCTGTAGCAGCCCCTTTGCCTTTGCTTGCATTGTTCTTGTAAGGTGTCTTAGTTTAAGAGGATCCCTCAAACGTACTAAGCAGCAATGAGGAGTCATTACTACTAGATCCTCCTTCGCGTAGCTTAATTCTATCTTCATATGCTTTAAACCTCCCGATCGCTTCTTCAAACGACATCTTTTTTACATCCGAATATTGCTCGATGGAGGCTACGTGGTGAATGAATTTTTATGCCACCGTATCGAGGAGTTTCCTAACCAATTCTTTGTCCTCTAGAACAGCCCCAACCGCATTATATTTCGAAATCATGCTAGAAAACTTTCCAGCATATTCATCGATCGATTCGTCCTCTCTCATTCTCAAGGATTCAAACTCGACCTTGAGGGTGTGCAGTCTTGCTTTCTGCACTCGATCAGCACCAACGAATCTGGTCTTGAGAGAGTCCCATACCTTCTTAGCCGTTTTCTTCTTTGAAACCTGCAACAAGATCTCCTCAGGTATCGCCTGAAAGAGGTACGCTCTGTCCATTTTACTTTTCTTTTCATCCACCGTCACTCCGGTTGGCGGATCAATATCCTCCCAAACTCCTTGGGCGTCTAACACTGCCTCCATCTTGATGGCCCAGGTAGTGTAGTTTGAGGATGATAGGACGGGACATTGGAACGAAAACGGGTTTTCTTTCTGGGGGTTAGTAGGAATTATAGCCGACATGGGTTCTAGTCGAAGATATTTGGGCATTAAGGGTTCAAGATCTTAATGGTATGCGCTCTGATGTCAAACTGTTAGAAATTAAAGATAATATATGGATCAAAGTCGAATGGTTTCCTTCTCTTATTAATCAAATGCTTCAAGAAGCTTACAAGGAATAAAAAAGAACAGAAGGAAATACAAGGGTTTTATTTTTTCGACAAATTGATCTAAAGGAAAACACTACTAAATATAGTAAAACTCCAACCAACTTTCCTAGTCTTAGGGAGCACTCCTTTTTACCCGGTCATTCTCCAACAGATCTATTCCCACATTTTAACCCCATGCATCCATGCAACCCAATTTTCTTCACATATTGTTTTGCCACATCACCATCACTTTAAACCCGCGAACCGCCAACTTGAAGGTCCGGTAATGTATTAATACGCCAACATTTACCCCTACATGAACCGTACTATAAAGCCTTCAACCAGGGCCGGCCCCGAAAACGTTCAAAAAAAGTCGGGTCCTAGGCGAGAAAAAAAAAATGGGCCCTTAAAATATAAAGTCAAAACCGCATATATAAAAAGACAATAATGAAACGAGAATTATATTAACAATAAATAAAATCAACCTTTAAATACTTAAACCAAATCGTGAGGCTCTCTTAGCACTTTTAGTAGCAAATTTTTCTATCAACCCTTCACAATCAACATTCTCTAATATATCTTTCTCAATCTACATTAGCATCAACATTCTCTCCATCCACATTAGTATCGACATTCTCTTCATCCACATCATCTCCATCCACATTAGCATCAACATTCTCTTCATCCACATCATCTCCATCCACATTAGCATCAAATTAGAAGTTGTAGATTGTTTTGAGATATATCTAGATATGGCCCCCTCTTAAGATTTTATTAACTCGTTTTCTACTTTCTTTTTTTTACATTTTATATCCTTGCTTTTGTATTTGTATAAGAATTTAAGAGGCATAATCTAATACATAAAAACACAAAAACACAAAGTTCAACTATAAACTTTTCTTAAGGTTGGAGATTCAGATCTCAACATAAACAAATGGAGTAAATTAGAAGGTATGATTCGGTCGATATGTGTTAGCCTGAAAAAAAAAGAAAAAAAAACTATTTGTACATAGATTATTGTTATTCTTTCTTCATCCTAACATGAAAGAAATGAAAGAAATGAAAGAAGTGTTTATTTGCTTTGAAAAGACGTAAGCAGGTGAGTGGTTTAAATAAGCATTAAGCAAATCCACAAATACCAGGAGAACACTGCTCGCCATTCAGATATTATAAACCTTAATACCTTCAACGGATAATGGGATCACATAAAAACATCATAACACAAAAATTAAACCCTAATTCACTATATTAAAGAGACACATAAATTCAAATATGCTTGAGAAATAGATACAGGAACTCAAGAAGGCCATATAAATTCGAATTTGTAAACAAAAGATTAAACCCTAAATAAAAAAGAACAAAATAATTACTTAGGGTAGAAGATTTGTGCTACTCGCAGCAGAAATCAGATGCTGAGAACTAGTCCACTGGAGTCGCTGGGTATAAGATTTGTGCTTCTCGTAGCAGAAATCAGATGCCGGCCGCCAGGATTTCATAATTGGGAAGACGAAAAACAGGGAGGAGATTGTCAACTGGAGAGGAGAAGGTTTGGGAACGAGTGAACGAAGATTCTAATTTCTGTTCTTATTGTGTTGTCTTTTGGGTTTAAACAAAAATATAAGTTTACAAAAATAATCTCTACTGAACCCGCCGACTGGTTAACAAAAGAGGAGAGCAAGTCTCAAACCTGCGACACCTGCCTCATTATCCTGCCGAAAAACTAGCTACACTGCGAAAGGAAAAATGTTTAGCCAAATATTTTATAAGTATACTAAAACTGATATAATATATAGGGAGAGTATCATTTTAGAACCAATTGAGTTTGAGAACTAAAAAAAACCATTCTAAACCATTCTAAGCCACTATATATATATATATATATAGGGTTAGGTTCAAATGAGAACTTTTTGTTTTGAGAACTTTTGAGAACTAAATATCAACCACAAACTTCAGGGGGACCACTACAATTCATGGGAGGGGGGATGCATGTAAATAAACTTGTGGCTCAAATTTGTTCTTTTTAGTTCTCAAATCAAATTGGTTCTCAAATGATCATCTCCCTATATATATATATATATTATATATATATATATAACAAAAATATTTTAAAAATTCCGAGCCCTCCGAAATCCCTGATCTTAGGCGGTCGCTCATCCCGCCTCTACCCGGGGGCGGGCCCTGCCTTCAACAGTGAGTAGTTTCCATATGTCCTTGAACTTGATCCATAGAGTGTCCTTGAACTTGATCCATAGAGAAAAATTAGTCAAGATGATGTCATTCTATTCATCACCACTAATGTACTTAAAATTGACTTGTTCCTTTTGCACACAATCTTTCAGTGGTACAATTGTATTACTACGCATCGATAGTTGATGGTTTCTTTGACTATATGTTAACGGGTGTATTAGAAGTTTGATCCAGTCCTCCGGATCAACTTGATCGGAGCCGGTTCTTGGTTCGGATCAAAATAGCAATTGTGACGGAGAATGAATGCTAGATTGTTGGCTTCTTCTTCGATCGTGGTGGCCGATAAATCATGAATACCTTGGTTCCTGGAATTGATAAATAAGATCAACCACTAGATTTCAATCAAGCGGTGATGGTGGCACCGACTTTGAACGATGGCTCGAAGCTAACACGTGAAAACGTCTGTGATATTCTTCAACAATAATCATTCACTACATATCTTCCCTAGTCAACTTCACTAAACCCTAGATCACTTTCTCGACATCATTATTCATACAACCTCACTGGGGATCTTGGTATCAACGGATACCTTTAACTTACCGCTTAACTTCATCAAGCTCTAATATCAATTCAAGTCTCGAACCAATTGATCAGAATATGAGATATATAAAGTGAATAACTTATACATTCACTAATCAGAAAGTAACTCAAAATTTATTAGAGGGATGATAAAACAAACTGTAACACCATAATTCATTATTTATAGATATTTAGCATGCAACCCTAAAATTGGTGTTACACAAATAAATTATCCCTTTTAAATCTAGGGTTGGCCGACTTGTCTCTCTCAAACCCGCAAATTGTCAACTTACAAGTCAGATAGTGTTTTAACCCGCCCATAAATATAACAACTCCAACTCGAAAATTAAAAAATTGATTACTAACATTTCATACCATTTCATATCATGACATAAAAAATAAAAAATTACATGACGTATGAAACTAAAATTATCTTTATCATATAATAATTTAGTGGTTTAACTAATAATTTGATGGCGCAAATCACCCTAAAGTTGGATTTGGTATATAATACAATAAAATTAATCACGTAATTCTTAAATACATACGAATACGATGATAACGATAGATGATGCATGGTGTGCTGTGATGTATATATAAAATATTATGTTATTTTGTGACACTGTTTTAGCATTTAAAGCTTTTAAATTTATAAACGCGATTTACTCGAACTACTACTATTTCACTACATTCACGGGCAAGTACACTCATCGTGGAGCAGTATAGTAGTGGTAAGTTGAATCGATGTCGATCAAAGACACAAGAGGAAATGAGGGCTTTTGGTACTTCATCGTCGCCGACGTCTAACTTGAGTATTCTTCAAGTGAAGATTTAATAAATATATAGATAAAAAAATAGTATATATATATATATATGGTTAGGTTCAAATGAGAACTTTTTATATTGAGAACTTTTGAAACTAAATCTCAACCACAAATTTCAGAGGGGGGGGGGGGGGACCACTACAATTCACGGGAGCGGGGATACATGTAATAAACTTGTGGCTCAAATTAGTTCTTTTTAGTTCTCAAATTAAATTGGTTTTCAAATGATCCTCTCCCTATATAGGGTTAGGTTCAAATGAGAACTTTTTATATTGAGAACTTTTGAAAACTTCTCCCTATATATATATATATATATATATATATATATATATATATATATATATATATATATAGTTAAAGTTATGTCTTGATCATCTTGGTCAAAGATAATATTGATAGGGGACATATCAAAAGTGAAATTGGAATCTTATAAGTTATACACTTCCCTTAAGATCATTCACCAACATGCAACTAGATAGCCTTTCAGAATTAATCACTAGTATCACTAATCTCCTGAGCGATCGTCTGCGAGGAGTACGAACCCCAGGAGACAGTGTTGTTGGCAAACAAATACAGTGACTCTAATGCCAATTAGTTGTAGGGCCCATTGGTCAGGCAACCGTTACACTCGACACGTCGTCTTAAACCAGCAGGGGAACAACTCTGCGTGTCGGATTATTTTATTATAAAAATGATCCTTTAAAGTGACTAAGGTTCGTTTCTTTCATGCACTGCTCTCCTCTTGTGCATGTCTAGCTTAACTAAAGCCAAGTTCACAAACATATACCTATTCAGCTTCCGTGAAGTGACAAAATATTACCAACTCTTTTCCCAACCCGAAACTTTCAGCCCGCACTTGCGTGATCAACAAGGTTTGCTTACATAGACATAAGGACCCCGAACGTATCATCTAGCATGAGGCGCGGGTCACCCGAAAGATCATGCATCATCCCCTGACGGGTGTCGCAGGTCCGTCGATGAGATTTGGACTCCTCAAATGGTCAGTGATATGTAAAGGCCGATTGTTTAAAGAAATCAATAATAAATTTTCAACTAAAAGAGTTTTTATAAAGTCATTAGTTCACCTTAAAGTAAGTTTATAAAAACAGTCTTTCAATTCACTAAAGACATGTTTATCTCCCACCAAGTGTAAGAATTTGACCACTAAGAGTTTGCTTAAAAGACAATAAACGATTCATAGACAAATAACATTTCATTATCTTATAAAAGTTATAGTTCTTACAATCTTGACGAGAAGACACAACAACACGAAAAGAAATTGGCTCAAAAGAAAAACATGGTATAAACTAGGGGGAGGAGGTGAGCATGAGCTCTTGAGCAAGTTGAAGTGAAGAATGAAGGCCTTTATTTATAGGCAGATTTCGGAGTTTGGCACGGCCTGTGTTGTTAGGTCAGTGGCACCGGGGGGGGGTGTTGAGTCAGAGAGGGTCGTGGTATGCAGGTTTACAGTGGCACGAGGCCGTGCTACATTGGCATGGGGCCATGTTGAATCAGCAACCTTCAGTGATGAGCTGGATAGTTGGGCACGGTGCGTGTCATACTTGGCACGGGGCGTGTCATTCTTTTGAAATCACAGTTTTGCTCTGGTTTTCTTCATTTTTTGTTTCTTTTGTGATTTTCACTTGAACACACCTGAAAAACTACAAAGAAGACAAAAACATTGTTTTCTTGTAAAGTCAGTCAGTTTTATCCCAATATGCAGAGAATATTTGTTAACAAAATATGTATATTTATTAATACATCAAAGGATCTGGAAAAAAAACACATGAAGGGAACTTAAATAAATCACATACTTAGTTATTCCTAGAGAAAATAATAATAATAACATAAAATTAAGCACAGACACCATATTAACATCATCTTTTTGTAATCCACTTTCTGTAATTTTTCTGTTTGTGTTTAACCCTAATTTTTATGACAAAATAATTTGTGTGATTTCTAAATATACGTTTACGATGAGTTTTTTCATTTCAATATTTGAAATGAAAACATGATTAGAAAAGTTTTTTTGCCACATGACATCATCATATGACATCATCATAACTTACCTCATTTACCCCAAATAATATTACCTAAAAATTTAGGTTATCTCATAATCTATATTTTTTAAATTTAACAGGTATTACTGTTTTTGGAAAAAGATCCATTATAATCTTCATAGAAAAGATAGTATATATATGGTGGTTGGATCAAATAGAAAAATTAATTCTGACTAACAAGAATAGAAAGCAATAAATCTTTGACATGTGTGTCACAATTAAGAAATAAGAATAAGGACATTTTAGTTTTAAATCAAAACGACATTAAAAATGTATTGATTTTATATATGTACTGTTTTAGTTTTAAATCAAAACGATAATGTTGTTTTGACATAAAACAGTACATATATAAAATCAATACATTTTTAATGCAAACCAACACAATTATATGTACTGTTTTACTTTCAAACATTACAAATATTTTTTTCTTAACGTAAAACAATACATATAATATTGTCTTAAAGTAAAACAATACAAATAATTTTGTCTTAACGTATACCGGTACATATATAAAATCAGTACATTTTTAATGAAAAACAACATAATTATATGTGTTGTTTTATTTAAAAAAATATATATGTTGTTTTAATATAAAACAACATAAAAAGAGTTGTTTTAATGCAAAAGCAAAACGTACAATACAAATCATATTGTTTAAATATAAAACAATATAATTATTATAAACTAATACATTTTTTGAAAATCAGTACATATATGACAAACTAGTATACTTTTTTAAAAAGTTTATTATATATCAATAACATACTCATATTAAAGAGAAAAAAATAATTATGTTTATGGTTTAATTTTTTAACAAAATTGATGTTGTATAAAAAAGTTATGAATATTTAAAAAAACATGAGGGAAGATTTTAAAAAGTTAACAAAAAATGATATACCAAAAATACCTATAATTTCCCTCTTATTCTATTGCATTTAAATCTCAACCATTGATTTTGAAAATCAAGGGATGAGAAATTTTTCTAGTCTTTTTAGGTAAAATATGTTTTTTTAGTGGATTTAACCTCTATAAATATGTAAGTTATTTTTGCTAAAGTTATTACCATATATTGAGTTTTAAATTATTATATTATACAACAAAATTTCATAGATGAATAGTAGAGTTTTAGTTTTTCAAACTTTGGCCACGTGACTTTGGTGTTTTGACGCTTTCTACCCCTATACTTTTACGATTTGTTTTTTTTCTTTTTAGCGAAATAGTAAACTTTTAGTTTTCATAGTTTGGTCACATTGTTTCATACTCTTACGTTTTGTACCGTTTAACTATTAAAGTTTTTTTTATTTTAAGTTTTGTTGTCTTCTATTTTGGGCACGAAACTTTTAACTTTTCTACCTTCGTTTTTAGTATATATTTTTATAGGTTTATACTTTCACTACAAGACTGTTAGACTTTTACGTTTTATACCCCTTAACTTTTTTACCCTCTAACTTTTAGATTTTTTTTTGTTTTAAGTTTTGTTGTCTTTGACTTTGGCCACGAAACTTTTAACTTTTATACTTTCATTTTTAGTATATTTTTATAGTTTTATACTTTCACCACAAAACTTTTAAACTTTTACGTTTTATACCACTTAACTTAGTATATTTTTAAAGTTTTATACTTTCACCACAAGACTTTTAGACTTTTACGTTTTATACTCCTTAATTTTTTAATCCTCTAACTTTTAAAGTTTTTTATTTTTGTTTTAAATTTTTTTGTCTTCTACTTTGGGGCACGAAACTTTTCACTTTTCTACTTTCACTTTTAATATACTTCTATAGTTTATACTTTCACAACGCGACTTTTAAACTTTTACGTTTTATACCACTTAATTTTTTTTCCTTTTGTATACAAGTTCAACCCCGCAGCAACGCGCGGGGTGGGTAAACATCTCGTTAGAATTATTCTTTATCAATAATTTTCATAAAAGGTTAACCGCATTTTTTACCTTCATAAATAATATTATAAAATATAACCAACATGACATGCAACCCTAATTAAATCCTGAAACCATCTGTTAAACACTAAGGACAAACACAATGCTCTAACCACACACTGTAGTGAAGCTGACCTGGCCCAAAATCTTTGCGATGATATCATTGCACAAGGAGCAACACCGCACCAAAATGGAACAATGCGGTTCCCGTTCCCCCGTAATCCACTTTCTCTCTTCCCCTCACCATTTCTCTCTATCTCACCTTAACCTCACTCTTCTCTCTCTTCTTTTTCGATTTTGTAATAACAAAAAAGGTAAAAGGTGATGTGGTGTAGGTATTGTGGAGGTAAAGTGTAAAAGTATGGGGGTGATGATGTGACAGAAAAACGAAAGGTTAAAAAATCGATAGGTGGGTATGTAGTGAAACCGTTCGTAAATTTAAAATAAAATAAATACCATATTTTTCGTACGATTACAACTAAAGAAATAAACATATTCTATTACAATACAATTGAGATGAACGTGATCTACTCCTATTACAATTACAAGGAAATAACAAAAGGTTACACGGAAATAAAATATAATACAAAGAAATGAATAAGAAATCACAAGAAAATTAAATGAAATGAAATTACAAATAAAATATAGAACATGACAAATGCATATAAAGAAAATAACAATGGTTTAAATGAAAGAAAAATAATGATACAAAGTTACAGAAAATATTTTAAAGACAAAAGGCTAATTTAAAGTCACAAAAAAAGGTTTGAGAAAACTCTTGTGATATTAGTTTAAGAAAACGATGAAGATTCAAAGGAATCTTGGTGAAGGCTTCGGCTCAAAACCCGGGTCCCTTACAACAAATTCAGGGTCTACCGAAGAACCCGTTTTGTTTCCCAGGGTACAATCGCTTAAAACCGTATTGTACGGCCGGGATAACTCTAAGTTTGAAGTTACCTTCGAGTTCTTGAAGTTCTCGACGAATGAGATGAAGATTGGAAGAAATGAAGATGAGGAAGAGAGAAAGAATTCTAAATATTGAATTCGGTGTGTTTTTGTCTCAACTAGCGGGGCTGTATTTATAGTGGTGGGGAGCCTTCGAGAACATTCAAACTAATTCGTAGTCAAACTTTGCATTAAACGTCTTTAATGCAAATTGATTTCTAATTAACACAAAAGTACCTTAATTAGTTCAAAAATACGTGAACATTTGTCATTCCGGAAGAATCCCGCGTAGCAGTTGTAACTCCGGAAGAACACGTGTTTCTGGTTCAACCTTCTGGCTGAACACAGGTCCGTTTGAACGTTTCGGTTCAACTATTCCGCTTGAACCAGTTCAACCGGAACACCATCCGGATGAACTCGTGCACTGCTCGACCCATCCGGTTGAACCACACAGGTTCAACCTTCCAGCTGAACTGGTTCCGCTTGAACGTATCCACCTGGACTTCAACTGGATCAACTTTCGGTTGAACTTAAAAACAATAAGGCGGCTCTCAAGCGGCTCACGGCGATGCGAGCTACAAAGTGCGTCATCAAAGCGCCACATTGCGTGCGAGTTAGGGGTGTTTTTCACCCTTAGGGTCCAAGAGATGTATCCTACTAAAGGAAACAATAGTTGTTAAGGTTCCCACCTTATAAACCACTTTTGGTTTAATCCCCCAATGAATGTGGGATGAGTCCACATACTATACTTAGTATTTGCTCTCTTATTTTAGCAGCTTTCACTGCTACGAGACCTCAACTTTAAGCTTCGATATCTCATTTATACGAGCTTCGTTTTGGACGTGGTTTGATGTGTTGGAAAGCCTTCCCAACATACTACACAAACCTATAAACTACGGAGGCAACAACCTATGTTATCTGTATTTTATTTTAGTCCAAAATTAGTTAAAACTCATTTTCACACTTAATGAAAAAACTCATTTTTCATTAGTTTTCTCCTAAAATTTCAATAGGGTATTGTAAATATATTAATTACAAACAAAAAATTTTCGTATAAAAGTAACAAACCAACAAAAAAACGGAAGAGAAAGTTGTACCACAAGATTGACCCGCCTTTGTTAGTTACAAAACTTTGTTGTTTTTCACTTTTTTTAGAAAATATTTTCTTCAAACAAACAAACAAATATTAAATTTTCATAAAACCAAATAGATAATAATGATGTAAAAAATACGTGATGTTTAATATAGTTATTTGTCTTTAAAAAGCCCTTTTGATAGTTAAATAATATAATTCATAATTAGAGGTTATGTTTGGTTTTTTATTAAGATAAAGGTATTCAAAGAAATTAAAAATAAAAGCTCTTATTTCAAGTCTCATTTATGATAAAAGAAAAATAAAAGATCCGAGTTGATCCATAGAGTTTTTTTTATCTATGATAAATTTCCTTTTAATGTGAAATGGAGATAATCGGGTGGTGCCAGTGGTGCGTCAGTAATTCAAATTTAGCGTTAAAATTATTAAATGTTAGGTTTATATAGACGCTTGTGATATCTTTATTTTTTAAAATTTAAAAGAAAATTATTAAAAAAATTAATATATTAATTGCGAAACTACTCGAGAGAATTGCTTCAATATCCTATATATGCAATATTTTATATAAACGTTAAAACGATTTGTTTGTGGCTAAAATTATATTAGTAGAAATATAATTAGTCAAAACATCTCTAGATTACGTAGTTTTTTTATAATATCTTAACTTCTTTTAATGGTGATTAAGATGGTATCTTTTAGTGGTGTAAAGTTTCTTAACCGTTAAGAGGTTTAAAAGATGTTGAATAATTTAAACCTCAAATCAAAAGTCACTTTTTTCTCTTTTCTCATTGATAAGATGACTCTTAATGATTTCATTACAAAAAAAACTCTTAATAATCATTAAAAGTATTCACCTCTCATTCCTTATTCGTATCCTTATAATTAATTAAATAACACTATTTTTTCTCTAATTTTTTAAATTAATTAATATTTTTTTATACTTTTATCATGACATTTTCTATCTCTTTCGCGCACAACTACTTTAATAATATTTTAAAAAAGATATAGATTAACAGTGTTTTAACACATACAAATGAACAATAACATTTTCTTTCTTCTTCACTCACAACCAAAATTTAAAATTTAAAAACTACACTCATATAATTATACAAAATTACTCATATAATTATACAAAATGGGCTTTAGATGATTATACAGAATGAGGTGTTAATGCTTTAAGTGTAGCTAGGGTAAAATCATGATTTTTCTAATAAGAGGTCGTGAGGTTATATCATTTAAAGTGTAGGTCTTTTAACAAAAATATCTTAACTTCTAAACTTAACCCACTGAATTCTTTTAAATTAAAAAACGAATTACTTTTAAGTAGAAAAAAAATATTTTTATAAAAAAATGGTTCGATGAATCGATACCATAATCGAATATCAAATACTTTAAATATAAAAAATATCAAGAAATTTAAACAATTGTAACCACCTACAAAACATTATACTTTTATGGGGCCCACTTTGTCTTTTTGTAGGTCTAAAGTCAATAAACCACAGTCACAGACGCAGCAGTAGCCTGAAATAAAAATTTAAATGAATTTAATATTATTTGCTTTTTATTTTTTTTTTTTTTTTTTTTTTTTGAAACGGCAATATTATTAAACGAGGGAAAAACCGGTCAGAGCAAGGAACTCCAACCCGGCCCCAACAAAACCAAGATTACATAAAAGATATTACATTTTAAACCGACACCAATCCTCCCAAGTGATAGCCCAATCTTTACCCCTACTTCTTATCCAATGAAAACTAAGCGCCTTGAGGTCCGACCCCATTCTTTGGATAGAGGGTTTCCGCTTTTGAAAGACCGCTTCATTCCTTGCCTTCCATAAAATCCAACAGGCTGTACGCACCACCACATTAAGAGCATCTTTTTCTTTAACCGTAGCACTATCTCCCATCCATTCCAAGAGCAGGTCCCTTGGATCAAAGACCCAACCCATATTTCTTTTACACCATTGGCCCACAAAAAGCCACAACACGCTGGCCCAATAACAAGAAGAAAAAACATGTTGCACATCTTCCATATGATCCAAACACAGCTCACACATGTTAGAGGGGAGGTTAACCCCTCTATGCTCCAAATTGTTTTTGGTGGGAAGCCGATCAATGATAAGGCGCCAAAAAAATATGTTAACCTTAGGGGGGGTAATGGGGCACCATTTAACAACAGAGTCCACCTCGACCCTCCTTAACGGCTCCAACAAATCCCTAACCGATTTCACCGAAAAGGATCCGCAAGACTCGCCTTTCCATATCCACACACCATTATCCTTCACCATCCAATCTTCAATAATCAAACCTTTCCTTCTAAGAACATTCTTCATATTTGCGATATTCTTCCAAACCCCCACACTCCCTTTAGCCACCGGGATTTGCACTCCTTCATCGCCATCCCCATGTATACTAGCCACCACTTTCCTCCACAGCTTCTCCGGTTCCGTCTTGAAACGCCAATACCACTTCAACAGCAGACCCTCATTCAATTCTTCCAAGGGAGATATGCCGAGACCCCCTTTTTCTATAGGATTATAAAGGACCTCCCTCCTAACCCAATGAATTTTCTTAAAACTTTCCACTTCGCCCCACAAGAATTTAAACCGTAACATTTCTAACTTCTGGATGACTCTTTTTGGGGCCACAAACAAAGAGAAAAAAAAGAGAGGAATAGCCTCGAGCACCGACTTAACAAGAGTTAAACGACCCGCAAAGGAAAGGTTAACCGCCTTCCAATCCGACAATCTTTTTTTTACCACCTCCTCAACCGTTTTCCAGGCCGCCACCCTATTAAGATTGTTCCCTATGAACAAACCCAGGTGGACAGCCGGAAGAGAGCCCCCGTTGCATTTCAGAAGTGAAGCCATGCCATCCACTTCCACCTGAGAACAATTAACCCCCAGAAGCAAGCATTTATTCGAGTTCACACACAGGCCAGAAACTAAGGAGAACACCCTGAGAAGCCGATTAAGGTTAATGGCATTGGACTCCTTCCATTCTCCAACAACAAGAACGTCGTCGGCAAATGAGATCGCAGAGAGAACCGGACCATCTCTAGGGAGAGACACACCCTCGAAAGCCTCAACTTCCATTGCTTTAGAAACAAGCCAAGAGAAAGCTTCCATAACCAAAACGAAGAGAAAAGGGGATAACGGGTCACCCTGTCTAAGCCCCCTAGTACATTGGAACTCTTTGGATGGAGACCCGTTAATCAAAACCGACGCTCTAGAAGAAGCGAGGCACCCTTTAACCCAATCAATCCACTTAGGCGGAAAATTCATTTGTGCCATAATGTCGTATAAGAACTCCCACTCCACCGAATCGTACGCTCTTTGAAAGTCAATTTTAAACAAGAGCATCTTTTTCTTTCTCCTCTTACACCACGATATTAACTCGTTAATGATCAGCGGCCCATCAATGATGTTCCTCTTCGCAATGAACGCCAATTGATTATCCGAAACAACTTTATCCATGATTTTTTTGATCCGATTAGCCATCAATTTAGATAAAACTTTTACCACACAGCCCACTAGACTTATGGGCCTGAAATCATTTAACGTTTGAGGATCTTGGGTTTTAGGGACGAGATGAATAAAGGCCGAATTACAGCCCCTACTGACCACCCCGCTGCTATGGAAGGAGTTCACGACAGCTTCAAAATCAGGCCCAAATATATCCCAAAACTGTTTAAAAAATCCAAACCCAAATCCGTCGGGACCCGGGGTCTTATTGCTCCCACACATCCAGACAGCTTCCTTAATTTCCACACTAGAAAACTGGGCAATCAGATAGCTCCCATCCTCATTCGACAGCCTCTTCAGCCCATCACAAACCACCCTTGGACGAACACCTTCTTTTTTCCTAAATCTGAACTTGAAAACCTCGAAGGCCTCTTTCTTGATCAAGTTAGGATCATCAGTCCACCCACCTTTACAAAGCAGCCCATTAAGCCTGCCTCTTGAGAGCTTTTGCCTTATAATTCCATGAAAAAAGGACGTATTGGCGTCACCCTCCTTACACCACTTCAAGCTCGCCCTAACCTTGAGTTCCTCTCTTTCTATTAAATCCAACTCCTTAAGACCAGATTTAAGGGCTGCCCAATAATCAAGATCTTCTTCTGAGAGTTCAGTTTCCTCCCCTAGGGAGTCCAACTTATAACATTCAGCCAAAATCTGCTCCTTCTTTGCCCCTTTTCTTTCTTTAAAGCTTTTCGACCAGGCCTTCAAAGCTTCTTTGACCGCCTTGAGCTTCGCCATTAAAGACAAATCAGGAGCGCTAGCTTGAGAGACACCCCCCGCCGCAGCTCTAACAATCACGTTAACTTCTTCCAACCCCAGCCACTCCGGTCTGAACCTAAACGGCGGAGGACCAAAGTCTTTATGTGACACCTTTAGTAACAGAGGGGAGTGGTCGGATAACAGACGATGAAGAGCCGTAACCGAAGCGCAGGGCCATTTTTCCTGAAACCCAGAGCAAACAAAAATACGATCTATTTTGCTAAACGACTTACCATTCCCGTGGGAGTAAGTAAATCGCAAGCCTCCCATGTGGTACTCGGATAAACCGGCTTGATCCACGAAAGCATTGAACGCATCAGCCCCAGCTTGAGAGAAATCAGACCTCAATCTGTCTTCTTCCGATCTCACTTCATTGAAATCACCCGCCATAATCCAAACTCCATCAAGGGACCACCTGTATTCGACCAACTTCTGCCATAACGCCCTCTTAATACGCATATCTTTAGGGGAGTAAACATTCACAATATTGATTTTAACCCCTAACCCCAGGACCACTCCCGAAACAATTAGGAAATGTTCCTCCTTCACCACATTAGAGACGGCAAAAACCGAGGGATTCCAGGAGCAGGCAATACCCCCGGATCTACCCCTAGCGTCAACCCAAGCATTTGAGGCCCCTTTTTTTCCCCACAACTGGGAGAAGTTGATCCTATTACCGTCAAGGAATTGGGTTTCCTGAAGGCAAATGAATTGGACCCCATTCTTTGCTCTGAGACCCGAAACCCATTTTCTCTTGTCCTCATCTCCAACCCCACGGATATTCAACGAAAGCAAATCCATTAAATTAAAATTTACCAGCTGACTCCTCTTCCACGATCCGATCGATCACCACATGCGTCTGATCCCTAAGATCAACATTCACCAATTTTGCCAACCTAATCGTATTCTCAGCCTCTAACTCCCTGTCGACACGCCTTCTTTCCTCATCAGCTCTACGACGCAAATCTTCCATCACTTCGTTGGCTAATTGCAAATCAAATAGCTCCTGAGCAGACAGATTTCTATCCAAGTTTCTGAGTTGCGAACCCAGACTCCCAATTTGACGAGCGATGACCGAAATTGAACCCTGGGAATTTAGGGAGAACTCCGAGCAAGTCCTAGATCCTGAAGATGCTTCCAGATTTAGATCCAAGGGTTTTCTATGCCCAACAGAGATCGGAACCCCCTCTTTATTATAACCATCCAGCCCAATATTAGCCCCATCCTCATTATTTCCCAGCAGGCCAGACTGAGGCAGAGGCCCAGAAGAGCCCATACCCATAGACTTGGGCCTAAAATCCGGATAAGAGGAAAGAGGTGGGTCCAGTTCTCCAAGGGTGTCACCCCACGCGCTCTCACCAAGGATTCCATCACCTTCCCACTGACATCCGCCTCCAACCGAATCAGCATCGAAATCCTCACCGTCGTTTCGGTTATCCAAGACATCCTTCCCCATGCAAAAACCCCCAACGGTTCCCCTTGACTCTTCAGATTCCTCCGGCGAAACTCTCCTGATTTCCGACCGGATGAGAGGATGAGACGGCGGCTCCCACCCCCTTTCCGTCACCACATTGATGAAATCAGGGACCCAATCATCGCCATATTCCGCTACGTAGCACCGGAATTTACAGTCCTTCCAAATCACCTCCACCGACTCAGAGATCTTTTCTACACCATCCGTTATTAAAGTAAAAAAGTTTATAATTTTGTTTGTTGTCAAAGGAAAATAATAATAGACATATTTTAACCTTGTCTGGTTTAGAAGTTTGAGGTTGAGCTGGAATCTTACATTCACCCACACACAAGTCAATTACTCGCACAACTTCTACCTTTTGTTGGGGACCCACACTAACTTTTTAACCACACTATTATATTTTCTTAAAAAACAAGAAAAAAATGAGATATTCTCGACAATAATAATCAAGTTTTTTAGTTCTTTCATTAAACTCACTTAATGAATCGGTTATCATACTCAGGGGCGGACCCACATAGAGCCCAGGGGTAGCGCCCGCTACCCCTGAACTTTTACCCCGACGTGCAAATTTTTTCTTTTTTATAGGTTTTCGGTTTTTCGCGACCCCTGAAACGAATTTTTCGCGACCCCTGGAAGAAATTTTATGGCTTTTACTTAAAATTATGATCAAAAGTCTCTTAAAAATATGATTAAAAGCCCGTTAACTACCTAAAAAATTTTTTCGGGGGCGCTGCCCCCGAACCCCCGTTAGTCCCCGCTACCCCTGATATTCTTTCCTGGATCCGCCACTGATCATACTCCCTCCTTCGGCTACTATCAAATCGAGTAGTGTGGCTTTCAAAATCAACGAGTAGTTGCCGACGTTACCTGAGAGTTTTCTCTCTCATATTATAGTGGTCCATCCTCTTCAAAACTATCATAAACTACTCAGTGTTTTAAAAACCGGCTCGTGACCGGATTTTTAGGGGTCTCCGGTTTTTTATGTCCGGTTTTTTACGAGATTTGTACCGGTCAGTTTTTCCCGACTCAACCGATTTTCTTATTATTTTTTTTGAATTATTTTTATTATATGTTGTATAGTTTATTGTTATTTTTTATTATTTGTGAAATTTAAAACTTATATTTTCTTGTGAAATACATATTTGGTATTATTTTTTAGTGGATTAAAATTATATTTTAACTATTTTTATTGGAATATACAAGTTTATTAGCATTTTTATAAAAATATATACTAAAATCCCCTAACCAGTTGAACCGGCCGGTCTAACCAGTCCGACTGGTCGAACCGGCCCCGGAAACTTTTCCGATTCAACTTCTAAACCGGTTTTTAAAACATTAACTACCATAAACCACACATTCTACAAAACTACTCTAAGGTTAAACTTTTTTCTCTCTCTCATGTGACATGCTCTCATTGGATTAAAAAACAACAACCAAATCGAGTAAAAATTCCCACCAATAAAGCTAGTAGGGTCTGAGGAGGGTGAATGTAGACAAGCATTTCCTCTATCCCAAAAGGTAACAGAGAGGCCGCTTCCAAGGAGACCCTCGGCTCGTGACTGAGTTGAAAGCGCAATTAAAATCCAATTGCACGACACCTGCAACAAACAAACAAACCCTAAAAGAGGGGGATAAACTATAAGCTAAGCCCAAAGCATTAGTATACTACATAAAGTAAACATAATAAGGAAACATTAGAATAAAAAGGAAAACTAAGTTAATACGATCAAGCCAAGGAACAAATGGTACCCCCTAAAGGTCCTTAACCTTAATCCTACGTCTCCATGAAGTCCTATCCTCGGCCATATCCTCAGAGATGTGCAAGTCTAGCAAATACTATCCATCGACATTGATGGTATCACTGATCTAACCGGCGCCGCCAACTGTCTCCTCTTTACGTCCCCAAACCATCTCAATCCTACTTCTCTAATCTTCTCTGAAATACTAGCCATCTCAAATCTTTTCCTAAAAACCTCATTTCTTATTTTGTCCAACTGCGTGTGCCCACTCATCCATCTCAACATCCCCACAAATGATTTTTTTTTTTAAATTGTAAGCTAGTTTGACCGAAGCATTGTCTGCAATGGCCAGCCTAGGACACACATTGTGGGGTTACATGAATCACCACGCAGGTGTGTCTATTAGGCGTTGGTGCAACAGGTTGGGCTATGATTGGAACAATGGGTTGTTGGGTTGAGTCTAAAATGGGTTGGCAACAAGATTTGATAAAACAATCAATCGACCATGACTTTGGTATCGTGAAATGAAGGTTTTGAAACTACGCGAAAGTGTATTATGAACTCACAAGTTATTTTGGTTTAATAAAGGAATAATCAGATCCATAGCACATTTATGTGGACGATGAATGACATGAATTTGAAATAAAAGGTCGATGTGTGAAAAATCAAGAGTATGTGATATCATGAGGGTAACAAATTGATTGTATAAACATCGCAAAATACCTCAAGGATGGAATCGGAAAATTATGAAACTCGAGCTACTAAATAAATAACAAGGGGTTATTTAAATTCTCAAAGGTGAGTCGAAAATGGAACTGTGAACCGATAACATAAATCGTAGGATAGTGTAGGATGTGATACGCCACATGAGTGCCGTACAACATTTTGAAATTCTGAAATAGAAATCACATGGATGACTTTGGATGTTATAAACACGAAAGGTTTGAATATGAAATATCAATCGACTAAAACATGAGGGGTAAAATATGTAAAATTGTGAAAGTAAGTATCGATAGAGAAAATTTCAAAAATGACATTGAAATCACGAAAAGTGGCGTTTAGCCATGAAATCCAAAAGAATATCATAGATCGAAATCGTATAATAAACAGGATATCATGAAATCGCATGCAAAACACGAAATCGCGTTGACTTGTTTAAAACTCAATGGAATGATTCTCATTTCCCGATTGGGAAACTGCCACCTTCGACTAATCAGGGTTAATATGGTTCCTAGAAACGTTTGTTATGACATGATTTGGCCTAATAGGCTAAGGCACTCTCACCAAAGTGTCCCAAGTTACTCTTACCTAAATAGACACCCTGACTGCCGGTGCTTTCACTCTTCCAGTTACTACATGTCCGTTACTAAAGAACCTAACCCGAATGAGATTTCAAAAAAATCAAATAAAATCAAGTTCTTAAAATGGCACGTAAGGCATTATTACTAAGGAAACAGCTAGGAAGCCTGAAATTGAGTGCATAAGTGTGTGATAAGTGTTACAATTGAGGTACATCCTAACTAAGGCAAAACAAGACATAAAAAGGGCAATCTTTAAACAACCTAGTTCCCTATAGCCATGGCTTTGATACCAATCTGTCACACCCCAACCAACGGCGAAAACGTCGAGGCATGATTAAATTGCCCATAAGCTCATGATAACTAATTTAGTGACAATAGTTGACAAATAATGAGTTTCATTGATAACTTTGAAAAATACAACGATGCACCACATATTGAGAACAAATACAATTTATTTATTAAACTAGGTCCAAAAGCCCTATGTGATAGTATTCCGAAACATCAACACCTTAGCCTGCAACATGTATAAAATAAAGGGGGGGGGGGGTCAACTATAAAGAGTTGGTGAGTAACCACAAGTTTGATACATAACATATATTTATAAAAAAAACATGCTTTACGTGTCATATAATAGAATAAGTGAAATATAACATGCTAAAAGATATTGACAACATGAAAGACCAGACATAACCAAAATTGCTAGTATAAAATGACAACATGAAAGACTAGGCATAAACAAACATCAATGACATATGATAGATTCCCTAACCCGCATGTTAGACTATATTAAATAATGAAATAGGCTCCAAACACTCAACGCCAAACCGGTCAAGTTGAGTGGGTTGTCAACCGATAGATGTACCTTTGTTACCCCAGGCCTTACGTTAATTTTATGCCAAATGAAAGACATGACAGATATGACAACCATGACATACTTGATATCCGATGATAAACATAAAAAACTTTGATAAACATGAAAGCCTTTGAAAATCACATATTGACAAATCATGCTAGAAGTCACATAACACATAATTCACACATAGATCCCATACGCATGGTAATTGATAAACTTTGAAGATAACACTTTCAAATAGGATACATATTGCAACCACAAATTTATAAAATGAGAAAAGGGGCAAGGATTACTCACTTGGATTAAGAGTTAAGTCCACGAAGCGAAAAGTGAAAGTGAAAAGATTAGTCCCGAAAGTTCATCCTAAAAGAATAGAAACATGAATATTGGAATATGGGATTTTAAGCTCTTATGCATTTGGTGAATGGGTTTTAATGTTATAAATTGAAGTTTGAAAATGTTAACTTTTAAGAGTAACAATACCTTAAACGTTACTAGACATGCTTTGGCCTAATATGTTATGACACTCTCATCGGGGCATCCCAGGTAAGAATCCAAGTCCTACTGTGGGATCTATGTGAACACTTATCCTTTGACAGAGACCCCGACTACCGGTGTTTTCACCCTTCCAGTTACTACATGTCATTCTCGTCTCAAGTACTATCACTAATAATGTTTGATAAACAATAGGTTTGGTTCTAAGGCTTTTGAAATCCTAAAATGGTATTTATGTTCAAAACCTGAGTTACATATTAAAACGATTAAGAATTGGTTTAAATGATGATTTGTGAAAAACAAGCTTAAATCCCCAATTGTTCATGCATAAAAACGTTAACTTTTAGATTTGAAGAAAATAGATGAAATTGGACATGACATGTTAGACTCCTTCTACAAGGCTACACCAAGCCTAAAGGCAGTCTATAACCAAGGCTACACGTCCTAAGGACGCGCCTTAGCAAAGCTAGGTCGTCAAAAGGACAAGCCTTAACAATGCTAGGCGTTATAAGAACGAGCCTTAGCAAGACTACCTATATGAGCCTAAAGCTCCTAACTAAAATAAACTAAGAAAATGATAAATAAACGAATAACGAAAGGAAGGAAAGAAAGGAAACAAAGAAAAAAAAAAGAAGAATTACCTCATAGAAGCTTTTCAAACGAGACGAGCTTGAAGGGCAACACCTCCCACCGTGAGCATAAAAAACTACTAAGCACGACACCCAAAGGGGTATTGTAGTTGTGGAGTCCCAAAAATTGGTTATTCCACTAGTTTATACTCAAACTAGGAGTTACAAACTATTAAGGATCAAGGAGGGTATTTATAGATGAGAAATGGAGTGAAATTTTGTTTTTGGGGCGATGTGGGATGGGTTTAGAAAAGGAGGTCAAGACTTTGGAAATTAGCAACAAACTTGTTTTCACGATTCCTGTTTCGTTATAAGTCGGTTTCGCACGCGGTTTTCACCCACGTTCATCATCTTCAGAGTATTATCATATGGAATAGATTAATCCAACATTAATGGTGTTGAGAATTGAGCTTAAACCTTGAATCTTGATGTGGGTCGAGTTTTTGAGTTTTTGAAACATACGGATGTTACATCCTCCCCCAAAGTGATTCTGTTTTGGCTAAAACCCCGGTAGGTTCATGCCATCTCTCAATCCTCCATTTTAATTGTTCCTCCACCCGGACAGAAATAGTTTACCGAACTAGTTTCGGTTTCCAATATAGTCTACCTGCTCAGGAGCCCCGAGTGGGCAGTCGCGGGTGTCATGACCTCCTCAACACAACTCACATTCAGCTAATTGTTTGAGTTGTATGTCATGACGCTGCTTATGGATCGCCTCCAGTGTAGCCTGAGTAGACGTGTCGGAACTGACGTGATGAACTCCCGGGGTCGTGGACAGTGTAGATCTCGTGGGTGCTAAAGTGGTGGCCTTACGATCCCTGGGGGTCTACTGCTCGGCTATCGCGAAACTCTTGAAAAGGTTTTTACATTCATTGATTGTCAGTTTTTCCATCATATGGTCATCAGCTGAAGTATTGAATTTGTTTTTCATAGCGTAGGTAAGACCATTGTAGAATTTTTTAATGATGGCACATTCAGTCAACCCGTGTTGTGGGCACTTACTCAGGAGAGCGTTGAATCGATCGTAAGCTAGATGATAAGGCTCATCAGGGTCCATACGAAATGCGTTAATTTCCTCACTGATGCGAGCGAATTTAGCTAGAGGGTGATAGTTTTTTAAGAACTTTTGTTTCAAATCTGCCCAGGTGGCGATTAAATTTGGAGGGAAGGTCTTAAACCAAACGACGGCCCGAGTGGCGAGATAAAAAATGGAACAAACAAAGATGGATAACATCATTATGCACTCTGATGAGGCCGAATGTGTTGTAGATACCCACGAATCGAGAGAGGTGGGCGTGTGCGTCTTCTTCGTCACGTCCATGGAATTGAATAGATTGTGAAAGGGCATTGATGATGTGCGATGGAACTTGCCAATTCGCGGTGTTGGCAATGGTTGTCTGAGCGATAGCAAACCTAGCGTCTCCATCTCCCTCACTAGCTTGCTGGTGAACGGTGCGTCACGCGGCTATGGTGAGGTTTGGGAATGGAATGGGTGTAGTGTCGCGATGGATTGATGTAGAAGTAGAAGTGGAAGGTTTGGTTCGAGTAGTGGTTAGAATGAAATTTTCTAGATCCTCACGAATCTCTCAAAAGCGCTCGCGAAGATCTCGGTGAGGATCAAAATAGGGTGCATGTTCAGGTGGGCCTTACGAACAAGTGTGTGGCATAAAACGACCTCAGACTCAAAGAGGAAAAACCTAAGACTCTAGACTCAATAATGAAACATAAAAACTGAAAATACAGAAATGAAAAGACTCACTTCCTAGACACGACCTAAGTTGACCTTGCTATTTCCAAGTGTCCCCGGCAACGGCACCAAAAACTTGATTTGCTTGGAAGTTACTAAAAATAACTAATTAAACCTAGACCTAATCCTAGACCTAGACATAATGAGTTTTACCCAGAAAACGAAACTAGACCGAACCTACAGGCAAGTGTACCTATCGACAGTAGTATAGCTATAAAAGATCGGAATTGAATCCACGGGACACTGAAAACAAGACTCTAACTAGGAATTATGAATTGGAAATGTAAGAATTTGAATTGAGATTTTATTTAACCAATTTAACAAAATTAACTAATTACCGACATTAGAAAACCTTAGATGAATTCAGAGATGAGAAAGATACCACCTAAACTTAGAATCCTAATCAACATTAACGACCTCACTCGGCTATGACAATTCTGATGGAACCAGGATCTTAACACACAACCTATAGAAACCCTATGAGCCCCTGAATCACTCTCTAGATGTTCCTGAAAGAATACCTAAAGATTGGAACACGCCTACTTGTTAGTTAGTTCTCCTCTCGGTCCTTCCTAACTCATAACTCCCACGCTCGGATAACCGGTTCTCCTCTCGGTCCTTCCCGGATCAACTACCTAAGGGAAACCCTAGAAATAATCCAAGGAACCCTAGAGTAGAAGAAGCTACCTCTAATCACTACAATTGACACGAAATAACATATTAGACATAAACCCTAAGCAATTTCCTTCTCGAGATTTTAACCTACGACCAATGAACCAACTCGATTACCCGACCAATAACCATTGATTAATACTATGATCACTGATTAGGCAAACCACGTTCAATTGGCAAAAATACAGTCATGCAATTAAACTACCTAACTCAAACTGAAAGACATTCACAAGCTAGGCAAGAATTAACTAATGATGAAAACCTTAATATCAATACGCATGTACATTCAATTACAGAAAATTAAAGGGATTTAAAGAGCATCAAACCATCATAAAATTGTCATAAAATCGAACAAAGCAATTAACATCAATTCATCATCTTTAGTATAGGTGGCACCAGAAACTTAGCCTACCAGTATTAGCAATCCAGATTCCAGAGTAATCATAAAGTGCAAAGCTTGAGTTGCATTCATGGTTTTAGGTCAACAATCCCAAGAAAAAAAAGAAATAGAAAAGAACCCGGATCACCGAATTGTAGTCAAATGATTCAATCAGGATGATTCCTCATTGATCCTAGCTTCTCCTGATCTGAAATTCGTCCACAAAGTCTTCTAGGGTCGGCAATGTGTTGAAGATCCTGAATTAAACCCCCTCGCTATGATTTTATATGCAATTTTTAGGGTTTACGGATTAATACGCTCTAGCGTATCGCTTAGATTGACCGAGTGCTCCAAGCGTATCGCTTAAAGCCACTAGACGACAAATTAGTTGGGCTTTCACCCCCTTTGAATTTCCTTAACTAGTGAACCAGGCATATTGCTTGTAATGAAGCTTGGATCCAGGCGATACGCTTGCATGGGTATTTCATATAATTTCCATTTGCAGCCCTCGAACTTTCTTCTAATTACCATGCAAGTTCTTCAACTTTCATTTACCATACAATTACTTAAAGCACATTTGAACAAACTTGACCTAATTAAACACAAGACACAATTAAAAGACTCAAAACACGTAAAATAAAATAAAAACCGACTCAAAGTACATCGGAAAACTAGATGTGTTTTACAACACACCAAACACATGTGATTGATCTAAGACGTTAATATCGTTGTTTGAACTAACAACACAAAAAAAAACAATGCTAAATCCACATATCTTGTGATGCAACGACTTCAAGCATTAGTGTTGGATGTGGATGATCACCTCATTAGTGCTGACCTCGCCATGTAGTGTGACAGTTTGACCACTCTTAGTGTGAACAATCGATACTACCAGCATCCCAGGTAATCCATGTTTTCTCTTGTGCCACTCATTAAGTTGTGAATGTCACTTCATGTAGATCGTCGCATGCACCGTTTCATGTACAATTCATTTACACCTTCATAAAAAATAATATGAACTAATAAATAAAAATTAAACACTAAAATAATATGAACAAATAAATAAAAATAAACACTAAAAATATATTAACTGATAAATAAAAAATAAACACTAAAATTATACCTCTACAGAAGTGGAATAGAGTGTCCTAAGTTTCAGATATTCGTTTCATGAATCACTAGCAGTTTCATACCCCAGTTGATGAATCCACAGACGTGTATTTTTGTAAACAAGTGAATCCCAATTTACTCTTGCGTCCTATCTTTGTTGAAAATTTTCATATTTTTCTTTTAAATCTCTAGCTATTCGGAGAAAAAGTGGTTTCTCATACAAACTGACACTTAAACGTGTTTTCGTCGTATGTCGCATCATTGGCAAACTAATATTGGATAAGTAGTATGTTCACCACATCCAACGATCACGCATAACCGGTTACAGTCTTCTAACTATATTTAAATAGCAGCATCATGAACAACGAACTTGACATTTACTCTAATAGTAACAACAAACAACTCGATGCCATCTTATTCGAAATCACTAGAAAAAGATGAAGATGATGAAGATGAAAATTATTTCATGGATGATAGCAAATGAGACGATGATAGAGAATGAAGATGACGATAGAATGTTTTTTAAAAGATGGTTGGGATGAATAGAAATTAGGTTGGAGATTTACTGGGATGGTGGAATTTTTGCTAGAGTTGGTGGTTTATTTATCGTTTGGAAAAGAAATTCATTCTTGCTTCCTTTTTTTTAACGGCAGATAAATATTATAATCAGGCTAGCACAACAATGTCAAAGTTACATGTTAGTTCACCCTGGAAAACGCACTAACAATAAACATGTTACATAGAAAAAGCCATAGAAAAATTACTCCAATCCTCCTAAGTGACCGCCAAGCTTTTAGCTCGATTAGTGATCCATAGATGTGATATCGATTAAATTTGTTTTTCTTCTTCTAATTTTTTGTCAAAAGGACCGTTGATGTGACCCCCCCCCCCCTTGCACATTATTGGAATCATGAAATAGAGCAAAACGCCCTCAAAAGCGTAGTGACTCTCTTCTAACGTTTTGATGAGCTTCACGCTCCACCATGCTCCCGGTACACTTGCCTAAGATACACAAATATAGAATATATATAGGTGTGATAAAAGACCATAAGATCACCCAAAAGATAATCACTTTCTTCATTACTAAAATCATTCGGATTCTCAGAAAATGCCATGATCTTACATGTGTCAAACTTAGAAAACGAATCACAAGGATTTAAGCCAGACATATTTTCTATCAAACTATTTGATACCTCGATGAATCAACTTTCAAGTTCTGAAATTTGCATATCAAAAACCGTATTAAAACTTCAACTTTAAAATGATGTCGATTAGTAATGACATTCTTTCGGTTTCTTTGATTTCCATAACTTTCCATCATATCTAACATCTCAATTTGGTGTTTTTTTCCAAAAAGATGTGACTCTTTTAACATATCATTAAACCCCTTTTGTCTAAGATTATTCAATGCTCGTTTTGACTCGTTTATCAACTGAGCCGCTTCTAACAAGTCTTGATTTTCTTTTAAAGATGTTTTGATAGAGCATTTGTGAGACTTAAGATCTCATCCAACAAGTGCATATAAAACACAAATTCAAGTTTTTTAAAATATATAAGAATACCTCTTGCACTAGATCATTGTTGAATGCTTTCTCCATTTTTTTTAACAAAAGCAAGTATGGCAACAACTTCCAAAAATAATTTCGTTAAACTTTTAATTGTTCTATGATGAGAATCTCATCGTGTATCATCGGCTCGTGCAAGCGAAACCTCTTGGTTTTATCATTTTCCAGTCTTAATTTCACCATCGTGTATTTCTTTTTCCACCCTTTCTCTTTTTCCTCTAACATGATAACTTTATGTTTGCAAGAAGCGGAAACCGTATAAACAACCATGGAAAGGTACTCATAAAATTCTTTGACACCAGTATGTTTTCTTGCAATAGCCACAATCACTAACTGAAGTTGATGAGCAAAGCAATGTATGTAACAACTACGAGCTTATCAACATATCTAACAACTACGACCACTTATTCCTTTAAAGACACGTCACTAGACTCATCTGCTAACAACCCAAACACATCGTCTTTAATTTCTTCACAAATCTTTTTGGTTACCTTTTTCGCAAAACAATAGATAATCTCTTTCTGTATTGATGGAGATGTCAACTTTTTATTCTTTTTTGCATTTGCTAATGTGTACTTAGCAATATTCGTGTTGTTCTTACTAATCAACTTTAAAACCGAAAGAAATATACATTTATTATGAGAATTTTCCGATTCATCATGACCACGAAATGGTAAAGAATTTTCTAAACAGGACCTAGCACTACGAACAGAACCCGTTAATCGATTTCGATTAGCAATCAATTCTTCCTCACTATGTTTAGTGACTTTCACTTCATTGGACCGCTTTTGATTGAAGAGATTTTAATATTTTTACGAGGACTTATTATGAACACTATTATTATTGTGTAACCCAACGTGATCTTTTAAGGCACTCGGTTTAGACCAGTTACAAAAGCATTCACTTATAAAAGTGTGACAACCCGTACGTTTCCTAAGTCTAAAATCTCGTTTAACTACGTGCTTATCTGTTAATTGTGCATATAATCTAGGTTTGTTAACTTAGATAACATATTATGCCAACCTCTTGATAGTTTTGACGTAACCCTTCAGTAAAACGATAACCCAACCACTTAAAACGGTAAACTTATATTGTTGTTATCGATGGAACTTCAATAATAAAAATAAAATAAAACTAATATTTTATTTATTATTTCCATCACTCTTGTAGTATATTTAATATACGTATCAACTTGTAAACCCAGATGTCTAATATTTACGTGAGAAACCAACGCGTAGAAAATATTAACCATTTTGTCTAAAAAAAACTTAATTGTTCTCGTTAAATAATTATTTAACGTGTCGTATGACGTTTTTAGTAAAAATAATATATATTTATCTAGAATTTACTATAGATCATCACTCGTGTCAACTTTTCAAAACCAAATCTCACCGAATATTTTCACTCGTCAATCGCGTCCAATCGCGATTAAAAACCAAACCGATCCGTTTTCTTTTAAACAAAACCGCCACCTTTGCATGTTTTTGCATGAGACTCGATCACCCGACATCCGAGTCCCGACACCCAACCACCACCATCGGCCACCACCTCCGGCCACCTCACCACCGTCGCCCCCCATGCAACCGGTCCCACACCTTCATGCATGATCATCACTTCAACCACCACCCTTACACGACCTTACCAATCACTTACACCCTCATCATATCCCTTTCATCCAAGACCACACTCCACCCCTCACCATACCTTTGACCAACAACTCTCACCCCACCATCCCTCCTCCCTCACCCTTGACCCGGCCGACCCCCTCCCTCTCCCTCTCTTTCTCGGTTACGCAAACCAACACACACACACACACTTGTTCATTTAACATTCAAGCACACAACACTCTTACTCTTTCTTTTTCTCAAATGCGTAACCCCCTCCCCTTGCCGGTTACGAGCACACACCCAAACACCCATCTTAGCTTATCTTTCCCTCATATATATACAACATATCACACCTTCACCTCATTTGGAAACCCTAACATCAAAATCACCTCCCACCGCATCTCCCTCTCTCTATCTCACGGCTCTCTCTCTCTCTCTTTACTCTCTCTCTATTTTCGGCCAAGAACAAGGAAGAAGGAGAAGAGTCCAAGTCTTCATCGAGCATCATCTTCACCATCTCATCCCTTTTTCTTGAAGACCTTTCAAGAACAAGTAAGTTCTATGGATTTCTTTCAAGTTCATCTTACTAGATCATGTTTCTATGTTTATTTCCATAATCCATTCACTCCAATGACAAGTCTTGATTATTGTGGTGATCTTTGGTTGTTGAAAGTCTAGAAAACACTTAATCTCTGTTAATCTTTGTTAATGTTGTTAGTTTACTAACTAGTTTTACATGAGAACTTGTTTACCACAATTTGATGATGTTATATGCCTTAGATTACGTTTTTAGATGTTAAAATGCCTAAACACTTAAATCCATGACCATAGAAATGCTAAACACTCCTTAAACCATGTTTAAAGTGCTTAACTTCACTAGATTTTGCATCAAAAACTCAAAATCCGTTTTGGACAGATCCGAAACCTTAGGGACTCATTTTGACACTTTTGGAACAACTTTTGTAAAGGCACTTTGCTTGGAAACGACCCTAAGTACCCCTATATTACAAACATAAGCCGGAAAACCCTAAAAACGACCCCTCGGGCCAACTCCGAATTTTTCAGAATATTTGGACTTCATAACAGTAGACTTAGACATATTAGTGAGTGGTAAAAGTTGGCTAAAAAGATCCCTTTTATTTGAGCTAAAACTAGGTCGAAACCGGCTTTAAAACAGACTTTTATCGGACCCGGAAACCTCGTTTTTGTTAAGTTATGCCAAATATTGTTTGGACTGATTTGGAACACTTATTAGGACCTATCATGACTTAGGTTACATTTACTAAGTATTTGGATAATTTATCGGGCCTTAAAACTAGTCGTAGGGACAAAACTGTCAAAACCGGGCGCGTACCAGCAAAACCGACACTTTAGGATTTTAAATCCTAAAACTATATTTTCTGAAAATTCATTAATAAAAATAAGTATATTTTTATTATTATAACTGTACTTTCTATTGATATTGGGAAATAACGCGAAATGATAAATACCGGTGAAAACCCGGGTATTTCGGGCTTTTTACTCCAAACAGCTTTGGTGAACAAAATTGAGCCCATGTTTCAAAACTAATATTTATTAAAATAAATATTGACCTAAATCATTATAACATAGGAAAATCTTTATATATTTTGAGAATATATATCTTTATTTTCCGGAACGTTATCGGTATTAAATTATTTGTGAGAATAAATAATTCCTAAAGTCTGTCTGTTATCAACAATCACCTGGGTCATCATGACGTCAAGACTTGACCATTAACTGGCAGTGACTTAACTGTCAATCCAAACTCTAGACCTTAAGCTGTCTTATATTGATTTAGGACTACTAGGTTGCCTGTTATCTGTCGTAACATCATTCAGAGACTTCCTGATTTCTGTGAGTCTTAACGGCCCCTCTTTTAAACTGCTTTAAATGCTTTTGGGGGAGAATTCTTATAACACATATCATGCCTGATAATTAGATAATCTGTTACCAATATTGATTACATGAACTAATCGTCCACTTTATCGTATTCATGTTGATTCATGTTATGATCAAAAGCCCCACTATTAATTGAACCCGATTAATTTGCAACGAAACGATGACACGTGAATAGATCTATTGGGTTAATGCCCATGCCCTGATTGGTAGCTCTAATCCTGACTCTCATGCTCAGTCAATAGGGTACATAATGTTATAATCACTGTTCGGTAATCCTGGACATAATACCATGAGTGGTTAATCAGTTAGTTCCGGAATTCAAGGTTCGTGGTAATAATAATTTACAGCATCTTAACATATTATCAAATGGGTGATAAAATCTGATAT
>JBCNJP010000017.1:89260919-89302636 GCA_039602395.1 Deinandra increscens subsp. villosa
CTCCTTCGGCTACTATCAAATCGAGTAGTGTGGCTTTCAAAATCAACGAGTAGTTGCCGATGTTACCTGAGAGTTCTCTCTCTCATATTATGGTGGTCCACCCTCTTTAAAACTACCATAAACTACCCAGTGTTTTAAAAACCGGCTCGTGACCGGATTTTTAGGGGTCTCCGGTTTTTTATGTCCGGTTTTTTACGAGATTTGTACCGGTCAGTTTTTCCCGGTTCAACCGATTTTCTTATTTTTTTTTTGAATTATTTTTATTATATGTTGTATACTTTATTGTTATTTTTTATTATTTGTGAACTTTAAAACTTATATTTTCTTGTGAAATACCTATTTGGTATTATTTTTTAGTGGATTAAAATTGTATTTTAACTATTTTTATTGGAATATACAAGTTTATTAGCATTTTTATAAAAATGTATACTAAAATCCCCTAACCAGTTGAACCGGCCGGTCTAACCAGTCCGACTGGTCGAACCGGCCCCGGAAACTTTTCCGATTCAACTTCTAAACCGGTTTTTAAAACATTAACTACCATAAACCACACATTCTGCAAAACTACTCTAAGGTTAAACTTTTTTCTCTCTCTCATGTGACATGCTCTCATTGGATTAAAAAACAACAACCAAACCCAGTAAAAATTCCCACCAATAAAGCTAGTAGGGTCTGAGGAGGGTGGATGTAGACAAGCATTTCCTCTATCCCAAAAGGTAACAGAGAGGCCGCTTCCAAGGAGACCCTCGGCTCGTGACTGAGTTGAAAGCGCAATTAAAATCCAATTGCACGACACCTGCAACAAACAAACAAACACTAAAAGAGGGGGATAAACTATAAGCTAAGCCCAAAGCATTAGTATACTACATAAAGTAAACATAATAAGGAAACATTAGAATAAAAAGGAAAACTAAGTTAATACGATCAAGCCAAGGAACAAATGGTACCCCCTAAAGGTCCTTAACCTTAATCCTACGTCTCCATGAAGTCCTATCCTCGACCATATCCTCAGAGATGTGCAAGTCTAGCAAATACTATCCATCGACATTGATGGTATCACTGATCTAACCGGCGCCGCCAACTGTCTCCTCTTTACGTCCCCAAACCATCTCAATCCTACTTCTCTAATCTTCTCTGAAATACTAGCCATCTCAAATCTTTTCCTAAAAACCTCATTTCTTATTTTGTCCAACTGCGTGTGCCCACTCATCCATCTCAACATCCCCACAAATGAAATTTTTTTTAAAAAAAATTGTAAGCTAGTTTGACCGAAGCATTGTCTGCAATGGCCAGCCTAGGACACACATTGTGGGGTTACATGAATCACCACGCAGGTGTGTCTATTAGGCGTTGGTGCAACAGGTTGGGCTATGATTGGAACAATGGGTTGTTGGGTTGAGTCTAAAATGGGTTGGCAACAAGATTTGATAAAACAATCAATCGACCATGACTTGGGTATCGTGAAATGAAGGTTTTGAAACTACGCGAAAGTGTATTATGAACTCACAAGTTATTTTGGTTTAATAAAGGAATAATCAGATCCATAGCACATTTATATGGACGATGAATGACATGAATTTGAAATAAAAGGTCGATGTGTGAAAAATCAAGAGTATGTGATATCATGAGGGTAACAAATTGATTGTATAAACATCGCAAAATACCTCGAGGATGGAATCGGAAAATTATGAAACTCGAGCTACTAAATAAATAACAAGGGGTTATTTAAATTCTCAAAGGTGAGTCGAAAATGGAACTGTGAACCGATAACGTAAATCGTAGGATAGTGTAGGATGTGATACGCCACATGAGTGCCGTACAACATTTTGAAATTCTGAAATAGAAATCACATGGATGACTTTGGATGTTATAAACACGAAAGGTTTGAATATGAAATATCAATCGACTAAAACATGAGGGGTAAAATATGTAAAATTGTGAAAGTAAGTATCGATGGTGAAAATTTCAAAAATGACATTGAAATCACGAAAAGTGGCGTTTAGCCATGAAATCCAAAAGAATATCATAGATCGAAATCGTAGAATAAACAGGATATCATGAAATCGCATGCAAAACACGAAATCGCGTTGACTTGTTTAAAACTCAATGGAATGATTCTCATTTCCCGATTGGGAAACTGCCACCTTCGACTAATCAGGGTTAATATGGTTCCTAGAAACGTTTGTTATGACATGATTTGGCCTAATAGGCTAAGGCACTCTCACCAAAGTGTCCCAAGTTACGCTTACCTAAATAGACACCCTGACTGCCGGTGCTTTCACTCTTCCAGTTACTACATGTCCGTTACTAAAGAACCTAACCCGAACGAGATTTCAAAAAAATCAAATAAAATCAAGTTCCTAAAATGGCACGTAAGGCATTATTACTAAGGAAAAAGCTAGGAAGCCTGAAATTGAGTGCATAAGTGTGTGATAAGTGTTACACTTGAGGTACATCCTAACTAAGGCAAAACAAGACATAAAAAGGGCAATCTTTAAACAACCTAGTTCCCTATAGCCATGGCTCTGATACCAATCTGTCACACCCCAACCAACGGCGAAAACGTCGAGGCATGATTAAATTGCCCATAAGCTCATGATAACTAATTTAGTGACAATAGTTGACAAATAATGAATTTCATTGATAACTTTGAAAAATACAACGATGCACCACATATTGAGAACAAATACAATTTATTTATTAAACTAGGTCCAAAAGCCCTATGTGATAGTATCTTGAAACATCAACACCTTAGCCTGCAACATGTATAAAATAAAGGGGGGGGGGGGGTCAACTATAAAGATGTTGGTGAGTAACCACAAGTTTGATACATAACATATATTTAAAAAAAACATGCTTTACGTGTCATATAATAGAATAAGTGAAATATAACATGCTAAAAGATATTGACAACATGAAAGACTAGACATAACCAAAATTGCTAGTATAAAATGACAACATGAAAGACTAGGCATAAACAAACATCAATGACATATGATAGATTCCCTAACCCGCATGTTAGACTATATTAAATAATGAAATAGGCTCCAAACACTCAACGCCGAACCGGTCAAGTTGAGTGGGTTGTCAACCGATAGATGTACCTTTGTTACCCCAGGCCTTACGTTAATGTTTATGCCAAATGAAAGACATGACAGATATGACAACCATGACATACTTGATATCCGATGATAAACATAAAAAACTTTGATAAACATGAAAGCCTTTGAAAATCACATATTGACAAATCATGCTAGAAGTCACATAACACATAATTCACACATAGATCCCATACGCATGGTAATTGATAAACTTTGAAGATAACACTTTCAAATAGGATACATATTGCAACCCCAAATTTATAAAATGAGAAAAGGGGCAAGGATTACTCACTTGGATTAAGAGTTAAGTCCACGAAGCGAAAAGTGAAAGTGAAAAGATTAGTCCCGAAAGTTCATCCTAAAAGAATAGAAACATGAATATTGGAATATGGGATTTTAAGCTCTTATGCATTTGGTGAATGGGTTTTAATGTTATAAATTGAAGTTTGAAAATGTTAACTTTTAAGAGTAACAATACCTTAAACGTTACTAGACATGCTTTGGCCTAATAGGTTATGACACTCTCATCGGGGCATCCCAGGTAAGCATCCAGGTCCTACTGTGGGATCTATGCGAACACTTATCCTTTGACAGAGACCCCGACTACCGGTGTTTTCACCCTTCCAGTTACTACATGTCATTCACGTCTCAAGTACTATCACTAATAATGTTTGATAAACAATAGGTTTGGTTCTAAGGCTTTTGAAATCCTAAAATGGTATTTATGTTCAAAACCTGAGTTACATATTAAAACGATTAAGAATTGGTTTAAATGATGATTTGTGAAAAACAAGCTTAAATCCCCAATTGTTCATGCATAAAAACGTTAACTTTTAGATTTGAAGAAAATAGATGAAATTGGACATGACATGTTAGACTCGTTCTACAAGGCTACACCAAGCCTAAAGGCAGTCTATAACCAAGGCTACACGTCCTAAGGACGCGCCTTAGCAAAGCTAGGTCGTCAAAAGGACAAGCCTTAACAATGCTAGGCGTTATAAGAACGAGCCTTAGCAAGACTACCTATATGAGCCTAAAGCTCCTAACTAAAATAAACTAAGAAAATGATAAATAAACGAATAACGAAAGGAAGGAAAGAAAGGAAACAAAGAAAGAAAAAGAAGAAGAATTACCTCATAGAAGCTTTTCAAACGAGACGAGCTTGAAGGGCAACACCTCCTCACCGTGAGCATAAAAAACTACTAAGCACGACACCCAAAGGGGTATTGTAGTTGTGGAGTCCCAAAAATTGGTTATTCCACTAGTTTATACTCAAACTAGGAGTTACAAACTATTAAGGATCAAGGAGGGTATTTATAGATGAGAAATGGAGTGAAATTTTGTTTTTGGGGCGATGTGGGATGGGTTTAGAAAAGGAGGTCAAGACTTTGGAAATTAGCAACAAACTTGTTTTCACGATTCCTGTTTCGTTATAAGTCGGTTTCGCACGCGGTTTTCACCCACGTTCATCATCTTCAGAGTATTATCATATGGAATAGATTAATCCAACATTAATGGTGTTGAGAATTGAGCTTAAACCTTGAATCTTGATGTGGGTCGAGTTTTTGAGTTTTTGAAACATACGGATGTTACATCCTCCCCCAAAGTGATTCTGTTTTGGCTAAAACCCCGGTAGGTTCATGCCATCTCTCAATCCTCCATTTTAATTGTTCCTCCACCCGGACAGAAATAGTTTACCGAACTAGTTTCGGTTTCCAATATAGTCTACCTGCTCAGGAGCCCCGAGTGGGCAGTCGCGGGTGTCATGACCTCCTCAACACAACTCACATTCAGCTAATTGTTTGAGTTGTATGTCATGACGCTGCTTATGGATCGCCTCCAGTGTAGCCTGAGTAGACGTGTCGGAACTGACGTGATGAACTCCCGGGGTCGTGGACAGTGTAGATCTCGTGGGTGCTAAAGTGGTGGCCTTACGATCCCTGGGGGTCTACTGCTCGGCTATCGCGAAACTCTCGAAAAGGTTTTTACATTCATTGATTGTCAGTTTTTCCATCATATGGTCATCAGCTGAAGTATTGAATTTGTTTTTCATAGCGTAGGTAAGACCATTGTAGAATTTTTTAATGATGGCACATTCAGTCAACCCGTGTTGTGGGCACTTACTCAGGAGAGCGTTGAATCGATCGTAAGCTAGATGATAAGGCTCATCAGGGTCCATACGAAATGCGTTAATTTCCTCACTGATGCGAGCGAATTTAGCTAGAGGGTGATAGTTTTTTAAGAACTTTTGTTTCAAATCTGCCCAGGTGGCGATTAAATTTGGAGGGAAGGTCTTAAACCAAACGGCGGCCCGAGTGGCGAGATAAAAAATGGAACAAACAAAGATGGATAACATCATTATGCACTCTGATGAGGCCGAATGTGTTGTAGATACCCACGAATCGAGAGAGGTGGGCGTGTGCGTCTTCTTCGTCACGTCCATGGAATTGAATAGATTGTGAAAGGGCATTGATGATGTGCGATGGAACTTGCCAATTCGCGGTGTTGGCAATGGTTGTCTGAGCGATAGCAAACCTAGCGTCTCCATCTCCCTCACTAGCTTGCTGGTGAACGGTGCGTCACGCGGCTATGGTGAGGTTTGGGAATGGAATGGGTGTAGTGTCGCGATGGATTGATGTAGAAGTAGAAGTGGAAGGTTTGGTTCGAGTAGTGGTTAGAATGAAATTTTCTAGATCCTCACGAATCTCTCAAAAGCGCTCGCGAAGATCTCGGTGAGGATCAAAATAGGGTGCATGTTCAGGTGGGCCTTACGAACAAGTGTGTGGCATAAAACGACCTCAGACTCAAAGAGGAAAAACCTAAGACTCTAGACTCAATAATGAAACATAAAAACTGAAAATACAGAAATGAAAAGACTCACTTCCTAGACACGACCTAAGTTGACCTTGCTATTTCCAAGTGTCCCCGGCAACGGCACCAAAAACTTGATTTGCTTGGAAGTTACTAAAAATAACTAATTAAACCTAGACCTAATCCTAGACCTAGACATAATGAGTTTTACCCAGAAAACGAAACTAGACCGAACCTACAGGCAAGTGTACCTATCGACAGTAGTATAGCTATAAAAGATCGGAATTGAATCCACGGGACACTGAAAACAAGACTCTAACTAGGAATTATGAATTGGAAATGTAAGAATTTGAATTGAGATTTTATTTAACCAATTTAACAAAATTAACTAATTACCGACATTAGAAAACCTTAGATGAATTCAGAGATGAGAAAGATACCACCTAAACTTAGAATCCTAATCAACATTAACGACCTCACTCGGCTATGACAATTCTGATGGAACCAGGATCTTAACACACAACCTATAGAAACCCTATGAGCCCCTGAATCACTCTCTAGATGTTCCTGAAAGAATACCTAAAGATTGGAACACGCCTACTTGTTAGTTAGTTCTCCTCTCGGTCCTTCCTAACTCATAACTCCCACGCTCGGATAACCGGTTCTCCTCTCGGTCCTTCCCGGATCAACTACCTAAGGGAAACCCTAGAAATAATCCAAGGAACCCTAGAGTAGAAGAAGCTACCTCTAATCACTACAATTGACACGAAATAACATATTAGACATAAACCCTAAGCAATTTCCTTCTCGAGATTTTAACCTACGACCAATGAACCAACTCGATTACCCGACCAATAACCATTGATTAATACTATGATCACTGATTAGGCAAACCACGTTCAATTGGCAAAAATACAGTCATGCAATTAAACTACCTAACTCAAACTGAAAGACATTCACAAGCTAGGCAAGAATTAACTAATGATGAAAACCTTAATATCAATACGCATGTACATTCAATTACAGAAAATTAAAGGGATTTAAAGAGCATCAAACCATCATAAAATTGTCATAAAATCGAACAAAGCAATTAACATCAATTCATCATCTTTAGTATAGGTGGCACCAGAAACTTAGCCTACCAGTATTAGCAATCCAGATTCCAGAGTAATCATAAAGTGCAAAGCTTGAGTTGCATTCATGGTTTTAGGTCAACAATCCCAAGAAAAAAAAGAAATAGAAAAGAACCCGGATCACCGAATTGTAGTCAAATGATTCAATCAGGATGATTCCTCATTGATCCTAGCTTCTCCTGATCTGAAATTCGTCCACAAAGTCTTCTAGGGTCGGCAATGTGTTGAAGATCCTGAATTAAACCCCCTCGCTATGATTTTATATGCAATTTTTAGGGTTTACGGATTAATACGCTCTAGCGTATCGCTTAGATTGACCGAGTGCTCCAAGCGTATCGCTTAAAGCCACTAGACGACAAATTAGTTGGGCTTTCACCCCCTTTGAATTTCCTTAACTAGTGAACCAGGCATATTGCTTGTAATGAAGCTTGGATCCAGGCGATACGCTTGCATGGGTATTTCATATAATTTCCATTTGCAGCCCTCGAACTTTCTTCTAATTACCATGCAAGTTCTTCAACTTTCATTTACCATACAATTACTTAAAGCACATTTGAACAAACTTGACCTAATTAAACACAAGACACAATTAAAAGACTCAAAACACGTAAAATAAAATAAAAACCGACTCAAAGTACATCGGAAAACTAGATGTGTTTTACAACACACCAAACACATGTGATTGATCTAAGACGTTAATATCGTTGTTTGAACTAACAACACAAAAAAAAACAATGCTAAATCCACATATCTTGTGATGCAACGACTTCAAGCATTAGTGTTGGATGTGGATGATCACCTCATTAGTGCTGACCTCGCCATGTAGTGTGACAGTTTGACCACTCTTAGTGTGAACAATCGATACTACCAGCATCCCAGGTAATCCATGTTTTCTCTTGTGCCACTCATTAAGTTGTGAATGTCACTTCATGTAGATCGTCGCATGCACCGTTTCATGTACAATTCATTTACACCTTCATAAAAAATAATATGAACTAATAAATAAAAATTAAACACTAAAATAATATGAACAAATAAATAAAAATAAACACTAAAAATATATTAACTGATAAATAAAAAATAAACACTAAAATTATACCTCTACAGAAGTGGAATAGAGTGTCCTAAGTTTCAGATATTCGTTTCATGAATCACTAGCAGTTTCATACCCCAGTTGATGAATCCACAGACGTGTATTTTTGTAAACAAGTGAATCCCAATTTACTCTTGCGTCCTATCTTTGTTGAAAATTTTCATATTTTTCTTTTAAATCTCTAGCTATTCGGAGAAAAAGTGGTTTCTCATACAAACTGACACTTAAACGTGTTTTCGTCGTATGTCGCATCATTGGCAAACTAATATTGGATAAGTAGTATGTTCACCACATCCAACGATCACGCATAACCGGTTACAGTCTTCTAACTATATTTAAATAGCAGCATCATGAACAACGAACTTGACATTTACTCTAATAGTAACAACAAACAACTCGATGCCATCTTATTCGAAATCACTAGAAAAAGATGAAGATGATGAAGATGAAAATTATTTCATGGATGATAGCAAATGAGACGATGATAGAGAATGAAGATGACGATAGAATGTTTTTTAAAAGATGGTTGGGATGAATAGAAATTAGGTTGGAGATTTACTGGGATGGTGGAATTTTTGCTAGAGTTGGTGGTTTATTTATCGTTTGGAAAAGAAATTCATTCTTGCTTCCTTTTTTTTTAACGGCAGATAAATATTATAATCAGGCTAGCACAACAATGTCAAAGTTACATGTTAGTTCACCCTGGAAAACGCACTAACAATAAACATGTTACATAGAAAAAGCCATAGAAAAATTACTCCAATCCTCCTAAGTGACCGCCAAGCTTTTAGCTCGATTAGTGATCCATAGATGTGATATCGATTAAATTTGTTTTTCTTCTTCTAATTTTTTGTCAAAAGGACCGTTGATGTGACCCCCCCCCCCCTTGCACATTATTGGAATCATGAAATAGAGCAAAACGCCCTCAAAAGCGTAGTGACTCTCTTCTAACGTTTTGATGAGCTTCACGCTCCACCATGCTCCCGGTACACTTGCCTAAGATACACAAATATAGAATATATATAGGTGTGATAAAAGACCATAAGATCACCCAAAAGATAATCACTTTCTTCATTACTAAAATCATTCGGATTCTCAGAAAATGCCATGATCTTACATGTGTCAAACTTAGAAAACGAATCACAAGGATTTAAGCCAGACATATTTTCTATCAAACTATTTGATACCTCGATGAATCAACTTTCAAGTTCTGAAATTTGCATATCAAAAACCGTATTAAAACTTCAACTTTAAAATGATGTCGATTAGTAATGACATTCTTTCGGTTTCTTTGATTTCCATAACTTTCCATCATATCTAACATCTCAATTTGGTGTTTTTTTCCAAAAAGATGTGACTCTTTTAACATATCATTAAACCCCTTTTGTCTAAGATTATTCAATGCTCGTTTTGACTCGTTTATCAACTGAGCCGCTTCTAACAAGTCTTGATTTTCTTTTAAAGATGTTTTGATAGAGCATTTGTGAGACTTAAGATCTCATCCAACAAGTGCATATAAAACACAAATTCAAGTTTTTTAAAATATATAAGAATACCTCTTGCACTAGATCATTGTTGAATGCTTTCTCCATTTTTTTTAACAAAAGCAAGTATGGCAACAACTTCCAAAAATAATTTCGTTAAACTTTTAATTGTTCTATGATGAGAATCTCATCGTGTATCATCGGCTCGTGCAAGCGAAACCTCTTGGTTTTATCATTTTCCAGTCTTAATTTCACCATCGTGTATTTCTTTTTCCACCCTTTCTCTTTTTCCTCTAACATGATAACTTTATGTTTGCAAGAAGCGGAAACCGTATAAACAACCATGGAAAGGTACTCATAAAATTCTTTGACACCAGTATGTTTTCTTGCAATAGCCACAATCACTAACTGAAGTTGATGAGCAAAGCAATGTATGTAACAACTACGAGCTTATCAACATATCTAACAACTACGACCACTTATTCCTTTAAAGACACGTCACTAGACTCATCTGCTAACAACCCAAACACATCGTCTTTAATTTCTTCACAAATCTTTTTGGTTACCTTTTTCGCAAAACAATAGATAATCTCTTTCTGTATTGATGGAGATGTCAACTTTTTATTCTTTTTTGCATTTGCTAATGTGTACTTAGCAATATTCGTGTTGTTCTTACTAATCAACTTTAAAACCGAAAGAAATATACATTTATTATGAGAATTTTCCGATTCATCATGACCACGAAATGGTAAAGAATTTTCTAAACAGGACCTAGCACTACGAACAGAACCCGTTAATCGATTTCGATTAGCAATCAATTCTTCCTCACTATGTTTAGTGACTTTCACTTCATTGGACCGCTTTTGATTGAAGAGATTTTAATATTTTTACGAGGACTTATTATGAACACTATTATTATTGTGTAACCCAACGTGATCTTTTAAGGCACTCGGTTTAGACCAGTTACAAAAGCATTCACTTATAAAAGTGTGACAACCCGTACGTTTCCTAAGTCTAAAATCTCGTTTAACTACGTGCTTATCTGTTAATTGTGCATATAATCTAGGTTTGTTAACTTAGATAACATATTATGCCAACCTCTTGATAGTTTTGACGTAACCCTTCAGTAAAACGATAACCCAACCACTTAAAACGGTAAACTTATATTGTTGTTATCGATGGAACTTCAATAATAAAAATAAAATAAAACTAATATTTTATTTATTATTTCCATCACTCTTGTAGTATATTTAATATACGTATCAACTTGTAAACCCAGATGTCTAATATTTACGTGAGAAACCAACGCGTAGAAAATATTAACCATTTTGTCTAAAAAAAACTTAATTGTTCTCGTTAAATAATTATTTAACGTGTCGTATGACGTTTTTAGTAAAAATAATATATATTTATCTAGAATTTACTATAGATCATCACTCGTGTCAACTTTTCAAAACCAAATCTCACCGAATATTTTCACTCGTCAATCGCGTCCAATCGCGATTAAAAACCAAACCGATCCGTTTTCTTTTAAACAAAACCGCCACCTTTGCATGTTTTTGCATGAGACTCGATCACCCGACATCCGAGTCCCGACACCCAACCACCACCATCGGCCACCACCTCCGGCCACCTCACCACCGTCGCCCCCCATGCAACCGGTCCCACACCTTCATGCATGATCATCACTTCAACCACCACCCTTACACGACCTTACCAATCACTTACACCCTCATCATATCCCTTTCATCCAAGACCACACTCCACCCCTCACCATACCTTTGACCAACAACTCTCACCCCACCATCCCTCCTCCCTCACCCTTGACCCGGCCGACCCCCTCCCTCTCCCTCTCTTTCTCGGTTACGCAAACCAACACACACACACACACTTGTTCATTTAACATTCAAGCACACAACACTCTTACTCTTTCTTTTTCTCAAATGCGTAACCCCCTCCCCTTGCCGGTTACGAGCACACACCCAAACACCCATCTTAGCTTATCTTTCCCTCATATATATACAACATATCACACCTTCACCTCATTTGGAAACCCTAACATCAAAATCACCTCCCACCGCATCTCCCTCTCTCTATCTCACGGCTCTCTCTCTCTCTCTTTACTCTCTCTCTATTTTCGGCCAAGAACAAGGAAGAAGGAGAAGAGTCCAAGTCTTCATCGAGCATCATCTTCACCATCTCATCCCTTTTTCTTGAAGACCTTTCAAGAACAAGTAAGTTCTATGGATTTCTTTCAAGTTCATCTTACTAGATCATGTTTCTATGTTTATTTCCATAATCCATTCACTCCAATGACAAGTCTTGATTATTGTGGTGATCTTTGGTTGTTGAAAGTCTAGAAAACACTTAATCTCTGTTAATCTTTGTTAATGTTGTTAGTTTACTAACTAGTTTTACATGAGAACTTGTTTACCACAATTTGATGATGTTATATGCCTTAGATTACGTTTTTAGATGTTAAAATGCCTAAACACTTAAATCCATGACCATAGAAATGCTAAACACTCCTTAAACCATGTTTAAAGTGCTTAACTTCACTAGATTTTGCATCAAAAACTCAAAATCCGTTTTGGACAGATCCGAAACCTTAGGGACTCATTTTGACACTTTTGGAACAACTTTTGTAAAGGCACTTTGCTTGGAAACGACCCTAAGTACCCCTATATTACAAACATAAGCCGGAAAACCCTAAAAACGACCCCTCGGGCCAACTCCGAATTTTTCAGAATATTTGGACTTCATAACAGTAGACTTAGACATATTAGTGAGTGGTAAAAGTTGGCTAAAAAGATCCCTTTTATTTGAGCTAAAACTAGGTCGAAACCGGCTTTAAAACAGACTTTTATCGGACCCGGAAACCTCGTTTTTGTTAAGTTATGCCAAATATTGTTTGGACTGATTTGGAACACTTATTAGGACCTATCATGACTTAGGTTACATTTACTAAGTATTTGGATAATTTATCGGGCCTTAAAACTAGTCGTAGGGACAAAACTGTCAAAACCGGGCGCGTACCAGCAAAACCGACACTTTAGGATTTTAAATCCTAAAACTATATTTTCTGAAAATTCATTAATAAAAATAAGTATATTTTTATTATTATAACTGTACTTTCTATTGATATTGGGAAATAACGCGAAATGATAAATACCGGTGAAAACCCGGGTATTTCGGGCTTTTTACTCCAAACAGCTTTGGTGAACAAAATTGAGCCCATGTTTCAAAACTAATATTTATTAAAATAAATATTGACCTAAATCATTATAACATAGGAAAATCTTTATATATTTTGAGAATATATATCTTTATTTTCCGGAACGTTATCGGTATTAAATTATTTGTGAGAATAAATAATTCCTAAAGTCTGTCTGTTATCAACAATCACCTGGGTCATCATGACGTCAAGACTTGACCATTAACTGGCAGTGACTTAACTGTCAATCCAAACTCTAGACCTTAAGCTGTCTTATATTGATTTAGGACTACTAGGTTGCCTGTTATCTGTCGTAACATCATTCAGAGACTTCCTGATTTCTGTGAGTCTTAACGGCCCCTCTTTTAAACTGCTTTAAATGCTTTTGGGGGAGAATTCTTATAACACATATCATGCCTGATAATTAGATAATCTGTTACCAATATTGATTACATGAACTAATCGTCCACTTTATCGTATTCATGTTGATTCATGTTATGATCAAAAGCCCCACTATTAATTGAACCCGATTAATTTGCAACGAAACGATGACACGTGAATAGATCTATTGGGTTAATGCCCATGCCCTGATTGGTAGCTCTAATCCTGACTCTCATGCTCAGTCAATAGGGTACATAATGTTATAATCACTGTTCGGTAATCCTGGACATAATACCATGAGTGGTTAATCAGTTAGTTCCGGAATTCAAGGTTCGTGGTAATAATAATTTACAGCATCTTAACATATTATCAAATGGGTGATAAAATCTGATATTCAAACTTTGTTGTCAATCACAGTTATGTTTTTACTTAAACCTGTGAACTCACCAACTTTATGTTGACCGTTTTAGTATATGAATTCTCAGGTACTTGATCGACGCTTGCTTGTATGGAATACCTCTTTTGTGCAATATCATTAGGATCCTTCATATTATCTGGAGTCAAGGTCACACTAGCCTTTGGGAGATTTCACTACATAACACCTAACGGTGTCATATCTTTAAATCTTTTAATACTTGTTTTGTAAACTATGAAACTAATGAAATATATTATTATATTTTCCGCTGCTAAATCTGAAATGAAATATTTTCGACTCCTCAAAACGGCTCTAGTTGTTTAACTATCCATAGATCGTTTCGTGTAACCTTGACTGTGATTCCATCTCGTTCACGCCCGACACAGAAATTACAGGGTGTGACAAAAAGTTTCTCTTCCACCTTGATTACCAACACTTTCATTAAACATGTAACAACATAAACAATATGCTTTATCCACTTTCAGGCTGTACTCTAACCAATCATATTTATCAAACTATTTTACATTAAAACTCTCAGACCACCGAGATAGTTTGTCCATTTAAATTGATGAGCTCGTGGTTGATAAGCTTTTTTTAACAAGGTATGTTCTTCTTATTTCATCTAATTGATTAGGGTGATAACTAACAATAGGTGGTCTATCAGAGGGATCCGAAGGAAGATCATTCAAATCAATAGTATTTCACGTTGAAAAATTAAAAGCCGAAGAAATATTATGACCAATATTATCATCCTCTTGCATACAATTAGTATCACTATTTGGACTTGGAGTTGGACAGACTTTATCATCCTCAAACCTAATCCACAAAAACAATCCCTCAATTCCTCAAACCTAATCCACAAAAAATAATCCATATTCCATAATTTGACACAAATCCTAACTACATCCTAGCAAATTCACAATTTTACGTAATCTCATAAACCCTAAATCCTAAAAATAAGAGAAGGAGATGATTTATTTACCGGTGGGCGGTGCAATGAGGGCGTGGGTGTGGTGCACAGCCGCTCAGCGACACAGGAGCAGCACCGCAGCAGGCAGCAAGGCCGGTGGCCGGGTTGGGCGGTGGTAGAGGGTTGAGGCCAGTGACGGCGCCAAATTCTACGAAAGGGAGGAAAGAGCGTGCGACAAGTGGGGAAGCGACTTAGCGACTTTTTCCCCCTTTGATTATGGACAGAATCCCCCAAGACATCATCCACAAGATTTAATTTTAAAATTTTCAATTTACTTCCTGAACTTATAATTTTTATTTTTAAATTGCACAAACTTGTTAGTTGTTCGGTTTTAACAGGCGTTTGATCATATTTTCATGTTAGGATTTTAATAAAAAACATAAAAAGGTTCGAGGGGTAACGTAAAATAAATTCAGGGATAGCGGAAAAATAGTTTCGGGGGTAACAAAATACATAAAACATAAAAAAAATTCTCACTACGCGGTGCGAGTTCAGGGGTAGCGGACGTACCCCTGCTAAGCCTCTAAGTCCTCCCTGGATATAAAACAACTTTTAGGATTTGGAAGATTTTATGGGATAAATATATTACCAAATACATTTTTCAGTATGGCTGTAAACAAACCAAATTGAATCAATATTCATGTTTGTTCGTTAAGCATTAAATGTGTTTACGAACGGTTTACAAACACATAGTAAACGAAAAATTTCTTGTTTGTGTTCCTTTATTAAGAAATTGTACATGTTCATGAACGCAAATGAACATATGGTATTAAAATAACCAATATTCTTAATTTCAAACGCTAGACATAATTATATTTAAGCACATGACATAAAAATTATAAACATAGTTATTACCCTATAATAACATAAGACAACTTATGTTACAACTTCTGCAGCACAATGTACTATCCTTAAGCACAGGTTACAAGTTTTGAAGCGGCCTGTACAAGGTTTTGATGCACTTGCTTAGTTTACAAGAGATGATGCTCTGTGTACAAGTTGATTGGCTTTTTACCTATGTTCCTCTTTACACGTGATGTCCCAGGCTTCAGTCAGCTTTCCCCTCTCCATTGTGTCGAGCAGCTCACCTGCTTTCCGTCAAGCACGTCTGAAAAGACATCACACACAGTGTCATAAGGACGCCTAAAAGTCTTCGTTAGATGATTTCCTTATCTTCGCAAGTATCTACAGGAAAGTTATCTCTCAAACAATCAGTCCCTATCTCTCAGTTTCTTTATCTTGAAGGGCGATCACCGCCACCGGCCGTTGCGAGGTTAGTTACTTAATCCATCCATCTTTTCATTCATGTTTTCTCCCCTCCGATGAATTCTTCTCCACCGGCCTTTTTTTTAAAACGAGGCTTCAATTTCTTAGAATTTAGATCGATTTTGTGTTTATTGAGACTGTCAACAGAACAACCTATTCGACGATTTCAGACGATGACGATGGTTTTCAGGTTTGCGTTTTTGTTTGTTGCTGATTTCTGTTTATTTGTTCGATTGAATTCTTCTCCAGCGCCTCTGATCCAGACCTTTGTTTCGTTTCTATCCATCATCGTCTACCCTGCCCACATCTCCATCGCAGGTTTGTTTTCACAATGCTGGTGTATATAATTTTACTTTTCAACGGTAGATTCTTTGTTCTTCCCTTAACCTTCTTTTTAGGGTTTTTGTTTCTGTTTGTTCGGAAGTGGTTTTTGAGATGGTTTTGATCCGTATACGACTGATATACAACTCTTTCTATATTAGCAGGGATTAGGGTTCTTCCATTTTCAATTTCTAAAAAAAAAGGTTGGTTTATTTTCTTTAATTTGCTTAATCTGTTAAAATTTTAGGTGTTTATTAGTTTCAATCTGTTACATGCAGCATGATTTTTGTTTGATTCATTTGGTTGTTTGGTTTGGGTGAATTTTGTTGAGACAGATTCATTTGGATTTCTGTCTTTGTTTCCTTCCTTTGGTTGTTTGTTAAAATCAAGCATTCGATCTAAATTATGAATTTAGCACAAATGAGTTCCTTAAAATCAAGCATTTCATCTAAATTATGAATTTAGCACAAATCAATTTATATCTATCAGATCAAATGCTTGATTTTGTAAATATCACATAAGGGTCTTTATGTTTTGGTTCTTTTAAGGTTTTGGAAAGGTTGAGTTCTTGTGGCTATCAGAGCCTTAAAATTGTTGTCTAAATATGAAGTATGAAAGGTTTAGTGTTTGTTTCGATATATAAAAAATACAACCATTTTGGTACCTCATCATCATTTAATATGTTCTTGGTTGACCTGACTGACATTTTTTTTTCATGTTTCTTTTAAATGAGAATAAAAGATTATGATTTTTACGGTGTATGAGTCTATGGCATTGCTTATCATGCCTTAACTACTATCTCAGTTTTGAGAGTGAGCAAATAGAAAGTTTATACCATTTTAAAAAATTGTTTTGTTGGCGTGTGAGCTGTGCTGCTTTGGTTTGGCATCACAAAATTTCAAGCCTGCTGTGTTTTCCATTGTTTGTTATATTTTTTAGTTAGTATCTATTCAGAGGCTTTTATAATTAAGATCTCCTATGTCTTTTGCAGGTGTTCAAAGTTTCTTATAGGCCTACGCTCTACGTAAGTTACTGCCTTATAATCTTTCTTTCATTTGTTTGTGATTTTGTTGGTATGCTTTATACATGTTTGAGATAGCATGCCTTTAATTTGTTAGCATGTAACATCAGAGAAACTTTTAATGGTCTTCCTCTCTCAAAAAAAGCTTTTGATTGGCGATTGTTTACTTCTCTCTTAAATAGGTGATTAATTTTCTGTTTTCCTTTGTTCTTTTATTTGTAAACATGAATAAGAGTGATGTATTGTTCCAAGTCATGAAGGCTATTAAAATTGCTATACTATCAGTGATTGTGGTACCCTTTCTTTTCAAATCAATTTTGTTGGTCTAAAGATTTGGTTTCCAGCAGCTACTATAACCTTAGGTGACTCTGACTTACTCCCTAAATTAATGCATAACCATTCTTTTAACACTTTTTTCCTCTATGCATGCTTTATATATATATTTTTTTATATCCACATGCATTTCTGCAGAATAGCTATGATGTGTTTTCGAAAGCTAAAGCCAGGTACAATATTTAGAAATCAAGGTTATTCATTTACATCATATATAGTAACTTAGGCCTTGATAGTTTATTAGTTGTCATATATAATAAGTGTATGCATATTCTAACGAAATCAGGTATGTATTTGATTGATTTTGGCGAAGAGATGGTGGTTGTTCAAGGATCGGTGAGTAACAAAAGTGCTGGATTAGAGCTTCGACAGGGACACACGACGAGGTACGTTTCTTTATTTGATCTCTGCTCTGGGCGGCTCAGCTTTTCTGTTCTACCCTACGCAGCCATAACCTTTTTTTTTCTGTTCTATTCATGTTAATTTGTTGTTCTTTGGTCTAATTAAGGTTTGATTTTGTGAACAGATATGTTGTGTTTTCAAGGACTATTCTTCTGTCCCGAAGCAACTTCATTACTCCTTCATAATTTCTGCATTTATCACATCAGTCCACCTGGACACGAGGTTTGTGAACTGGCTAATTTGTATATAGGGGTTGTTTAGATGTTCATTTTGAACTTATTACTTCAGAATTAGATAATCAAAGTTCATAAAAAAGATAATCAAAGTTCAATAAGCAGCTAATCACATGTTCATGTTGAGCGTTTGAATATTATGAATTAGTAAGAAACTATAATAGGTCAAATGACTAAAAAGAGCGTTTTTGTACAAGATGGGGAGATGTAGATATATTTGACACTTAAATAATCAGTACCGGCATCTATTTAATCAAGTTTCAAAACACAAATCCAAACACCCCCCTACTCTCATAATGTATATCTTTTCTTGAATTATATTATTAACGTAAAAATTCTCTTACCGGATTTGTACAAGAGTTGTTGCAGTTAGGAGCAGCAGCCATATGTCCCGATGATCCTATTCTCTCTGTTGAGGATCTTTGTGATCAGATTCTTGAGGTCCTCAATTATTTTAGGTAAGTCGTTTACGGTTGATCTTAGTACCAATATTTCATCTTAAAAACAATTTTAAAATGTATTTTCGGTATTTCAGGCTTGGATCAGTGATGTGCATGGGGGCAATGGCGGGTGCCTACATTCTCACTCTCTTTGCGGTGATTTTTTTTCCTACTCGGTCTTGATTAGATTGAGATGGGCAACCTTTATCTTGATTCAATTTATTGTCTAATTTCTTAAAATAGCATTCAAGAATCTGCCCTTATGAGAGCTTCCTTCTACCGATTTTGGTAAAACTCGGATCATCATCAAAGAAAAGGTTCTGTTAGGTTATATAACCTATTACTTTCTTCAGTCATTTTGAATATCTTTAAATATGAAAAGTATTAAAAAGACCCAGAAAGTCTATATGCATCACTGTGAATGATAGGTATATGATGTCACACCTTATGTAGAAGAACACCCTGGTGGCAATGCAATTCTTGCTCATGTGGGGATGATTCGACTTGAGGATCTTTTGGGTGAGCCTTTGATTCTAAGACGCATATATAGCTTTAATCTCATGTGAGCATTAATCTACTTAGCTTCAGGTGTTTGAGTTCTCTGATTTTATATAGCTTCTTTTGACCGCAAAGTACCATGCTTTGAGGTTAAGGTTTGATAATGAGATAAATATTGTAGTTAATAATTTATATGCATTCACGACACGAGTTTCGCACGGCCCGTATGTCTCATGGTTTGGCTAACTGACTTTTTAAAATGGTCCGACTCCGCCGCGAAGCGCGGGTCGACCCACTTGTCTAAAACAAAGCACAAGTTAAACATAATATTCATAAACATAATCATCCAATAATAATATCACAAAAATTATAAGGGTCTGTTTGGTATAAGGTAATGGAATGAACGATGGAATAGAATGGACGGGGTAATGGAATGGTTTATGGAATGAAATGAATCATTACTATTCCACCATCTTGTTTGGTTACCATGTAAGAATGAAATAAATCATTGCTTCATGTTGTTTGATAGTTAGTAAAAACGAAGTAATCGAATATAGTTTTACCAACATTTCTATTTAAAATTAAAATATTTGATTTATATTTATACTTTATTTTTTATTTTAATTTTTCACTTTTTGTTTTTTAATTAAATACTTTATTTTTTATGTTTTTATTTTATTTATTTTATTTTATTTTATTTGTTATTTTTATTTTTATTTGCTATTTGACTTTTTTTATTATTAATTTTTTTATATTATATTTTATATTTATTTTATTATTTATTTTATTTTTTATAATTTATTTAATTTTGTTCATATTTTTTTTAGTTTTATTTCTATATTTTTTAAAATTTTGTTTTCTTAAAATTCTTAATTTTTTCATCCCATTCCTAGAAGGAATTGGAAAAAAAACATCCTCCCCCTAAGGAATAAAAATCTTTAGAAATGAAGGAATCACATTCCTTATGTAATGGTTCATTCTATTCCAATGTGCTACAAAACATGTTATTTTTTCATTCCAACGTAATAACTCATTCCATTCCACCTTTCATTCCTGCATATCAAACGCTACCTAAGTTTTAAATAATTAAAATTTAATAAACACCTTATCGAACATAAACGAATACTTTACTAAATATTCACGAATACTAATAAACAAATGCAGTCTTTGTTCATATTTATTTGTTTAACTAAACAAACAAAATTTTATATTCATATTAAATAAACGAATGTAAACAAATTTCTTATGAAACAGTTCACAAACTGTTCGCTACAAACTGTTCGTTAAACGTAGAGCGCACAACTATGGGTGTTCATCGGTTCGGTTTACAGTTTATTCGGTTTGAAGTATTTTTTATGACACCCAATAACGAACCGAACCGTATTGAAAATCTTACAAACCAAATTGAATAAACCATATTCAATACGGTTCGGTTTTGGTTCAGAACCGAATAAACCGTATTCAAAACGTTTAAACCGTATTCACCAAATAACATATTTTGCGTATTTTTTTTGCAAATAAAAAATAAAAATAAAAGAATAACAAGCATCTTTAACATATCCCTAGAGTATAAAATCATAATACGATATACAACCAAAATACCTACAACCAAAGTACACACAACCAAAATACCTACAACTCAAATGCCCACAACCAAAATACATGCAACCAAACTACCCAGAACCAAAATACCAATAGAGTAAATAAAAAAACTTTAAAGGTTTCATGAAAAATAGGTCTTCCAACACATGAAGTGAACAAAAACAAACATCAAGAAGTTTCTTTAATCGACATCAATCGTTATCCTTCTCATATCTACAATAAAAACAAAAACAAGTAATAAAAGGATTAGGTGTTAGACTAAAAATATAATAAAAAGGATGCTGAGTAAAAATATAAATACAAATAAGTAAATGACCTTCTTTCAGTTTATCAGGGTTTTCAACGTTTTCTTCGACATTACAATCAACACTATTTGAACGATGTTGGGCTTAAACTTAAGTGGGCTAAAAAGTTTATTAAATGGTTTATAAATATATATATATATATATATATATATATATACACATTTTATTCGGTTTAAATGAATAACCGAATAAAACAAATAAACCAAATTAAAACAAAACCCAAAATCATAGCCAAACCGTTAACCGAATTCACAATTCGGATTCGGTTGAAAACTGAACTGTAAACCAAATCTACAATTCGGATCGGTTTATTCAGATATGGATATAGTTCGGTTTGTCGATTTATTCGGATTTCGGTTAATTCTACACACCCCTACGCACAACGCTACTTGAGCAAGTTTACACCCCTGCCTTTCAAAATTAAATCTGAATCTTTTAAATTTTATACTGATGCACAACACTTAATACCCTCTCTTAAATACTATTAAATAAGCCCCGTTCTTTAGCCACCTTAATTTTTTTTTGAAACACCGGTCTTAACCTGGGGTTTGACCAAACCGCCAATGTTAGCTTTAGTAACCCCACCCCAATCATTTGACACAGTTAACGAGACACAATAATTGGTGAAGAACCCCCACGTTTAGGCCAAACCCTGGGGGTTAGCTTTAGTAATTTCACCCTAATCATTTGATACGGTTCACGAGACTCTATAATTGACGAAGAACCCCCAAGTTTAGGCCAAACCTTGGGGGTTAACTTGTACAACTATACAATCTTTAGAGAAATTTATAAACTTTTTTACAATATTTAATCTATATTTTTTTTAAAAACTTATACGATTATACAATCGTTTGTATTTTATAAGTTATCAAAAAGTTAGAGAAATTTTGTAAACTTTTATACAACACTTAATCTATATATTTTTTTAAACTTATACGGCTATACGATCGTTTATATTTTGTAAGTTAATAAAAAGTTAGAGAAGTTTTATAAACTTTATACTAACACTCATAAGTTATTAAAAAGTTAGAGAAATTTTATAAATTTTAAAAAAAGTTAGAAGTAAAAGAGAAAAAAGATGGCAAAAAAAAAACTCAAAAAACCTAAATGCCAAGTTAAGGGCTTAACCCGGGGTTTAGGGTTCAATGATTGCTAGCATCGATCCCAAAAACATTCGTGGTTAAACTCTAGGGTTAGGGCAAACCCTGACAGTTAGAGTTACATTTTCAATGTATAAACCGTCAGTTAGTCTTAACCCAGGTTTAGACAAACCCTGAGAACTCAACGTTAACAAACCCTAAGGTTTGATCCAAACCCTAAGATTCGATCAAACCCTGACGGTTTTGACCGGTATCAAACACAATTGTTTGAGTGTCTGAATTAGGACCCATTAAATAATTATATAGAATTTCAAATACAATTATTTAACATACTAAAATACAAAGTTTATTGGGATGCTTGCTTGATTGTGAAACAACCATTCTCACCCCTCTCTTGAAAACTCACCCTCCCATATTCCCTAATCCCTACCCCTCTATTTCTGCAATCTTTAAATCAAATCTTCAACCTTTCTTTCCAAATTCCCAAACTCCCACCTTTCTCTCTCTCACACACACTCTCACACACACACTAAACCACCCCACAAACAGGAACAAGAACAACAAAACAGGGAGAAAGTGTTAATGGCTCAAGACCAACAAATCCGATTCAGAAAACCCCCAAGAAATCACACAGATCCAATCCAATCCACCCGCTCCAAATCCACAATTTCATCCATCCTTTCCACATTCACCCCCACCACCGACGACACCAATACCAAGAAAAACTACTTCACATCCACAAGATTCAGGGGCTTGGGATGTACGGCTCCGGCGCAGGTGTCGGTGCCGGCGATGATACGGACGTCGGCGAATTGGGAGGGGAAGAAAGTGAGGAAGAAGAAGATGAAAAAGAACAAGAATTGTATCTCTTCAAGTGACGGTGATGAGGTGGTTTCTGCAACTCCGGCGCCGGCGCCGGTGAGTTCATCGGCGTCTTGTTTGGTTGCGCCGGAGGTTTGGTGTGGGCCCGGAATTGGGTTGTCTACAGATGCTGCTTCTGTGGATTGTGTGGTGGCAAGAAGGCCTGTTGTTGTTTCTGGTAGAGGGGCGGCTGTTGAGAGTGAAAAGATTAATATTAGGGAGGTATGCATGTTTCTTCTCCATCTATCTTTTGGGTTTACTTTTCTTGAATTTGAAGATATTTTGGTGTAGACTTCAAAACATTGATTGTGAATTGTGATTATTATTATTATTTTTATTTTTTATTATTATTTCTGATTATTTAATTGTGGCAGTAATTGGTGTCCTAATAATTATAAGGAAGGTGAGGGTTGTGATGTATATCCTAGAATAAAACGTAGGAATTTAGGAATTGTTAAAAAAATATTCAGGAGTTATTTTAGGATGTCATAATTATAATTCTGATTTTGTAATTGTTTAGATGACTGTAAAATTATCTGATTATTTAAATGGTAACCGGTGGTGTAGATAATGGTGTCACTTCCGAAGGTTGTGGGTTCGAGATCCCGGTTTTGGATAATTGTGTAGATTTAGAAGTAGGATTAGATGAGCGTGCTTTTTGTTTAAAAAGACTAATTTTATCTATCAAAGGGCATTTAGCCCAATGGTATAGTGTGTCCTCCCCACGGGCCGATGAAGTTGATGGTTCGAGCCAGGTTATGGACCGTAAGGTAGAATTAAGAGTTGATGGTTCGAATCATGCTTTGGACCATGGAGTATAATTAGGAGTAGATTAGATGATGTATGAGTTGTGGTAGGAAGAGAATCTAATTGAATTTTGATCATTAATGTCAAATAAAATAATGGCTTTGAATGGTACATCCAAAGACTCCTGATAGGAATAAAGAGTGCCACTTTTTCCCTAGAAGAACAAAATTGGTGTCAGTGATCTTTTTTACTTTCCATTATTGTAACATGAATTTGTTAGTTAACAATAAATTTGATGTTTTTCTTGATTTATTTGAAGTTAAAGATATTGTTTGGTTATTAATGGCAGAGAGGGTCATATGGTGGAAGGAGAATGGTTCATCCTGAAGACCTTCCATTTTTCGATACCGATTCCGGAATCCCACACCATCGGCTAGACGTATTTGGATCTCGTCATCATCGCCATCTTAGACACCGCTCTCCCGAAGGCCTTGCCGAGGTCTGCACACAAATTACTTTTTACTTTTTGTTCATCTGTTAATCCATTGAAGTGTTTGCCTGCTTGTTTATGTTTTATGTTTACTTCAAAAATGAAAACCGAGATTAAGAAAACTTTTAGGTTGGTTTTTTTGGTTAAATTAAATAAACCCCGAAATGTCTTATATAAACTATGTAACCTAGCCCTAGGAATCAAAACAACCCATTCTATGGTACTTTTGATTTCTCTGTTTTTGAAACAATATTATTACTAGGAGTTATAACTTATAAGCTGATAATAATTAATAGATAATAGATATTCAAATTATTCAAATATATATTATCCTCTATATTATACATTATTTAGAATTATTTTGTAAATCTTATCCCAAAATTTGGGCTCCGGTTGTATTTATAAATACATATCCGTATGTTTATAGTGTTTAGTTAATGTATATGAAAGTTTTATCAAGAAAATGTGGAAGATAAATGTATAATTGATTATGGTATTTGTACTTTATCCATTGAAGCTTCAAATTTTGTGCAGATTGTTATGCTCCAGGGTAATTTAATCATGGGAGGAAGATTGGATCACGATCGATACAGAGACTGGAGGCTTGATGTCGATAGTATGTCTTATGAGGTTTGTTCATTATCATGTAATTTTTGTAATTGTTATTTTATTTTTTTAAACTTTCTATACCTATTTTGATGAACTAGGAACTGCTGGAACTTGGTGACAAAATCGGGTACGTGAGTACCGGTTTAAGAGAAGATGAGATACGTCGCTGCGTTAGGAAAACGAAGCCACCAACGAACAAGTCATCATCGTCTCGCATCCCGACAGAGATGCAATGGAAATGCACCATTTGTCAGGTTTCCTTTTTTTTTCAAAACTCTTCTTTAGGATGATTTGCAGCAAGTCATTTGACAGTTAGATGAGGTCGGGTCTAGGGGTGTAAACGAGTCAAGCCGGCTTGTGATTAGATCGGTAAAAAACTCGAACGAGCTCGAGCCTGAAATATGGAGCCCAAGCTTTATAAACCACCAAGCTCGAGTTGGCTCGCTAGCCTAAATCAGCTTTTTAATTATATAATTTTTATAATATTCATAAAAATATATATATTTATATATATAATATATATATATATATATATATAAAATTATAACAGAATAATTAAATAATATATTAATTTTTATTATATAAAAATCTAACTATAAATATCAAATCTAATTATAAAAATAACATAAAAAAATTAAATATCAAACGAGACGTGCCATGGGCCAAACTCAAACTTTAGAAAAAAGCTCTAAACGGCCCGAGCTCGGCTCGGCTCGTTCACACCCCTAGTTTTTTGTCTGTTCATAATTGTTTTTTTTTCCTAATTAAGTAGCGTATCAATATGATTATTCACTCGGTTAGGCTTTGCTATTCAGAAGGGGCTGGCGGCGCAGCTTGTTGCCCGTCTCCCTTGTACTTCATGTTGAGTTGTAACCGTTGTTTTTAATCAAAAAGACTTTCATATGATTATAAAAACTATGTTATTACAATAATCGACCAACATAACCCGACCCGTTATTAATAACTGTGACAGGAGGAACACGAAGGGGAAGATGAGATTGGTAAGCTGGAATGTGGCCATTTCTATCACATGTATTGTATAAAGCAATGGCTGGGGCAGAAGAAAACATGCCCCATCTGCAAAGCAGCCGTCGAATCTCAACACTAGGCTCGCGGTATCTCCTCCATAGTTGAATCTATCTGTGCATAAAACGTAAAAAAGAATCATTCGTGGGTTTTACATATTGTGCTTGCTTAACATGATTTTACTGGGAATTTGTTGAATCTAATGACAAGTGATTTGCTGCTTCCATTGTCTCTTATTTGTGTTTCTGTTTTCGATAACATCTCGTTGGAGTTGTTTTGAAGAAAAAGCGCGCTTTTGAAATCATTTGAATGTGTTGGGATGCTTTGAAATATATCAAAAGTGTTAGTTTGAACCATAAGCCATTGAGACATAGATCAACGGCTTTGCTGTCAACTTGCAGTGGTTGATTTGTAAATACTCTTGCCTTCTCAAAGACAAACAGTTGGAAATGATGGGTCAGTTGGGTTGAGGTAGAACTACTGGAGGTGTGCAAATCCATTTCTGAAAAATGGTTCTGGGTCTCGAACCGAACTGGTTTGGTCAACCTTAGTTCTGCTCTTTATACCAAACGAGTTTTGTTAAACCTCGTTTTGTTAAACCTCGTTTTGAGTGCAACTGAATTGGGTTTCAAACCGGTTTATGTTCAAATAACCGGACCCTACGCGAATCGGATCAAGTTGGGTCAAAATCAGTACTCACATCGGTTTTTATTAAAATTGGACTTTATTTTTTTACACTGATTTTACTAAAAGTGGATTTTATTTGTTCTATCAAGTACAAACCAATCACAGTTATTTAGATTTAAGAGAGTAGAGAATGTTTTTTAGTGTTACCGATTTAACTAACACATTTAGTCCTTGAACATGTGCCGAGAGCAGTAAGTTTTTGTATGTTGTGGTTCTTAAATTTCTTTGACATAACACTTAGGGGCGGATTAGAAAACTTTTAGGGGTGCACAATTTTTTTTTATAGAGTCACTATTTTAAAATTCTTCAGTTTTATATAAAAGACATAAAAAAAGTTGGTCCGGATCGGATTGGTCATATATAAGACAAATACGACACAATAATAAAAGAAATATCGTTATTAGAATTATTTAATTCATATAAAAGAAACGAGGATGATTCACAACTTCAATAAAAAGAAAGGTGTATTTTTTTTTTTGAATGGAGCATAAATGTTAATGTATTAATAATTAATTTGTAGATTACGTTTGGATTAGACTATTAGATACTTAGGTTTGGGCTATTACTTACTAATGTTTTAGTTTATTGGGCCTGAGTGCTGTAAGGCTTGAACCTAGGTCATTCAATAGAAAGGAACATACTAAACAAGATTTTGAAGCCCATTGGGACAAACATGTTAATTGTTTTTATTTTATCCAGAATTTATTTAATGACTCCTCATTACATAAAAAATACTTGAAAACCCGTATATATAATTTTCACTTTGCGTACGAGGTTGAGGGGTGCACGGGGACCCCCTGGGCCTTACCCAGTTTCGCCCCTGATAACACTGTTTTCATTGGTTCTTCGGAACGGTACCATGTTAGTAGAATAGTAGGGTCTAGTAATTGTCATCTCGGGTTAAAATTATTTTTGAGTTTAATATGTGAACTTGTACCGGCCTCTGTATTTATTCGTGTCGTGTTGACTTAACCATAATGTTCATTTCTAAATACGACTAACACCAAGTGACCTAATACCTCTCGTTAAAAAAAAGTGACCTCATAACAATTTAAAGAATCAATCTATCATATGATTTTTGTTTTCATTTTCCAATTGGTGTCATTTTAATTGCGTTTGTTTCCTTACAAGATGATAACCCGTCCGTGCATTGCGACGGGTCATCATAGACTTTGTTGTATGCATGTTAGTTCGAGTGTTGAGTTTTTCTTATGCATTGTGGTAACACTAATCTTCCATTCACAAAATGTAGTTGGTGACGCTGTTTTTAAGAGCATCCTACTACCATTAATGTTTCATTTACAAAGTATGTCTACTGTTGTAGTTTTCGACTCTGCTTCTGATCGTTTTCTTCGCAGATGTAACTGGTTCTAATGATGTGAAAAGCTAGAAAGTATATGGCACTTTCAGTTTATTTGCAAGTGTAAAAAAATTACATCGCACTTTTAGGTTTCTTAACTATAGAAACCAACCGATAAATCTTTAAACATATACACATTATAAAGGACATAGAGTATGTCTAAACCTTCTGAAGTACTATGAAAAGTAAACTACAGTGAACAGTCAAAGAGTAGTCTTTGCAATATAACATTTTTATCTTCTAAAGTGTACACATATATGTTGATACCTGATATGTGCGTCGTGTGAATTATTAAGCAATGTTCAAGTTTAAGCCAAAGTTTGAGTGGCCGAACTAGGTCCAAACCTGGAGTACGGACTGGCCGAACCTGAGGTTCGGACGAGGCTCGGTCAGCTGGGTATATATAGAAGTTTGGACGTTGTAGTAGTTAGTTATGAGCATGTGAGATTTTTGCTAAGTGTGTGTTTCTGTGAGTGTTTTCTCTGTGTTATTTCTAAGTGTTTCACTGATTGTAATTGTTCGTCTTGATCAATAAAACAATCGGGTAATTACGTTTTGATGTCTGATTAGCTAGATCGAGTAGACGATCCGATGCTCACGCATTTTCAAGTATGCTCAGCTTTTCTCTGATAAAGAATTTCCTCTTCATTGTGTTGATGCTCGAAAGATTTCTGAAGTTTTTGTGAAAGCTCAAGTTTCTTCTAAAAGTTCTCAATCTCGAAGCCCAAACATTCAAATGGGTTCATGATCACAGACATCAGGTATATGATTCTAATTCTGATCATGTTCGAGATATTCCTATGTGTAATTCTTCGCATGTACATCAAAAATGGGACAAAACAAAAGGAATTTGTTATGTTTGCCGCCGAACAAGGCATATGGCAAAGGATTGTCCATTACCTGCTGATTTCCCACAACGGTTTCATAAGAAACCAGTTTTTGGTAAACCTGCCAAACAAATGTTCTTTGATGAACAAGGCAGAGTTTTTGATGAAGTTGAACCTACATTCTTTCATAAACAAAAACGTTTTGTTCCAATGTTCTCAAAGGTTCAAAGTGTAGGTTCATCATCACAGTCACCTGTGATAAGTTTATCACAAACTGCTTTACCAAAACAACAGCAATGGAAACCTAAGGTGGTTTCTAAGCAAAACCAGGACACTGGTCGACCAGAAGCAATCCGCTTCGGGTCATTTATGAACTAATCAGTTTGACCAGTGTGCAGGTACTTCTAGAAGACCTATCGACGATTGCAAAGTTGTCGATGGAGGAGTATTCTGCTTAATTTAAATTTCATGATCAAATTTTCTAAATCTGCGAATTTTCTCGAAGTCTAAAACTGCAACATATCCGTGTTGATTGATCAATTTTCCTTGCTTACAAGTTTTTCTCAAAAAGCCAAAAATAGAGTCTTGTTTTGTGTGAAATGAAAATCAAAAAATAGTGTTTTCATTTTAAGGGGGAGAATTGTAAGTAAGGGGGAGTAATTGAGAAAATGCATGTTATGGGGAGAAGGTGAATACATGCCAAATATATAACGAATGAAGGTGAATACATGCACAATATAAAAAATTTGTGAGAAATTGATCAATGGGAAATGATGGTACATTGGCTTACGTATCTGACTCATGGATAGAGTAGATGAAAGGGCCATAAGATCATTGTTTGATGTGTTTGGTAGACTCGGCAAATCAGAAAGTATTCAGATGTGATATACATTAAATACTAATGCTTGATCATGTGGATAACATCTTGATGCATATTTCATGACACAAAAAGAAAAATAAGTGTGAAATTCAAACTGAGAAGTCACTGTGTATACATGTGTTCATTTTTGCAAAGATTTAAACTTGTTTGATTATTTTTTTGTCAAACGATCGGACTTTCTCTGCGTATCGAAAGATCGACCTGATCGTTGTTCGTTTGACGTTCTGCTTTATTTTCTTTGGTGTTTCGTATAACTCATCGGACTTTCTTTGCGTGTACGGGAGTACCGACCTGATTGTTGTTGAGTTATACAACTTCAATTTGTTTTATTTTCTTTTTCTGTTAAATCCGAGGCCTTATCTGCGTATCGAAAGATCGACCTTAAGGTAGATGATTTAACGTTCTTATTTCTTTTTGCATGGAACACAGTTGACAATATCATGAAAATTACGATGCGATTGTGAAAAATCACAAGTGTTATCACACAAAAGGAAAAAGAAAGTCAAACAGAAAATGTCTGAGTATGTCTGATAGTGTGGGGTACACTGGTCAAAGCAAATCTAATCAATACCTTAACATATCCAGATGTTATGAGTACGATTCTGCCTGAGTTTAAGATGGACAAATTATACCAGCAATCAGCATGACTTATGTGTTTAAATTAATTGAAATTGAAGTGTAGTTCAGTGCGTTATGACCAATTATGATCCCATATAGTGATCTTTCTCATACCAAAAATAGTGTTTGATTCTGTATTGTGATTTCATTTCATTTCAGAAAAGAACAAAAAGATTTTCGGTGTGTTTTAGCATAAACTTTGAAAAAATCAAAAAGATTTTAAGTTTGTTTTGATATAAATTTTCTAAAAGTCAAAAAGATTTTGTTTCTGCTTTATTTTCGGTCTGATCAACACGTGATACAAAATTCAATTTTCAAAAGTCATATCTTGGAGTCTCGAAGAGACGTTTTGTGCCAAGATTATTTAAGTATTGATGCAGGATGCTAAAGTGCAAGTAATCACAACTTCAAGTCTTCTGAAGCTGTTGATAAAGACATGAGATACACCAGACATTGTCAAGTATTCAAGATCAAGCTACGATTAAGTTGAGGAGGAGTTTGTTCGAAGATTCATTTCATCGGACGAACAGATTCTACACTTGAGGGGGAGCTTGGTTGAAGATACAGATTTGATGATGTAGAAGAGTAGAAATACTGCACACGACGAGGGGGAGTTTGTTGACACCTGATATGTGCGTCGTGTGAAGTATTAAGCAATGTTCAAGTTCAAGCCAAAGTTTGAGTGGCCGAACTAGGTCCGAACCTGGAGTTCGGACTGGCCGAACCTGAGGTTCGGACGAGGCTCGGTCAGCTGGGTATATATAGAAGTTTGGACGTTGTATTAGTTAGTTCTGAGCATGTGAGATTTTTGCTAAGTGTGTGTTTCTGAGAGTGTTTTCTCTGTGTCATTTCTAAGTGTTTCACTGATTGTAATTGTTCGTCTTGATCAATAAAACAATCGGTTAATTACGTTTTGATGTCCGATTAGCTAGATCGAGTAGACGATCCGATGCTCACGCATTTTCAATATAAAAACAGATTGATCCACAAACCATCATAGCATTCACTCTAGCAAATGATATTTAGTTCATACATCTTGGGCAAATTGGATTTTAATAATCCAAACTATGACCCATTGGCCGATAATAATTCAAACTATCAGTTTGGCCAGCAGCAGTCCCAACTTTCATTTTCGTTATCAGTAGCAATCCTAGTAGTATAATCATCATACATTTACACTTGATTTTTGGCTCGTAATGATGAATCGAACAAAATAAGGAAGCATAAAAGCAAAAACAAACAAAAAACAAGTGTAAATCATGTGTAAATGTATGATGTTTCGGGACTGATACTGTTTCTAATAACGAAAATGAAAGTTGGGACTGCTGCTGGCCAAACTGATAATTTGGATTATTATCGGCCAATAGGTCATAGTTTTGATTATTAAAATCCAATTTGCCTACATCTTGCTTTAATTTAAACCGTACAGATTTGTAAACAAATTGATCCCCAAACTACATAAAGCTAAGATTTAATAACTAAACAAACATGCTCAGCTACACCTATAAACATAGCACACGGACACATCAACAACACAAACATAATTACACACACAATTAGTGTGCACATAAAAAAAACTATTTCTACTACTTGTTAAGTAATTAGACGAAGCACAATCAACAAAAACAAAGAACAAACAAAATGCATCACATAAGAGAAAGAGACACAGAACTACACAACTTTACAAACAACCAACTAAAACGACAAAGCAAGAGAGAAACTTAACGCACATAGGAACTTCGTAAACACAAAGACATTTATCCCGAACAACTGGTGTGCAGCAAAATCAAACTATTTCTTGAACCTGTCAGGTGATTACAATTTACATGAGGCATAAACAACAACAAAAACGAAGGACATCATAACACAGAACCAAAATTAAAGAAAAAAAACACAACACACCCACCAACTGAGAATCAAACATGCAGGCACCCAAAATAAAAATCAAACGGAACAACAAAGATAAACACAGTCTCAACTCAAAATCAAACATGCAAACAGGAAAAAAATAATAAACTAAAAGAAACGATGAAATTGGTTATGATATTTCGAGTCTTAATTAATTTTATTCGAGATAACAGTCGAATAATATTGGTTATGATATTTCGAGTCTTAATTAATTTTATTCGAGATAACAGTCGAATAAAATTGGTTATGATATTTCGAGTCTTAATTAATTATAGGACTCAAAATCAATTGAGTGTAAAACTGTTTTAACTATTAAACTTAGTTTGGAGTTTTAGTTGGTGCGTTAAACGAGTTAAGACAAGCGACCAAAACGCACATGCAAACATACACATATTCGGCTTAAGAGGTTTCGACATTGTCAGAGCCTAATGACAATGTCGAAGAAGGTCTAGGATAAAAGGTAAAATCAACCACAAGGATGAATCTGGAAGAATCATGCGGTCGACTCTAATGCTCCAACTGGCTTCATAAGCTCTTCTTGATCGACTGGAATTCGTCGGTCTACCGGTCGTGGATACTTGCCATGCTTGGCAGTGTCCTTAGACAAGAACACTCGCCATGATGGGGTAGTCGCATGAATGCTCGTCACGTTCGTCTAGGGCGAAGGTGAGCATATATAAGAAAATAGAATTAAATCCTAATCTATTTTGATACAACTTTTGAACCCAAAAACCAAGTGGGCCAATCCAAAACCAAAATACAAGTGGGCCAAAATGGGCTAAACCAAAACACAACAAAACGTAATTAAGATAAAAACATCTAAACTAAAACGGAGTTTAGATATACCTTCGCGGTGAACTAAAAAACGCTAGAGACACCAAGGGACAACGTGATGACGCTAGGGTTTCACAGAAACTCGATCGACATTCGGATCAAATCGTTTTACAAATCGCAAAACCATCTTAAACCGATTCGTTGTAAACTGCAACGATTCGGTTTATGGTGGCGACGAGCGAGCACCAACGTATCAAGACGGTGACGGCGGCTAGGGTTTAGCCGGGGCGAATACACGATAACGGCGACAAAGCTCACACCCGCGATATCGTAACAACGACGACAAAGCCGAGTGGTAATGGTGTCGCAGTGAAACGGAGAAAACTAGATCGCGACGACGACCTAGGGTGGTGTCGGCGGCCCTAGGAGGGGGGATGGTGACGGCGGCGGCGGCAGTGATGTATGGATGGCGATGGTGATGATGATATCCTCAAACGACACGCGATAGTCACCTTGTGTTCTCTCGGCAGATCGTCGGTGGCAAGGGTTCCGCGTGGGAAGAGGGGCGGCGATGGTGGTGGTTACGTGAGAGAGGGGGAGCCGAGAGAGAGATAGAGAGAGGGAAATCGTGGAATAGGGGGCGCAAGTGAGGATTAGGGTTTCGCTAATCCTTACTTGCTTATTTAAGCCCTCGATTTTACGGATCATGTCCCTCGTCAATTGCTATCGTCAAAGTGAACCACCATTTTACAGAAGATTAATAAAACAAGTTTATTAATACGAAAGTTGTAAATCCTAGAACCAACAAATAACGATTTATTTGGTTTATTATTTTAACCGTAAACGTTAATCGATAAATCAAAACGTTATTCTCCGTTTATTGTTGCAAGGACAATAATTCGTAATTAATTAAATGTTTATTAATCAAGAATAAGCATAAATTAATTTACTAATTCTATGGATTTACCGGTTAACCAATTAAGCGGATTTATATCTCGTTGCCCTCAGTGTAACTTTTTACGGGTGTTAACCGAGTCGGGTTCTTGGTGTTGTCGGGTCTGGACATCCATTATCCAACAAGTTTTAGGTTTTCGTTTTGGTTTTCAGTACTAACTCTTGTTTTACACTACTTAGAGTTTGGAAATGACTGAGATGGATAGGATCATGGCTGCAAGATATTCTTATGTTGACAAGGCTCTAACGGTTGTTCCTCTAAGTGCGTTGAAATGTTTGAATCTTATGGAAATGATAGCATTACTCTCATGAAAAAAATTGAAAACATGAAGTATTATAACAATCGCCCTTGAAAAACTGAAAACGGTTATAAAGAAAAGAGCGGTGCTTTAAAGAAACACATTGCAGTACTTCACAAACAAGTTGGTCAACTAAATTGTTGTGAAAAAAGTCTCTAGACAAGAAAATTCAGGAACTAACTGAGAGCAAAGGTATCTTGCAAGCCAAATTGATCCCGTTCTTCAAAACTTTGAGATAAATAAGTTTACTCTTAAAAGTTATGAATTTTCTGTAATAGTGACACAAAAATTCGAGGAAGGACAAAAACTTCCTGATGATGTTACTTGGTTGGGTTTTAAGGAAATGCGTCATCCTTTTAATCATAACTATACGTTTTGCATGAGTTTGATGAGGAACAAGAGAACTCTGCAAATATGGTATATGGTAAGAGAGGTAACTCTTGTGACTTAACTGATGAGTCTGAGTTGGAATTAGGAGATACTAAATGTGTGAACGTTTCTGATGTTTCTACCACATGTGCAGATCCAGCAGAAAATGACAAATGTGTGACCTCTTCTGAGGAGTGTGTTGCTATTGATTAAGATGATTTGAAACCATCCGATGCTTTTGAATATATTGATGTTTTACAAAAGCCCGTGGCTAAAAAATCAATTCATTATCCTAAAAGTGAGACTATATATATCAAACGTACAGATAAGAATAAGTGTGAGAAAAAGCTTATGACCACTAGACCTGAAGGAAAGGTGTTCATGACCTCTGGTTATATGTTTGCACATGATCTAGGGAAAGCTCTGTTCCAAAATTCATACAACTTAAAGGTGTAGGAAAGCCCCCAACTTCATCAACATACACTGCTAAAGATTAAGAGCTGAATGGTGTAACGAAGTCACTAATCTCAGCGTATAACGAGCTAGAAGAATAAAAGATGAAGACATTTAATAGTATAAGCCTAGGGGGAGATTGTAAGGATATGATAAGCCTTATGTATTAAATACTTATTGGGCTAAGTAGTTGGTTACGGTTTTGGTGTAATTGGGCTTAATATAGGTTTGCAAATTGTATTGGGTTAGTTAGTAGGTTCACGACCTCCTCCTTGTTTAGGTTACAGATTTCGAAATAGGCAAAGGAGGCTTACGGAACACTTTTCGTGTCTCTCTCAGAGTGTTTCTTTGTGTTGGAGTATTATATGTCCAGACCCGACCGATTAACGTAACCGGTCCAGTTATTGACCCATAAGGGTTACACTAGGGTTAACGTGTAAAGGCCGCTTAAACAACAGTTAACTGGCAATTAACGAAACGTTAAATCAATTATTACCAAATTATTAGTTATAACAATGGATTAAATAATTACTAAATATACAGAAAACGAAATATAAAATCCAATTTTCCAATATAAAAAGATTAATCATGTCTTGACGTAAGAATTAGAAGTGTAACGCTTAAAGTATTGAGTCTATAACTTAAAAGTTATGTTGCACGACTCTACTCATTACACCATCAACATTTGGGATAAATTTGTTGGGTTTGGGTTTAAAACAAAAGAGATTAAACGTTAGTAAAACAAACACACAAAAGACTGCGTAGCGACATTTTAATTAGAAGCAAAACACTCAACGTATCCAGCCTAACACCTAAAGGTCATATTACATGACAATACACATTACACCACCAACTTTTATGCTAAATTTATTATGCTTACATAAAAAAATTAAATGATCAAGACACATGGCAACCACCTATTCATTGTTTTAAAGTTTGTAGAAGAAGACAAAAATAAAAAATATTATTCCAGATTAATAAAAATAAAAACCATCTTAATTTTGTAGTAGCACAGAATTATAAAAAGTTAGGAGTATGTTGTGTAAATACTTAACCAACTTAACATCTTGTAGTTAGGTTGGTTAATAAGGTAGTTGAGTCGGTTAATATGTAGTTGTGCTTAAAGGGTGATATGGCATTATCATACTTCTTTCTGAACTTTTTCTCTTCTAATCTACATGCAACATTCAACCTTCACCATTCTTAGCTCATCAAAAGCTCTGAAGAGAACAAAAGTCACCAGAACCTGGGAAAAGGGTGAAAGATGATCTCTAAGAGTTTTCCAAGTGAACCAGCTCCGACTACCGATGGAAAACCTGCACACTAGAGCAACGCGTTAGGGCGTTACAGGGTGAGCCGGAGAGGGACCCCTATATCGGCCCTCCGGTGTGAGAGTAAGTGATTGATATGAGAGAAACTGAGAATAGTAAAGGATGAGAGCAGGGAATATCATGTACCTCTAATGATGACTTGCAGTTCACTATTTATAGGCTTACCATTAGGGTTTCTTGATAGGTGAGTGACGTCAGCGCGTGTGTGACACGGCGCGTGAGGGAATATCTCAGGTGTTTCTCTGTTACGCGTGTCACCTTCTTATTGGTCTAGGACCACATGCAGAATGTAGGTTTGTTACGGTGGGACCCATTTCCCTGGTGGGGAATTTAATGCTCAACGGTCTATGGGTGTGAGCGTGTGCTTCTTACGCGCACATGTGCTTCAATCCCCTTTCCACAAGTTTGGGATGTACTTGCAGGCTGGCCCAAGTAGTTATTTTCCTTATCGGGCTTTGGGGTAGGTTGGGCTCAGGCCCAAAAGGATAGATTTGATATCTATCCTCTTCAAGTCTTCCCTAGTCCTGTGCGTAAGTATTTAGCGCGGGACTATGAAGTCTAGGTTAGGGACCTTTATGATCGCTGTGGCGGTTAGAATCGTTTTGGTTCTTTGGCGGAACAAACTTTCAGCGCCCAAGTGGACAAATTTTTTTTTTTGGCGGGGGCTTTGATTTCCTTATGGAGAACTTTTTGGCGGGAGTTTTGGTGAAAAAAGAGGGATGATGGATCCCTTTTACTCGATTTGTATTGTTCTTTTCCTTTTTCTATTTGTAGATGCTGACAATATTCACCTTTTTGTAAGTGATATTATATTTGATTTCTATGATTGGGATAAGAACAAAGGAAAAAAGGAAGGAGACAGGGGCATTTAATGTTGGTTATCAAACGTCAGCCGTCAGTCTCTGTTTTTCGGCGACAGGCAGACGTCATACTGTTTTTACTGTTTCGTAGGGACACGCGTCGCTCGAGGGGCAACCCAAGGTTTTCTCACAGCTTTTTACAACTGTCTCCTCCACGTGTCATCATCCTCGCGTTCTATGCAATTGATCTCAACGGTAGAGATTGTGCGTGTATCGAACGGTTTAAGTATTTAAACCCTTTTCTCCCCCCAATTTACTTTTTACCTTCTCTTCTTTTGGAAACCCTAGGATTTCTTCCGCAACTTTCTTGCTTGATCAGAGCTTTTTCTTCTCTTTGTTCTCCTTTTTTACTATGTCTTCGGTATCTAAATACCCTATTGACTGGAAGAAACCAGATTTTCTTCGTTTTCTTGAATGCTATGCCTTGGATGACCCTTCTTTTGGGGCTGAATTGCCCCCTACGGGTGGTTTAATTACCCAGTGTCCACCTGGTAAGATTGCCCTTTATTCTGAATTTTTCGCTTATTCTCATCTTCGCATCCCTATTTCTGGGTTTTGCTCTATGATTTTTGAGGCCTATCAGATTCATCTTTCTCAATTTCATCCCCTTGGTCTTGCAAAGATAAGCCACTTCGAGTATGTTCTACGAAGCCTTCAGAGGGTTCCGTCCATAGAGCTTTTTAAAGCTTTCTTTATGTTAGTCAAGAAAGGCGATTGGTATACCTTCGACAAACGGCCTGGTGTAAACATGCTGGGAGCCATTCCCAGTGCCAGTGGAGACAGGATGTGGAGGAAGAAATTCTTTTTTGTAAACTCGGGCGTTATTCCGATGGATATGGTGTTGAGAAGAGGGAATGAGGTCATCCTTGACTTGGAAGCATCGCAAGAGACGATGACATCACCTGTGTACATATGGCTGCGGAATAACCCCACCGATTATCAGGGTTTTGGCGAGGGGTCAATGGTAAGGTTGGGCATGAGTCGCCTTTTGGAAGATGATAATTTCATTCCGGATTATGCGCGCCGTGAAGGATCTACGCTGACATGTGATATTCCTGCCGTACATGATCAGCGTTGTTTCGTTTGAGTCTTTTGGCCGGGGTGATGCTTGGCACGATATATCTATCCGAATCGCGGGGATTTTTTCCCCTATGGCGGATGGCGATGTCGGACCAGGCTTCGTCCCAGGTCAAATTTCCTTAAACCAGGTACTTTTCTTCCTTTTACTGTTTTGGAGCACATTTAAAATGATCTGCTCTTTCTTCTGAGTAGGACCCATTGTGTGGATGGAGTTGTTATTTCCCCCTCTTAGGAAGGCTTTAAGATATTCTCCCCGCAAGCGGTTGGAGGGAGAAATTAGTGTGTTGGATCAGACTTTCTGCTGCTTCGTTCTTCCCCAACTGGATGGTTCATGGGATCCTGAGCGCGCGCGGGCACGTGTTGTGAAGGTATTTAAAGTTTTTCCTTGTTCCTCTGGGGGGCGCATTCTTGCTTATAAATGCTTGTGACACTTTTTCTTTAGGATTTGTCTGGGGCGCCACCGTTGAGATATACAGAAGAATACTTGCCGCTGAGTGGCATTCCTGAGGTGATTTTTCCTGGCGAGGAGAGACATGGTTCTGGAGCTACCGCCCTTCCACTTCTTATGCGTTCGTTATTCCCAAACGCTGCGGAAGGCGGTCCTTCTAGTTCCGTGGCGGGCCCCGGTTCTCCCGAGGCGGGAAGGAAGCGAAAAGGAAAAGGGGTTGCACCCCTCGCCAAGTGTAGGAAGGCAGTGGATATTGTTGCACAGAGAGTTTTGGAATCTCGCGCGAGTAAGTTTGATTCCATGTTCCTTCCTTTCCACATCTTTCTTTGAAAATTCTTAGTTTCTTCAGCTTTCTTCAGGTGATTTAAAAGCGGATACTCCAGAAGGGTCTTCCCGCCCAACGGCTAAAGCGCATGGGAAAGGCAAAGGCTTGTTTGCTTTGTCCTCAGTTATGGCGGAAGTTAACCGGAAGGCGGAGGAGGAAGCCTTTGTTAACCAGTTGCTGGATGTTGGGGGAGAGGCCGATTTAGCTCCGGGCTTACTTCACAAGAACTCTGTCAATGCTCAAACTTCCTTGGCGGCTCGTGAGGCGCAGTTGCAGAAGTCTCGTGAGGCTGCCGCCAAAAGGAGAGAGGTTGCAGAGAAAAGTTTGCAAGAGGAAGTAACGCCTTCTCTTGAGGCGAAAGCCATGGATGATGAAGATGTGGTACGCCAAGATGAGGCGGAGCGAAAAGCTAACACTGATGAGGAAGCCCAGAAGAAAATGGAGGAGAAGCGTTTAATGGATGAGAGGCTCCTAGCGGAGGAACAACAATTGTCAGAGGCAAAACGATCGGCGGAGCAGTAAAGGCTAGAGGAAAACCGGTTGGCGGAGGAGCGCGCCAAAAAGTCTGTTGTTGAAACCACGTTGCCCCAGCAGGAAGCGGTTGTCCATACCCCTCCTTCCTCTGGTAATGTGCATTCTGGGTCTGCGGGCCCTTTATCCGCTTTGGCTCGGTATCCCAACAGGGCCAACCTTGACCTTCTCCACACCAACTCCGGTCCCTATGTCCAAGGTTGGAACATTTTTCCCGCTACCATGCTTGACTCTTATGAAAGACAAAGGGAGTTCCTTCGTCACGCAATCCATGATGCTGACAAGAACCGGCTTCATAGCTTAACCAATGATGAGCTTTGTTCTGAAGCGGTAATGGGGATAATGAAGGGTGTCATGGCCTTGCCTGAAATTCTTCACAGGCATCATCTAGACGTTAATCGTTGGGAAGTTCTGGAGCAGGCGAAAGCTTTGGCGGAAGAAAGGAGGTTGGAGGTATTGGTTGAGAAGAAGAAAGTACTTGATGCGGCTGCGGAGGCCATGCGGGCGGAGGCTAAGCGTAAAGAGGAGGAGGCTAGGGCTGACCTTGCAGTGGCTGAGGTCAACAAATTGAAAGTCTGCGCTGGCGGGATTACAGGCGACTTATGATAAAGCCAAAAAGGAGCATGAGAAAGCCGCTGATGTTCACGCGCGGGCACACCGAACTTATTTGATGCGGGAGGGGGAGGTTTAAACACTCAAGAATCAACTCGCCGCCTCTCAGGCCGCCAAAGAGGACGCTGAGCGGATCACCCAAACCTTGAGTGACGACCTCACCCGCGCTACTGAAAAATGCGCCAAAATCGAGAGGGATCTTGCTGAGAAAGACTCCCAACTGGTTGATGTTGTGAAAGCACGGGCGGCCTTGGAGCTTCAATTGAACCAAACTACCAAGGCTCTTTTTGATGCGCGAGCCACCCATAATGGCGCTTTGGTGGCAAGGCTGAGGGAAGACATCCGGTGGTTGTTAGATGACCTATATGGTGCTGGCTTACAACGCGGGCCAGGAAAGCCAGGTGTACCAGGATGCCTTGTTCGATTATATGGAGGTTGCCCGAGCGATAGGTCAGTTTGATGGTTTGGCGGCGGGCCGCGATATGGAGGCCAAAGGCTTGGATATCAAAAACCACCCTTGGTATGACCCCAAAGTTTCCAGTAATTTTTGTGATCGCGGGAAAGAACTCAGTGAGCATGATCCTCCTATATTCATGAACTCAGGGATCATGCGCTAGATGATGACCTCTCGAGCGTTAAGCGGATCCTTATCCCCACCGATGAGGACTCTAGCGTTGACGCAGAGGAAGGTATTGACGAGGATGTTGCTGAAGCCAATCCTACGGGTCCTGTTTGACGGTTCGAGGAACAAAGACTTAGCTTTTCTTTCTTTGTAGTTTCTATATTTGTATTTGTTGGATGCCCTGGGGCTAAGATTGTAATCATACTTTTTGTTAACACCACTGGTGATGTTATGCAGTATTAATTGTGTTTTAATGCGCTTTCGTTTTTGCGGCTTAAAAAATATGAATGCTTGAATTTTTTCCAAGGTATCTTTTTCTTACGCGGAATCCTAGTTTTTATAGGCGCGTCCGCGGGAATGTGTATGACTTTTTATCATGACAACATTGGTCCACACTTCTTTGTTTGTATATTTCAATTTTTATTGTGCCAAAAGGAATGTCTGCTGCAGACAGAGTATCCCGGACCTGCGCGCCTGACTTCAGGGCGCACCGCGGAGCAAATGTGTGTGTTTGCTAAGTTTCGTTTTCGTTTGCATCTTGCGCTTTTATAGGTACTTTTAGTTTATTTACTGTTCGCAATTATGCAGATTTTAGCTTTGTTAGCGTAATCTATAATTGGAAAATAACAAACTTTTGATAGCAAAAAGGCTGCGAAGATAATATTTTCACTATATTACTGATTTTCTTTCATAGGAAAATAGCAAATTACATGTAACATTTTCGTAGCTGAGCCGCATTCCAGGTGCGCGGAATCGGCGTTCCATCTAACCTTTCCAACTCGTACGCGCCCTTGCCCAAGTCCTTTTTGACTAGGTAGGGCCCTTCCCAGTTTGGACTAAGTTTTCCCTGTGGGAGCGCTCTACTGGCCTCGTTACTGCGCAACACATATTCTCCTTCTTTGAACGTGATCTTCTGCACGCGT
>JBCNJP010000017.1:89303136-89324217 GCA_039602395.1 Deinandra increscens subsp. villosa
ACAATATATAATTCAACAAAACAAGACAAATTAAATTGTTTAATTAGGTCACGCTAAGTCCACATGCGATCCTATGGTGTCATCAACAAGGCTAACATCATCAAACCGCACAACCTGCAAAACGTATAAAATAAAGCTCAATTACGAATAATTGGTGAGTAAACATAGGATTAGTGTACTACATAGATTAAGGCATGCGAATCAATGAGTTGTATGTAATCAAGTAAAGCAAACTAGTGAATGAGATAGCGCAAATAAGCTACATGAGCGAACCCTGACCTCAAGGTTTCTAATCACAAGGCGCCCAAGCCAAGGCAGGCCAAGTGGGCTTGTCAAGCTAATAGATCTATTACCGTAACCCCGGATTTTTACAGTTAATGTCACTCGAGTATGAGTATGAGTCTAACCACAACATAGCGCAAATAACACACAAGTTCACATACTATGTCACAGATAACAACATAGAGTTCGCATGTAGTTTTTTAGTAAAGAATATCGAGTAAGGGTTTTGAATATGATACATGTTGCACCCCAAATTGTTTAAAATAAAGAGGAGCTATGAATACTCACCTGATGCGGACACACAAATTGAAAGAACGGCACCATGAAATGAGGAAAAGTAAGCCCAATGATAATCTTGACGACTAGCGAGATAGAGGAAGAATAAATAAATACAAAAATTAAATAATTAAATAGCTTAATTTCACGACACGACCGACTTGACGACTCGATGGTGATTTGGCGAGGTGATACGTACGATATGGGTCCAATCCTAAACTAAAGGTAAGGTCAAAGGTCCTAATTTGACTATTTATATGATAGTCAAACAGAAGTCAACATGGTCAAACAGAAGTCAACATGGTCAATAATAAGTCAACATGGTCAAACATGATTATAATCATAGCAAATAATTCTTATCATGAAAACCTAATCATTTAACATGGGGTTCCTTAAGCATGATTAACCTAATCATGGATCTAGTCATTCATAGCATAAAAACACAGCTTGATGATGGAATATATAGATCTAATCGTAGATGACATGCAACCTAGTAAATCTAACATTTTATGACATGCTGTTGGGATTTACAGTGGGATCCGGGTTACCGATTTTAATTTTTTTTAAAACCGATTTAATAATTAAATTAATTCTAAATTAATTTGGCAGCGGAAACAAATTAAAACGCGGACGCAACTGTAACAGGATCAATCACCGACACGACAAACACATAAATATATTTATTTAAAATAAATAAATAAATAATCAAATTAAATATCTAACGTATTAGATATACCTTGGCGGGTTCAGAACAACCGTTCGAGACACCCGAGTTCAATGGACTCGTGCTAGGGTGAACTGAAACATCTGACTCGAACCTGCGGGTCAGATCTTCGACTGAAACTCCGGTGGCCATCGGAGGCGGCGATGGCAGTGGCGGCGGTGGTGGTAACTTCACCACTGGTGGCGGTGACAAAACTCCTTCCACCAGAATTGTGACGGGGACCGATCCTACGATGATCTCGTCACCGAAAACCGGCGGTGACGAGGTGGCGGCAACCGGATGGTAAAGCGGTGCGGCTCGGCAACGCGAGAACCACCGGCCAGCGATCAACCGGCTGTGCGCTGGCTGATACGACGGCGACGGTGGTGGCTGCGACCTGGGCTGCGGCGACGGCTGTGGCTTCGGCTCGGCTTGCAGCCTCGGCTCGGGCGGTGGCTGCTTCCTGGTCGAGTCGTTGGATAATACTCGTGAAACGTTGATCCATCGGGAATCGTGGTGGTGGCGTCACCGGAGATAGATCAAGAGCGGTGACGGCAAAGGGTTTCTCCTCCTGCTTCTTGGTTTGCGACGCAGAGAGAGATAGAGAGGAGGAGATTAGGATTTCGAAAACTAATAACTTGATCTCCACTCCTCCCCACCCTATATGAGAATTTCGCAGACCATGGGCCCACCATGGCCTTCTGCGAATTCTCCATGGCCCACCAATGGGTTAAACTGTTAACCCATTAACAGTTTAACTCATCCGTCCTTTTAATCGCTAATGTATTTAGCCGATTAAATTTGTCATCGTAATAAATAAATCAGTATTTATTTATTCGCTAATCAGTTCAATTAACTAATTAAAAGGGTAATTAGTTTATGGTCCATTGACCCGGGTGTAACTCTTACGGGTCAACATCGGTCGGGTTCGTTAATTCGTCGGGTCAGGACACCCTGTTTCCAACAGTCTCCCACTTGGACTGAACGCGGCAGTTTAACGAGCGCAGTCAAAGGCACTCTAGCTATGCATGGCTACACCAACTAATATTGACACTTTAAGTCGTCAGCCAAAGTATATATGATAGACCATCAAGCAAACTCATGACTTGTGCATTCATTGTCATATGTTCCTTTCTGTATAAAACATTGATGAATTATGAGACATGGACTCTCATATTTTATACATCGATTTTCGTTCTCGATACAATTCGAAGTGATCCAACAAACACACAGTAAGTTTGGGTGAGGCCTCACACTTATCACTTGGAACTAACGAGGGCGCCTTTATGTCTAACTGTTGCCGAAGCAAGAGTACATAATCCCTTGTTGAGGCATACAGCTCCCACTAAACCTCATAGCCATTCCCAAAAATAACCGTTATGGCTGGCAGTTACGCGACAACGTTAGGCTATAATCAAAGAATGTTCTTTAGTAGAAGGGAGTTCGAATATGCGTCTCAGGTCTAAGGATACATTAGAGCATGCATTAATCAAGCAAGCAAGACTTCCATGTTTGCGTTGCATGATGCGAGTTATATCCAACGTCATTCACCAATGAGGTCCGTGAGTTTGAACGTTAACCAACTTTAAGGTTCAAGCAGTCACAATAGTCTTACTTTAGTATAGCTCCCACTAACTAATCGACTACGGACATTTAGGACAAGAACTTATTGTCCAAGGATTAAACGTACAAATATTGAACACAGTTATGTAATTCATTATTGCATAAAGCCAGATGGAATAAGAATAATATAGATAACTGCTAGTGTTCATACATCCAAATACCGAATCAAAACATGTCTTTAGCTAATCTAAGCCCTATCGCTTCTCTGTGGCGTATATGAGTCTCCTGAGTCATAGGCTTAGTAAAGGGATCAGCTAAGTTTTGATTTGTGTGTACTTTGCTTATTTTGATTTCATTTCTTTCGACTACTTCTCTTATGTAGTGGAAGTTCCTCAGGACGTGCTTGGCCTTCTTATGAGACCCTTTCTCTTTGGCTTGAGCTATAGCGCCTGTGTTATCGCACAGCATCTCGATGGGCTGCCTGATACTTGGCATAGCATCGAGATCGGATATGAACTTCTTCATCCACACGGCTTCTTTAGCAGCTTCTGAGGCGGCTATACATTCGGATTCAATAGTAGAATCAGTTACTACTGGCTGTTTTGAGCTTCTCCAAGAAACAGCCCCTCCGTTAAGAGTGAATTCGAATCCCGACTGTGAGCGAAAGTCATCTCGGTCAGTCTGAAAACTAGCCTCAGTGTAACATCTTACAGTGAGCTCTTCATCAACACCTCCGTATACGAGAAACATATCAGTGGTGTTTCTCAAGTATTTTAGTATGTTCTTTACAGCCGTCCAGTGAGCTAGTCCTGGCGTCTGTTGGTACCGACTTGTCACGCTCAATGCATAAGAGAGATTCGGTCGTGTGCAGAGCATGGCATACATGATAGATCCAATAGCAGAGGCAAATGGGATCGATGCCATTTGGCTTATCTCGCGCTCCGTTTTAGGTGCTTGAGATTTGTCCAAGATTGTTCCCTTAGTCATGGGAACGGTTCCCTTCTTGGAATTGCTCATGTTAAACCGAGCTATGATCTTATCAACGTATGTGCTTTGACTGAGTCCCAAAAGGCGCTTAGATCGATCTCTGTGAATTTTAATTCCCAGAATGTAAGCGGCTTCTCCAAGGTCTTTCATAGCAAAACAAGATGAAAGCCATTTCTTAACATCGTTAAGCATGGGTATGTTGTTTCCTATGATCAGTATATCGTCCACGTATAGTACGAGAAACAATACAGCGCTCCCACTTGCCTTTCTGTAAGCACAAGGCTCATCTTTATTTTGATCAAAACCAAACTCTTTGACCTTTTGATCAAAACGAAGATTCCAGCTTCGAGATGCTTGCTTGAGTCCATAAATGGACTTGCTTAGCTTGCAAACCTTGTTTGGATTCTCTGGATCGACAAAACCACCAGGCTGAACCATGTAGACATCCTCTTCGAGTTGTCCGTTCCGGAAGGCGGTTTTAACGTCCATTTGCCATATCTCATAGTCATGGTATGCGGCTATGGCAAGGAGAATCCTGATCGATTTGATCATGACAACGGGCGAAAAGGTCTCATCATAGTCAATCCCTTGGGTTTGAGTGAAACCTTTCACTACAAGCCGTGCCTTGTAGGTTTGCACATTTCCATGCATGTCAGTTTATCTTTTAAAGATCCATTTGCTTCCTACTGCCCGTGTGCCGGGGTAGCTCAATCAAGTCCCAGACGTGATTGTCACGCATGGATTGCATCTCAGCGTTCATTGCTTCAAGCCATTTATCAGATTCCAGATCTGACAAAGCAGCTTTGTAGTTAATAGGTTCATCGTTAGAATCGGCTATTAACAGAACGTCGAAGGCCTCATGATATCCAAGGTATCTATCAGGTTCATATCGTGTTCTTTTGCTCCTACGAACGCTTGTGCTTGTGTTTGGGTCTGATGGTGCGACAACAACTTATCGGTCAGACATAGCGACCGTCTCAGGGTTAGGTGTATCTCGAATTTCTTCAAGATCCACTGGATCACTATTTGTTCCTCGAGCAAGAAATTCTTTCTCAAGGAATTTACCTTTCCTTTTGATGGAAACTATGTTTGCATCTGGATGGTAAAAGTAATATCCGGTATTATAATAGTATCCAACGAAAGTTACCTTTTCGCCTCGGGGATCGAGCTTATTGTCAGATTCACTGGTGACATAAGCATCACATCCCCATACCCTGAGGTATGATAATTTAGGAAGAGAACCATGCCATATCTCATATGGGGTCTTCCCTACTTTCTTGGTCGGTGCCAGATTTATTAGGCGAGCAGCAGTCAAGATGGCATATCCCCAAAAGGAATGTGGCAAGTGTTGGAAACAAGGTGTCCTGACCTGACGAATTAACGAACCCGACCGATATTGACCCGTAAGAGTTACACCCGGGGCAATGGATAATAAACTGATTACTATTTTAATTAGTTAAATGAACTGATTGGCAAATAAATAAATACTGATTTATTTATTTATTACGATGACATATTTAATCGGCTCGCGATTAAATGGACGGATGAGTTAAACTGTTAATGGGTTAACAGTCTAACCCATTGGTGGGCCATGGAGAATTCGCAGAAGGCCATGGTGGGCCCATGGTCTGCGAAATTCTCGTATAGGGTGGGGAGGAGTGGAGAACAAGTAATATTTTTACGAAACCCTGGTCTCCACCTCCTCTCTCTCTCTCTCTGCGTCGCATACCAGGGAAGAAAAACCCTAAGCCACCGCCCGAGCCGAGGATCAACGATTCGCTAGCATCATCCAGCGACTCGATCAGGAAGCAGCCACCGCCCGAGCCGAGGCAGCGAGCCGAGCCGAAGCCGCAGCCGCCGCCGCAGCCGAAGCCCAGCCGCCGCCGCAGCCGAGGCCGCAGCCGCCACCGCCGCCACGTCCGCCGGCGCTTCGCCGGTCGATCGCCGCCCGGTGGTTCTCGCGTTGCCGGTGCAACCGAGACCACCTGGTCCGTGCCGTCCTCGTGGCCCGCACCGCTTTATCATCCGGTCACCGCCACCTCGTCGCCGCCGGTTTCCGGTGACGAGATAATCGTAGGATCGGTCCCCGTGGCGATCCCGTCGGAAAAAATTTTGTCACCGCCACCGATGGTGAAGTTACCACCACCGCCGCCACTACCTTCGCCGCCTCCGATGGCCGCCGGAGTTTCAGTCGCAGATCTGACCCGCAGATTCGAGTCAGAAGTTTCAGTTCACCCTAGCGCGAGTCCATTGAACTCGGGTGTCTCGAACGGTTGTTCGGAACCCGCTAAGGTATAACTAATTTATTAGATATTTAATTTATTTATGTATTTATTTATTTATTTAAATAAATATATTTTCTGTGTTTGTCGTGCCGGTGATTGATCCTGTTACAGTAGCGTCCGCGTTTTAATTCGTTTCCGCTGCTAAAATTAATTTAGAATTAATTTTATTATTAAATCGGTTTTAATAAAATTAAAATCGGTAACCCGGATCCCACTGTATATCCCAACAGTGGTATCAGAGCCATTATCACCGCGCGCAAACTAGAACCGGTCTTTCCGCGACCGGTAGTTCGCAATTTCGACTTAAATCCAAATTGCGAATTGGAATTAATTTATTTATTTATTTTAATTCTATATATTTTATTGTGTGTTACGGCCGACCCCTCTATATTTTGTGATCATATTTGAATATGTGTGTTGGCGTGTTTTGTCTTTCTCTGTTTGGCCCAAGTTGTTGGCCCAATTGGTTGTATTTCGTTTTGGTTTATTGGACCCGAATTTTGGGTTTCAAAGTTGTACAAATTAGAGATAGTTTACTAGAAGTAGTTTTAGTAATTGTAAATTTGTATGTAACCAAATGTCGAAGACTGGACACACGCCAGAGGGATGTCGAAGCAAGTGGGAGCTGAACAGGATTCCAGATCGCACAGAGTTGTCATCTCGATCGTTCACCATTTTTAATTTAATTTATTTTGAATTTGTCCCCTATGATCTCGCTTGTATGGCTCGAGCGAAATCAAGACCTTATGCCGTTTAACACACAATATGCCATTCGCGACAACTTAGTAATTTAATTAGGTTAAATTAATTTACTTGTCCCGAGTGGTGATAGGGTTTTATCGTTCGTGTCTGACGGTAATTAAATATTAAAAGTAATTAATATCCCTATTTGGTAATTCATAAAACTGATAGTTCGTGCCATCCTATCTCAAGTCGAACTTGGAACGTATTTACCGGAGCATCAGTGTTGGAGTATTTCAACACCGCACTTGGTGCCGAGGGTACCTTCTAAGGTGAGGACATTGGAGTATTTCAACACCGTGTCATCACAATCGACCATTTAGGATTACTATCGCTTTAGACGTACATGTTCGTGGTGTTGGAGTATTTCAACACCGCGCCACGGATGTGTATTGCTAGAGTGGGCACGGATGAGGCTAAACGTACCGCAAAATACAATTGTATGTATATAGCGGCCTCATACCGAGAATTGTGACTTGAGTCTCACAATTGACAACCGTTGTCAGTTTGTTTACACGGCCTTGCTCCTGAGGCTCATTTGGCGGTCTCAAGTAATGTCGTCTAAACGAATTCTCATTTTCTTAAAAATAAACTTTACCAACTTATTTTAAAGAAAAAAAATAAACATCGAAAATACTGATTAAATTTACTTTGCTTATTTTCAGAAGGCTAAAGAAAACTCACCTCCATTAAGTTCAATGGTACAACTCGACCCCTTCGCTGAGTCTGGCTTTCTCGCATGGCAGACAACCCTGAGGAACCTTTTAAGGCTCTTCGGGAAACTCTATGTCATTGACCGACCGATCGCGAGTATTCCATCTTACTTGCTAAATGAGAACTCGCGGTCTGAGCTCCAAAAGCACACTGACGATGATAAGGACGTCACTGACCTGATGTTGTCTAGCATGACTCAGGATTATCGGTACAATTTCATGGGGATGTCTGCTTATGACATCATTCGTAAACTCAAGGATTTATTTGAATTGAGTCAGAGGACTGAGCGAGCTGATGCACTTTCACAATTTGTGAACTGCTCTATGGCTAACGACTCCTCTCCATACGATCATGTCATGCTGATGAAAGCGTATCATGACAGACTGATCGACCTTGGCTACTCCATCTCTGACGGGATGGCTCTTGATGTAGTACTCAGATCTTTGCCAGAACATTATCGTATTCTTGCGATTAATTGTTCGGCTCAGTCGATCGAGGAGGTTATTCCGTTGATACCCAACGTGAAGATCAGGACCACGCCGGACGTGCTCAGAGTTACGAATACAAAGATCTCCAAAGCCAAGAAGGTTAAAGAGGGCAAAGGCAAGAAACCACAGGTACAGCCTCCTGAGGAGCGCCTGTGCTATGAGTGCAACAAAATGGGACACTGGCGTCGCACCTGTCCCGTTTATCTTGCAAAGCTGAAGATGACCAAGAACCCTAATAAGGGTTGCTCATCAGGTATTTCATAAATGTTATTGAACTTTTCACTGTTTCCTCCAATTCATGGGTATTTGATACTGGATGTGGTTATCACATTGTTAATGTTTTGCAGGAACCTGAGAAGTGGAAGAAGACAGAACGAGTCCGCATGGACCTCATCGTTGGTGACGGGAAGAAGGTCCCAGTACTTGCTACTGGAACATTTTATTTTTGATGTTCTTCAGGCCTTGTAGTTAATTTGATTAACTGTTTACATGCACCTGGTTTCTCCAGAAACATTATTTCTGTCTCTTCATTGTTTGAACAAGGATTTCGGTATAAATTTGATGGAAATGTGATTTCTGCTTACCTTAATAATATCTTTTATTTCGAGGCTAAACCTCGACATGGTATATATGAGATAGATGTTCAAACAAACGATCAGCTCTATCATGTTTCTAAAAGAAACAAGACTGATAGTAACGAATCCTCGTTATGGCACCATAGACTTGGTCACATAAGTAAGGCCCGCATCAAGAAGTTGCAAACTGCTGGCATTCTCGAATCCCAAGATGCAGATTCCTTTGATGAGTGCGAGTCATGCTTATCTGGTAAATTAACCAAGTCACCCTTCACCCACACAGGTGAACGGGCCCAAGGATTGTTAGGCGTTATTCACACCGATGTGTGTGGACCCTTTCGAACCGAGACGAGAAATCGTGAACGATACTTCGTGACTTTCATCGATGACTACAGCAGATATGCCTATGTCTATCTGATGAAACACAAACATGAAACTTTTGAAAAGTTCAAAGAGTTTCAAAACGAAGTACAAAATCAGTTAAATCGAATTATTAAAATACTTCGATCCGATAGAGGTGGAGAATACCTAAGCGCTGAATTCCTGAATTATCTGAAGGAATGTGGAATCGTTTCACAACCTACTCCACCTGGCACACCCCAGTTAAATGGCGTTAGTGAAAGGAGGAATCGAACTTTGCTAAACATGGTTCGATCGATGATGTGCAGGACCACCTTGCCACATTCCTTTTGGGGATATGCCATCTTGACCGCTGCTCGCCTAATTAATCTGGCACCGACCAAGAAAGTAGGGAAGACCCCATATGAGATATGGCATGGTTCTCTTCCCAAACTTTCATACCTCAGGGTATGGGGATGTGATGCTTATGTCAGCAGTGATTCTGATAATAAGCTCGATCCCCGAGGCGAAAAGGTAACTTTCGTTGGATACTATGGTAATACCGGTTATTACTTCTACCATCCTGATGCAAACACCGTTTCTATCAAAAGGAAAGGTAAGTTCCTTGAGAAAGAATTCCTTGCTCGAGGAACAAATAGTGATCCAGTGGATCTTGAAGAAATTCGAGATACACCTAACCCTGAAACGGTTGCTGCGTCTGACCGACAAGTTGTTGTCGCACCATCAGACCCAAACACAAGCACAAGCATTCGTAGGAGCGAAAGAATACGACATGAGCCTGATAGATACCTTGGATATCATGAGGCCTTCGATGTTCTGTTAATAGCCGATTCTAACGATGAGCCTATTAATTACAAAGCTGCTATATCGGATCCGGAATCTGATAAATGGCTTGAAGCCATGAACGCTGAGATGCAATCCATGCGTGACAATCACGTCTGGGACTTGATTGAGCTACCCCCGGTACACGGGCAGTAGGGAGCAAGTGGATCTTTAAAAGAAAAACTGACATGCATGGAAATGTGCAAACCTACAAGGCACGGCTTGTAGCGAAAGGTTTCACTCAAACTCAAGGGATTGATTATGATGAGACTTTTTCGCCCGTTGTCATGATCAAATCGATCAGGATTCTCCTTGCCATAGCGGCATACCATGACTATGAGATATGGCAAATGGACGTTAAAACCGCCTTCCTGAACGGACAACTCGAAGAAGATGTCTACATGGTTCAGCCTGATGGTTTTGTTGATCCAGAGAATCCAAACAAGGTTTGCAAGCTTAGCAAGTCCATTTATGGACTCAAGCAAGCATCTCGAAGCTGGAATCTTCGTTTTGATCAAAAGGTCAAAGAGTTTGGCTTTGAACAAAACAAAGATGAGCCTTGTGTTTACAGAAAGGCGAGTGGGAGCGCCGTATCGTTCCTCGTACTGTACGTGGACGATATACTGATCATAGGGAACAACATACCCATGCTTAACGAAGTTAAGAAACGGCTTTCATCTTGTTTCGCTATGAAAGACCTTGGAGAAGCCGCTTATATTCTGGGAATTAAAATTCACAGAGATCGATCTAAGCGCATTTTGGGACTCAGTCAAAGCACATACGTTGATAAGATCGTAGCTCGGTTCAATATGAGCAACTCCAAGAAAGGAACCGTTCCCATGACTAAGGGAACAGTCTTGGACAAATCTCAAGCACCTAAAACGGAGCGCGAGATAAGCCAAATGGCATCGATCCCATTTGCCTCTGCTATTGGATCTACCATGTATGCCATGCTCTGCACACGACCGGATGTCTCGTATGCACTGAGCGTGACAAGTCGGTACCAACAGACACCAGGGCTAGCTCACTGGACGGCTGTAAAGAACATACAAAAATACTTGAGAAACACCACTGATATGTTTCTCGTATACGGGGGTGTCGATGAGGAGCTCACTGTAAGATGTTACACTGACGCTAGTTTTCAGACTGACCGAGATGACTCTCGCTCACAGTCAGGATTCGTATTCACTCTTAACGGAGGGGCTGTTTTTTGGAGAAGCTCAAAACAGCCAGTAGTAGCTGATTCTACTACTGAATCTGAATACATAGCCGCCTCAGAAGCTGCTAAAGAAGCCGTGTGGATGAAGAAGTTCATATCCGATCTCGATGCTATGCCAAGCATTAGGCAGCCCATCGAGATGCTGTGAGATAACACAGGCGCTATAGCTCAAGCCAAAGAGCAACGGTCTCATAAGATGGCCAAGCACGTCCTGAGGAAGTTCCACTACATAAGAGAAGTAGTCGACAGAAATGAAATCAAGATAAGCAAAGTACACACAGATCAAAACTTAGCTGATCCCTTTACTAAGCCTATGACTCAGGAGACTCATATACGCCACAGAGAAGCGATAGGGCTTAGATTAGCTAAAGACATGTTTTGATTCAGTATTTGGATGTATGAACAATAACAGTTATCTATATTATTCTTATTCCATCTGATTTATGCAATAATGAATTATATAACTGTGTTTAATATTTGTACGTTTAATCCATGGACAATAAGTTCTTGTTCTAAATGTCCGTAGTCGATTAGTTAGTGGGAGCTATACTAAAGAAAGACTACTGTGACTGGTTGAACTTTAAAGTTGTTTAACGTTCAAACTCACGAACCTCATTGGTGAATGACGTTGGACGTAACTCGCATCATGCAACGCAAACATGGAACTCTTGCTTGCTTGATTAATGCATGCTCTAATGTATCCTTAGACCTGAGACGCATATTCGAACTCCTCTCTACTAAAGAACATTCTTTGATTGTAGCCTAACGTTGTCGCGTAACTGCCAGCCATAACGGCTACTTTTGGGAATGGCTCTGAGGTTGAGTGGGAGCTGTATGCCTCAATAAGGGATTCTGTACTCTTGCTTCGACAACAGTTAGACATAAAGGCGCCCTCGTTGGTTCCAAGTGATAAGTGTGAGGCCTCACCCAAACTTACTGTGTGTTTGTTGGATCACTTCGAATTATATCGAGAACGAAAATCGATGAATAGAATATGAGAGTCCATGTCTCATAATTCATCAATGTCTACTACAGAAAGGAACATATGATAATGAATGCACAAGTCATGAGTCTGCTTGATGGTTAATCAGATATACTTTGGCAAACGACTTAAAGTGTCAATATTAGTTGGTGTAGCTATGCATAGCTAGAGTGCCTCTGGTTGCGCTCGTTAAACTGTCGCGTTCAGTCCAAGTGGGAGACTGTTGGAAACAAGGTGTCCTGACCCGACGAATTAACGAACCCGACCGATATTGACCCGTAAGAGTTACACCCGGGGCAATGGATAATAAACTGATAACTATTTTAGTTAGTTAATTGAACTGATTGGCAAATAAATAAATACTGATTTTTTATTTATTACGATGACATATTTAATCGGCTCGCGATTAAATGGACGGATGAGTTAAACTGTTAATGGGTTAACAGTCTAACCCATTGGTGGGCCATGGAGAATTCGCAGAAGGCCATGGTGGGCCCATGGTCTGCGAAATTCTCCTATAGGGTGGGGAGGAGTGGAGAACAAGTAATATTTTTTCGAAACCCTGGTCTCCTCCTCCTCTCTCTCTCTCTGCGTCGCATACCAGGGAAGAAAAACCCTAAGCCGTCGCCGCCCTTAATCTCCGGTGACATCACCACTGCAATTCCGATGGATCAACGATTCGCTAGCATCATCCAGCGACTCGATCAGGAAGCAGCCACCGCCCGAGCCGAGGCAGCGAGCCGAGCCGAAGCCGCAGCCGCCGCCGCAGCCGAAGCCGCAGCCGCCGCCGCAGCCGAGGCCGCAGCCGCCACCGCCGCCACGTCCGCCGGCGCTTCGCCGGTCGATCGCCGCCTGGTGGTTCTCGCGTTGCCGGTGCAACCGAGACCACCTCGTCCCGTGCCGTCCTCGTGGCCCGCACCGCTTTATCATCCGGTCACCGCCACCTCGTCGCCGCCGGTTTCCGGTGACGAGATAATCGTAGGATCGGTCCCCGTGGCGATCCCGTCGGAAAGAATTTTGTCACCACCACCGATGGTGAAGTTACCACCACCGCTGCCACTACCTTCGCCGCCTCCGATGGCCGCCAGAGTTTCAGTCGAAGATCTGACCCGCAGATTCGAGTCAGAAGTTTCAGTTCACCCTAGCGCGAGTCCATTGAACTCGGGTGTCTCGAACGGTTGTTCGGAACCCGCTAAGGTATATCTAATTTATTAGATATTTAATTTATTTATGTATTTATTTATTTATTTAAATAAATATATTTTTTGTGTTTGTCGTGCCGGTGATTGATCCTGTTACAGTTGCGTCCGCGTTTTAATTCGTTTCCGCTGCTAAAATTAATTTAGAATTAATTTTATTATTAAATCGGTTTTAATAAAATTAAAATCGGTAACCCGGATCCCACTGTATATCCCAACAGCAAGGTCGTCCTGCACATGATCGATCGAACCATGTTAAGCAGAGTTCGATTCCTCCTTTCACTAACGCCATTTAACTGGGGTGTGCCAGGTGGAGTAGGTTGTGAAACGATTCCACATTTCTTCAGATGATTCAGGAATTCAGCGCTTAGGTATTCACCGCCTCTATCGGATCGAAGTATTTTAATAGTTTGAGTAAGCTGATTTTGTACTTCGTTTTGAAACTCTTTGAACTTTTCAAAAGTTTCATGTTTGTGTTTCATCAGATAGACGTAGGCATATCTGCTGTAGTCATCGATGAAAGTCATGAAGTACCATTCACGATTTCTCGTCTCGGTTCGAAAGGGTCCACACACGTCGGTGTGAATAATGCCTAACAAGCCTTGGGCCCGTTCACCTGTGTGGGTGAAGGGTGACTTGGTTAATTTACCAGATAAGCACGACTCGCACTCATCGAAGGAATCTGCATCTTGGGATTCGAGAATGCCAGCAGTTTGCAACTTCTTAATGCGGGCCTTGCTTATGTGACCAAGTCTATGGTGCCATAACGAGGATTCGTTACTGTCAGCTTTGTTTCTTTTAGAAACATGATAGAGCTGGTCGTTTGTTTGAACATCTATCTCATATATTCCATGTCGAGGTTTAGCCTCGAAATAAAAGATATTATTAAGGTAAGCAGAAATCACATTTCCATTAAATTTATACCGAAATCCTTGTTCAAACAATGAAGAGACAGAAATAATGTTTCTGGATAAACCAGGTGCATATAAACAGTTAATCAAATTAACTACAAGGCCAGAAGAGCATGAAAAAGAATAAGTGCCAGCAGCAAGCACTGGGACCCTCTTCCCGTCACCGACGATGAGGTCCATGCAGCCTCGTTCTGTCTTCTTCCACTTCTCAGGTTCCTGCAAAACATTAACAATGTGATAACCACATCCAGTATCAAATACCCATGAATGGGAGGAAACAGTGAAAAGTTCAATAACATTTATTGACATACCTGATGAGCAACCCTTTTTGGGGTTCTTGTTCATCTTCAGCTTTGCAAGATAAACGGAACAGTTGCGACGCCAGTGTCCCACTTTGTTGCACTCATAGCACAGGCGCTCCTTGGGAGGCTGCACCTGTGATTTCTTGCCTTTGCCTTCTTTAACTTTCTTGGCTTTGGAGATCTTCGTATTAGCAACTCTGAGCACGTCCGGCGTGGTCCTGATCTTCACGTTGGGTATCAACGGAATAACCTCCTCGATCGACTGAGCCGAACAATTAATCGCAAGAATACGATAATGTTCAGGCAAAGATCTGAGTACTACATCAAGAGCCATCCCGTCATAGATGGAGTAGCCAAGGTCGATTAGCCTGTCGCGATACGCTTTCATCATCAGCCTGTCGTGAAAGTGCATCGGCTTGCTCAGTCCTCTGACTTAACTCAAATAAATCCTTGAGTTTATGAATGATGTCATAGGCAGACATCCCCATGAAATTGTACCGATAATCCTGAGTCATGCTAGATAATATCAGGTCAGTGACGTCCTTATCATCGTCAGTGTGCTTTTGGAGCTCAGATCGCGAGTTCTCATTTAACATGTAAGATGGAATACTCGCGATAGGTCGGTCAATGACATAGAGTTTCCCGAAGAGCCTTAAAAGATTCCTCGGGGTGGTCTGCCATGCGAGAAAGCTAGTCTCAGTGAAGGGGTCGAGTTGTACCATTGAACTTAATGGAGGTGAGTTTTCATTAGCCTTCTGAAATAAGCAAAGTAAATTTAATCAGTATTTTCGATGTTTATATTTCATTAAAAATAAGTTGGTAAGGCTTATTTTTAAGAAATTGAGAATTCGTTTAGACGAAATTACTTGAGACCGCCAAATGAGCCTCAGGAGCAAAGCCGTGTAAAAAAACTGACAACGATTGTCAATTGTGAGACTCAAGTCACAACTCTCGGTATGAGGCCACTAAATACATACATTTGTATTTTGCGATACGTTTAGCCTCATCCGTGCCCACTTTAGCAATATACATCCGTGGCGCGGTGTTGAAATACTCCAACACCACGAACATATACTGTCACACCCCCAATTTCCACTAACGGAGTTTTACCGTGTGGGGTATGAACCAGACCAGGACCCGAGTCATTAGTTACATCAAACATAAGTTTAAGGTTCAAATTGTAAATATATATTTCCAAACGGAAAATATTAAAACCATAGTTTAAAATCCAGCGGAAGCATAATAAAGTAATGTCGCGCAAAAACAAGCGCCCATTAAGTAAACAACCAGTTTAAGTCTAAGTTTTGAAAATGTTAAAGACGGATTCCCAAAATGAAAGGTTTAACCAGCGTACGTGCCCAAAAATCTGATTCTCCTAGCGTCCTACAAAGCATGCATAAGAGAAAGTGTCAACTAATGTTGGTGAGTTCACATAAGCACATAAGTATAACTAGTATAGTTATGCAGTACGAATATAATAGTTTTTATTCGTATGTAAGCATGTATATTAACAGTGCAATCCATATCGTAGGTAGTGAGCCTAAGTTCATGTCACTAAAACGTTCGCAACCGAAGCTGACAAATTAGTTGTAGGAATTATTCCTTACCTGTTTTGCCTTCCCCGTGTCTACTCGATCACGGTAAGTTAGGCTGACATTGTCCTCAGTCCGACCGCCAGTCGGGTGGTGCATCTCGGGCCCGCTGAGTGGGGTTTGTCAGACCCCAGTAGTACTACCCAATATCCCCTCGCTATAAACTATTAACGGTTCGATAAGTAAGGAATTTCAAAGATAAGCATTTTACGTGAACATGTGATATATGTTGGATTTCTACTTTAATCATACATAAACGTTGTCGTGTTATCACCCTAACCCGGGTGTAACGTGTTTGCGTGTGTTATCGTCCAAAACCGGACGTAACGTAAAGGTTGTGAAACTCACCTTAGGGTGCGCTGCTACAATTTAGTAAGACTCTGAGTCTTACGCAGTTACCGTGCACCTATCGATTATACATACGTAAGTTTGTGTTCAAACATGCGTGACATAGCCTAGACGACGGTTTAATTTGACAAGTAATTCCATATGTGATGTAGATGATATATTTCAAAAACGGTATAAAAATCGTTTATTACGAAATGAGTCGGAGACGTCATTTAGACAAGAATCGGTTTACTCACGAATCAAGTTGATGACGACGTCGAAAGGATAAAAGTTCACCCAAGAGCAAATAAAAGATAAATATAATCTTTTACAAAACCGGGTAGTCGAAATGCATATTAATGTATGTAGATAGATATATTTATTAATATGTATATATGTGTATATATATATATATATATATTCCATAGATATAAGGGTTGATAAAACATTCGTTTTATATTTCTAAATATGTTCATTTATATATTTTCTCAAATAGGTATTCGTTGAAATTTTATTATCAAATAATCAACATTTTTTTTATATAATAGCCAAATTATATGAAATGACGAGAGAAAACGAAGGCAACGATGTTTACGAGGGTTTCTAAGAGTCCACAATAACAAGGGAAATGAGTGGTGATCGGTTTTTAGGTCATACAAGTCCATAGATAAAAGAATAAGGAGAAAAAAAATAAAACATAAAAAAACAAAGGAACCGAAGGTCACCAGGTTCGATCCTGGGACCTCTGGTCGGCAATGCAGCGCCACCACCAACTGGGTTGGACCTGTTTTGGTTTTAATTTCGATCAGATATAGTTTTAACTAGGAACAACGACCAGAGATGAAGTCTTAGGATAATCAGGAACAAAAAAAAAAGTTTGAGGTAGCACAGTTTCGAACCGGCGACCTCTTGAAACCAAGGCGAGGGACTGACCATCTGCGCTACATGCGCGCTGATGTTGAGTCTCGATCGATTAAATATATAACCCGATCCCAGCTGCCATCATCCTCTTCATTACAACTCCGGTGGCCGGAGTTTTATTCCGGTCACCGGAAAATCGCGAAACCAAAACTAAACAGAAGGAAAACGTGCGATTAATATAGGGGATTAGTTACCTAGAGTCGTGGATGAGTTTTGACGCGATTTTTTATGCCGAAACGAAACTGAAAACCTCGACCCGGACCTCCTAACGGTGCTCCGTTCCCAAATTCGTTGCTACCGGACTGATCAGCGGAGATGGGCGACTACAGTGGTGCGTGAATGGTGGTGAAACAGTGGCTAGGTGACCGGAATTTTTGAGTTCGCCGGAAAGAGAAAGGCAGAGGACTATCGAGAGGGTGTGTGTTTTGCAACTGAATGGTTCTTGAGTGATAATATGATTCTAGTAATCAAGAGGAACTTGAATGAGGAATTGATTAGCAAAATTTGAAACCGACGATGAGGATTACGGTCGGACGAAACCGATTCACGGTTTACACTCTCGTAAATGTCATTTATGTAACTATTGGCAAATGACATAATCAGTCCCTCTACAATTTACAAGGTGACACAATGTTTTGGGTAATTGCAATAATGGTCACATAATTAGTAATTGGCGAGAATAGTCCCTCTCGTTTATAAAAGAATAACGAGACTAACGAAGGATAACGGAAAAAATGTAAACGATGATCAAACGAGCGTATGCATCTCAACACCGTATAATGTGTAGCGTTTATGAGAAATATAAACTTAAACGACCAAATAAAATCATGGATATAATCTCTAATTATTAGATTAAATTCACATAAAATCATAGTCATAACTCCGTAACTATGCGTCTTTAAATTCCTATAAAATTATAGGACCATTTCGTACGATTTCGTGACACATCGTCACATAAAATCGTAAAGCGACGTGCGTATATATATATATATATATATGCATATATACCACGTAATAATGATATAATCGCCACATAAAATGACAAAACGTTTTTGTGAAATCATAAAGTATGATTCACATAAAATCATAAAATATAATTATTCAAGTAAGTTAACCGACGTCTAGACTCATGTGTATCACTCGTGTAACTATTCTAGTTAACGGAAGTAACGGACGTTATCGAAACATAACACAAGTTGTTAACGGAGTTAACTTGGAAAATTAGCGGTTGTCACATCATCCCCTTGTTAAGAAATTTTCGTCCCGAAAATTGCCTTAAGTTGCTACGGTTTCTGTGGAAGGAAAAGAAAATTTTTAGGGTTGCTACATCGTCCCCTTGTTAAGGAAATTTTGTCCCAAAATTTAACTCATACCTTAATTAGATGTTGAGGCCTGATCAAATAAGTGAGGATATTTCTTTCTCATCTGATCTTCACGTTCCCACGTGAACTCTGGTCCACGTTTAGATTGCCATCTCACTTTGACGATGGGAATTTTACTTCGTTTCAAGGTTGTCTCCTCACGTCCCATGATTTCCACGGGTTGTTCGATAAATCGCAGTTGTTCATCGATTTGCAGTTCTTCTAATGGAACTATAAGAGTGTCATAAGCTAAACACTTTCTCAAGTTTGAAACGTGAAACATGTTGTGTACTCCATCCAATTCAGGGGGTAAATTTAAACGGTAAGCCACCGGACCAATGCTTTCGGTGATCTCGAATGGTCCTACATAGCGGGGATTCAACTTTCCGCGCTTGCCAAAGCGTACGACGCGTTTCCAAGGCGAGACTTTCATTAGTACTTTGTCGCCAACTTCAAATTCTAACGGACTTTGGCGTTTATCTGCATAACTCTTTTGTCTATCTCTCGCCGCTTTCATGCGGTTTCTGATTTGCACGATTCTTTCCGTGGTTTCGTGCACTAGTTCAGGTCCAGTGAGTTGGCTCTCACCGACCTCAGCCCAACAGACCGGCGATCTGCATTTTCGTCCGTAAAGAGGCTCAAATGGAGCGGCTCCAATACTCGTATGGTAGCTGTTATTATAGGAGAATTCTACCGGCGGTAAATGCGTTTCCTAATTTTTCCCGAAGTCGAGCACACATGCTCTAAGCATATCCTCTAGAGTTTGGATGGTACGTTCAGTCTGTCCATCTGTTTGAGGATGATACGCGGTACTCATATCTAAGCGAGTGCCCATCGCTGCTTGTAAGGATCTCCAAAAGTTTGAAGCAAACCTAGGGTCTCGGTCAGAGATAATAGATAAAGGCACTCCGTGAAGCTTGACAATCTCCTTGAGGTATATCTTTGCAAGTTTCTCTGTTTTTTCACTTTCCTTGATAGCTAGGAAATGAGCGGATTTTGTTAATCGGTCAACGATAACCCAAATCATATCGTTACCGCCAGAAGTACGGGGCAATCCCGTGATGAAATCCATCGATATTTCTTCCCATTTCCATTCAGGAATTTTAGGTTGTTGTAGTAATCCTGCTGGCTTTTGATGTTCCGTTTTGACCATTGCGCACGTCAAGCACTTGCTAACATACCTAGCGATGCCAGCTTTCATATTGGGCCACCAATATAACCCTTTTAAGTCTTGATACATTTTGTCTGAACCTGGATGGATCGAATAACGGGACTTGTGGGCCTCGTCCATCACTAGTTCTCTAATGTTTCCACACAAAGGTACCCATATACGGTCATTATAATAACGAAGTCCATCAGACTTAACTTCAGAAGTTCCATGTATGTCACGTAATGATTCGGACCCAAAATTCTCCTCCTTCAGGGCCTCTTTCCGAGCATCCCGGAGTCTATCCGGTAGCCTTGTATGGATCGTTAGTTGAAGAGCTCGAACCCTTCTAGGTTTAACATGCTCTTTTTTACTCAAGGCATCGGCCACGACGTTGGCCTTGCCTGGATGATACTTTATTGCTAGATCGTAGTCGTTTAGCAATTCTACCCACCTACATTGCCTCATGTTGAGTTCTTTCTGTTCAAATATGTGTTGGAGGCTCTTGTGATCAGTGAATATCGTACACTTGGTACCGTATAAGTAGTGCCTCCAAAATTTCAAGGCAAAAACAACTGCGCCCAACTCTAGATCATGAGTTGTGTAATTCGTCTGATGAGACTTTAGTTTCCTTGACCCGTATGCGATGACTTTACCTCTTTGCATTAAAACACATCCGAGTCCCTGGATTGACGCGTCACAATAAACCTCGAAGTCGTCAATCCCATCAGGTAGATATAATATGGGTGCAGTACAGAGTTTCTCTTTCAAAGCTTGAAAGGCTGCCTCTTCCTTGTCACCCCATCTGTATTGAACCCCTTTGTGCGTAAGAGCAGTCAATCATGGGTGAGCTAACTGAGAAAATCCCTTTATAAAACGACGGTAGTAACCCGCTAAACCTAGGAATTGGCGAATTTCCGTTGGAGCTCTAGGGGTAGGCCAACTTTTAATGGCCTCAATCTTGGCTGGGTCAACGTGAATACCTTGCTCGTTGACGATGTGACCCAGGAATTGAACCTCTCGAATCCAGAAATCGCACTTAGAGAATTTTGCATAGAGTTGTTCTTTCTTTAACAATTCTAAGATTAACCGTAGATGTTCCTCGTGCTCTTCTTTCGTCTTGGAGTAGATGAGGATGTCGTCGATAAATACTATGACGAACTTATCCAGATAGGGCTTACACACACGGTTCATGAGATCCATGAACACAGCTGGTGCATTTGTCAGCCCAAAAGGCATGACCAAGAATTCATAATGACCATAGCGTGTTCTGAAGGCTGTCTTTTCGATGTCCTCCTCACGGACTCGAAGCTGATGGTAACCA
>JBCNJP010000017.1:89324717-89356030 GCA_039602395.1 Deinandra increscens subsp. villosa
AGCCTCATAATCTAGCCTCTATAATCTTCCCCTAGGCTTGTGATATTAAATGTCTTCTATCTTTGAAATCCTTCTTCTTGACTGGCTGGCAAAGATGTTGATGAAGATTCTTTCCGCAGAAATCTTCATTGGGTTTCGAGATGGGCACTTGGGATTTCCTCTTGATCAGCATCAGCTTGAACTTCTTGAAATGAACAAGCAATGAAATGGAGGACTCTCATTGACTTGCTTCTTGAAAGAACTGGTTCTTGCTGTATCTTCGGTAACTGTCTTGAATCTCCACAACAATTAGAGGTTAAATTTTGAAAACCCCTAACTGTGAAGAACTTGATTGTTGAACTTGGATCTTCATGATCTCTGACTGCTCTCTGCATCACTTTCTTTTTCAAAGATTGACTTGAAATCTTCAGCTTCCCCTAAACTTGTGAGCATTTTCTTTGAAAAACTTTTGAAGCTTTTGGATACTTGTAAAGATACCAACAACTTCCCCTGAACAGTTGCTTTTCAGATGGAAGTCTTGTCCGGTTGGTTCTTTAACTTGAGCAGCAGCAACATCTTTCTATCATCAACCTGTCTCATACACATTTGAAAAAATATACACTACCAGACATGTGATGACTGGTCTTTGGGTTAGGAGGTAATTATCATCTGTTCAGTTGATTCAAATTAACATAATTTTAACCAAAAACCCTAATATAGATTACGGGTTTTCTATAAAACTTCCCCTGAACCCAAAGACCTCTAAAGACTTCCCCTTAGCTGATTACTTCCCCTCAGCTAAGGACTTCCCCAGAGATAATACATATTATCCTCGAGTTCCCTTCGGATACTATGTATTATGGAAGTCTTTTCGGATAATAAGTATCATCCTCGAGTTCCCTTCGGATAATACTTATTATCCCCTCTCCTTCCCCTAAAAATTTGTCAAGATCTGACGGAGGAAGTCTTTTCCATTAGATAATAAGTATCATCCTCGAGTTCCCTTCGGATAATACTTATTATCCCATACTCCTTCCCCTAAAAATTTGGCAAGATCTGTCGGGGGCATATTGTCATGCATTAAAACCCTTGAAAAACATATTTTGACTTCTCAAATCAACCTGGCCAAGACAAAAACACACCAAAAAGAACTTAACGACTCACACACGAAAGATAAAAACAAACAAATACTTACCAATATCAAACATGAGAAAGTTTACAAGGGATCAAACCATATGAATCTGACTGAGGAACCCTTTTCAGCTTCAGTTACTTAACTAGTCCAGGTGATTGCCGGTATGTTTGTCCGCTTTAAACTCAAACCCGTTTAATCCCAACCGAATGCGTCATGCTTAATATAGTACATTATTACCGTCATGTTTAATTGTCCCCACACCCAAGCGTACACAGCAAAACCTACCCAACCTCAGAGTTTATTGAGGATTCACAAACCCCCAACTTGAGGAACCATGCAACACCGCTATGACTACCACTTATTATCATTAACCATCAGTTGGTGATCAGGTCGGCCGCTAAGCACGCAAAGAAGACCAACTGAGTGATTATTTTTCATTTTCTTTTCTTTTTCATTATTTTTTTTTCATTTCTTTTTCTTTTCTTTTTATTATGTGGGTGTAGTCATGACAACAGAGACATGGCGTGTGAGAGAGTGAATACTAGGTAATTACCACTCTCAACCCATTTTTGTCGGGACTCAGTCTTTTAAACCATGCAACCTAGGATGGGAAACTAAACATATATATCTTTTAAGATCACTGCACTTTCATTGGAGGTCATAAGTTTAGGTCGAGCCTACCGAGCATATCACCGTGGAGCTTGCCTTTCACTTCCGCCTTACGCGTGTCAGCCATCTCCAACCCGGTCATTCATTTTACTTCCCCTAAACTTCTCAAAAACAAGACACAAACAATTAAAAATTGAAAAGCACACTATTTTTTGACGGGTCAACATTTTCATCTTCTTTACATTTCTTCCCCTTGCTTTTTGATTTTTAATGTCACAATCTTGTGAACATCATTTTTCAGTTTTTTTTTTAAATAATAAAAAATAAAACACATAAACACACTAACTAACGACAAAACACAAAATTTTAAAGATATCTGGCCAAGCTAACTTTCAAAGTATTGACTTGAAAAATTTAGAAAATTGGGTTTCATGACATGCACACTTCATTGCATTTGAAGTCAAACACTTAATCATTCAAGTGAAAATTTTAAGAAAAAGATTTGACCCAAAACACCCTTTACCACTTCATCAAACAAACAACCAAGTTAAGAACAGTACCTTTCATGCTGAATTTTACCTTTTACCTCTCAAAGAGACATATCCTCCAATGTATAACTTACTTGTGAAGATTTGAAGATACGTCTCCTAAAATGTGCCTGGAACAATCACTTATCAACAAAAAAATTAATAATAAAAATGTTAATGATAATCCTCCTTGACTGTTCCTGCACATAGTGAGAGATTAGTTAGCCATTGGTACCCAGGCCATTGTTTTTCTGGGTACACCTGAGGAATCAATAAAAGATACTTCTTGTAAGAACATCCCCTTTGAGAAATCAGGAATTTGGGATGGAGCTGCTTTGATTTTTGGTTTCCAAGTTCCAGGTGATTTAACATTTGTTTTAGTCACCTTTGGAGTTGTGACCTTAGGTATTTCAACCTTCTTCGTTTTAGATTCATTTTTTAAAACAATTTTAGTTACCTTGGGAGGGGTAACTTTGGGTTTTTCAGACCTTGGTTGTTTTGAAAATGGTTTCATCACCTTTTTCTGAAAATTTTGGTAACTTGGAAAGCTGTTGATTTGATTTGAAGATTTTCTTTCAGCTTTGGCAGCACCCCAATGTTGATCATGAAAACGCTGGAGCGTGTGGATCGGTTTAGTTCGACATCAATAACGTGAAAAACAATGAGAACAATCAATGTAAATAAAACGACTCAATCTCATTAACCAATAGAACGATTACAAGAGATTCAGAGTACAAAACACTAGTTCTCACATACACAAGCTCTCATGAACAACTAGTAAATTACAAGACAAACGACCTATTTATAGATTCCTAAAACCTGTCCTCCGAACCTGGAGTTCGGCCAGAGATCGGAGCCGCCGAACCTTGGGTTCGGCCAAGGTTCGGCCAGTACAAAAACTAGGTCAAACATTGTCTTCAACACTCTATTCGATCCAGCCCGTTGCCACATATAATGTACCAACAGATCAGAGGGTTTAACCTTAGGAGTAACAGTCTTCATTGCCTTAGGTTTCTGCACCATCATCGGCTTAGACTTTACAGACTCCTGAGATGAAACCCTTTGACTTTTTGGAAAATAGGGTTCATAGGGGCGATAAAGACAGTTTCTAGCAATATGACCAGCAATGCCACAATTATAGCAAGTCTGCTTCTTTAGATAGAAGTCAGACGTGTACCCATTCGTCTTTGGTGGCTGATATGGAGCTGGTTTGCCTTGTGTGTGCTTCTTTGCTTTGACTGCTGCTTCAGATTTGACTTTCTGCTGGTTCCTTGAAGCCTGAGTAGAACCTGTCCTCATCGTCTTTGTGCTCTCTGGATTTCCTGATGAAGAAGCACCATTCTTGCAACTGCACTTACAACTGCATGAAGCAACTGAAGAAATGGGAGACACAGCCACACTTTTCATCTTATCATTCTTCACCACAGCTGTTGGCTTCACACTCGGATGCTTGATGGTGATCTTTGGCTTCTGAACTTTAGCTTTACCGATCACTCCATCAGTTATTCCCTTGAACTTGGAGGAGAAGGATGGTAAGTCATACCCAACATCTGGTTCTTGGTCAAACATAGATCCAGATGTCATAAAGATCTTCCCCCCAGGCCGTGTCGTCAAGATCACCTTTTCCCTTTTGACTTCGTCAATTACTTTCAAGCATGGGGTTTCAATTTTAGGGTATGGTTTCAACTCTACCCCAACATCATCAGACTTGGAATTATGACATCTGTTATACTCCTGGCACTCAGCATCATCTCTTGATACGTCCTCTATTCTCCCTTCACCATATGTCATGTTTGCCTCGTTGTCTATTTCCTCTTGAGTCAATGGTGTAGTTCCAACCAAGACACTATCAATAGGAGGAGCAGCTTCTTTATAATCTGACTTGGTTCGTTCAACTTGATCCTCACTAAGAAGTATTCCTATAATGTCTCTAGGAACTGGTGGAGGAATAATGTTGTTTGCAGCCAAGGCCTTATCAGTCTTTTCTGATCCAAATCCAGGTGTGTGTTTCCTAACTTGACCAGTCACAACAGCATGTGACAATTCCTTTCCAGCATCAAGCATTCTTTTGCTTCTCATTTGATTCATATCAAGCTTAACCTGCATCTCATTGTTCTTATGCTTCAGGTCATCTATCTGCTTACTTAGCTCAGCTATCTCTAACTTAGCGTTGTCATACAAATAGGCGTTCTCAGTTGCAAGGTTCTTATATTTTGCTATATCTAATTTCTGGGCTTTAACTTTTTCTTCATTCTTTTGCCATCTACCCTTAAAGGAACTCCTCTCGCACTTTGTCTCAAACAATTCTGACTGAAGATTTTTACACATTTGCCTAAGTTCAGGAATTAATCGAGCACAGGTAGGATTGGGGCATATCTCAGCATCTTCGTCCTCAAATATATTCTTTTCTTCAACCGAATCCATTACGAAAGCTTAGGGAGCCTAAAACTAAAGTCCAAATGTTCAAAACTGAGATTACGATAGACAAAATACTTGATTACGATCGTAAATAGCTGATTACGATCGTGAACAGTGTTTCCGATCCAACCCCAAATCGTAAACACTTAACCGCCTCAAAGTATCGTAAACCCGATTACGATTGAACGATTACGATCACCGGAGTCGTAAACACTGTTCCCGATCCCAAAATGTCGTAAACACCTTTTACGATTCTGCAAAGTCGTAATCGTCGATTCCGACCCAAGTACAATCGTAAACACCTTTCTCCGAGTCGTAAACACGAATCGTAATCAGTTAAGAAACGCGTCTTGAAGTCGTAATCTTGATTTCGATGAAGATCTTCAAACACATGCAGTCGCAAACACTTCAAAATCTCAGAAAACGATCGTAAACACACTGGAACAGTAGCAGCTTGATCGTAAACCCCAAGAACAGCTTCGAAACCTTCAAAAACACGAACCTTTTCCAGAAAAAGCTTGAATCTAATACCGTGAGAACCTCGAATCTAAGATTCTTGGCTCTGATACCAATTGTAGGTCCGGAAATCTCCCAAACACACGATATAATGATCTAACACGAGTGCGGAATCCTCGTGAGAGATTGATTCAAGAAAATAGTAGATGAAGAGATTAGATCTTAGAGAAAGATCGAATCTTGAATGGAAATCCGTCTACTATGAAGCTTAGAACACCGATCGGAATCACACACACCAACAAGAAATCGTAAATATGTTCTCCCAAAGCTTACTTGATCATAAACATGAGGTGGTATTTATACCACCTCTTACAACCTAATGGGCTAATCATAAACCCAATAAGCCCAATCATAAACCCAAGCCCATGCCCAATCTAATAGTAAACTAGCCTAAACATAATAAAACTAGCCTACTAATCTAATTAAACCCTCTAAGCCCAGCCCAACTTATTTAATATTACAAGCCTCATAATCTAGCCTCTATACTGGTGCGCAAGTAGATCAGGATATCATCAATCAAGACTATCACAAATTTGTCAATATAAGGTTTGAGCACTCTATTCATCAAGTCCATGAACACTGCTGGTGCAATAGTTAACCCAAAAGGCATAACAGTGAATTCATAATGCCCATATCTTGTGCGTAATGCAGTCTTGGGTATGTCTTCTTCACATACCTTCATCTGATGATAACCGGATTTCAAATCAATTTTGGAAAAGTAACTTGCACCTTGTAGTTGATCAAACAAGTCATCAATCCTGGGGTATTTATTCTTGACTCTACTGAAGTTGATTTCATTAAATGATACTCATGTTTGGATTTTCATTCGGGTTCGAGTTCGGATAACTATTTTTTTGTTACAAACCAACAATCACAATAGTCCTTTGAATTGGTGAATCTGGTAGCATACATCTCTTCTTCAGTTTGGAGTCTACTGCTTAATAAGAGATGATAATTGGTTACTCTGCCTTCACAGAAATATTATTACAAAGGTTGTTTATGGGTTTTGATTACAACAAAAACATTTATTTTCTTTGCTATGGGTTGCAAAAGTCTAGGGGGAGAAGATGTGATGAATATGACGAGACTTTTTGCAATGATTTTAGCAAAAGAAAGCAACATGATTTTTAATCTTCGAAGAGTCCTCAAGCCGTAACAGTTGCATCAATGCCATTATGGTAAAAATCGAAGGCAAGATTAATAGCACAAAAGAAGTGGTTTATCTATGTGCAAAACATTGATTTGGTATTCGGCCAAGTACTTCAAGATGGTTGAATTTTGGGATAGAGTTTCTAATTTTTCATAGATCCTTTATATTTTCTACTTTTAACAATATTGGCTCACTTAAGTTATGATTGAATCCTCAAGTAGCTAGCCATTGTGTTGAGTTTTGTAACCACCCTATGCATTTATAGCCTTTACAGAATTTCGGGCTAGAAGATGTTTATAGTAGGGGGGCTTCACAAAGGAGAATTGAAGAATGAAAGACTTGAAACTATATGAAGATTATCTTGAAGTCAAGTTGCATGAATACAAGAATCAATGTCACAAGTGTTGAGTATTCCATCTACCAAATAGGGGGAGATTGTTGGGAATCGAGAGACCGAGCCAACAAGATTTGGATAGATGTGATTAATATTCAACTACCACTTATTATATACCGTCCCTATAACACGGTGAAGACCATGACAACTCAAGACAACACGACTCAACAAAGAAGAGGCTCTAGTGAATATTATTTATTAAGTATTGTCACTAGTTAGTATTTTACTATTATGCCCTTAGTGAGTCTTGTACTATATATAGTGAGTCTTTCCATTGTGAAAGACATTTATGAGTGATAGAGAGAGAGAGAGAGTTAGTCATGGTTCTTTGAAGCTTGTAAGGGTTCATGAACTCACCTAGTAAGTTCATGATACCCGGGATGTGTGGGGTAGGTAAATTGTAATCATTCGGTTATATTTCATTATCCTACTTCACCTTGTTTATCTATCTATGTTGTTCTTCATCTATCCATGTTTTACTAGCTTTGCTCATCATCATCATCATCGCAACTCAAACACCATTCATTGTTCATATCCGGGTGTTCATTTGTTTCTACAAAAACAAGTTACACAAAGACTCGATCCGCTTCCGCAACCAACGTATTTGCCCACCACCTCGGTTTTTCAATCACACAACATCACACAACTTATTCAAAACAAGCTTAGAACATGACACTTGATCAACTTATACTTATCTCCATTCTTACAATTCTTCAACGTTTCTTATGCTTCCCAAGGGATGTCATTCGTCAAAATATTAAAACTGCTTTCTTACACGCATGGGTCAGTTCTTCTTCCTTCTTCTCATGCTCCTTTACACTTTCTATCACGGGGGTACAACACATGCACCAAATGATTCTAGTATACTTGTCACGTAGTTATTTTTCACATTCCATGCAACTTTTTAGTATGTAGCCAGTAATGCAATAAACTTTAGCATCACTTTTTAATATCACATTTATTCGTTGTAGCCCAAAACATTTTTAAATGAAATAGGGCAAGGTATGTAAGGATCAAAATAACCCGAACACGATATCACAACCTCTAGTGAATGTGTGGAATCCAAACACTAGAGTGATTCAAGAAGAAATGAGAACTATATTGAAAAGCGATAACAATAAACGTAAAAAGCACAAACCGATTGAGAAGAAACACTTTACTATTGATCTTGCTTGCCACACACTTGTTGAAATTCTCAAAGAGAATTTCGAGATCACAAAATCGCCAAACACCTTTTGAATGACCAACCCTAATTACAAGATTAAACTATCTATATATAGGGGAAGATTAGCTTGGAAAACAAGCTAATCTATCTTTGGTAACCCTAATTACCCACTAATTCCCGTTTTTGACCATATAGGCCCACTAAACTCCCTCTAAACATTGTTTAATTGAGCCCAAACACATCTAAATTGGCCCAGTGACCCAATATAACCATAACCCAGCTAATCTCCACCTATTCTATCACATAGGCCTTCAAAATAGTTCGCCAAGTGATTATTTAATACACAAGCCACAAATTATTCCCTCACAATCTTCCCCTTGGCTTGTGATATTAAATGTCTTCTTCTTTCAATCTTCAGACTTGCAGTCTTCTCCTTGGCTTGAGCATGGGTTGATGAAGATACTTTTCTTTAACAATCTTCAATGGGCAGCAACGGTCGAGTTCTGGGAGTTTTCTCTCAATCAGCATCAGCTTGGACTTCAAATGACAAACAAGTAATGAGAGGAGGATTCTCAAGTACTTGCTCCTTTTTGAAACATGCCGAGTCCTTGCTGGATCATCAGTAACTGTCTTGACCAGCATGTAACTTCAGAGGGTAAAAATGTTGAAAACCCCTGTCTTGACATTCTTGAATTTCTTTGAACTGACGGCATTTAGCTTCCCCTCAACTCGTGAACAGTGTCTTTTGAGTCTTTAGAAGCTTTTCTTGAACAACCAACAAACTTCCCCTAAGCATAAGGTAAGTCCTTTTCCGGCTGGTTCTTCAACACGAACAGTAACAGCATCAGTGCATCGGTCAACTGAGTCCTTGACCATCTTGTCCATGAGTTTTCTTTTTCTGACTTATCCTGTCAAGCACAACATGAAACAGACACTAACCAGACATGATGACTGGTTATCGGGTTAGAATTATTTTACCAAATACTTCCCCTAAACCCGAGGACTCTTCACATTATCTCCCCCTGAGATTCTGGAGGGGTGATACTTTCTTGCATAAAACCCCTAAAACTTATTAAAACCTTTAAATTAACCTGGCCATGGTTGAAAAATAAAATAAACAATAAAAACTTAAGATAACACAAAAGAAAAATAAAAATAAAAACAAACATACCAAATTTCTAAACGAGAAGGTTTCTATGGGATCAAACCGTATGAATCTGACTGAGGAACCCTTTTCAGCTTCTGTTACTCGAACACGTCCAGGTGATTGCCAATATACTGATCCACTTTAAACTCAAACCCTTTTCTTATTCAGGCTGTTTGTCACTTTATTATCTTTTAAGGTGCATTTATTATGAACACCAAGTGGGTTTCAACAAATCCTAGGTACATGTTATTGCACACTATCAAGCATATAAATTCCCTACCACATATTTTCACAACCTGAACCAGAAGTTTGAAACTGAGCTCGAGACTTGGTTGAGAAGAGAAAGAATAGATCACAAAGATTTTTTGGGATAACATACAAAGTCAACTGAATTTTTGAAACATTTTTAATAATGTTCTCATCAGTGACAAAGGCTGAGGGTTTTGGACTCTTGAGGGTCTCTTTTGATGTGCTCTTTGGCATCTTTTGGGTGTATATATATATATATATATATATATATATATATATATATATATATATATATTTATTTTAGGTGATCTAGAAGCACGTATGTATGAACAACTCCAGGTCATTGCTCACGCAAGCAGAGGAGAGCCTTACATACATGAGAAGCATCCACAGGTCATTGCTCACGCAAAGCAGAGGGGACACCGACTTTTTGAGCTCATTTTCACACTCTTGGAGACAAGCGTGTGTATCGGGAACTTGAACATGCAGTCAAATAGAAATGCAATTAACCTAAGTGTTGTTACCCAACAAACTGCCATACGTTATCTTTAAGTGTGTAACGCATACCTTTTCAGATTTAAAGAGCTGAGCCTACCAACATATCACCATGGATCATGTCTTTTACATCTGCCTTACACGTGTCAACCATCTCCAAAAACGGAAGTTTATTTCACTTCCCACCTTCTCATGGAAACAAAAGATCAAAAATTAAAAAGCACAATTTAATTTTGAGGGGTCAACAATTTCATCTTTTCTATTCTTCCCCTTGCTTTTTGATTTTTAATAACAACACTCATTTTTTTTTAATTTTTTCCTTTTTTTTTATTTTTTTAAACACTCACTGACACAATACTAAATATGTACTAAAAATCGGCCAAGCTAACCTTCAAAGTTTATCTTTTAAAAATTTTCAGAAATGGGTTTTGTTTCATGCACAACCATACTTCACATCAAATTAGCCAAGAAACAAACAATTAAGACAATGTTACCTTTTTCTGCTGATTTTGTTTTACCTCTCACAAGGAAACATACCCTCCATTGAAATCTTCATGTCATGTAGTAGAGAGATGCCTCCTATCCTGTGCCCGGAACAATCACTATCACAAACAAACAAGGTTAATAAAAGTCCTCCTTGACTGTTCCTGCACAATGTGAGAGATCAGTTAGCCATAAGTACCCAGGCCATTGTGGTTCTGGGTATACCTGAAGAATCAATGAAGGTTACTTCTTTTAGACACATGCCCTTTGAAAAATCAGGAATTTGAGTTGCAGCTGCCTTTGATTTTCGTTTCCAAATTCCAGGTGATTTGAAAGTTGTTTTAGTCACCTTTGAAGTAGTGACTTTAGGTATTTCAACCTTCTTCATTTCAGGTTTCCTTTTCAAAACAGTTTTAGTTACCTTTGAAGGGGTAACTTTAGGTTTGTCAACTTTGTGTTGTTTTGAAATTGGTTTCTTCACCTTTTTATGAAAATTTTCATAATTTGGAAAAACATATTTTTGATTTGAAATTTTTTTTGCTCTTTGGCAGCGCCCCAATGTTGATCAGAGGGTTTTATCGAAGGAGAAACAGTCTTCATCGCCTTAGGTGGTTACACCTTCATTGGCTTAGACTTTATTGAATCCTGAGACGAAACACTCCGACTTTGCGGATAATATGGCTCATAGGGGTGATGCAGACAGTTTCTTGCCATGTGTCCTGGTTGGCCACACACATGGCAGGACTGTTTCTTTGGATACACGGGAGCCTGTGATTGGTTCCGCCCAGTGGATATCCAAGTTGGCTTTGAAGCGTTTTTATGGATCCAAAGGGTTTTACCATGGGGCTTTGTGGTCAGTATATACTCCCTTTGTATCGGTTTGAATTGGTCATATGCAGAGTCGACCTCTGGGTACGGGACAAATTCCTGTGGTTTTGTGTCCCGTACTTTCTGCACATTTGGAGTGGGACAGTTCACACTCCCCTCAGATTTTTTCACATCACCTGTGGATTTGGGAACATCATTCTGTGGTCCCTTACCCCTTCTTAAGATTCTAACAGTTCTTAGGGGTTTCACAGGTTTCAAATCACATTTACCAAGATTAAACACACCACATTCAGAAAGTTTAGCACAAACATTAGACTCAGAAGACTCAGAAGTTTTTGACTCAGACATGACAAAAGTTTCAGGTTTCTCAAAATCAGAATTTTTAACAGAAAATTCAACTTCAGACTTCAAGGGACTCTTAGTGGACTCCTTGCAATTTACTACCCCTGCTTCATGTTTACCTTTATCTGCACAAGAAGTAAAAGTGTTAGTAAGGTTGGAAACAGGAGCAGAAATTTTAATGGGACAAGCTGCCAGTTTCTTTTCAATTTCATCTTTAGCATCCAAGTTGGTCTTAGAACATTCATAGTCTAAGATCATTTCATGCATCAGGGGCATCGGTACTGTGTGACTGGACTTTTCATCTTTTATTTCAGTACCGAGACCCAAACCAGGGTTGGCTTTTAGACGACGCATTCGAGCGTCTGTGTTGTAGAAAAGTGAACTAGCTTTCATCATTTCTGACACAATCTTATCGTTTCGCTCAACTTTGGTTTGTGATGTTTCTAGTTGACCTTTAAGTTGTTCAAGTTCAGTTTTTAATGAGACAATTTCTTCATTAGCAACTCTTAGATATGTGGTTTTGTTACTCAAGTCCCTTTGAAGATTTTTTATATCAATTTTAGCAGCTTCTAGTTTTTCACTTAAGTTTTTACTCCTACTTTTGTATTCTCTCAATTCTCTATCAGAATATTCACGATTTAATGTTTCATTGAAAAACTTATTTTGCCATTCTTGAGACTCATTAAGTATAGTTTGACATTTAGGGTTAAGACATACCTCAGAGCTGCTGGCAGATACAGAATTACCTGGAAGAAAGGATGCCATGAATGTCTTTGATTGAACTTCTGGATCAAAAAGTGGGTTTTCGATCGGAAAAGGGTTGGATCGAAAAGTACTTTTCGATCGGACAGGGGGTCGGTCGAAAAGCACACTTCTCGATCGAAAAGTGTCAGCGGATCGAAAAGTCTCAGTGGGGACTTTCCGATCGAGAAGAGAAGCTGATCGAAAAGTCACAGGGGGACTTTCCGATCGAAATGCTCTGATCGAAAAGTCACAAGGGGACTTTCCGATCGAAATGGGCTGATCGAAAAGTCACAAGGGGACTTTCTGATCGAAATGGGCTGATCGAAAAGTTACAAGGGGACTTTCCGATCGAAATGGGCTGATCGAAAAGTCACAAAGGGACTTTCCGATCGAAATGGGCTGATCGAAAAGTCACAAGGGGACTTTCCGATTGAAATGGGCTGATCGAAAAGTCACAAGGGGACTTTCCGATCGAAATGGGCTGATCGAAAAGTCACAAGGGGACTTTCCGATCGAAATGGGCTGATCGAAAAGTCACAAGAGGGACTTTTCGATCGACAGATGGCTGATCGAAAAGTCACAAGGGGACTTTCCGATCGAAATGGCGCGACAGAAAAGGGTTTTCGATCAGCCTGGCTGATCGAAAAGTCACAGGCTGGGTCGAAAAGTCACTAAATCTCGAGCAATTGGTCACGACCACTTCTGATTTTTTTCGAAACCTGCAAAAAACAATTTTCCGAACCTTGCTACTGCGAAAAACACCACAAAACTCAAACGGTTAGTAGACAAAAACTTGAATCGGATATCGCGAGAGCCTCGAAACTTGCGTTTCCTGGCTCTGATACCAATTGTAAGGATCAAAAAGTCACAAGAGGACTTTCCGATCGAAATGGGCTGATCGAAAAGTCACAAGGGGACTTTCCGATCGAAATGGGCTGATGGGGAAAAGTCACAAGGGGACTTTCCGATCGAAATGGGCTGATCGAAAAGTCACAAGGGGACTTTCCGATCGAAATGGGCTGATCGAAAAGTCACAAGGGGACTTTCTGATCGAAATGGGCTGATCGAAAAGTCACAAGGGGACTTTCCGATCGAAATGGGCTGATCGAAAAGTCACAAGAGGGACTTTTCGATCGACAGATGGCTGATCGAAAAGTCACAAGGGGACTTTCCGATCGAAATGGCGCGACAGAAAAGGGTTTTCGATCAGCCTGGCTGATCGAAAAGTCACAGGCTGGGTCGAAAAGTCACTAAATCTCGAGCAATTGGTCACGACCACTTCTAATTTTTTTCGAAACCTGCAAAAAACAATTTTCCGAACCTTGCTACTGCGAAAAACACCACAAAACTCAAACGGTTGGTTGACAAAAACTTGAATCGGATATCGCGAGAGCCTCGAAACTTGCGTTTCTTGGCTCTGATACCAATTGTAAGGATCGAAATAACCCGAACACGATATCACAACCTCTAGTGAATGTGCGGAATCCAAACACTAGAGTGATTCAAGAAGAAATGAGAACTATATTGAAAAGCGATAACAATAAACGTAAAAAGCACAAACCGATTGAGAAGAAACACTTTACTATTGATCTTGCTTGCCACACACTTGTCAAAATTCTCAAAGAGAATTTCGAGATCACAAAATCGCCAAACACCTTTTGAATGATCAACCCTAATTACAAGATTAAACTATTTATATATAGGGGAATATTAGCTTGGAAAACAAGCTAATCTATCTTTGGTAACCCTAATTGCCCACTAATTCCCGTTTTTGACCATATAGGCCCACTAAACTCCCTCTAAACATTGTTTAATTGAGCCCAAACACATCTAAATTGGCCCAGTGACCCAATATAACCATAACCCAGCTTATCTCCACCTATTCTATCACATAGGCCTTCAAAATAGTCCGCCAAGTGATTATTTAATACACAAGCCACAAATTATTCCCTTACAAGGTATATGGAACTCACTTGATCAGATGGTAAGCTTAATTTAAAGGAACACGTAGTAATTATGGTCACTGATGTAGCAAGCCTAAAACCAGATGAATATAACAATATGATTACAACAATATTTTAGTCTAATTTCTGCTGATACATTCTGTATTTATATATATATTTCATTAGTTTCATTTTTATACAATTTTAACTATAATCATAAGGGAATAAGTATTCTGCTAGAAGATTAATCGCGGACCGCTAATTTGTATTTCTTGACCTTCGCGGTCCGTGAATCCTGTGAAGTGTCACTCAGCAAAAGCCATCATCGCGGACCGCTATTCTGGTTCCTTTTAATCTTGCGGTCCGTGAATCCGCAAGACTAGTCTGGGATGGAGTTGCCATCCCGTACCGCTACTTTTATTCCTAATCCCTTCGCGGTCCACGTCGACTATTTTTTCGGCTAGCGGATTATTGTTATTTTTCAATTTCGTTCCAATTTAAACACCGGGTTTCCCAGATACTGATTATTGATTCAAAATTCTAAATTCTTAGTTACCGATGTTGTCATGAATCCATTTTCTTTTTAGATTAGCCATTTGGAACGAAACCTAACTGAAACCTTGTTCGTGTACATACGAGTCTTAAATTTTTATTGGTTTCTTTTAGTCCCATAGTCCTTTATAATCACTGTGATTTGTTTGTAGTTATAGCCTTAATCAAAATATCATTTAACACTTGTAAACAACACAGATGCATAATTAGGTTGTACCTTGTGTAGTGAAGGTTGTACACCCGAACTCCTTGCACAAATGGTCACTAATCAACAGCTATTCCTTCTTTCACGGCCTTTAATCTTCACTAACCAAGCAATTATGTTTGAAGCATATAACATCACATGGTTACTCAAAGATGGGTTGATTTAGCCATACATACCTTGTATGAGTTCCTAAGCCCTCAATGATCTGCTCCTTAACAGCCTTAGAACCACTTAAAATTTCTCTAAGAACATACCACTAATCAGTTGTGAAAATTTTTGTTTCCCATAGTACATCATAGTTGTGAGAATTCATAAGATGTGATACTTACTTGACCTTGGATGATGAGAACAAACTTTAACCACCAAATTCCCAATTCAAAACTCTCTGGGAGGAGATCTGGCTGATTTTACAATAGTGGAGTGCAGAGATTGGGAGTAGTGAAGGCTTTATGGTGAGATGAAGATAAAATCTTAGTTTTTACCTTAAGGGACGATTCGCGAACCGCTAGTTTCCCACTAGCCAGTCGCGGTCTGCGACTTTTTTATCCGGCACACGCGGATTTGCTCCGATTGCATTCCCGACCCGACGAGTCCTTGAGAACTCGCGGACCACTACTTCTTTTCTTTATAGTCGCGGTCCGCAACTTTTCCCGGACTTCTTTTCTTCTTATTTATTTATTTACATTTTTAATACGGTTGTTACAACTATCCTCCCTTTAAAAGAATTCTGTCCCGGAATTCATTATTTGTTGGGGTTCAAATAGTTGAGGGTATTTCCGCTGCATGTCCACTTCTGGCTCCTAGGTGATTTCAGGACCATGACGCGAGTTTCACTTAACTTTTATCATAGGAACCCGTTGATCAGAGATAATTTTTTCTCTCTCCTACTTGTCGGTCAGTTCCAACATTCCTAATTGCTGTCGATCTCTTGTTGGCTGCTAGAATGCACCCGGGTCCTACCTAGGGGTGTTTAACGAATCGAATTTTGAATACTCAAATTAATCAAATCCAATAATTCGAATTTCAATTTTTAAAACTCGGATTTGAAAGCATTAGTCAAGGGGGGAATATGTTGGAACAAAAATTTGTGTGACTGACGCCATCAAATCTGTTTACCGAATCATTCGACTGAAGAATCCATGTTAATTGATTCAGAGACGCGGGTTGTAAGGCTCGAGGCTTGCAGATTGGACCGAAGACCGTTTTCTGGAAAACTCAACCGTTCGAGTCAATGGTCAACGTAAAAGTCAACGGAAGATCGGTTCGAGCGAGTCAAGCTTCGGATTAATTTAATCAACTTTGATATAATTAATATTTTATGTTTATTTTATTTACTTGTAATTTTTGTTCATTTATGTTTTCTGTTGTTAGTCACCCTCACTATATATAGTGAGGGTGCCCATTACAAGTAAAAAAGAGTCTCCAAATGTGGAGATGATGATTTCTTGTAGAGTGTGAGATTTCCATTCTAGAGAGAGAGAGTGAGTCATGGATTTCTAGAGAGAGAGTGTTTGTCATGATTTCTTGTAACTAATCATTCAGTTCAATGAAATCATTCGACTAGATTATCATCTTTCTTATGTTTATGATTTCCTAGATTCATCTCTATCATCATCTTTTTGGGTTTTCGAATCTGAACCTCGTTCTCGCTCAAAGTCATGATTCTTGAAGTGAAATTCGGTCCCGAAAAATGGTATCAGAGCTGGTAACCAATCAGATTTCATCTCACGATGAATCTGGTCACTCGAATCTGGATTTTGAGCTTGAATGGGTGAAGATGATGAAAACCCTTTTTGGAGACCTTTTCTATTTTTTTCTTCATTATAGATGGATTCTGGAGAGATCTGATGTCGTTTGATGTTAGATTCGTGTTCATGGAGTTCATTTGATGTTATTTCATGTTTTACTTCTACAAATCTGTGAGGAAAATGGAGATCAGGGCTGATTTTTCGTAACAGTGGAGTTCTTCACGTTTTTGGGTTGTTCTTGAAGATTTCGGGTTAGATTCTGCGTTTTTGGTGTTATTGTTGATGGTTTGGATGAAACGAAGCACTAATCTTGATGGAAAACACGTTCCGGATCCATTGGAAGCATCCGTTTCGTCTAAATCTCAACCGTTTTGGCAGATCTGGAAAACACACACTAGTATGTGTTTCGTGGTGTTCTTCATGTTCTTGAGATATCCAGATTTGGGACTGATTCGATCTGATTTGTAGCTGTTTATGGATTGTTTATGGCCAGAACTATCTCGTGAATGGTTCATCACTTCATATTGGTCACGAATTTGTGATCTACACTCGTTTGGGACATCGAATCTGCATCAGGTGTGTTCATCAGTTTTCATCAAGTTCTTGAAGTTTTGAAGATGTTCTTAACGATCTGAGTCTGTCTTGAAGCTTGCCTTAACGATCTGAGTTCGTCTTGAAGATGTACTTAACGATCTGAGTTCGTCTTGAAGATGTACTTAACGATCCAGGTTCACTTGAAGCTTGTCTTAACGATTTGACCTTAAGTCTTAACGACTTGGTCTTAGTCTTAACGACTTGGCATAGTCTTAACGACTTGGTCTTAGTCTTAACGACTTAGTCTTAGTCTTAATGACCTGGTGAGCTGATCATTCAACGTAATCTAACGACTTGGGTTTTAGGGTTTTCGTTCAAGATATTCTCAGTGGATTCTGATCGTTAAGGGTTGTAGAGCTTCGAATAAGGAATCTAACGGTATAAGAATCGTCAAAAACGGATCAGTATTATGTGAGTTATGGCAATTTTACGTTTTTCCGGCGAGAGGTTCGTATTTCCGGCGACTAGTTCTAGGGTTTCTGGTTGGGTCCGTCGTTTTTGGGAAGAAAGGGTCCAGGGCGACGTGGTGACTCTTTACTGGTCAGAGAGGAATTGCTTCTCTCTCTCCTGTCGGTCAACGCCAGGCATTCTCCATTTGTTGTTGATCATCCATTGGATGGAATTTTGGTGTGTGGGCCCTTCCTTGTCAAAAGAGCCGTTGAAGGCATATCGCTGCCAGCCTCTGATTGGTGCAGTAATCACTCACACGGATCAGTCCTTTGGAACCGTAGGATTGCACCAGATCGGATTTATTTGAGCCGTTGGATTAAATAGATTCTCAACTCTGATTGGTCCATTAATTAGCACATGGATTATGTTTTTTCTTGAAGGTTTAATTATACTAATTAATATTTTCAGCATTTTTGTTAAATTCTGGGGTTTTCTTGTTGGTTTTTAACAAGATTAACGAGATAACGCCCGAACGGAATTGCGAAAAATTTTATTGGTCAAGGATTTATTCCATTTTATTGGGGTTCTCGTTTATTGATGTCACGCGCACGTTTGCTATTGACCACTGACGGGTTAGCTTTATTATCCAGTTAATTATTCAGCTTTCTCGTTATGTCTCACGGTTTTCTTTTTAACTGATGCAGCGCGGATGTCAACTAAACGGATTAACTGGAATCTCAGTTAATTATGGAATTTTTTCGTTAAATCTCTCGGAGAGCCGTTTGTTGATGAAAATTGACGAAATTTTTTCAGATTGAGCCGCTTTCACCAGTTAATTCAGAAATCTTCACGGAACATTATTCCGAGCTCGGTTTTCTTCAACCAAAATTATGAAGACTCCGGTTATGATTATTTTCACTCGAGATCTCAGATTTTCACAGATTTGACACTTATCTTTAATTTCACATCCAACCTCAGTCAGCGAATTATTCACAACTGTCAGCATCCGACTTCCGGTTTTTCGCAAGATTGTCCGACTTCAAGATTATTTATCTGGTGTATCTAGGCAACCGATCGCGACGGTTCGACTCTCCACATCAGATTTTTACGCTTCCGACTTGATGTTTTTGGAGAGATTTAGAGAAATAGGAGGAATTATTATGGATTTGATTATCGGGTCGAATATCTGGAGTTGGAGCGTTTTCAGTGTTTGATTGGTTTATCTGATTCGGTTTGTTGCAGCTTTGACTCCGATTTTCAACATTCTTAGTATTGTACCCAACCGTGTGAACCGAGTGAACTGCAGCACTTGGCTCTCAACTGAAGAAACGAGAACAGAAGAAGCCTATTCAAAGGGAGAATCTCTACGACAGAAAGTCTCAGGTTTATCAGTTTCTCATTGAAGATGTACGACAGAAAGGTTCTTCAGCAGTTGAACAGATTTGAAAGCATTAGTCAAGGGGGAATATGTTGGAACAAAAATTTGTGTGACTGACGCCATCAAATCTGTTTACCGAATCATTCGACTGAAGAATCCATGTGAATTGATTCAGAGACGCAGGTTGTGATGCTCGAGGCTTGCAGATTGGACCGAAGACCGTTTTCTGGAAAAGTCAACCGTTCGGGTCAACGGTCAACGTAAAAGTCAACGGAAGATCGGTTCGAGCGAGTCAAGCTTCGGATTAATTAAATCAAATTTGATTTAATTAATATTTTATGTTTATTTCATTTACTTGTAATTTTTGTTCATTTATGTTTTCTGTTGTTAGTCACCCTCACTATATATAGTGAGGGTGCCCATTACAAGTAAAAAAGAGTCTCCAAATGTGGAGATGATGATTTCTTGTAGAGTGTGAGATTTCCATTCTAGAGAGAGAGAGTGAGAGATGGATTTCTAAAGAGAGAGTGTTTGTCATGATTTTTTGTAACTAATCATTCGGTTCAATGAAATCATTCGACTAGATTTTCATCTTTCTTATGCTTATGATTTCCTAGATTCATCTCTATCATCATCTTTTTGGGTTTTCGAATCTGAACCTCATTTTCGCTCAAAGTCATGATTCTTGAAATGAAATTCGGTCCTAACAAAACATAATATTTTTAATTCATTTGAAAAATGATGATGATTGGGTGAATCCACATAATGCCAAATTTCTAGGCGTGAAATAGATAACACGTGTTTTCAAATTAGAATATTTTAAAAAACTAAATTTTTAAAGATTATAGGTGAAAATGAGGAGTTGTATGTGAAAACTAATTTAATATATTTGTATTATTATTTATATTTGTTTATATACAAAATAGAAGTACAGAGTATATATATATATATATATATATATATATATATATATATATATATGTCTGAATATATGAATATATGAATATGCCTAATTCAAATTTCGAATCGAATTCGAATTTGAGATTCAAATTCTAATTCGATTCGAAATTCGATATCAGACATCGAATCGAATCGAAATTCGAATTTGAAATTGCTAACCGAATTCGAACCAATGATTTTCAATCCAATTCGAAAACTGAACACCCAACCTGAACTATAAAACCATTGAATGTTCTCTTGTTGTTGGACTTTGATTGGCCAGCGCCTATTTCACGTAGATAACCTACCTTAGCCGTTGATGTGTTCGGAACGACTCTAAAAAATACTAACTAAAACCTAGACCTAAACCTAGACCTAGACACACCTAAAGTTTACCGAAACTACCTAAACTAACCGAACCCTAAGGCAAGTGTACTTGTCGGATTGTAGCTTAGCTAAGGTAAGACATGGAATATCGAACCCTAGAGACACTCTATAGACAAAATTAAACTTAGACCTAAGAAATGGAAATACTGAGTAACTGAAATTGGGTTTTGGATTTTAAGAATTGATTTAACTAACTTACTAACAACTAACTACCAGACGAAAGCAAGAAAACCTTGGGAAAATCAGAATAGGGAAAAGTATCACCTAGACCCGAAATCCTACTCAATACCTACAACCTTACTCAGTTTCAATCGATATGATGGTGACTAGTTCACCTTTTAAGTCCTTCCTAGTTAACACTTCTAACGCCCGAACAGGAGTTCACCTTTTAGGTACTTCCTACCTCAACTAAACCTAGCCACCCTCGAACCTAATCTAAGGCACCCTAAGCTAGCAGGAGCTACCAACAACTACCATGAATGACACGGGATAACAAGTTGACCGATTTCTTAGGACACTTCCTTTTGAGACAGTGCTAACCTAGTTCGTTAACCAACCCAATTACCCATCAATTCTTTACCTTTTGAGTCTCAGAAGAGGCAGCACATTGAAATCAAATAACTAATCAACAATTAATGCAATAGTTAAGGAAACCCTAAACTACACTTTAGCAATTAACCCTAAAGTTAACTACTTTAGATAACCTACCTAAACCGAAAGACATTCGCGGGTAAATCATGCATTAACAATCAACTAGCAATATGTTTTCAACACACACATGCATCAAACATGGCAATCTATGGAATTTAATAGAAGAGTGACATCAATCAATCAATAAAAAACCGAGTAAAGTCATAAATACTAAATAATCATTCAATTGGGTCTAGGCGATACAATCAACTTAGCCTAGCCTCATATTCAAATCAAGATAACAAATAAAAATCATAACTTTGACAGAAAACATGGGTTCAACTAAGTTCAAGACAAGAAACGGAAGAGGAACACGAAACCCGAATATTGATTTGCAATGAATTTGTGGTCCTCAAATGTTTTATCTCGATCCCGGCCTTCCTCTTGCTCAGAAAACCGCCTCAGGTCCGTCCTCTGCCGTCTGGAAGTCGTGATATATCGAATGAGCCCTAAAGATTGAATTTATATCGATCTCATTAAGTTTCCGGATTTCGGACCTCCAAGCGTATCGCTTGGAGGTATCTTATCACTAGGCGATACGCCTAACACACATGTCGCGACAAAACAGTCGGGTTTCACCGACTTTGACTTTCTTTGACCAGTCACTCCGCACGTATCGCTTAGCACTCATCAAGTCCCAGGCGATACGCCTGGGACATCTTGTTCAGCACTTCTCTCTTTTTTTCTTGCTTTCTTCCAACTTTCTCTCGTGGCCTCGGGAATTCATCAAACTCCTGCAAAATCTTAAATAAAAACATAAACAGGACTCAAAGACACGAACTTAACTAAAACTAAAGAAAACCGATTGAAATTGACTCAAATAGACACATAAAAGACCTCGGAAATGGGATGTGTTTGCAACACATCAAACATCCCCACACTGACTCTTTTTTCGTCCTCGAAAAATACTGTAATGGAATCATAACCAGGACTTTGATTTCTAACAACTCACAATTTCCAATTTTATATTTTTCATAGCTTACTTATATCCCGGTAGCAATTATCGGTATTTCGATCCGATTAAACCCAACCACTGACCTTTGAGCCCCCAAGTTGTTTATGAATTACCAGATATAGTTCAGTCATATCTATGTGTCCCACTCTAGAAAGGTCAAGTTCAACCTAATCCCGAATCATATTCGGTCCAAGTAAAGGTTAATAACGGTTTAAGTTTTAGATTTTCACCACCCTCCTTAAATCAGATACAAAGATGTCCAAAGAATGATGGAATCTAATGGAATGTAAATTTTTGAGCCTTTATTTTCTAAACTATCATATTTATATATATATATTTTTTCTTTTTCTTTTTTTCTATAGTTGGTCAATTTTAACTATTATTACCAACGGACATCATCAAAGGCATTCTTTTCGAGATGTTATCCCCAAAATCATACGTGAGTATTTTGCCCGCGAGATCCAGGACATCATCAGAGGCACTTACCACTGGATACTATCCTTAGTTCGTACATGAGTATTTTGCCCCTTCACTCTAAATGCATTAACCAAATTATTACCTAACATTCTCATTGGACTATTCTAAGGACATAGAAGTATCTAGCCTAAAGGGGTCTCTTTCCTCCTAATCCTTAGTTTCAGTATTCCTATCACTCCTAAAATGGGAACCCACTAACAGACTGATTAATTACATATTTATACACATATAAACACAATGGGATATTTAATCTTTACTAAGTCAGCTGGGCCTACCAATACATCACTAACCGGAAATGTTTTTAACTCTTACTTATATTTCATTTAAGCACAAAATTAGAAAACCAAATCCTGATTGTACTATCATTTTCCATTTAATTGCAGCTAAAATCGTAGACATTTTTGAACAATTTTTCAAATTTTTTTTTTACTTTTGATTTTTTTTAAAAGACACAAACAAAGCACACTAAAAGCTAAGACTCAAGACGCAAGTCTTCCCATCCCCACACTTCAACGGCACATTGTCCCCAATGTGGAATGGAAGGTTAAAAAGATGTGGTGTTTAGTGGCTATTGATAGTTGGTTAGCTAGTAGGTTGGTTGGTAGTTGGCAGAATGAGAACCGGGTGAAATCGAAACCTCCGGATGATTTGGGAGGTTGTTTCTTCATTTTGTGCTAACTGGTTGAGTGCCCGGTTTGTATATTTTGTAGTTGTGTTTTTAATTTTCTGCAATTTTTGTTTTCCGTGCATTTTGCGCTTTTCGTTTCTGTGTTTCTCGGTGTTTGCAGGTTATTCAGAGATTCAAGATGTGGAAAAGGGGATTTGTGCAGGTCAAAAGTGCAGATTTCTAGAAAAATTTCGACCAAGGGAGCTGAGTAGAATGAAAAAGAGACACAAACAAAGCACACTAAAAACTAAGACTCAAGACGCAAGTCTTCCCATCCCCACACTTCAACGGCACATTGTCCCCAATGTGGAACGGAAATAAAAATAAAGCAGAATAAATAAACACACGAACGACAAAAATAAAAAATGCAGACGAAAATTAAAAGAAAAATAAAACGGAACGGACTCCCCTGATTAATGATTTGGATAAGTGGCAAGCGAGCTCGTTTCCGCAGGTCCTCCATTGAAGTGTATCCCAAATCTTATGCGCGAATATCATCGAACCTGTATGACAAAACAACCAAACACACGACTCGACTCGACCAAAATGTTAGCAACAAATATGGAAAATAAAAATCACAAAAAATATAAACTAAGGACGAACTAAAATAAAATGATAAATTAAATTGAACTGGTGTTTATCTGGAAAAACGAAAACTCACCAACCCAGCAAACCCAAAAGTTAAAAATTTCAAAACTTTCCTGTCCGCTGACTCTCTCGCGTATCGCCTAAAGCTTCGCCACCTGCACGCGTATCGCGAGAAACCAACTAACCGGCGGTCACTGCTACTCTCCAGGCGTATCGCCTATACCTGCCAACCTTCCAGGCGATACGCCTGGAACGACTTTTCCAGGGAATTTTGAGCTTTTTGCCTCAAAATTTTTCTATCTCTTTTTCATTCTACTCAGCTCCCTTGGTCGAATTTTTTTTAGAAATCTACACTTTTGACCTGCACAAATCCCCTTTTCCACATCTTGAATCTCTGAATAACCTGCAAACACCGAAAAACACAGAAATGAAAAGACGCAAAATGCACGGAAAGCAAAAATTGCAGAAAATTAAAAACACAACTACAAAATATACAAACCAGGCACTCAATCAGTTAGCACAAAATGAAGAAACAACCTCCCAAATCATCCAGAGGTTTCAATTTCACATATTTAACCGTAAAACTACCGGTGTGCACCCGGTTCTCATTCTGCCAACTAACAACCAACCTACTAGCTAACCAACTATCAATAGCCACTAAACACCACATCTTTTTAACCTTCCAATGTTTAAATCGACCCGGAAGAAATCGAATCTTTCCTAGAAAACTCAATGTCGGGTCAAGTTTGCTAACAACCACATGTAACCTCCCCACACCTGGCCTAAACTCTATCTCATCATGCAAAATACCTAAATCACCAAGTGTGGCCTTCCTAATCACCATTTCAACTACCGAATCACCATCCACACTCACCAACTCCCCGGGTTCTCCTAACGGGTCAAAATTCTCATTTTTATCCAATAACTCCTCTAACCCCCCGGGGTCTTCCCCACACTTATTCTCTATCACAGCCTCTCCATCCACTTTCTCAACTACCTCACCGGGTTTCACTAATGGGTCAAAAATTGCATTTCTATCAACTAATTCAACTAACCCCCCGGTGTTCTCCCCACACTCATTCTCCTCAATCTCTTCATCCTCTAACCTATTACCTACCACCACTAGGTCTATGAACGACATCAAGGTACCTATCAAACACACCGTTTTGGTTCCACTATCCTCATGTCTACCTACCTTAAACATGACACTCTCATTATCAACTCTCAACTTTATGCTACCCTCAAAAACATCCACTAAAGCACGGGCGGTCCTAAGAAAAGGCCTACCTAGAATCAAAGGGCAACTAGGGTCGTAATCACTATCAACTACCACAAAGTCTATAGGGAACAAGAATTTATCAACTTTCACAAGCACATTTTCCACTATGCCTTTGGGTCTCACAACAGATTTGTCAGCTAAAGATATGTTCATGTAAGTAGGTGCTAACTCTCCTAATCCTAAGTGCTCAAAAACAGAATAAGGCATAACATTTATCGAGGCACCTAGATCAGCTAAAGCATAAGTCACAGAAGAACTACCAAAAATGCAAGGAATTGTAAAAATCCCCGGATCGTTTAATTTCTTGGGTAATTTATTCTGAAAAACTGCTGAACAGTTAGCATCAAGAGTAACATCAGACAAAGCTTCGAGTTTCTGTTTACTACTTAACATATCTTTCAACAAATTTGCATACTTAGGCATTTTAGTTATAAATTCAGTGAAAGGTAATGTGATCCTAAGTTGCCTAAGAATATCAAGAAACTGACCATATTCGCGCGCATTCTCCTGTTGAATTAGACGTTCGGGGTAAGGCACACGCTTCAGATCTTCTGCTGTAATCGGTTGAGATGCAAATCTCACCCTCTTCTTCGCCTTCGCTTCCTCCCACTTCAATGGCTTCTCTCCAACCGGCGGCTTCTCTTTCACTCCTTCAACCTTGACGTTTGGTGCGGTACTTGCTGGCATCACGCTCGGATGCACCCTCCCGTCAAGCGTCTCTATCTCGATTTCCTCATCGACCGACTCCTCCTCAACTACAGTCGGTGATGGACTCTGAACAACTCTTCCACTCCTAGTTGTAATAGCATTGACATTTGCATTGGGGTTTTTGTAAGTACTACCTGAAAACTGACCCCAGCGGGAATTCAGCTCCTTGAGTTGTTTCGCAATGTCGCCAACCGAATGCTGCAGATCCAAGAAGGAAGCTTGCCGATTTCTCAGTAAAGTGTCATGCTCCATCAGCTTCTTCTGGGTAGCCTCATCTCGCGTCACTATCTACTGCACGATCTGGGTCTGGTTGGCTATAAGCTCCCTAATCTCCTTAAAACCAGGCCCATCATCTCCTCCACCATAGTTATTCCTCGGTGGAAAACCAGGTGGGTTTCCTCCCTCTTGCCATCCTGCATTCTGGCCACTCCTCCACCCAGACTGGAAAGAATTACCGAACTAGTTTCGGTTTCCTATATAGTCGACTTGCTCAGCGGGAGCAAGCGGGCAGTCTCGGATGTCGTGAGTGCCTCTACACAACTCACATTTGGCCTTGATATGGAGTTTGATTTCTTCTAAAGCCCTATAGATATTGTCTAACTCCCTAGGTTTCATGGTTTCTGAGCCAATGTGATGAACACCCCGGGTAGATGTAGAAGGTACGAGTGATCTAGTCGGGGCCAAGGTGGCTCTCCGATCTCTGGGTGTCTGCTGTTCAGCAAGTGCGAAGCTCTCAAAAAGTGATTTGCATTCGTCAACGGTGAGCTTCTCCATCATGTGACCTCCAGCCGAAATGTTGAACTCTTTCTGAACAGAATAAGGAAGTCCATTGTAGAACTTTTCTATGATCGCCCAGTCCGTCAACCCGTGTTGTGGACATTTGCTCAGAAGGGTGTTGAATCGTTCATAAGCAGCCGAATAAGGCTCATCGGGGTCCATCCTGAATGAGTGGATTTCCTCCCGAGTACGTTCAGCCTTGGCTGGAGGATGATATTTCTTCAGGAATTTCGATGTCAGATCGTCCCAGGTGGCGATCGAATTTGGCGGAAGTGTCTCAAGCCATTCGGCGGCTCGAGACGTCAGGGAGTATGGAAACAAGCGCAGATAATGGTATTATTCGCGACTCCCGTGAGTCTGAACGTATTGCAAATACGGATGAAGCGCGAGATATGCATCGGAGCATCTTCGTCCTCACATCCATGAAACTGAATCGAATGTGTAAGAGCATTGATGGCGTGAGACAGAACTTGCCAATTCTCGGTGTTGGCAATGTCGGGTTGGGCAATAGCAAACCGAGCGTCGTTAACTCCGGCGCTGGCTTGCTCGTGGACGGTGCGACGTGCCGCCATGGATGAAAGGTCGGGGAATGGAATGGGTTTGGTGTCGCGTGTGATCTGTGTGGAAGTGGATGGTTTGGAATGAGTTGTGGAAATGATGAACGCCTCGAGTTCCGTGCGAAGAAGGCGGAACCGTTCACGAATGTCCGCATCGGGATCAGAAAGTGGTGAAAGCTCAGGTGGACCGCGTGAACGAGTGTGTGGCATAAAACGGGGAAACGACTCAAATAAAAAATTAGAAAAATTAAACCTAAAAATCAGAAAACTAACCTAGAAATCTAGACTCAAAAATGGAAATCCTAAGACTCTAGACTCAAAATTTCCTAACGACGACCTAAGTTAGTTTTGCTATTGCCAAGTATCCCCGGCAACGGCGCCAAAAACTTGATGTGTTCGGAATGACTCTAAAAAATACTAACTAAAACCTAGACCTAAGCACACCTAAATTTTACCGAAACTACCTAAACTAACCGAACCCTAAGGTAAGAGTACCTGTCGGATTGTAGCTTAGCTAAGGTAAGACCGGGAATATCAAACCCTAGAGACACTCTATAGACAAAATTAAACTTAGACCTAAGAAATGGAAATACTGAGTAATTGAAATTGGGTTTTGGATTTTAAGAATTGATTTAACTAACTTACTAACAACTAACTACTAGACGAAAGTTAGAAAACCTTGGGAAAATCAGAATAGAGAAAAGTATGACCTAGACCCAAAATCCTACTTAATACCTACAACCTTACTCAGTTTCGATCGATCTGATGGTGACTAGTTCACCTTTTAAGTCCTTCCTAGTTAACACTTCTAACGCCCGAACAGGAGTTCACCTTTTAGGTACTTCCTACCTCAACTAAACCTAGCCACCCTCGAACCTAATCTAAGGCACCCTAAGCTAGCAGGAGCTACCAACAACTACCATGAATGACACGGGATAACAAGTTGACCGATTTCCTAGGACACTTCCTTTTGAGACAGTGCTAACCTAGTTCGTTAACCAACCCAATTACCCATCAATTCTTTACCTTTTGAGTCTCAGAAGAGGCAGCACATTGAAATCAAATAACTAATCAACAATTAATGCAATAGTTAAGGAAACCCTAAACTACACTTTAGCAATTAACCCTAAAGTTAACTACTTTAGATAACCTACCTAAACCGAAAGACATTCGCGGGTAAATAATGCATTAACAATCAACTAGCAATATGTTTTCAACAAACACATGCATCAAACATGGCAATCTATGGAATTTAATAGAAGAGTGACATCAATCAATCAATCGAAAACCGAGTAAAGTCATAAATACTAAATAATCATTCAATTAGGTCTAGGCGATACAATCAACTTAGCCTAGCCTCATGTTCAAATCAAGATAACAAATAAAAATCATAACTTTGACAGAAAACATGGGTTCAACTAAGTTCAAGACAAGAAACGGAAGAGGAACACGAAACCCGAATATTGATTTGCAATGAATTTGTGCTCCTCGAATGTTTCCTCTCGATCTCGGCCTTCCTCTTGCTCAGAAAACCGCCTCTGGTCCGTCCTCTGCCGTCTGGAAGTCGTGATATATTGAATGAACCCTAAAGATTGAATTCATATCGATCTCATTAAGTTTCCGGATTTCGGACCTTCAAGCGTATCGCTTGGAGGTATCTTATCACTAGGCGATACGCCTAACACACATGTCACGACAAAACAGTCGGGTTTCACCGACTTTGACTTTCTTTGACCAGTCACTCCGCACGTATCGCTTAGCACTCATCAAGTCCCAGGCGATACGCCTGGGACATCTTGTTCAGCACTTCTCTCTTTTTTTTCTTGCTTTCTTCCAACTTTCTCTCGTGGCCTCGGGAATTCATTAAACTCCTGCAAAATCTTAAATAAAAACATAAACAGGACTCAAAGACACGAACTTAACTAAAAACAACTAAAACTAAAGAAAACCGATTCAAATTGACTCAAATAGACACATAAAAAACCACGGAAATGGGATGTGTTTGCAACACATCAGCCGTTTATCGACGCTCATTCTGAACCGTTGGATTATCAAGTGTGCTACTCTGGCCTCTTTCTGATTGGCTGGTCAACACATCACACGGATCCGTGATCCCAACCATTAGATCCATTTAATCGCAGTCGTACATTACCTTGTGATGGTGCAATCTGATTGGTGGATGGATATTCACACGGATTGTGTTTCTTTTTGAGAATTTTTCCGAGACTAATGATATTTTAGTATTTTTCCTTAAATGCAGGGTTTTTCTTATCAGTCTTGTACGAGACTAACAAAGATAACGCCCTAACAGAATTTTGGAAAAAAATTCGTTGGTCACGGATTTATTCCGAATATTTTTATTGGGGTTCTCGTTCATTGACGTCACGCGTACGTTAGCTATCGACCACTGACGGATTAGCTTCTATATCCGGTTAGTTATGCAGCTTTTCTCGTTATATCTCACGGATGTATTTTAGCTGATGCAGCGCTAATGTTATCTAACCAGATGAACTAGAATCTCAGTTAAATATTAGAATTGACCATTAAATCTCTCGAAGGGTCGTTAGTTGAAGAAAACTGATGGAATTTTCTCAGATTTTTCCAGATTGCACCGTTTAACTCAGTAGTCTTCACATAATATTTTTCCGAGTTCGTTTTTGAGAACCCAAAATTACAAAGACTCCGTTATTATTATTTTACGCTCGGGATCTCAGTTTTCACCGATTTGGCACATTTCTCGATTTAAGTAATGTTTTTCATCACGTTTTTCACCCATCACTCGAATTGAACTTTATTTTTGCATCCAACCCAGTCACGCAGAACAAGTACAGTATTTATGGATCATTCACAACTATTAGCATCTGGCTTCCAGTTTTTCGTGAGATTGTCTGATTTCAAGATTTTTATCCGGTTTCTCTAAGCAACCGAGCGGGACGGTTCGACTCTCTGCATCTGATTTTTACGTTTCCACTGGATGTTTCTGGAGAGATTTAGAGAAATAGGAGTAACTATTATGGATTTGGATCATCGGGCCGATTATCCGGAGTTAGAGCATTTTCAGTGATTGATTGATTTATCTGATTCGGTTTGTTGCGGTTTGGACTCCAATTTTATGCATTCTTAGTATTGTAGCCGACCGTGTGAACTGAGTGAGCAGCAACACTTGGCTCTCAATTGGAGAAACGAGAACATAAAAGCTTATATAGAGGGAGAATTTCTACAACAGATTGTCACGAATTTATCAATTTTTCATTGAAGATGTATGACATAGCGATTCTTCACCAATATTACAGATTTGAAAGTATCGGTTAAGGGGAAATATGTTAGAGATAAAATCTATGTGACTGACGCCCTCAAATCTATTGACGAAGCATTCGGTTGAAGAATCCATTGTGATTTGATTCAGAGACACGGGTTGTGATGACCGAGGCTTGTAAGTTTGGACCGAAGACGTTTTCTTGAAAAGTCAACCGTTCGGGTCAACGGTCAACGTAAAATTCAACGAAAGATCGGTTCAAGTGAGTCAAGTTTCATATTAATTAAATCAACTTTGATCTAATTAATGTTTATGTTATTTGATTTTATTTGTAATTTGCTCATTGTATTGTGTCTTACTAATTAGCGGGTTAGTGAGGCACATGGGCTCTCACTATAAATAGATGTGATAGCCCTCATTAGAAAGAAGATGATTCTTTAGAGAGTGAGTGAGCTACACATTCTAGAGAGAGAGAGTGTGTCACATTGGGTTTGAGCTCAACCCAATATGACCGTGGATTTCCTATGACGAGTTTGTAAGCATTCGGTTCATTATAATCATTCAATTATCATCAATGAATCATTTTATTTATCATGTTTGTTGTTTAAATTCCTGTATTTTCTCGTTCATCCCGTCTTTCGAGCATGTTGTTGAACACGATCCGGGTCTGTGGCGTGAAATCGATCCTGACACATACATTGTATATTCTAGACTTGTTGCTTTATCTAGAGTAAAGGAATTCCATGTATTCCATTAATTCCTGAACATATTCACAGTGGTTGATAAGTGAGAGAACCGAACTATCAATGGCATCCCTTATTTGCACAAAAAGTTTAGCATCTATTTGTAGCCATTGGTCTTTGGTATAGTCGATTAGAGAGTCAGAAGTGAGGTGTGAGGCCTTCCTAATACTTCATAAAAAGACATGAATTGTTTGGTACAATAAAAAAAAGCTAGAGTCATTCAGTTTGTTGTCCTTGAGTTGGGTTGCTGCTTGTAGGGTATCAAAGTTATTACTAGTTATAGTTTTAACGCCCTTTTC
>JBCNJP010000017.1:89356530-89390530 GCA_039602395.1 Deinandra increscens subsp. villosa
TGTATAAGATAAAGTGTCAACTACCAAAGTAGCTGGTGAGTAAACACCTGTTTAATATATAATATTAGTATAAAGCATGTGATCTATGTGTTAAGTGAATATTCAAAGAATATGATAAACAAGTAATGAAATAGAGCAAATAAGAGCATATCAAACCCTTGACAATTAGGTTTCCAATCACCCACTGAAAATACGTTTCAATTTACCGGGTGGGTTGTCATACCAATAGATCTATTATTCTTACCCCGGCTCGGTGTGTTAATTAGTATGCTTAGAGTTTGAGTTTGAGCACAACAATAGCAATAATCCAAACAATTTCAACACATCTATAACACACATAACGAGCATAGGATTCGCCTTTTGTTTTAGAGAAATAAATATAGTGTTGGAGTTTGAGATAAAGATACATGTTGCACCCCAAAGTAATAAAAGAGAAAGGGGCTATGAATACTCACTTGATAAGGAGATAGGATATAAGAGATACGCCGATTTGGGAAAGATAAGTAACTTGGAGGTTATCCTAATTGTTGTACCCTGAATTTTCGGCTAGTAATCCAGGGTACAGGTATAGGCTTAAGGCAGGATTGACCCACTAATCGTATGACCCAGAATTTAACAGGTAAAGTTCAAATGACCCTGAATGTATCAAGAGTAAGGTAATGTCCCAGGATGTTGTTGTAATCCAGGGAAGTCCATATTTACTTTATTTATTTTGGTTATACATTATTATGACTCAGGATGAGTCTAATCCAAGGTCACCCTTATTTTACGAATGACCCAGCATGTGAAAATGACCCTGCATGCTAGGACATTGTTATTAACGCGTTTGGTGCCTATATCTGATCAAGAACAGGTTGACGGAGTCCACCAACGGTCGAATAGGAGAAGCTGAAGACTTATTTCGCACGTGGTCAAAGGTTGTTAGCTGGAAACTCGGTCAACTAACTGAAAAAGACGTTGAGGAGAAGATCCCTAGAATATCGGACAAGTTGTTGAAGACCTAGGAGTATAAATATGGACCTTTAGACTTAATTTTCAACTCATTCGAGCTTTACCGACTGTATTCTCGTACTCATTTCTCTGCAAACTCATTGTACTTAGACATTTACGTGATCAATAAATTGGTAGCATGTGTTATCGCTACCCGAGGTTTTTATGCCGGCGGCACCTTAGAGACATCTAAGGGCTAAGGGCTTTTCCCTAGTAAAATTCTCGGTGTTCTTACTCCCATTTAAGGTTTCATTTGTGTTATCTAAATTATCAACCAATTTCCTGTTTAACTTACATTTTTACCCAGGATTTAATCTTTTGTCCCTGGAATTTAACTATTGTCCCAGGATTTCTGCAAACTGTTTTCATATATTAAACCTAGGCACCAAACCTCACAATCTTATTTCGTTCAATTCTTACTAATTTTGCTTAAGTAATTTTTAGCCAAAACAATTTGGCGCCCACTGTGGGGTAATTGGTGTCAATTTTTTGTCAAACTCTTTTCAGATTTGTCCTAAACTTGATTTTTACCAAAATCTATCAAAAAATGTCGACACAAATGAACACCTCGAATGTATCGGTTTCCGTTGTAACTGCTTCAACAACTGGATTTACCCAACCGGGCCTAAGGACTAGTGTTTCGACAAGTGGAGTCACTTCATCGGCTCCAGGGTTTAATGCCTCAACTTCAGCTACGCGCAGTGACGGACCGATAGTCAACCATGAAGTGATCGAAACTGAAGACATCTCAGATGACCCTGTCTTGATATCTGACACTGATATCCTAGCCACATTCGGTAAGTTAGAGCGCCACCTGGAACTCCAACAGAAGGTGAACCAGGAATTCATGGCCCAATTGACGAGCTTAAGATCATAGTTACCCAGGGCCACGTCGGTTCAGCCGTCGCCACTCGACCCCAGAATTCTGAATTTTAATACCCCTGGAAGCAATTCCAGGGTACATGAAGGTGTCACCCCACTGGACCCTTTCCTGCTCAAATGGCCCATGCTGATTTATCCAGAATGACTACCATCAGAGAACCAGTGATTAATCCTGGGACAAACATACCCCAGGATGTCGGTAACATTCCTCAAACTTTCACCCATTATGCTAATACTAATAATTCAGTGCAGGATTCAGGGATCAGCCCATCAGTGGAGCGAGAAATCCAAAAACTCAAGAGAATGATTTCAAGTGTCCCAGGAGTTGTGCAGCCTATCCCTGAAGTTGGACCAGCAAGTCATAGAGTGTCCAGGTTTGCTCCACCAAATTGTGACGTGGAGATACCCAAAAGGTTTCAAACTCCTAGCATGAAACCTTACGATGGCACAACAGACCCTGAAGAACATGTGGCACAGTATCGTGAAAGAATGGAGGTTATTTATATGCCCCCTGAAATTAAGCAGGCATGCCTATGCAAAGGATTCGGATCTACCTTGACAGGAGCAACCTTGAAATGGCTTCTGAATGTTCATCCTTACTCTATTACTTCATTTTCGCATTTAATTAATTTATTTAACAATCAGTTCTCTTGCAGCCGCAGCTTTGAAAAACTAACAAGTGATTTGTATAGGGTGACCCAGAATGCAGGTGAAACCCTAAGGAATTTCGTTAGAAGGTTTAGCAGAGAAGCCTTAAAGATACCAAACATCGACATGGCGACTGCAGTTCAGGCCTTCAAGATGGGACTTAACAAAGACTCACCATTCTATCAAGATCTGGTCATGAACCCATGTCACAACATGGACGAAGTTCGTCACAGGGCCATACGCTTCATCAGGCTAGAGGAGGACAAGCAAATCCTGGGAAAGGGTGAATCCTCCCCAGGAATCAACAGCTCCAACAGGAAATCAGAATCCTCACATCCTAGGTCATAGCGATCTAAACCATACTCAAGGCCCGATGAACGACGAGTGAATAGTGTGGACCAGGATGAAGAGGAAGAAGAATATCCTTCCCTTAAGAAATTGCTTTACTACTGATATTTCTGGTGTTATGTTTGCTATGCAGGACCTTGGAGACAAAGCAAGGTGGCTCAAGAAGAACGATAAGCCATCTACTTGGAAGGATAAGTCCAAATGGTGTGCCTACCATGAAAACTTTGGTCACCAGACTGAGGATTGCATGGCCCAGAGAAGAGAAATAAGCCATCTACTGGGCAAAGGCTCCTTGAAGGAGCTTCTAGGAAAGAAGAAGGATAAGTCCAGGGAACGAAACCCAAAATCCAGGGATAGTGGTGCAAGGTTCCAGGATTTTGGACATTCTGATGGCCGTCTTGAAAGAGCATCCTCATCGCCCCCAGATGCCAAGGTAATACACTTTATTTCTGGTGGTTCTGACATTTGTGGTACCTCCTATTCTGCAGCGAAAAGACATGCCAAGGAATCCAAGTCAAAGAGAGAGGGAAGACCCAGGAAGAGCTCTGTTCAACCTGATGTCAAGGAAATTACATTCGGGGAAGACGATAAACGCGATATCATAGACCCTCATCATGATGGATTGGTGATAACACTTCACATCGCCAATAACGTTGTGAAGAGAATCTTGATTGATGGAGGCAGCTCAGTAAATATAATCCAGTTGGAGGCCTTGCAGAAGATGGGAATTCCACATTCAGAGATCATCTCAAAATCCACGGTACTCGTGGGTTTCAGTGGCGAAACAAAGAATACCCTGGGTGAAATCAAGCTTCCCGTCTACGTAGAAGGGCTCAATTCAGTTCAGCATTTCTGTGTGATGGACGCACCTAGGGGTGTTCGCGGTCCGGTTTTTTACGGTTTTTGGGTCAAACCGTAAACCAAACCGTTAGCTACGGTTTTTAATAATCGAAATCTAAACCGAACCATTAAAAATGAAAACCGAACCAAACCGAACCGTTACTTCTGGTTTGGTTTCGGTTTGGTTTCACGGTTTAGGATATTTAGGCTTTCAATATAAGTTTAGAATATAAAATTTAAATTAAAAGAAAATTCGAAATCAACTTTATCAAATGTGGGAATGAGAATATGAGCTAGTCAGTACTTGTCATCTCTAATTTGTTAATACAAAATTCACCTCTAAATAGAACATGTAACCTCCAAAACATGATGCATATACAAAAGTTCATAATATAAATAATAGTATATTAGATTTCCAGGATGAAAACATGTCTAAATTTTCAGATTTTTTGTTATTAAACACTAAAGCCCAAAATCTCATTACAAAAACAAGTCAATGTAATATATACATACATACATACATACATATATATATATATATATATTTATATACTATATTATTTATTATATGTACATGGTTCGGTCCGGTTTTTTACGACCGGTTTTTCATATAAACCGTAAACCAAACCGTTCAAAACGATTCAAAATTTTTGAAACCGACCAACCGTTCGTTAAGATAAAAAACCGACCGCGAAACCAAACCGATGACCGGTTTGGACGGTTTCGCGGTTTGAAACCGAACCATGAACACCCCTAGACGCACCATCAGGGTACAATGTAATCCTGGGTAGACCCTGGATTCACGACAACAAGGTTGTACCCTCGACGTACCATCAATGCGTGAAGCTGCCAACACCCTGGGGTGTGATCATAGTCCACAGCGACCAGCAAGAAACCAAGGAGTGTTACACTACATCAATGAAAATATCCTCCAAACAAAGACAAGGATAGCAATTAAAGAAAAAGGCCCAGGAAACCCTAGAGGCGAGGGAGCAAGACGTCAAAGCTGTTGAATTGGATCCTTCAAATCCAGGGAAGAAAGTCTATATCGGAATAAATATTCCAGGGCCAATAGAGGAACAATTAATACATCTACTCAGGACCAGAATGTCAACCTTCGCTTGGTCCCATGACGACATGACAGGTATTTCTAAATCCGTTATTACACATAAGCTTGGAATTGATAACTCTTTCAGGCCCATACATCAAAAGAGAAGAAAATTTGCACCAGAAAAGAACGTCATAATCCAGGAGGAGGTCGATAGGCTTCTAAAGGCAAGGATGATCAGAGAAGTGAAGTTTCCCAGGTGGTTAGCCAATGTGGTTGTAGTTGCGAAGAAAAACGGTAAATGGAGGGTATGCGTGGATTACACGGACCTGAACCGTGCATGCCCAAAAGATCCATTCCCACTACCTCACATAGATTCCATGGTCGATGCAACGGCGGGCCATGAGATGTTGACTTTCATGGACGCTACCTCAGGATTTCAGCAGATCTAGATGGAACCCCAGGATCAAGAAGACACAACATTCATAACACCAACAGGTATATATTGCTATATAGTTATGCCCTTTGGACTAAAAAATGCAGGGGCAACGTACTAGAGATTGGTTAACATGATGTTAAAAAAAAACTGGGGGACACGATGGAGGTGTATATCGACGACATGGTGGTGAAATCCAGGGTCACCAATGACCATGTCCAGGATGTTAAGGATTCCTTCGACATCCCGGATAAATACAACATGAAGCTAAATTTTGAAAAGTGTCATTTCGGAGTCGGAGCAGGCAAATTCCTGGGATACATGGTAACCAAGAGAGGCATAGAGGCAAGTCCAGAGCAAATCAGGGCAATTGCCAACCTACAGTCACCATCCAGCACCAAAGACGTTCAAAGACTTACAGGTAGAATTGCTGCCCTGAATAGATTTATATCAAAATCCTCGGAAAGATGCAGGGAATTCTATGACATCCTAAAGAAGAACAAGAAATTCGAATGGAAGGAAGAGCACGAGAAGGCGTTCCAGGATTTGAAAACATACTTGTCCACGACACCGTTGCTGATGAAGCCTAATCCAGGGGAGCCTCTTTCCCTGTATTTAGCAGTTTCCAGGAACACGGTAAGTGCAGTCCTGACCAAGGATGCAGAAGGTCAGCAACATCCTATTTATTACGTAAGTAAAAGTTTACTTGATGCTGAATCCAGGTACTCACACCTTGAAAAATTTATATTAGCCCTAAGTATGGCATCTACTAAACTTAGACACTATTTTGAAACTCATATAATTCATGTTAGAACTAACTATCCTATAAAGTCTGTTTTAAGAAAACCATAAATGTCAAGACGAATGGCTAAGTGGTCAGTGAAGCTAAGTGCATATGATCTGATCTATGAGGCCAGAACAGCTATAAAATCCCAGGCTCTAGCTGATTTTGTGGCTGATTTCAGTACTGACATACAACAAGAAGCGGACCATGAATTCCAGCAGCTTCAACAGGAAGAAATTTCAGGGCCCTAGACCCTGTTCACTGATGGAGCATCAAATATCAGGGGGACAGGCCTAGGAATCGTACTGAAATCGCCACAGGGGGACATGATACCCCAGGCTATCAGATGTGGATTTCAAGCAACTAACAATGAAGCTGAGTATGAGGCCCTAATTGCTGGGTTACACTTAGCATTACACTTGGGAATTCAGCCCATCCAGGTATACGTTGACTCTCTTCTTTTAGCTAACCATGTTAATGGGTCTTACGCAGCTAAAGGAGAGAAATTAATCAAATACTTGGAGGTGGTAAAAAGAATGTCCCAGGATTTTCAAAATTTTAATATTCAACAAGTACCAAGGGAGGAGAATTCTGAAGCAGATGCATTGGCAAACTTAGGCTCAGCATTCAAGGCACTTGAAGACACCCATATTCCTATAATTCATATACTAACACCAGATATAGACCAGGATTCTGACACAGCGGAAAAAATCCTGGTATCCAGTACCCAGGATTCTTCAACCCAAGAGGAATCCTGGACCAGACCAATTAGTCAATATTTGCAAGATGGTACTATTCCAGGGAACGAGAAGGATGCCCGTGCATTCAGAGTAAGAGTAGCCAGGTACATAATTATTAAAGACATATTGTATAGAAAATCTTTTGCAGGCGCATATCTGAGATGCTTGGAGAAAGATGAGGCCCAAGAAGTGCTCAAGGATATCCACGAGGGTGATTGTGGAAACCATACAGGGGGCAGGTCCTTAATGTCAAAGATTCTTAGAACAGGGTATTACTGGCCTACCATGAGGAAAGATTCCCAGGATTTCTCTCAGAAATGTGACGCCTGTCATAGACACGCCAATGTCCCTCACCAGCCTGCAGAACCATTATATCCCATTCCAGCATCCTGGCCCTTCATGAAATGGGGAATGGACATTGTTAGGAAATTACCCAAGGCCCCTGGAGGAAAGGTATTCATGCTAGCCATGACAGATTATTTCTCAAAATGGATTGAAGCTGAGGCATACGTCCTAGTCAGGGAAAAAGAAGTTATATCCTTTATTAAAAGAAACATCCTAACAAGATTTGGAGTACCATCTGAGATTGTCTGTGATAACGGGTCCCAATTTATTGGGAGTAGAACCACAGGATTCTGTGAATCCTGGGGCATAAAGATGATAACATCGACACCAGTGCATCCTCAAGCCAATGGCCAGGCTGAATCAAGCAACAAGATTATAATAAACAACTTGAAGAAGAGATTGAACCAGAAGAAGGGAAGATGGGCAGAAGAGCTACCCTTGGCACTATGGGCAGACAGGACTACTTCTAAGAACGCCACAGGCCAAACCCCATTTTCCTTGGTCTTTGGTACTGAAGCTATTATCCCAACCGAAATAGTGGTCCCAATATTCAGGGTCAGTGCTCAGACCCAGGATTCAAATGATCAGTCCCTGGTTGAAGATTTAGATACCCTGGACGAAATAAGAGATCAAGCAGCATGGAGGATGGCGGCTTACCAACAAAGAATTTCTAAGACCTACAACAAACATGTAAGGATCAGAAGGTTCAAGGTGGGAGATCTAGTCCTTAGAAAAGCATTTCAGAACACAACAAATCCAGGGGATGGAAAGCTGGCTCCTAAATGGAAAGGCCCCTACCTGATTGACTCTGAGGCTGGTAAGGGGGCATATTGGCTAACTAATATGGAAGGAGAACTACTACCAAGACCTTAGAATGCGATACACTTGAAGGCGTATTTCATGTAAGGTTACCTGTCCCAGGATTCGGCCACCCAGGTATGTGTTTGATTTTAAATTAATGCTGCAAATCCAGGTCAGTCCCTCTCACTTAATTTATTTCATTTATCACTTTATATATTTTACTTTCATTATTCATTTATTAACATCAGTTACATGTTGCATTAATTATTATTCACCACCCTGAATACGCTAAGATCTATGTTTCGTCAATTGGGTTACTCAGAATCTAGGGTATCCCAGGATTCAGGACACCCAAAATGCAGGATGCTCAGAAATTCGAGGTACGTGGAACAAAGCATACTCCAAGCCAACGACAATCAGCGTATGACTCCTAAGTTTGAGACTGGCCATCTCACTTCCGTATTGGGTAAGGCCTAAACCCAATCCTAAGGTTTGAGGATTAAGCTTCCTCCATCCGAATATAGGCTATCACGCCTCGCCCGGGACGCACGTGGCAATTTTTGCCTCGCCCGAGACGCATGTGATCCAAGTATGAAACCCTGGGATTGTGGGATCATCCGTGTTAATAGCATTGGTGGCAACCTCCCAATCCAGGGACATATGCGGATCTCTTAAGGTTTAAAACGATTAACGCGTTTTCAAGATGGATTGGTCTTAACGTACCAACTTAAGTCTCCGAGGACATGCCCTAGTTCAGTCAGTACGACTAAGAGGAAATCCCTAGTTCGCCAGTACGGCACCGGGCATGACCCCAGAAATAACTTAAGGGATCATCTAGTGACCCAGGATTATTAACCTAATCCAGGGTCATAACGGCCAATGTTTTAAAAACCGGTTTTTTAGTTGAACCGGAAAACTTTCCGGGACCGGTTCGACCAGTCGGACCGGCCGTTGAACCGGTTAGGGGATTTATATATATATTTTTATAAAAATGTTAATAAATTTTTACACCACAATGAAAATAGTTAAAATACAATGATAATCCACTAAAAAATAATACCAAATAGGTATTTCATAAGAAAATATAAGTTTTGGACTTTAAAAAACAATAAAAAATAACAATAAATTAATTTTTTTTTTAAATATCAGAAACCGGTTGAACCGGAAAAATGGGAAAACCGTCCGGTTCAAAACGGTCCGGTTATGTCCAAAAAACCGGGGATTAAAAAACCGGTATGATGACCGGTTGGCGGTTGAACTGGTTGAACCGGACCGGTTGAACCGGTTTTTAAAACATTGATAACGGCTGAAACCTAAGCAAATTAACTACTTGGCTAGTTAATTCTAATTATTATGTTCATATGACAGGGAACATTCATAAGACTACTGAAGCTACGAGGATTCCTAAATCCTGGGGGCAGCCCAGGAATACCAAGGTAAACCCTAGTATTATTTCATACGTCAGCAAATGCATTTCGGATATTTCAAACACAAGCATGTAACTAAAGCAGTTATATATATATAAAACCCAACCTGGGCCCGGAAAAGCTCCGGACGTCCCAGGATGGGGACACATCAAAAGACCCTGGATTCCACATCCAGGGGTGGGGCATTGTCTTAACAAAATAAACCGGGAAACATCGACCGGTATCATACCACATGCATAAAAATAAAATTGTTTCTAAAACATGAACCACAAAAGACGAGAAGGTAACCCCTATTCTTCAAGCTGCATTCTGGGGCACCTCCTCTGCTTCATCAACTAGAACCTCCTCCGCTGCCTCGGACCTCTGGGCTGGCTGCTCTCCCTCCTTCGGCTGATCGATCTCCATGGCGTGGCCAGCGGAACCCTTGGACGGGGTACCTTTGCCGGATCCAGGGGCAGCATCAGGGTTACACCCAGCGGGGATGGTTGCGCCTAGTTCGCGCAGTTTAGTTACCCATCCGGTCACATCCCACTAGGGGTTCTGAAACCCGAGGTCCCTAGCCTCCTTAGCCATCTTCAACCGGCACTGGAGGAGCGAGATGCGGGCTATCAACCTACCCTCATCACCCTTCGCAACCAGCGCAGCCTCATGCTCAGCCCGCACCTCAACAGCCCTATTCTCTAGCTCCTGCACCAGCCCCAGGTTCTTATCAGCAACGATCTTGGTCAAGCTTAGTTCCTTCTTCAGGGTGGCGACCTCCTTCCTAGCTAAGGATTCAGCATCCTGGGCACGCCTCTCAGCGGACTGGACCAGTGCAAAGAATCGCCCAGCAATCTGCATACAAAGGCAAGTTAATTAACAATTTAAACTCTGAATAGACTAACTGTGCAGGAAAATTCAGGGGTACCCATGATTTACTTACTTGGCGAGAGATGGCCTCAGCGTGTGAAAGTAGCCCAGCAGCGTCCATGTTCTCCAGGGGCTGCATTGATATTGCGGAGGTGGTGGCCCTGTTTTTACGCTTGGTACCTGAGGTCTTGGAAGGAGGAGCTTTGGGGACCGATGAAGGCTCGGATTTTACCGTGGCCAGGACCTGGAAGTCGTCATCACTCAGCAGATAGGCGTCCAGATCCACCTCTTCAAGGTTCACAACGGCAGCAGCTAAGAAACAAAAAGCATAAAAAGTTAGCAGAATCCAGAGAAAATCCTAGGTCTAAAAGGCAGAGTACCAAGATACTTACAACTTGACATGCTATGGGAGGTGGATGAAGCAGCTTGGTGGGGGTCCGCCCTGAATTCTCGGTCCACTTCGTTGATGCTGAGGAAAGCTTCAAATCTCTCGAACACCCCAGGATTTGCAGGTCCGATGGAGCTTAAGCTAGGAACTGCAGAACAAAAATCCAAGGTTAGTATTTGAATAAGATAAAATCCTAATCCCTAATGCAGGTAAAGACCTACCGTCTTCTCTCCACCTAATCGGAAGGCTCACCCCTCCTGGAATAGTTGACCTCTTCACAAAGAAAAATTTCCCTTTCCATTCCTCGTGAAATGAAACCCGAGGAATCAACTGAATTTCTTTGTTCAAAGCTTTGAACAAGAATCGGTTGTTACCATGGGATTTGAGCTCGTAACCCAGGGCCAGTTCAGGCAACCCGACCAGGGAATCAAACTCATTGTTGAGACGATCTATGGAACCCAGGATTCTCCAAACATTAGGAAGGGTTTGGGCAAATGCAAGACCAGTAGCCTTGAAGAACTCGGCTAGAAGGCCGGTGAAAGGGTAAGAGAGCCCCATGGAGAAAGGGGTAAAAGGAAAGCAGACCCAGGTCTCAGAATAGAAATCCGATCGAACCCTTTTGTCGAAGGGTCTGATCTCAGTGGATTCAGGGAAAAGGCCCGACGACAACAATGCAGCGATGTCGTCGTCGGTGAAAGTGCAGGCTTCGAGCGCTCGGCTTTGTAAATAGAACTGATCGAGGAAATCCTCGATTCCAGTCCCTTCAGCCGTTGTCTCCGCTCGTACTTTCTTACGAGTCATGATCGGAGAATGAAAGGAAAAGTGGGAAGAAAAAGTTTACCTGATCGGAAGAGGACAAAAGCCGGTGGTCCGAGCAGTTGAACTTTGCTCTCGAAAACGGTAAAAAGTGAGGAGAGAAAAGGTAAATGCAGGTATTTAAGGGGATTTAGAAGTTGTAGAGGTGATGGGACACGACCCCCCGACGTGGCGTAGCGGATCCTCTTTTAACGGACACGATTGAAACAAGGGGTGATTTAACCCAAAATTTCAAATTTTCACAGCTGTAAATTCTATCCACTTGCGAAAATTTGGGGGCAATTGTTATACCCCGAATTCTCGGCTGATAATCCAGGGTGCAGGTAAAGGCCAAGGACAGGAGTGACCCAGGAATTGTATAACCCAGAATTTAACAGGTAAAGTTCAAATGACCCTGAATGTATCAGGAGTAAGGTAATGTCCCAGGATGTCGCTGTAACCCAGGAAAGTCCATATTCATTTTATTTTATTCTGGTTACGCATTATTATGATCCAGGATAAGTCTAATCCAGGGTCATCCTTATTCTACGAATGACCCAGCATGTAGAAATGACCCTACATGCTAGGACATTGTTACTAACGTATTTGTGCCTTTATCTAAGTGAAGACAGGTTGACGAAGTCTCCCAACGGTCGAATAAAAGAAGCTAGAGACTCATTTAGCACGTGGTCAAAGGTTGTTAGCTGAAGATTCGGTCAATCAACTGGAAGAGACGTTGGAGAGAAGATCTCTGGAATATCGGACAAGTTTTTGAAGATCCCTGGAATATCGGACAAGTTATTGAAGATCTAGGAGTATAAATAAGACACTTAGTCGTTTATTTTCAGCTCATTCGAGCTTTACTCATTGTATTCTCGTACTAAACTCTCTGATTACTCTCTGTACTCAAACATTTACGTGATTAATAAATTGGTAGCGTGTGTTATCGCTACCCGGGGTTTTTATGCCGGCGGCGCCTTAGAGACATCTAAGGGCTAAGGGCTTTTCCCTAGTCAAATCCTCGGTGTTCTTGCTTGCATTTCAGGTTACATTTGTGTTGCTAAGCTTCTTAACGGATTTCATAAGTAAACATAACTTTTTACCAAGGATTTTAGTTCTTTGTCCCTGGAATTCTACTGTTGTCCCAGGATTTCTTCAAACAGTTTTCATATCTAAAACCTAGGCACCGAACCTCACATTCATATTTGGTTCAAACTTTACTAATCCTACTTAAGTAATTTTTAGCCAAAACAGGACCTTTAGACTTAATTTTCAGCTCATTCGAGCTTTACCGACTGTATTCTCGTACTCATTTCTCTGCAAACTCATTGTACTCAGACATTTACGTGATCAATAAATTGGTAGCGTGTGTTATCGCTACCCGGGGTATTTATGCCGGCGGCGCCTTAGAGACATCTAAGGGCTAAGGCTTTTCCCTAGTAAAATTCTCGGTGTTCTTACTCCCATTTAGGGTTTCATTTGTGTTATCTAAATTATCAACCAATTTCCTGATTTAACTTACATTTTTACCTAGGATTTAATCTTTTGTCCCTGGAATTTACCTATTGTCCCAGGATTTCTGCAAACTGTTTTCATATATTAAACCTAGGCACCAAACCTCACAATCTTATTTGGTTCAATTCTTACTAATTTTGCTTAAGTAATTTTTAGCCAAAACACTAATAAATCAAATAAGGTATATGAGTATAGGAAATCAAAATGGACCAAGTTCTAAGTATTTGATAAGTGCTATATTTGATTAGGTCAAAATTACCATTTTACCCTTTTATAGGTAAATTAGGGTTTAGTGATAATATGAAGACGCGCATTCCTATAAGTAAACGCTCACTCTGGGATCGCCCAGTGAGGTATGCCAGTTCCCAGTTGGGATTTATGCGACACCCCCGCGTTGCCAGAAACCCCAGAGTACATGTGTCTACCCTTGCGGTCCGCACGATCTTCTAAGTATCTGATTAACTCGGCCTTTTTAATACTTTATTATTTATCACCTTTGAACTCATAAATACTTTATTATATATATATAATTAGGATTTATTGTCAAAAATTCAAGTCTCAATACTTTTTGGTTTATTTATTATTAAATAAATATATTCAAAACCCTAATTTTGGTAAAATAATTAAATAATTACCAAAACTCGTTAGATTTTGGTACAAACTTAGGATTTTATTCATAATATTATATTATGATATTCTTAAAAATAAAAAACCTTAATTTAACATCCTTTACTCAATTTTGGCAGAACAACGAATGAAAACCCTAATTTTGATCAATTTTTAGATAAAATACCAAACCTTCTCAAAACTTGAAATTAACTTAGGGTTTTCTTAATATACATTATTTTAAGATTACCTACAAAAATTCAAACCCTAATTCAAACCGATCACCCAATTTTGGCAAAACAAGCTCAAGAACCCTAATTTTTATATAATTTAAGAAATCATACATAGACACAATATTAGCAAAAACTGAGATAGGTATAGTTAATCATACCTAATAACGTGGGATGTAGAAATTCAGCTTCAAAAGACTTCTGGATTGAGAGAATTTGGAGGAGAAAGTTTCGGCCAAGAACAAGGGTTTTTTAGGTGAAGATTTACGAAATTGGTGAGTTTGATTGATGATATGAACCCTGTTATACCCTAAATTCTGGCCCTATATTCTACTGAGAGTCTCCGACAAGTTAGGACCCTTGGATGTTAAACATACAGGGACTGTATTTTCGGTAACCAAACCCAGGATTTCTACTTAAATTTTATTTAATTAATATCCCATGATGTAGTGTACTCTGAATCTATTTGACTACTAAATCCCAGAATGCACGGGTACCCTGCATGCTAGGAAAGCATTACTAATCTTTCTCTTTGATTATGTGTGTTTAAGCCAGGAACGAGAAGGAAGGTAACGGTCATATGGACCTTGTCAAAGTCAGATGCACGTGTGGAAGAAGAGACCCACCGCTAAACTCGGTCAAATAACGGCCGAAAGTGGTTGAAACAAGATCCCAGGAATCTCGGGATGTTAGTTACGTTTCCTATGTATTTATACGCGGCATAGGACTTAGTTTTTCACTCCCGATCACTTGTATTCACACTACCACCTAGAAAACAAGACGCAAACACTTGTACTCAGAATATTTTACTTAGCAATAAATAGGCAACGTGTGTTATCGTTGCCGAAGGGGTTTTTTATGCCAGCAATCCTTGGAGACATTCAAGGATAAGGGTCTTTCCCCCCTTATAAATCTCGTTGTTCATAGTTGCATCCATGAAGGTATTACTTGTGTTTCTATCCATCTAAATTATACCTTGATTTTAACCAACAAACTTGATTTTACAAAATATACATCCAGGGCACCATACCTCACAAACGAATTTGGTTACTTAATTTTGCTTATTAATTTTTGACCAAAACCATTTGGCGCCCACCGTGGGGCAATTGGTGTCAATATTTTTCCAAGCTCTTGTTAGATTTATTCTTAACTTGGTCTTTACGAAAATTTATCAAAAAATGGCAACACAACCAAGTACTCGAATGCAACTACCCCTGCAAGCACTTCTACTACTACTAGCACTGTTCTTCCTCCACCACCATCGCGGGTCACCACATCAACAACCACTACCGTGAACCGCAATACCAGCAGGGCTACCAATCAGGGTGTCACTGGCACAGGACGTAGTGGAGAAATTCCACTGATGGTCTCCAATGATGAACTCCTTACCATGTTCGCAAAGGTGTTATACCCTGAATTTTGGCTGATAATCCAGGGTACAGGTGTAGACCAGGGGCAGATATGACCCAGGAATCGCGTGACCCAGTTTCAAACAGGTAAAGTTTAGATGACCCAGAATGTATCAAGAGTAAGGTAATGTCCTAGGATGTCGCTATAGTCCAAGGAAGTCCGTGTTTACTTTGTTTCTAGTTATGTGTTATTATGACCCAGGATGAGTTTAATCCAGGGTCACCCCTATTGTACGAATGACCCAGCATGTGGAAATGACCCTGCATGCTAGGACATTGTTACTAACTCATTTTGTGCCTATATCTGATCAAGGACAGGTTGACAAAGTCTTCTAACGGTCGATTGGAGTAAGCTGAAGACCTATTTCGCACGTGGTCAAGAGTTGTTAGCTGGAAACACGATCAACCAACTGAAAGAGACGTTGGAGAGAAGATCCCTGGAATATCGGACAAGTTGTTGAAGATCCCTGGAATATCGGACGAGTTATTGAAGCTCTCGGAGTATAAATAGGACATTTAGTCGTTCATTTTTAGCTCATTCGAGCTTTACTCATTGTATTCTCGTACTAAACTCTCTGATTATTCTCTGTACTCAAACATTTACGTGATTAATAAATTGGTAGCGTGTGTTATCGCTACCCGGGGTTTTTATGCCGGCGGCACCTTAGAGACATCTAAGGGCTAAGGGCTTTTCCCTAGTCAAATCCTCGGTGTTCTTGCTTGCATTTCAGTTTACATTTGTGTTGCTAAGCTTCTTAACGGATTTCATAAGCAAACATAACTTTTTACCAAGGATTTTAGTTGTTTGTCCCTGGAATTCTACTGTTATCCCAGGATTTCTTCAAACAGTTTTCATATCTAAAACCTAGGCACCGAACCTCACATTCATATTTGGTTCAATTTTTACTAATCCTGCTTAAGTAATTTTTCGCCAAAACAATTTGGCGCCCACCGTGGGGAAATTGGTGTCAATTTTTTGTCAAACTCTTTTTAGGTTCATCCTAAACTTAATTTTTACCAAAATCTACCAAAAGATGTCAACACAAATGAACACCTCGAATGCTTCGGTTCCTGCTCTCAGCACTTCAACAAGTGGAGCCATTCAACCGAGGGTCAATACCTCAACTGCAACCACACGCAACGATGCGCTAACAATCAACTCTGAACGGATTGAAACGGATAACGTCCATGAAGACCCTGTTCTGATATCCAATGATGATATCCTCTCCTCACTCACTAGAATGGAACGCTACATGGAACGCCAAAAAAAGCTGAATCAGGAATTCCTGGCCCAATTAACGAGTGTGAGATCGGAGATACCTAGAGCTGCACCAGCTCAACCTTCTCCACTTGACCCCAGGATTCTGAATTTCAACACCCCTGGGAGTAATTCCAGGGTACATGAAGATGTCACCCCATTGAACGGGAGATCAACGTTCTTCCCTGCTCAAACGGCCCATGCTGATTTACCCAGAATGACTACCATCAGAGAACCAGTCATTAATCCAGGGACAAACATACCCCAGGATGTCGGTAATACTCCCCGAACTTTCACCCATTATGCTAATACTAACAATTCAGTGCAGGATTCAGGGATCAGCCCATCAGTGGAGCGAGAAATTCAGAAACTCAAGCAGATGATTTCAAGTGTCCCAGGAGTTGTGTAGCCTATCCCTGAATTTGGGCCAGCAAGTCATAGGCTGTCCAGGTTTGCTTCACCAATCTGTGATGTGGAGATACCTAAGAGGTTTCAAACACCCAGCATGAAACCTTATGACGGCACGACAGACCCTAAAGAACATGTGGCGCAATACCGTGAAAGAATGGAGGTTATCTACATGCCCCCTGAAATCAAGGAAGCATGCCTATGTAAAGGATTTGGGTCCACCCTAACAGGGGCAGCCCTGAAATGGCTCCTGAATGTTCCTCCTTACTCTATCACTTCGTATTCGCATTTGATTAACTTATTTAACAATCAATTCTCTTGCAGCCGTAGCTTTGAAAAACTAACAAGTGATTTGTATAGGGTAACCCAGAATGCAGGAGAATCCCTAAGGAATTACGTTAGCAGATTCAGCAGAGAAGCCTTGGAAATCCCAAACATGGACATGGCAACTGCAGTCCAGGCCTTCAAGATGGGGCTCAACAAAGACTCGCCCTTCTATCAAGACCTGGTTATGAACCCATGTCATAAGATGGATGAAGTTCGTCATAGGGCTATCTGCTTCATCATGCTAGAGGAGGATAGACAAATCCTGGGAAAGGGTGAATCCACCCCAGGATTCAAAAGCTCTAACAGAAAATCAGAGTCCTCACATACTAGGTCACAGCGATCCAAGCCATACTCAAGGCCCGATGAACACCGAGTGAACAGTGTGGACCAAGATGAAGAGGAAGAAGAATATCCTTCCCTTAATGATTATTTCTTTACTACTGATGTTTCTGGTGTCATCTTTGCTATGCAGGACCTTGGAGACAAAGCGAGGTGGCCCAAGAAGATCGATAGACCTTCCACTTGGAAGGACAAGTCCAAATGGTGCACCTATCACGAAGACTTTGGTCATCAGACCGAAGATTGCATGGCCCTGAGGAGAGAAATTAGCTATCTACTCAGCAAAGGCTACTTGAAGGAGCTCCTGGGGAAAAAGAAGGACAAATCCAGGGAGCAGAATCCAAAATCCAGGGACAATGGTGCAAGGTCCCAGGATTCTGGACACACCGATGGCCGTATTGAGAGAGCCTCCTCACCACCCCCAGACGCTAAGGTAATCCATTTCATTTCAGGTGGTTCCGATATCTGTGGTACATCTTATTCTGCAGCAAAGATACATGCCAAGGAGTCCAAGTCAGATAGAGAGGGAAGACCCAGGAAGAGTTCCGTTCAGCCTGATATCAAGGAAATTACATTCGGAGAAGATGACAGACGTGATATCATAGACCCTCATCATGACGGGTTGGTGATAACGCTTCACATTGCCAACAACATTGTGAAAAGAATCTTGATTGATGGAGGCAGTTCGGTAAATATAATCTAGTTGGAGGCCTTGCAGAAGATGGGAATTCCGCATTCAGAGATCATCTCAAAATCCACGGTACTCGTGGGTTTCAGTGGCGAAACAAAGAATACCCTGGATGAAATCAAGCTTCCAGTCTACGTAGAAGGACTCAACTCAGTTCAGCGTTTTTGTGTGATGGACGCACCATCAGGGTACAATGTAATCCTGGGTTGACCCTGGATTCATGATAACAGGGTTGTACCCTCGACGTACCATCAATGTGTGAAGCTGCCAACACCCTGGGGTGTGATCACAGTCAATAGCGACCAGCAAGAGGCCAAGGAATGTTACACTACATCAATGAAAATATCTTCCAAACAAAGGCAAGCATAGCAATTAAAGAAAAAGGCCCGGGAAACCCTGGAGGCAAGGGAGCAAGACGTCAAAGCTGTCGAGTTGGACCCCTCTAATCCAGGGAAGAAAGTTTATATTAGAACAAATATTCCAGGACCAATAGAGGAACAATTAGTACACCTACTAAGGACCAGGATGTCAACCTTTGCTTGGTCCCATGATGACATGACAGGTATTTCTAAATCTGTTATTACACATAAACTTGGAATTGATAACTCTTTCAGGCCTATACACCAAAAGAGAAGAAAATTTGCACCAGAAAAGAACATCATAATCCAGGAAGAGGTTGATAGACTCCTAAAAGCTGGGATGATCAGAGAAGTGAAGTTTCCCAGGTGGTTAGCCAATGTGGTGGTAGTTGGAAAGAAAAATGGTAAATGGAGGGTATGTGTGGATTACACGGACCTGAACCGTGCATGCCCAAAAGATCCATTCCCACTACCTCACATAGATTCCATGGTCGATGCTACCGCAGGCCATGAAATGTTGACTTTCATGGATGCTACCTCAGGATTTCAGAAGATTCAGATGGAACCCCAGGATCAGGAAGATACGGCATTCATAACACCAACAGGTATATATTGCTATATAGTTATGCCCTTTGGACTAAAAAATGCAGGGGCAACGTACCAGAGATTGGTTAACATGATGTTCAAAGAAAAAATGGGGGACACGATGGAGGTATATATTGACGACATGGTGGTAAAATCCAGGGTCATCAATGACCATGTCCAGGACGTTAAGGATTCCTTCGACATACTCGATAAATATAACATGAAGCTAAACCCAGAAAAGTCACATTTTGGAGTCGGAGCAGGCAAATTCCTGGGATACATGGTAACTAAGAGAGGCATAGAGGCAAGTTCAGAGCAAATCAGGGCGATAGCCAACCTACAATCACCATCCAGCACCAAAGACGTTCAAAGACTTACAGGTAGAATTGCTGCCCTGAATAGATTTATATCAAAATCCTCGGAAAGATGCAGGGAATTCTATGACATCCTAAAGAAGAACAAGAAATTCGAGTGGAAGGAAGAACACGAGAAGGCGTTCCAAGATTTGAAAACATACTTGTCCACGGCACCCTTGCTGATGAAGCCTAATCCAGGGGAGCCCCTGTCCCTGTATTTAGCAGTTTCCAGGAATACGGTAAGTGCAGTCCTGACCAAGGATGTAGAAGGTCAGCAACATCCTGTTTATTATGTAAGTAAAAGCTTACTTGATGCTGAATCCAGGTACTCACACCTTGAAACACTTATATTAGCCCTATGTATGGCATCTACTAAACTCAGACACTATTTTGAAACTCATACAATTCATATTTGAAGTAACTATCCAATAAAGTCTGTTTTGAGAAAACCAGAAATGTCAGGTCGAATGGCTAAGTGGTCGGTGAAGCTAAGTGCGTATGATCTGATCTACGAGGCCAGAGCAGCTATAAAAACCCAGGCTCTAGCTGATTTTGTGGCTGATTTCAGTACTGGCATACAACAAGAAGCCGACCAGGAATTCCAGCAGCTTCAACAAGAAGAAATTTCAGGGTGCTGGACCTTGTTCACTGATGGAGCATCAAATATCAGGGGGACGGGCCTAGGAATTATACTGAAATCGCCACAGGGGGACATGATACCCCAGGCTGTCAGATGTGGATTTCAAGCGACTAATAATGAAGCGGAGTATGAGGCCCTAATTGCTGGGTTACACTTAGCATTACACTTGGGAATTCAGCACATCCAGGTATATGTTGACTCTCTTCTTTTAGCTAACCATTTTAATGGATCCTACGCAGCTAAAGGAGAGAAATTGATCAAATACTTGGAGGTGGTAAAAAGAATGTCTCAGGATTTTCAAAATTTTAATATTCAACAAGTACCAAGAGAGGAGAATGCTGAAGCAGATGCATTAGCAAACTTAGGCTCAGCATTTAAGGCACTTGAAGATACTCATATTCCTATAATTCATATACTAACACCAGCTATAGACCAAGGTACAGATACCCAGGATTCTGATATAGCAGAAAAAATCCTGGTATCCAGTACCCAGGATTCTTCAACCCAGAAGGAGCCCTGAACCAGACCAATTATTCAATATTTGCAGGATGGTACTATTCCAGGGAACGAGAAAGATGCCCGTGCATTCAGAGTAAAAGTAGCCAGGTACGTGATTATTAAAAACATACTGTATAAGAAATCTTTTGCAGGTACATATCTGAGATGCTTGGAAGAGGATGAGGCCCAGGAAGTTCTCAAAGATATCCACGAAGGTGATTGTGGAAATCATACAGGGGGCAGGTCCTTGATGTCCAAAATTCTGAGAACAGGGTATTATTGGCCCACCATGAGGAAGGATTCCCAGGATTTCTCCCAGAAATGTGACGCATGTCAAAGACACGCCAATGTCCCTCACCAACCTGCAGAACCATTACACCCTATTCCAGCATCCTGGCCCTTCATGAAATGGGGGATGGACATTGTTGGGAAATTACCCAAGGCCCCTGGAGGAAAGGTATTCATGCTAGCTATGACGGATTATTTCTCGAAATGGATTGAAGCCGAAGCATACGTCCAAGTCAGGGAGAAAGAAGTCATATCCTTTATCAGGTGGAATATTTTAACAAGATTTGGAGTACCATCCGAGATTATTTGTGATAATGGGTCCCAATTTATCGAAAGTAGAACCACAGGATTCTGTGAATCCTGGGGCATAAAGATGATAACATCAACTCCAATACATCCCCAGGCTAATGGCCAGGCTGGATCAAGCAACAAGATCATAATAAACAACTTGAAGAAGAGATTGAAACAGAAGAAGGGAAGATGGGCAGAAGAGCTACCCTTGGCACTATGGGCAGACAGGACTACTTCTAAGAACGCCACAGGCCAAACCCCATTTTCCTTGGTCTTTGGTACTAAAGCTATTATCCCAACCGAAATGGTGGTCCCAACATTCAAGGTCAGTGCTCAGACCCAGGACTCAAATGATAAGTCCCTGGTTGAAGATTTAGATACACTGGACGAAATAAGAGATCAAGCAGCATGGAGGATGGCGGCTTACCAACAAAGAATTTCTAAGACCTACAACAAACATGTAAGGATCAGAAGGTTCAAGGTGGGAGATCTAGTCCTTAGAAAAGCGTTTCACAACATAAGAACAGGAAAAAGACGACCAGCAACCTTCAAGCATCATCCTGGGTCGTCCCCTTCGCTTCCTCCTCCTCCGCTGCCTTCTCTGCTGCCTTAGGGTCCTGGGCCGGCTGCTCTCCTCCCTTGGGCTGGTCGATGTCCATGGCATAACCAGCGGAGCCCTTGGATGGGGTGCTTTTGCTGGATCCAGGGCCAGTTTCAGGGTCACACCCTGCGGGGATGGTGGCGCCTAAGTTGCGCAGCTTGTTTGCCCAGTCGGACACATCCCAATTGGGGTTCTGAAACCCCGGGTCCCTGGCCTCTTTTGCCATCTTCAACCTGCACTGAAGGAGCGAGATGCGGGCTATCAACATACCCTCATCACCCTTCGCAACCAGCGCAGCCTCATGCTCACCCCACACCTCAACGGCCCTCTTCTCCAGCTCCTGCACCAGCCCCAGGTTCTTATCAGCAACGATCTTGGTCAAGCTCAGTTCCTTCTTCAGGGTGGCGACCTCCTTCCTAGCTAAGGATTCAGCATCCTGGGCACGCCTCTCAGCGGCCTGGACCAGTGCAAAGAATCGCCCAGCAATCTGCATACAAAGGCAAGTTAATTAACAATTTAAACTCTGAATGGACTAACTATGCAGGAAAATTCAGGGGTACCCAGGATTTACTTACTTGGCGAGAGATGGCCTCAGCGTGTGAAAGTAGCCCGGCAGCGTCCATGTTCTCCAGGGGCTGCATTGATATGGCGGAGCTGGTGGCCCTGGTTTTGCGCTTGCTACCCGAGGTCTTGGATGGAGGAGCTTTGGGGACCGATGGAGGCTCGGATTTTACCGTGGCCAAGACCTGGAAGTCGTCATCACTCATTAGATAGGCATCCAGATCCACCTCTTCAAGGTTCACAGCGGCAGCAGCTAAGAAACAAAAAGCATAAAAAGTTAGCAGAATCCAGAGAAAATCCTAGGTCTAAAAGGCAGGGTACCAAGATACTTACAACTTGACATGCTATGGGAGGTGGATGAAGCACCTTGGTGGGGGTCCGCCCTGAATTCTCGGTCCACTTCGTTGATGCTGAGGAAAGCTTCAAATCTCTCGAACACCCCTGGATTTGCAGGGCCGATGGAGCTTAAGCTAGGAACTGAAGAACAAAAATCCAAGGTTAGTATTTGAATAAGATAAAATCCTAATCCCTAATGCAGGTAAAGACCTACCGTCTACTCTCCACCTAATCGGAAGGCTCACCCCTCCTGGAATAGTTGACCTCTTAACAAAGAAAAATTTCCCTTTCCATTCCTCGTGAAACGAAGCCCGGGGAATCATCTGAATTTCTTTGTTCAAAGCTTTGAACAAGAATCGGTTGTTACCATGGGATTTGAGCTCATAACCCAGGGCCAGTTCAGGCAACCCAACCAGGGAATCAAACTCATTGTTGAGACGATCGATGGAACCCAGGATTCTCCAAATAATAGGAAGGGTTTGGGCAAATGCAAGACCAGTAGCCTTGAAGAACTCGGCCAGAAGGCCGGTGAAAGGGTAAGAGAGCCCCATGGAGAAAGGAGTAAAAGGAAAGCAGACCCAGGTCTCAGAACAGAAATCCGATCGAACCCTTTTGTCGAAGGGTCTGATCTCAGTGGATTCAGGGAAAAGGCCTGACGACAACAATGTAGCGATGTCGTCGTCGGTGAAAGTGCAGGCTTCGAGCGCTCGGCTCTGTAAATAGAACTGATCGAGGAAATCCTCGATTCCGGTCTCTTCAGCCGTTGTCTCCGCTCGTATTTTCTTACGAGTCATGATCGGAGAATGAAAGGAAAAGTGGGGAGAAAAAGATTACCTGATCGGAAGAGGAGAAAAGCCGGAGGTCCGAGCAGTTGAACTTTGCTCTCGAAAACGGTAATGGTGAAGAGAGAAGAGGTAAATGCAGGTATTTAAGGGGATTTAGAAGTTGTAGAGGTGATGGGACACGACCCCACGACGTGGCGCAACGGATCCTCATTTAACGGACACGATCGAAACAAGGGTTGATTTGACCTAAAATTTGAAATTTTCACAGCTGTAAAATCTATCCACAACTCTCGAAAATTTGGGGGCAATTGTTATACCCTGAACTTTTGGCTGATAATCCAGGGTACAGGTGTAGACCAGGGGCAGATATGACCCAGGAATCGCGTGACCCAGAATCAAACAGGTAAAGTTTAGATGACCCAGAATGTATCAAGAGTAAGGTAATGTCCCAGGATGTCGCTATAGTCCAAGGAAGTCTGTGTTTACTTTGTTTCTAGTTATGTGTTATTATGACCCAGGATGAGTTTAATCCAGGGTCACCCCTATTGTACGAATGATCCAGCATGTGGAAATGACCCTGCATGCTAGGACATTGTTACTAACTCATTTTGTGCCTATATCTGATCAAGGACAGGTTGACAAAGTCTTCTAACGGTCGACTGGAGTAAGCTGAAGACCTATTTTGCACGTGGTCAAGAGTTGTTAGCTGGAAACACGGTCAACCAACTGAAAGAGACGTTAGAGAGAAGATCCCTGGAATATCGGACAAGTTGTTGAAGATCCCTGGAATATCGGACGAGTTATTGAAGCTCTCGGAGTATAAATAGGACATTTAGTCGTTCATTTTTAGCTCATTCGAGCTTTACTCATTGTATTCTCATACTAAACTCTCTGATTATTCTCTGTACTCAAACATTTACGTGATTAATAAATTGGTAGCGTGTGTTATCGCTACCCGGGGTTTTTATGCCGGCGGCGCCTTAGAGACATCTAAGGGCTAAGGGCTTTTCCCTAGTCAAATCCTCGGTGTTCTTGCTTGCATTTCAGATTACATTTGTGTTGCTAAGCTTCTTAACGGATTTCATAAGCAAACATAACTTTTTACCAAGGATTTTAGTTGTTTGTCCCTGGAATTCTACTGTTATCCCAGGATTTCTTCAAACAGTTTTCATATCTAAAACCTAGGCACCGAACCTCACATTCATATTTGGTTCAAATTTTACTAATCATGCTTAAGTAATTTTTAGCCAAAACAAAAGGTACAACAATATATGGAGCAATAGTAGAAAGTGAACCAGGACATGTTTGGAGAGGTAGCCAAATTGAGGTCAGAAATGAACAGGTTGGATCATAAACCCGTGTCTCCTATTCAAGCCAGAAGGCTGCAGTACGACAGTCCTGGGAACGGATCTAATCTAGCAGATGACATTCAAATCATTGATTATGATGCCGCTTATACCACCTTTTCTGACAGGCCCAGGATGTCCACATTCAGGGACTCTGCATCGAATCCTGGGGGCACCATTACCTAGGATGCTCGTAACGTCCTTGGGACCCATAACCTTAATGCTCATACTAACGAATCTATGCAGGATACAGGTTTAAGCCCAGCAGTAGCAAAGGAACTCAAGAAACTGAAGGAGATGATCTTGAGTGTTCCTGGGGTTGTCCAGCCTATCCCTGAAGTAGCACCGTCGAGCCATCGACTTTCAAGGTTCACTTCCCCTATATGTAACGTGGAGATACCCAAGAGGTTTCAGACTCCCAGTATGAAACTGTACGATGGCACAACTGATACAGGGGAACACGTAGCTCAATACATGCCCCCTGATATTAAGGAGGCATGCCTATGTAAAGGTTTCGGGTCAACACTCACAGGTTCAGCCTTGAAATGGTTGCTGAGTATTCCACCCTATTCTATCCCATCTTTTTCTCATTTAATTAACTTATTCAATAACCAATTTTCTTGTAGTCCCAGTTTTAAAAAACTGACGAGTGATCTTTACAGGGTTACCCAGAATGCTAACGAGTCTATTAGGGATTATGTAAACAGGTTCGGCAAGGAGACCCTGGATATTCCCAATATGGACATGGCTACTGCTGTCCAAGCATTCAAGATGAGTCTCAAGAAGGATTCACCCTTCTATCAAGATCTTGTAATGAATCCATGTCACAGACTTGATGAAGTAAGGCATAGGGCCCTACGATTCATCAGGCTTGAAGAGGATAGGAAAATATAGGAAAAAGCTGATGTCGTCCCAGGATACGGCTCCTCCAACAGGAAATCGGAACCGGCACATCCAAGGTCCCAGAGGCCTAAACCCTATTCCAAACCCGAAAATCCAAGGGTTAATAAGGTCGATCAGGGTGAAAATGAGGACGATGAAGAGTATCCTACTTTTAATGAATTTGGTTTTGCTACTGACATTGCAGGTGTGATCAATGCTATGCAGGACTTGGGGGACAAAGCAACATGGCCCAGGGAGACAGACAAACAGGCGTCGTCGAAGGACACGTCCAAGTGGTGTGCATACCACGAGGACTGCGGCCATGTAACCGTGGATTGCATAGCCATGCACAAGGAGATCAGCTACCTACTGAGCAAGGGCTTCTTGAAATAGATCTTGGGAAGAAAGAAGGAAAAATCCAAGGGCGCTGACCAGTCTACGAAATCCAGGGGTGCTGACCAAACCCAGGATGCAGACAAATCACATAGACATCCTGAGCGAGCAACATCTCCATCTCCGGATGCAAAGGTAATTTATTTTATGATAGGTGCAATGTCATGGACCCTCACCATGATGGGCTCGTGATTACGCTCTACGTAGCCAACCATTTTGTAAAGAGAATCCTCATAGACGGGGGCAGTTCTGTCAACATTATTCAGCTGGAAACGCTGATCAAGATGGGGATACCCCAGGATGAAGTCATCGCCAAATCCACGGTCCTGGTAGGGTTCAGTGGAGAAACAAAGAATACCCTGGGTGAGGTGAAGCTTCCAGTTTATGTTGAGGGGGTGAACTCGATGCAACGCTTTTGTGTCATGGATGCCCCGTCCGGATATAACATTATCTTGGGCAGACACTGGATTCACGACATAAAAGTTGTCCCCTCTACATACCATCAGTGCGTTAAACTGTCCACACCTTGGGAGTGGTCACCATCCACAGCGATTAATAGGAAGCAAAAGACTGCTACACTTCAGTTATGAAGATTTCAGCCAAAGCCCGTCAAGGATAGCAATTTAAGAAAAAGGCCAGGGACATCCTAGAGGCAAGAGAGCAGGATGTAAAGCAAGTAATCCTAGACCCCTTGCATCCTGGGAAGAAGGTATCAATTGGCACTAACATCCCTGGGCCTATTGAAGATGAGTTGGTTGAGTTCCTCAGATCCAAAATGTCAACATTTGCATGGAACACTGAAGAGATGACAGGTATATCCAAAAAAGAAAAAGTATGCTCCTGAGAAGCATGTGATAATTCAAGAGGAGGTAGACCGTATGTTGAAGAACAAGATGATTAGGGAAGTTAAGTTCCCAAGATGGTTAGCCAATGTGGTGGTGGTAGAGAAGAAAAATGGCAAATGGAGGGTTTGTGTAAATTACACAGACCTAAACCGTGCATGCCCTAACGACCCCTTTCCATTGCCACACATTAACTCCATGGTAGATGCAACAGCAGGTCACGAAATGTTAACATTCATGGACGCTACCTCAGGATTCCAATAAATTCAAATGGAGCCGAATGATCAGGAGGACACAACATTCATTACACCCACAGGTATTTATTGTTATATTGTTATGCCATTTGGATTGAAAAATGCAAGGGCAACCTATCAAAGACTGGTGAATATGATGTTCAAAGAAAAACTAGGAGAAACTATGGAGGTGTATATAGACGATATGATGGTAAAGTCCCTGAATGTCGGCACCCATGTCTAGGATGTTATAGAATCTTTTGACATCTTGGACAAGTACAATATGAAGCTGAATCCAGAGAAGTGCCATTTTGGAGTAGGTGCTGGTAAATTCTTGGGTTACATGGTGACCAAAAGAGGAATTGAAGCTAGTCTGGAACAAATTTGTGACATTATGAACCTAAAGTCACCTCAATCGAACAAGGATGTACAAAGGTTGACAGGCCGGGTAGCAGCCCTGAATAGGTTTATCTTAAAATCCTCAGAAAGATGCCGAGATTTCTATGACATCCTGAGGAAAAACAAGAGATTTGAATGGACGTCCCAGCATGAACAAGCCTTCCAGGATCTAAAAGCGTACCTATCCTCGGCACCACTCTTGATGAAGCCGAATCCAGGGGAGCCTTTATCATTGTACCTTGCAGTCTCAAGAAACACGGTAAGTGCAGTCCTAACCAAGGATGCAGAGGGTCAGCAACACCCAGTGTATTATTTAAGTAAGAGTCTTCTTGACGTCGAATCCAGGTATTCTCATTTAGAAAAACTTATACTAGCCTTAAGTATGGCTTCTACTAAACTTAGACATTATTTTGAGACTCATACTATACATGTGAAAACTAACTACCTTATAAAGTCAGTCTTGAGGAAACCTGAAATGTCAGGAAGAATCGAAAAATGGTCGCTGAAGCTGAGTGCTTACAACCTAGTCTATGAAACCAGAACGACCATAAAGTGACAAGCTCTAGCAGACTTTGTGGCTGATTTCAGTAGTGACATCCAGAGTGAAGCAGATCAAGAATTCCAGAGTTTGCAAGAAGAAGAATTCTCAGGATGTTGGACCCTATTCACGGATGGGGCATCCAATGTCAGGGGGACATGCCTTGGGATCATACTGAAATCGCCTTAGGGGGACATGATACCACAGGATGTTAGGTGTGGATTCCAGACGACTAAAAATGAAGCGGAGTATGAAGCCCTCATTGTCGGCCTACAGTTAGCCTTACATCTTGGGATCCAGAACATCCAGGTATATGTTGATTCCCTACTTTTAACTAATCATTTCAATGGATCTTATGCAGTGAAAGGGGAGAAACTAGCCAAGTACCTAGAAATTTTGAAGGCTATATCCCAGGATTTTCAAACTTTCAACATACAGCAAGTACCCAGGGATAAAAATGCTGAAGCAGATGCATTAGCAAACCTGGGATCAGCATTCAAGGCATTGGAGGAAACACATATCCCTATAATCCACATACTAAGTCCAGCAATCAATCAACAAGAAAGCCCAGAAGCAACTGTTAATTCAGTATAGGAAACCGTAAGGTTACAAACTGAATCTATTCCCTCGCAAACGGCAAAGGGTAAAGCAAAATCAAATCCGTTGAATCCTGTTACTTTGGAAAAAAGCAAAGATAAGATACATTAAGAATCAAAATCTTCATCTAGCCCGGAAGCAAATGGCTTTGGTAAAGGCATATCAAATCTGTTGATAGCTGAAAGTTTGCTAAAAACTGAAAAGGTTTATCTCATACCAAGTTATTCTCTAATTATACAAGGCCAATGATATCTGGTAATTCTAGATTTTATGTTATCTTGAACGGAGAGCACAAAGGCATCTATGAAGATTGGTCTATAGTCTCAAGATATGTTTCAGGAAATTCTTTTCCATTTAAAAAGTTCAGATCTTAATTACAAGCCCAACAAGAAGCTACTCGATATTCAGCAGAATTAGGAAAGAAAGAAATACCTTTAAAGGTGCAGAACCAGAGCTGGTTTCTCTATCATTTTAATGTTGGATGAACTAAGTTCATCTATCCTTCTCCAATCTACTAGAAATCAGTCTTTTCTCAGAAGGAATAAAGAAAGACATCAAAAACTTTCGCAAAAAGATTGCTGCAACAAGAGATGCAGACATTTTTATTAAGTGTAACTCTACACTCCCTGACCGGTATCTAGGTAGCTTTTTTTAGGCTACCATCATCTAGAAATTGGTATTGCAAAAGCAAGAATTGTCAACCCTTCTAAAAGCATGGAAGAAAATCATGAAGGCCCAGAAAATTGGGTAGAATTTAGAGTTAGAGGATTCCTAAAAATCCTTGAAAATCTACAAAAATCAAAGTGGGAAGCTTTAATAAAGTTAATTATTGTAGTGATCATTGTATTATTACTAGCTATAGTGGTATTCCACTACCCAAAAGAGAAAAGGAATATTTAGAAAAGATGGAGCAAAACATTATCTTTAATAAAGTAAATGCAGGTGTGGCCACAAATAAAAGGCTCTGCAAATGATTCAAAGAATTGAAGAAAAACATAATTGTGACTATTGCAATAACAATGATTCAGAAAGTGGACCCTCCACTAAAGAAGTTGCTTTCTCAGATAAAGATACTCGAGAGCTAGACCCCTTTATGGGTTCACTGATTGAAGAAATACGTAAGCACTTACGGAATAAAAGAAACAGTTGTCCAAGCTTTTATTGTCCTTCGCTTACATAAGTGTTACTTCCAAGTATTTATCAAATATCTCCTTAAGCAACAAACAAACATACATTTTATATAAACACATAAAAATTACGAGAAATGATTCTGCATTTTGAGTATTTAAAGGATTTACGCCTGAAAGAAAAAATTCTACTTACAGAATTAAAAAAACTTTGTGAAAAAATCGTTGTCCGTGACGAAAGTCTAGAAACAACTGTTAATTTAGTATAGGAAACCGTAAGGTTACAAACTGGATCTATTCTCTCGCAAACGGCAAAGGGTAAAGCAAAATCAAATCCGTTGAATCCTGTTGCTTTGGAAAAAAGCAAAGATAAGATACATTAAGAATCACAATCTTCACCTAGCCCGGAAGCAAATGGCTTTGGTAAAGGCATATCAAATCTGTTGATAGCTGACAGTTTGCTAAAAACTGAAAAGGTTTATCTCATACCAAGTTATTCTCTAATTATGCAAGGCCAATGATATCTGGTAATTCTAGATTTTATGTTATCTTCAACGGAGAGCACAAAGGCATCTATGAAGATTGGTCTATAGTCTCAAGATATGTTTCAGGAAATTCTTTTCCATTTAAAAAGTTCAGATCTTAATTACAAGCCCAACAAGAAGCTACTCGATATTCAGCAGAATTAGGAAAGAAAGAAATACCTTTAAAGGTGCAGAACCAGAGCTGGTTTCTCTAGCATTTTAATGTTGGATTAACTAAGTTCATCTATCCTTCTCCAATCTACTAGAAATCAGTCTTTTCTCAGAAGGAATAAAGAAAGACATCAAAAACTTTCGCAAAAAGATTGCTGCAACAAGAGATGCAGACATTATTATTAAGTGTAACTCTACACTCCCTGGCCGGTATCTAGGTAGCATTTTTTTAGGCTACCATCATCTAGAAATTGGTATTGCAAAAGCAAGAATTATCAACCCTTCTAAAAGCATGGAAGAAAATCATGAAGGCCCAGAAAATTGGGTAGAATTTAGAGTTAGAGGATTCCTAAAAATCCTTGAAAATCTACAAAAATCAAAGTGGGAAGCTTTAATAAAGTTAATTATTGTAGTGATCATTGTATTATTACTGGCTATTGTGGTATTCCACTACCCAAAAGCGAAAAGACATTATCTTTAATAAAGTAAATGCAGGTGTGGCCACAAATAAAAGGCTCTGCAAATGATTCAAAGAATTGAAGAAAAACATAATGTGACTATTGCAATGATAATGATTCAGAAAGTGGACCCTCCACTAAAGAAGTTGCTTTCTCAGATAAAGACACTCGAGAGCTAGACCCCTTTATGGGTTCACTGATTGAAGAAATACGTAAGCATTTACGGAATAAAAGAAACAGTTGTCCAAGCTTTTATTGTCCTTCGCTTATATAAGTGTTACTTCCAAGTATTTATCAAATATCTCCTTAAGCAACAAACAAACATACGTTTTATATAAACACATAAAAATTACGAGAAATGATTCTGCATTTTGAGTATTTAAAGGATTTACGCCTGAAAGAAAAAATTCTACTTACAGAATTAAAAAAACTTTGTGAAAAAATCGTTGTTCGTGACGAAAGTCTAGGAACAACTGTTAATTTAGTATAGGAAACAGTAAGGTTACAAACTGAATCTATTCCCTCGCAAACGGCAAAGGGTAAAGCAAAATCAAATCCGTTGAATCATGTTGCTTTGGAAAAAAGCAAAGATAAGATACATTAAGAATCACAATCTTCATCTAGCCCGGAAGCAAATGGCTTTGGTAAAGGCATATCAAATTTGTTGATAGCTGACAGTTTGCTAAAAACTGAAAAGGTTTATCTCATACCAAGTTATTCTCTAATTATGCAAGGCCAATGATATCTGGTAATTCTAGATTTTATGTTATCTTCAACGGAGAGCACAAAGGCATCTATGAAGATTGGTCTATAGTCTCAAGATATGTTTCAGGAAATTCTTTTCCATTTAAAAAGTTCAGATCTTAATTACAAGCCCAACAAGAAGCTACTCGATATTCAGCAGAATTAGGAAAGAAAGAAATACCTTTAAAGGTGCAGAACCAGAGCTGGTTTCTCTAGCATTTTAATGTTGGATTAACTAAGTTCATCTATCCTTCTCCAATCTACTAGAAATCAGTCTTTTCTCAGAAGGAATAAAGAAAGACATCAAAAACTTTCGCAAAAAGATTGTTGCAACAAGAGATGCAGACATTTTTATTAAGTGTAACTCTACACTCCCTGACTGGTATCTAGGTAGCTTTTTTTTAGGCTACCATCATCTAGAAATTGGTATTGCAAAAGCAAGAATTGTCAACCCTTCTAAAAGCATGGAAGAAAATCATGAAGACCCAGAAAATTGGGTAGAATTTAGAGTTAGAGGATTCCTAAAAATCCTTGAAAATCTACAAAAATCAAAGTGGGAAGCTTTAATAAAGTTAATTATTGTAGTGATCATTGTATTATTACTAGCTATAGTGGTATTCCACTACCCAAAAGAGAAAAGGAATCTTTAGAAAAGATGGAGCAAAACATTATCTTTAATAAAGTAAATGCAGGTGTGGCCACAAATAAAAGGCTCTGCAAATGATTCAAAGAATCGAAGAAAAACATAATTGTGACTATTGCAATAACAATGATTCAGAAAGTGGACCCTCCACTAAAGAAGTTGCTTTCTCAGATAAAGACACTCGAGAGCTAGACCCCTTTATGGGTTCACTGATTGAAGAAATACGTAAGCACTTACGGAATAAAAGAAACAGTTGTCCAAGCTTTTATTGTCCTTCGCTTATATAAGTGTTACTTCCAAGTATTTATCAAATATCTCCTTAAGCAACAAACAAACATACGTTTTATATAAACACAAAAAAATTACGAGAAATGATTCTGCATTTTGAGTATTTAAATGATTTACGCCTGAAAGAAAAAATTCTACTTACAGAATTAAAAAAACTTTGTGAAAAAATCGTTGTCCGTGACGAAAGTCTAGGAACAACTGTTAATTTAGTATAGGAAACAGTAAGGTTACAAACTGAATCTATTCCCTCGCAAACGGCAAAGGGTAAAGCAAAATCAAATCCGTTGAATCCTGTTGCTTTGGAAAAAAGCAAAGATAAGATACATTAAGAATCACAATCTTCATCTAGCCCGGAAGCAAATGGCTTTGGTAAAGGCATATCAAATCTGTTGATAGCTGACAGTTTGCTAAAAACTGAAAAGGTCTATCTCAGACCAAGTTATTCTCAAATTATGCAAGGCCAATGATATCTGGTAATTCTAGATTTTATGTTATCTTCAACGGAGAGCACAAAGGCATCTATGAAGATTGGTCTATAGTCTCAAGATATGTTTCAGGAAATTCTTTTCCATTTAAAAAGTTCAGATCTTTATTACAAGCCCAACAAGAAGCTACTCGATATTCAGCAGAATTAGGAAAGAAAGAAATACCTTTAAAGGTGCAGAACCAGAGCTGGTTTCTCTAGCATTTTAATGTTGGATTAACTAAGTTCATCTATCCTTCTCCAATCTACTAGAAATCAGTCTTTTCTCAGAAGGAATAAAGAAAGACATCAAAAACTTTCGCAAAAAGATTGTTGCAACAAGAGATGCAGACATTTTTATTAAGTGTAACTCTACACTCCCTGACTGGTATCTAGGTAGCTTTTTTTTAGGCTACCATCATCTAGAAATTGGTATTGCAAAAGCAAGAATTGTCAACCCTTCTAAAAGCATGGAAGAAAATCATGAAGACCCAGAAAATTGGGTAGAATTTAGAGTTAGAGGATTCCTAAAAATCCTTGAAAATCTACAAAAATCAAAGTGGGAAGCTTTAATAAAGTTAATTATTGTAGTGATCATTGTATTATTACTAGCTATAGTGGTATTCCACTACCCAAAAGCGAAAAGGAATCTTTAGAAAAGATGGAGCAAAACATTATCTTTAATAAAGTAAATGCAGGTGTGGCCACAAATAAAAGGCTCTGCAAATGATTCAAAGAATCGAAGAAAAACATAATTGTGACTATTGCAATAACAATGATTCAGAAAGTGGACCCTCCACTAAAGAAGTTGTTTTCTCAGATAAAGACAATCGAGAGCTAGACCCCTTTATGGGTTCACTGATTGAAGAAATACGTAAGCACTTACGGAATAAAAGAAAAAGTTATCCAAGCTTTTATTTTCCTTCGCTTATATAAGTGTTACTTCCAAGT
>JBCNJP010000017.1:89391030-89438912 GCA_039602395.1 Deinandra increscens subsp. villosa
CCGATTTTACATCCTTCTTCATAACTTCAGGGTCTGTGTTAGCACAAACATGTGACACTTGTGGTTAAAAAAACAAATTACAATAATGCATATGGAACTGGAGATTATTACACACGTGCAGTAATAATGCACATGGAACCGAAGATTATTGCACATGTGCAATTATGTTAACAATAGTGTTAATTATGTTAATTAAGTTAAAATACACATGTGTATTATAGTTTTGATCACATTTTATGATTAATACACATGTGCAATCATCTTAACATCACCATTTATATTTTATCAGCTGAGTAAAAAATGCATATTATTACATATGTGCAATCATCTTAACATCACACCATTTTTTTGTTTCAGTTAAGTAAAAGTACATATTATTTGCACATGTGTAATCATCTTAACATCACTAAACATAATAACACTCAAATATAGATATATGTATATAGATATCTTATGATTTTAAATGACCATGGGCTTCACAGTGGTAATATTAAAGCAAATTGTGGATAAATTTTGAAATCCAATACTTCAATGTTCATATATAAAATAAGAAAATGCCAAACCCTAACATACAGTAGATGTGGATGTTTATTTTTTAAGATTCCTAAATCCAATATTATGTTCGATTTTGATTTCATTTTTTATTGTAGTAGTGATCAAGTGATTCAATTTTAACATAGTGCACACTTACCTTGTGAACGATTGTATAGAGAAGACGAAATCTACGGCAACTGGATTCATATGGACATTGTAAACCCCTAATTTTTTACATTAGAAGTAAGAATCTGACCTAGATAAACATTGCGCTTCGTGTGATAAATGTATAAGCACCGGAGGAAGCCGAAGATGGAGTAAAGAAGGGTGGCAGCAATGTAGATGCGCAATTTGGAGGATTCCGACGGCGGCGGCGGATGCGGTGGTGGATTCCAACGGCGACGGATGTAGCGTGACAAATTGGAAGTGGAAAGATTTTGGAAGATGGGTGGGTTTTGTGCTTGCAGTGGTTTAATAAAACATATGCCAATTATGCCCCTCCGTTATTTTTTTTACACAAATTGATTAATTTACAGTTTCAGCCCCTCCTTTAAAAAAATCTAGTTGTTTTCGTGTTTTCGCAATAAAGCTTGTTTTCGCATGATCCCTACCCTATATATATATATATATATATATATATATATATATATATATATATATATATATATATATGGAGAGGATCATTTGAGAACCAATTGGGTTTGAGAACTAAAAAGAACCATTTTAAGCCACTAGTTTATATATATGGAAAAACCCCCCATGAATTATAGTGGTCGCCACCTGAAATTAGTGGTTGAGATTTAGTTCTTAAAAGTTCTCAAAACAAAAAGTTCTCATTTGAACCTAACCCTATATATATATATTAGTTTAAGTTTAAAAGTATAAATATATATATTCATATATATATATATATATATTATATATATATATATATATATATATGTTTTTAAATATATAAATATATAAGTATATTTGTAAAATACATATATTTATATAAAACATTAATGGTGTTTGTAAAAGAATGATAAAATTATATACATGATCATATAACACCATATACTAATGTTTGATTATATAAATATATTGGTTTTTAACGACTATTTGTATTTATCAAATTTTTGAATAATATCAAACGCGCTCGAAAAATGATAAAAATTTAAGGTTTTAATCTTGATATTATATAAAGATATCCCCTAAAGTTTGAAATCCCAACTCATAACCGTTTGTTAAATTAGGGCATTATAACGTCGTATAATACCGTTTTTACTCAGAAAAAAATGTTCTCAAATCATGAAATTGACTTAGGGGTTTCTTAAGTTATGTTATTTTGTAGTCCTATACCAAAAATCAGAAGCTAATTCATTACAGATTGGTCTAATTAAGCCAAATATACTCAAGAACCCTAGATTTTATGCATTTCTAGAACATAAATCAAACAAGTATATGAACTGAAATTGATAGAGGGCTTTTGTTCTACGTACCAGATAATTTAAAACTGGAGAAAATGAGCTTCCAACAGCTCCTGGATTGCACGAATTTGAGCGATGAAATTTCGGAGCAAAAAGAGGGTTTTTGAGTGATTGATCTATGAAATTAACGACTGATTTTGAGCAATGGGAGTTGGTATATATGCTATCAGGGGCACAAACTAGTGATGACACGTTGTTGGGTGACTAATCCACCGAATTGACACGTTTTGGAGTGAAAAACGAGGCTGCAACACGAAGACAACCTAGAAACACGTCTGTATGTTTTGGGGCGTACCGCCCAGAAGTTAGACATTTGGGGCGTACCGCCCCAAAGTGATTTTGGCAGATTTACACTTTTAGTCCCTGAAGTTTCGTTTTATGCAGTTTTGGTCTCTGAACTTTGAAAAATTGACACATTTAACCCCAAAAATTATAAAAATTACTTTTATATAATTTCTAACTTTGGGATATGAAATATCATATTTTTATAATTTTCTAGACTTCTGGTTAACATTGAATTTCGCGTGAAAGATCGGATTTTCTTTATTTCGCATTTTAACCTCAAACTTTTCGTGAAACCTTACATTTATTTACTCGTGTGTATAATTGTTATTCCCCACAAGCACTATGTATGTTTGATTTGCTCAAGTTTTCTGGTTTATTGGAAATAAAAATAATTAAAATAAAATTCCGGAATCGGGTCGGATTTAAATGAATATGGATTGACCAAGTTGTCACAGTCTCCTCTACTTTAGGAAATTTCGTCCCGAAATTTAGTAGAGAAATCTGATAAGGAAATATAGAAGATTCTATCGAAAATAGAGGTGTACTTTCGATTAATGAATCTATTATATTACGAAGCTTGATTCATACATGAAAGATTTACCAGAAGTAGGAATATATTTCAACTAGAGTCAAGTTTAGATAATGATATAGATTTTGACATGGAATTACTAGGGTCAACTTTTGATAGTTTGATATAACTGGTTTTGAGATTACATACGTGGAATGAGTATCAAGAATCGAGTTTCAGGATATTGATTTGGATTTACAAGATTTTCCGATCTATATCAGAAACATTAATTATTGTCTCCCCTATTTTAGGAAGTTTCCTAAATAGGAAGAGATATAATGAAATATGAGGGGAATTATGCAACATGTATTCTTTTGAATATAGAAATGATAACTTGAAAATCAATGAAATAGTCTTTATACAAGGTTTCGAATTTTCCTTAATAAGAGGATGTGTACGTTTCAGGGGGTTTCCAGATGTGTCGCGACTCACACCTAGTCCTTCTGTCACGTGGCACAAAGTCTATAAAAATCCAGAACAATTCCTTGTCAAAACTCATGATCTTATGTCTATGACCAAAACAACTGTATGGTGTAGCTAGCATCACACACAATTGATGGCTATAGTACGAATAAGTCTTAGCTTTGCAAGAATAATGATGATTGGAGTAAAACACAAACGATGAATGATTAATACGCATAGTTATGAAATTACGAAGGTGATAAAGGATTATAGGGTTTGGGTAATCAAAAACCAAGTGTCTTGGGGTTTTTTTTTCAAACCTAAAACAAACCAACACCAAACTGATATCGAATACCATGATCTGGTTGGATTACCACGTATCAGCCATATAGATCGAGCAATATAAATTTGAATACCATGACTTAACATGGATCAAACCACAAGCTTCGAGTATAGGAGCTAATAACATGAAATTGAGTAATAAGATTGAAGTTCCTAAGTCGACAACTGAATTAACTAGTGTCGTATATAGGAAATAATTCATAGAAAATAAGTTTTGCATAGGACATGAATCTCATTCATGAATCAATTATTGACTTAACAATAGTTGAGTTTATGAAACGAGAGTTGAATGTATGAGGGGAAACAATGTAAATGAAATTTATGATTTGATTATTGAATCACCAAATGTCAAATTCATGAATTTATTAGCAAGCATTCCCAGAGTAGATTTGAAAATACGTTTAGAGCAATCTCAAATATCGCTTATAAAAGAGAAGATCGTGATTTACTCATAACCAATGTTGCAGAAATCGCGATTAATTGGTGATTAACCAGCAATTAATCGCTTGACGGTCCCCCACCGTCTACGATTAATGGTTTAACGGTCACTTGGTCAACGACGGTCAACATCGGTCCTTAGCGGTCCTTGGCGGTCTTGACGGTTAGCCAATGTTTTTAATTAAAAAAATAAAAACTTACAAATTGTAGTTTTTGACTTTAATATTGTAGTTTTTGACTTAAATGTGTTTGTTTTTTAGGATTATTAGACGTATTCGACTTTATTATTGTAGCTTTTGACTTAAACATTTATATAAGCACTAGTTTATTTTCTTTTAAGGTTATTTACTTATTAACTATAGTAGGATATTGGCATGTTGGAATATGTACATGTATATATATATATATATATATATATATATATATATATATATATATATATATATATATATATATAGGGTTAGGTTCAAATGAGAACTTTTTATTTTGAGAACTTTTGAGAACTAAATCTCAACCACAAATTTCAGGGGGGGGGACCACTACAATTCATGGGAGGGGGGATACATGTAATAAACATGTGGCTCAAATTAGTTCTTTTTAGTTCTCAAACCAAATTAGTTCTCAAATGATCCTCTCCCTATATATATATATATATATATATATATATATATATATATAGGGGAAGGATATAATGAAAACCTCTCCGAGTTTGGAAAACCGTGAAAACCAAGCTAAAAAATTCGATTTTTGTTCCGATTTTTTTATGGTGATTCTCTAAGTTAAAAAGACCCCCCCCCCCCTTTATCCAAAAAAACTAAAAAAAACGCCTAGTAAAATTTTTTTAAAAAAATATTTTATAACCGAGGTTACAAATGTAACCTCGGTTATAAATTTTTTTTTTAAAATTTGACTAGGCGTTTTTTTTATTTTTTTGCATAAAGGGGGTTTTTTTTAACTTAGAGAATCACCATAAAAAAATCGGAACAAAAATTTAATTTTTTAGCTTGGTTTTCATGGTTTTCCAAACTCGGAGAGGTTTTCATTTTATCTTTCCTCTATATATATATATAGAGTGATAAAAAGTAAAATTCAAATCAAAGTTGGACAACGAAAAAATATTATATAGGTATTTTACTAAAATACCCAGGTTTTCTAATATTTAGGAGGTTTTTCAATGATCATCTACCTATATATATATATATATATATATATATATATTTGTAATAATTTAGGGTCTCCGATTAATCGCTGATTAATCACGATTAATCAGATTAATCGTTTAACACCAGTCGACCGTCGAGCTACCGCCAAGCGATTTCTGCAACTTTGCTCATAACCATAGTTTTGTAAATAATTCTTGATATATTCGCGAATAAATGTATCATTTAGGATGAGTAGATTTAGGAATATTGTTTAAATTGAGAAGATTAAAAATCTAGAATACAAAGCATCTTTGTAGAAATAAGTGATTTGCGAAAATTTAAAATATGAGATTGACTGAATTCAAGTATGGATTGATAGTTCGTAGATTTTTGTGATGGTGAGACGATAAGGTGACTTGCAATGAAAGTAATGCCAGGTATAAGGTCAATACGAAAGTCGCCTTGGTGAACGGGAGGAAGATCCAATATGTCTTCAGAAACTTTTTAGGGAAGTTTCGTATGACCGAGGATATAATTTGCTCCCATTTCTTTTATTACGATCTTCCATAATATAGACCAAAGATGCAACGTACTTCTTGCGCAAATATTCGTGGGTTATGAGCTAAACTCACTGACTAGATTATCGTCATAAATTACCAAAATTCGTATCTTCTAGATGAGGTAGTAGGTGGTTCATTTAAAACGCACAACTTAGGCAATGTAGTAAAGGATCTTGATGGTTAAGTGTGAATAAGGATGTTTAGATATGCTGGTAATAAGTAATACCAAGTCATAATGATTAATGAATTAAGTCAGGAGATACTCATGACTTAGAGATTTTTAAAATTGTGAATGAAAACCTTTGAAATTAATATGTATGTAAGATTGTTTTCTTGAGAGGTCGTAAAGTCATATACTTGTACACATGTAATCCCGTAACCATGTGAACTTGTAAATTCCATAAATTTCCAGACAAGTGAACTTTCTGACATACATATTAAGGCTCGAAATAGATAATCTGAAGATTTTATTAAAACGGATAGTGAAATACATCATCAGTACGAAAGTAAACATTACAAAGATCTTCAGCTTGTCTGAGTGATTTCTGGATATCATTATGAAGTCCTTCAGATAATATCCATATTGGAAGTTCCAGACGAGGCTCCAAGGTTAGCATCTTTATTTGAGGAAATTTTGTTGGCGATGATTTGTGGACATGTGTTACGAAGATGACTAGGGTCTCCACACTGATAGCAATAACGCACAGGAATCTTTGCGGTTTTAGATGCAGCAGTGAATTGAGCAAGCACCTGTGTCATGGCTTGAACCATTTGGGGTTGAAGTGATTGACGACATGTGTTCATGAGGTGACCATAACGACCACATGTGAGACATTGCCGACAAACTGAATTAGCAGAGTGGTGATACTTGCACGTGTTGCACTCAGGATGAGCCCCGTGGTAGGGTTTCTTTGATGGTGGTGCAACAGGGCTAATTGGAGTAGTAGGGGTAATAGAAATTGTAGTAAGATGTTTTGCCTTCCGCTTCTTCTTATTTATCTTTTTGGTGGAGACTTTGAGATTGTTAAAACACCGAGGTAGATCATTAGGCCTTTTAAAGTCGTTGTGTGTTTCAAGGTCGCATGACTTGTCGTGTTTGGAGCAATCGATGTTTGTGACAGGTCCATTCTTGATAGGGTTAGCATCAAGGGCTTTTCGAACTAGATCAGTGATAGCAGTTGCTGTTTGTTGAGCAATGTGTTGGGCTACATCATGATTTTGATGATGATTGTCGTGATCCATTCTAGAGCAAAAGAAATTATTCACGAGGTAAGGAGTATAGCAAAAGTGATAGTCAAGGTGATGAAACTTTACGTGTTTAGAATTGTGATATGATGAGTATTGAGTCTATAGTTGGAGCATAAGAGGAAGCTTTCAAAATTATCAATTTTGATAAAGGCTGTATTGGAGGTAATAAATATAAAAATATAATTTGACAAGAGATGTGGTAGATCACAAGAGATCCCGCCGAGTTAAACATGTGAGGAGGTATTGTGAAACAACGTGTTGGTGAAATATGTGAGATTATTTAAAAAAATATATATGAATTTGATAAATCACGAGATAACAAAATCAAATCATGTTGTCTTTGTTTGAAACATAATGGAATGGCTTTCATTTCCCGATTGGGAAACTACAACCTTGACTTATCAGGGTTAATATAATTCTTAGCAACGTTTACCATGGCATGCTTTGGCCTAATATGTTTTAATACTTTCACCAAGGATTCTAGCCAGTAAAACAAAATGTCAAGCCGGGACAGAATACTTAGCTATATGTATTTCCACCCTTCCAGTTACTACATGTCTGTTGCTAAGAATCTTAACACCGACGAGAAAATAAAATCAAGATAAATATTTTAAATACCAAATCCTAAATTGGCACATACTGCACCGTCTATTAGGAAAGGCTAGGAAGCCTTGAATAAGTGAGTGTCAAGTGTTAAGATGAGAACGAGATTTAAGCAGGCAAGCTTAAGTAGCATATAAGGACATAATCTAATAACAGGTAGTCTAACATGAGCGAATCATGTGGGACACCTAAGGTATAGTCTAGGTTATCTAGTTCTAATAACCTAGATCCCTATAGCCAAGGCTCTGATACCAATCTGTCACACCCCAACCGACGGCGGAATATGTCAGGGCAAGACGACTGTCCAGATGAACATGACAACTAGTAATAGTTACCAAATACTTAAACATGCCATTTTCATATATAAACAAATATTCGTACAATAATTTAAATATAAACATCAAGCATTGATTTAGTGTCTTTATCTAGGTCCGCAATCCTATCGTGATCAGTCAAATAATCCAAGTAGTCATCCTGCAACATGTATAAAATAGAGAGTGTCAACTACAAAAGTAGTTGGTGAGTAATCATAGAGTTATGTATATGAAAAGTAAATGATTTATGCCATTAAGTATTTATTCATATGATATATTATAAAAGACTACACTAAAGAATAAAGACTATCCAAAAGAATAAAGACATACCTCATTCATGATTTAAGATTTATGATTCCCACACTTTAGATATTAGACATAGATACACATAATAAAGAACACACATAATATCATAGAATCGCAGTGATTTCGAATAAGAAATAAAGATTTAGGATTTAGATATATGATATACATGTTGCACCCCAAAATGAGAAAGTGGTTATTAATACTCACTACTCTAGTCATCCTTTGATTGAAGGAATCACCCTTCTAATAATAACAAGAGTTTATATCGCATAATATCCCACAGTAATAAAAGGCGGTATGAGTACTCACTACTCAAATTATCATTCGAAGAAATCACCCTTCTAATGACAACAAGAGCTGATTATCGTATCACATTCACATCCCATAGTAATAAAAGAGGAGCTATGAGTACTCACTGATGAGTAGAACTGGTAACGAGAGATAGCACCGAAAGTGAAATGTGACAGGCCTTGAGATTATCCTAATAAAATGAGTAGGCTATTTGAATACAAGGAATCCAAATGACTAATGTTCTGAGTTCATGGGGTTCTTGAATAGCGTTCTTGTTTATTTAACAAAAATGTGATTAGTGATAATAAGAAGACGCGCTTTCCTATAAGCAAACGCTCACTCCGGGAATCCCCAGGTAAGTGCGCCAGGTCCCAGTTGGGATTTATGCGACACCCTTACCTATGCCAGAAAACCCAGTGTACATGCATTCAACCTTCCGGTCCGCACGAGTTCTAAATAGTTTTTGATAAATTAATAGTTTATAACTGGATGTATATCTTTATGATCTTTATTAGATATATATATATATATATATATATATATATATGTATATAGGGGAAGGATCAAATAAAAACAAGATGTTATTACGAAAACACGAAAACAAATATTAAAACCTCTATAACTCCCTCATACGTTAGTATTTTTAAAAAAAATTTGCACCAAAAGTCTTAAAATTATGTCACCTTTAATTCTGGAAAAAAAAAATTAAACATTTAAAATTTCGTGATTTTTTTATTATTGCACATGTGCAATAATGCGTATTAGTTATATTACACATGTGCAATGTCAACAAAAAGAACGTTATTTTTTTTTAACTTTTTCTAGAATTAAAGATAACAGAATTATAAGATTTATGGTGTAATGTTTTATGAAAAATATTAACGTATGAAAAAGTTATAAAGGTTTTAATATTATTGCACATGTGCAATAATAATTTATTATTGCATATGTGCAATAATAAAAAAATAAAAAAAAACGTTGAATTTTTTTTATTTTCTCCAGAATTAAAGATAACAGAATTATAAGATTTATGGTGCAACTTTTTATAAAAAATATTAAAATATGAAAAAGTTATAAAGGTTGTAATTATTATTGCATATGTGCAGTAATAATAAAAAAACATTATTGCACCTGTGCAATAATAATTTTTTAAAAAAAAACTTGATTTTTTAAATTTTTTTCCCGAACTAAAGATAACATAATTTTAAGGATTTTGGTGCAATTTGTTTTAAAAAATATTAACGTATGAAAAAGTTATAGATGTTTTAATATTTGTTTTCGTGTTTTCGTAATAAAAAGTTGTTTTCACATGAACCTTACCCTATGTATATATATATATATATATATATATATATATATATATATATATATATATATATAGGATTAGGATCGTGTGAAAACCCATTTATTTTGTGAAAACGTGAAAACCACTTTAAAACCTTTATAACTTTTTCATACGTTAATGTTTTTTCATGAAATTTGCGCCAAAAGTCTTAGAATTACGTTATCTTTAATTCTATAAAAACCAAAAACAACAAAAAAACGTTTTTTTTTATTTTTTTTTTCCGTTTTTGGTACACATGTGTACCACAATAAAAAAACTCAAAATTTAATATGAGTTACTAATAGTTTTAAAAGAAAATTGCACCCTAATTATTATAGTTTTATTATCTTTATATCTAAAGAAAAAAATAACATTTTATGATTTTTTAAGTATTGCTATACATGTGTACTATGTTTAATTATCATTAGTAACATAAATGTTTTATTGTTTTTAGTATGTTTTTTATATATTTTTAACATAAGGAGTGTTTTTATACTTTATAATTCGTTTTTGTGTAGTAGTAGTGATGATGGTACACATGTGTACCAAAAAACGGAAAAAAAAAACAAACATTTTTTTTTACGTTTTTTTTTTAAATATTGTTTTCCAGAGTTATAGATAACGTAATTCTAAGACATTTGGCGCAAATTTCATGAAAAAACATTAACGTATAAAGAAGTTATGTAGGTTTTAAAGTGGTTTTCACGTTTTCACAAAATAAAGGGTTTTCATAGGATCCTTCCCCTATATATATATATATATATATATATATATATATATATATATATATATTGGGCTATACCCCTATAAGGGCTACGCGGAAGCTCTACCCCAAGGAGAAGGGCTATGATGAAGCTCTACCCTTTGCCTTATAGAAATATGTCTCTGAATGGCCTCGTCAGAGCGATGCCCCTCGCATAAGGGCTAAGGACCCCAAGGACCCCGATAAGGGGGTCGCCCAGACGGAAGGGGCACACTCTTGATAAAAGGAATAAATCATACATGTCTGGTATCTTGGAGACACAAAGTACGTGAACAGTGCCACAAGGACGATGTGACAAGTTGACTTAGTCATTTAAGTACATGGCTTCTGTCCCTTCGTCGGAGCCCTTCGCCCTTCATCGCAGTACGTGCCCCTTCGTCAGAATACTTGGCCAGGATTAAAACTTAGCTATTAAGTAAACAGCGAAGCAACAGCTCATGGCCAGCTAGGGTGTCTGTCCTATAAATATGGACACCCTTCCACTAACTCAAGTAAGTTGGAAGTTGGGTGAGAAAACCCCACCTCTCTCTCTACACTCCCCCCCCCCCCCCCCCAAAAACCTTCTCCTGCATACACACACATATGCACGGAGGAGACCCAACGATGGCGATGATGGAAACGGAACGAAATAAGTTCATACGGATCTGAGCCGGAGGATCTCTTCCCTCCACACACACTTGTAGCTACTAGAATCCTACTCCGGGATTCTGAGACGCAACATTGGCGCCATCCGTGGGACCGAGAAACGGCTTCATATCCAGAAAACACAAAGGCCGGATCCGTACGTTTCCTTCCGTTTCAAGCCATACTCAAGCATCTCTATGAAGATTGAGACAAAATTAAAGGCCTCCATGAAGATCTGGAACAGATCTTAGGCAAACTCATTTGTCTCCAAGAAAGCTTGAAGGAAACCTGCAGATGTCATAAGGCTTCTTCTCAACCATTTAGAACCGCCATGAAAATCTCCTGAACAGGTTCTAAACCCTTTGAACAATCTTCATAAAATTATGTTACAGATCTCAGTCACGTATTTCATGTTTAAGAGTCCCAAATCTCTATATTATATGATCGTTTGAACCTTACCTTCCCTATAAGAACATGAAGTTCATATAAAAGGAAAGATGAGAAAAAAGAAAACACTACATAAAACAGAGATGGTCTAAAACATAAATCAAATAATACATACGTATGCTTGAAAGTTGAACAATTTTTAAAGGGCGTACAACTAATATCGCACAAGCTACAAACTTCATTTGTAAACCCAGCAATATTAGAGGTTGTGGCTAAAGCCTTAAAAAAAAAGAGTTTCTTTCATGTATACACAACGTACAAGTGCATGATGCATAAAAATTATATATGTAAAAGTTGGTCTGAATTTGTTTAGCAACCCAGATTTGGGAGCTTAACCACGCCAAACCCATAAATTAGAACTGGGGTAGTTTTCTTTTTTTTAAAAAAAAAAAAGAGAAAAGGTGGAAAAAGAATTTGGCCATATATATGTAAATAAACTAGGGGTATACCCGCGCGTTGCCGCGGCGACAGTTTATAGGTCGTTATTCGTCATTTATTCGTTTGTTAAGGCTGCGTGACAATTTACATCGCAGTATTCGTTTTTTAGTGCGATGCGGTCTAGTGTCAACTTATAACACGATATTCGTTTCTATTAGTGCAATACGGTACTCGTTTATAACACGGTATTCTTTTCTATTAGTGCAATGCGGTGACAACATCGTCATTATAATAATCTTCGTATTTTAGTGGTTAAGAATTAAGCAATTTTTAGGAGAAAAATAAAGTCTTATCCCTAACATAATGTTAATCATAAAGGCTTACTGATGAAACAAATGAAACACATGCAGGCGTAGTCTTACTACCATTTACAAAACATGTGAAAATGTTTTTACATCAACTAAAAGATAAGATTTTTAACATTCCCCACTTGAAAGATGAGTTTGATTACTTGGATCTGGACAAAAAATAAAGGCTAAGTGTATCACAGTGCTTCATATTCTTCTACAAAATGAAGGATCCGTACTAAGTAGTAGTTACGCTTGGTAGTTGATTCCAATGCTTCCTTCCCTTTCCCTTCTATACCGCTGCATGCCATCCACACCTATGAAAAGTTGATGTTAGTTTTTGTGGTTTTGTCTTGTTATGAAACGTTAGATGTTAATCAATGTGGGATCAATGCTCAAGAAGGGAATATAAGGACTTTTACAAGGGTCATGCATTCAAAAGGATTCATTTGATTATTGTCAATTAACTACTCAAGAGCTTATATTGGAACATATAAGGTATACAGTTCCGCTTATATATATTTGCTCCATAACATGTGAAAATGGGTAGATTTTAGCTAAATTAGAAACATGTTAAGGTAGTTGTAGCCATTCAAAATTTGTATCTTTTAACGAATGGGTCGATATTATTTGTGAAGTTATTTGGACATTTTGATAAGTGAATAGGTCAAAATTTGTCTCTTCTAAAGAATATATAGGGTGAGAGAGGGAGACATCTTTTTCTTGAGTCAACCTCGTGGATTTTGTCATGAACTTGTGTTCGGGTATTCTAAAGCATCATACTTTGTATGAAACCTGCTTTTTAAGTTATTCAACATTTTGTGGTTAGAAAATGTTATTTTAGTACATAAGTACATATCATGGCAGAAATCTTGAATCCAACCCTACTAATCGGTCTCTCAAACATGTCAGTGTATTACTTCTATTATCATGATATTTTTTAGGCTTATACTCTTTTAAAATTGTTGCAGGGTGGTTACTTATTGTGTGCTTGCTACTAAGGTACTGTCAGCTCATTCTTATTCATACAGTTACATATTTATATCGTTGGTCTTTATCTATAAGTACGTATTATCAATGTTTCATTCTTATTCATACAGTTACATATTTATGCCATTGGTCTTTATCTATAAGTAGGTATTATCAATGTTCAGCTATATGTAAGGAAAGGACGCTTCATATGCAAAGAAGGACATATTTTCACAGCACCTAATTACCCGTATGTCATACTAATTCTATCTCAAAAAAGTCATTATATAGTATACATGATAACTTCAAAAGTCAAGAGCATGCCTATTTGTCAATATATATAATACATATAACATAACTGTAGAAAAAGAAAGCAAACCTAAAAGTAAGCATTAGGCTAGAAAAAGACATAAGAAAACTTTTTCTAAAATGGGTCGAAAATTATGTTGTTATTAAAATAATATAATTTTTCTAAAAGAAAGATTCTCAAATATGAACATAAAAGAAAGATTCTCAAATGTGGTAATTTCACACTAATCGTATAAAGTCAAAGACATTTAGTTAACCACATTCTAAAACATGAAAATTAAGTAGGAAATTTGAACTGCCTAACCTTGGCAGAAAGGAACTTGACGACTGAAAATCAATGAGATGAACTTAGCAGCCCGAACAATCCAAGATGTCCTATAAAAGACCAAAACACATAACAAATCACTCACATCGAACCCGAGTGTATACCACCACAAATTATTAAATTCTAATACTTAAAAAGAGTTAACAGAGAGTACAATACAAATAGTAACAGCAACCATATTACAGCCATTCACATGTCTTGTTTTCCTAATGCAATATATATAGTAACAGTAGCCATATTACAGCCCTTCACATTCTAATGCAAACACACCCCTTTTTTTGTCATTTAATTTTTCTTACCCTTTGACCAATATATATACATTCAGAAGTAGGTGATTAGATCAAAGCAAGCAAATTTTATATTAACAGCAGCCATATTACAGCCCTTCACATGTCTTCTAAATACACCTTTTTTTGCTAATTATATAAATCCATGCATTATTTGGTTGGAATTCATACCAAAACTTGAAGTGAGAAATCCCCTGGATAGCTTCTGCACCTTTAACAAAGTGGCTCTACATCAACCAAAATCAAAACTTTTAGAATGATTAAACATTTTACCACCTCTTATGCTACCTACAAATATATTTTAACAATTATTGTATTAATATGACTTATTCAAAAATACTAAAGATGGAAAAAAATTCTGTCGGGTCAAACTGCATGTTCCTTTTTTTACCCATTCGACCAGTATCCAACCAGCCCACTTTACCACCTCTTATGCTACCTATTTTATTTGTGACATAACCTTCTGTATTTACCAAAGCCACATATTTATCACATTTATACCACAGTTTTAATTAGAGTTATGTTTCAGATGGTGCATCAGATTCAAGGTCTTTTATACTTTTGTATTTACCAACAGATTAGTTTAGATGAAGTCAACTTGAGGCCTATAAAGGGCTGAGTTTTGAAGCCTTTAACAACAGATTAGTTGCAAGCCATGTAGAGTTGTTTATTAATCCATGACTGAAGCCATTCACAGAGAACAACAGAACATTATGATGAAGCTTTATCACTCTTTTAACCTCAAAATCAATTTAGTCCATATACCATCTATTAAGGTCTTTTATACTTCTTCCATTTCACAGTTTGCTCAAATGATTTGCTTACTCATAGTTTGGGCATACATTTTTTTTACATTTGAAGGTCTTTTATACTTCTTAAACAGTGCCGTAACAATATTTATTCCTAATCAACAACAAAAAAGACAATTTGTTGCCATTTAGCATTGTTTAATCTCATATCCTTCTACTTCATTTATAAAAAAACACTATAGAATAATAAAATATCAAGAATGAAATTGTTTAATCTCATATCCTTCTACTTCAGCACATGAAAAGTCAAACTGCTCTACACACCATTATGTTCTAAAATCATTTTTTTTAAAAACACAACATGAATATACAAGCAATTAGCATTTACAATTATGAGTCACAACTTTTAATAGTTTCACAACTGAGCATAACAGAGTTCTTCGGTATACTTTTTTGGGAATAATATTGAACTACACTGTCTTTCAATGTACAATAGTCAACTCCGCCTTTACTACAACCATTGTTGGATTCCTGAAAGGCGTCGGATCTACTATTCAGATTTTGGTCAATAATTTAAATGGTCTAGAAGTCAATATAATACTCAGATTGAACATCATTTGTGAAGGGGATCTTGGACTTGGTTTGAACACCATTTGAAATCAAATAAACTTAAAGGTTTTACTGTGGTTGCTTTGATGATCTAGAACATGACCCAGATTTTAATGAACACCAAAATAATGAAATCATAGCTTGAACACCAACAGAATAATAAACACCAAAATAATGAACACCACAATCATAGTTTCAAGAATGAATTTCATAAACATAAAAGAGATGAACTTAAGTACCAGATATGAAGTGAAGAATCCATGCGATATCTTGAACTATGAAGAATCGATGAACACACAATTAGATTTAATAAACACAACATGAACTGTGAATAATAATTTCTAAAATCAGAACGGTACCTCAATTTGTAGAATCGGAACTTGACACGGAGTTTGGAGGTGAATGTGTATTTATGGAGCTCGAAACTTGAATTTTGAATTCAAATTGAAATTCAACTGCAGCGCCATATTTGATTATAATCGAGACCTGCAAGGATTTGTCTGAGAGATTAGGTTAAGCGCCACTATTAGGTTGAGCGCCAGGCCTGAAGTCTGCAAGATTTCAATCGAGACCTGCAGGATTTGTACCATGCCTGCTGTTCAAAAGGGATTTGGTTGAAAAAAAGAAGTGTGATGTACGATCTGGTTGAAGTGGAAGGGATATGGTTGAAAAGAAGAAGGATTTGGTTGAAAAGAAGAAGGGATTTGACCTAACTCATGTTGCAGAAGGGGTAGAGTGTACGATTACCAGTTGGTTCCTTTAGTTACATCTGGTTCCTTTAAGAGATTAAGAGATTAAGAGATTATGTAATTACAAAAATGCCATTTCAAAAGAAATGCATTATAAGATAGTAAAGAAGTTTGGCTCTTGCAATGAGAAGAAAAGGCGATGTTGGTTGGGTTTGGGCAAATAGCAAAAGTGAGGGATTTTCGGTTAGGGCTGTTCGGCTTTTGATCCATTCAATGCAGGGGCAGGGTCAAGCGATTGAGCTCAAGTGGTGCAAGGTGGTTCCTCTCAAAGTGAACTTGCTAATTTGGAGGGCGTTTCTTGGTAGGCTTCCCACAAAGGATGCTCTTCAAAGGAGGAATATACACGTCGACTCTATTATTTGTAACCTTTGCGGCGAAGGGGTAGAGTCGGTGGACCATATCTTCACGGGATGCCCTTTTTCGAATAAGGTATGGACCATTGTTATCCAATGGTGTCGCATCCCATCCTTATTCTTCTTCTCTTTTAAAGATGTGGTAAACATCCACAAAGGTTTGACGAATATGGATTGGAAATCGAAGGCCTTGAATACGATTATGTTCACTACTTGTTGGTGTTTATGGAAGGAGAGGAACAACGTCATCTTCAATCAAAAGGCTCCTTCCGTGCATCGGGTGGTTATAGATATAAAAAATTGAAGTTTTCTTTGGTTTACGAATCGTTGTAAGTCCCGTCCCATTATTTGGGATATGTGGTATTCCTTTTCCTTGTAATGTTTCTTTAGTGACGGCCTCTAGCTTCTTGCTAGTGGTTTTTGCCCGTTTTTAATGCTTTGCCGTTCCAAAAAAAAAGCTGTAGGTGTAGGGCCACCTCACGAGAAAATTCATAGTTGGATTTTATAGACTTGAGGATAAGACAAGTACATTTCTCTGTTCATCTGTTGTACTTTGCTACAATATATTAGGTGAAAATAATAAGCAAGTAATAGAAAAGAAATGAGTACAGCTCATATCTTGATGGCAAAATATATAGCAAAAGAAATTGTAAATGCGGTGTCACCTCTAATGTACTATGTCAGAAAAAAGGCAGTTGTCAGAAAAAAGGGGGTTGTCTAAAAATAAGGCACACGGTACAAGCAAAACAGGCATGTACAGTAGACCCAAAATGCGAGTCAAATAAAGAATGGTCATTTAAAAATGCACATGCGACCATAATAAATCATGGGCATTTATACACATGGTTTAGACAAAAATATTGGAGATTTTTTCTCATGTAAAAGGGGAAAGCAAGTTAAGACTTCTAATATAGAGGAACTGACATTCTCCGAATGTATGTGAACACATTCATTCCTTCTACTTCAAACGATTCAAAGCATATGCACACGAGTTCATAAGGCTAATATGTGGGTCATACTACCCGCTCCGGTATCGTTAAAATCAGAAACGATAAAACCCGCCGAGGCGGAGGATAAAAAAAATATATATATAAAAAAAAAAGATGTGCAACTTCGCTAAATAGAAGCGATAAAAGTCATCAAGGTTGATGATAAAACCCTGTTGAAAAAGACGGTGAAACTCTGTCAATTAGAGACAATAAAATCCTTAAAAAAAAAATAACGGTGAAACTTCGTTGAAAAAGACGACACGTCCCCATCAATTATAGACGCTAAAAACCATCGAATATGACGACGCAACACCATTTAAAAGTACAATGGTACTAAGTCAATTAGACTCGAGAAAAGTTGTCGAAGATGACGACAATACACCGTTGAAAAAGACGGTGCAACCCGTGAATTAGAAGCGACAAAAAGTCGTCAAAAAAAACGGTGCTACTCCATTAATTATAAACGATAAGAACCATCGAAGGATAATGATGAAACATCGGTGGAAAATACGATGCAACCCCGTCGAACGATAAAAACCGTCAAGGATAACGATGAAACGTTGTTGAAAAAGACGACACAATTCTGTTAACTATAAACGATGAAGACCGTCGAGGAAGACGAGAACAATGACTCTACTAAACGAGAGTCGTCACTATTAAAATTGTAAAAACCTTGAGAATAAAGACTATCAAGGACTTTGACAAGAAGGCCTCCATAAGCAAAGGTCCTGGGAAAATATAACTAGCATCAAAAAGTTATGTAGCGCACAAAAAGATCAAGACAAACGTACCGCTACGACGGAGGACATTCACGAAGAAGTAGCAATTATCGGTCTTAATCAACTCATACCGTTAGAGCGTCACTCCGGTAACAATTTACATGTGCTTATGATTTAAGATTATATGTCGTCTGCTTATTAAGTTTAACGTTACTAAATGCTACTAGTATAACTTAGCAACATTAAACTAGGGGGAGTATAGTGTGGTATAATGATATCACTTACAAGACCCTTATAGAAAAAGTGTTAAAATCCTACTGAAGGGACAGAACGATCCCCTTCGGGGGAACATATTGTTTATCTTGCGTAAAAGATATTTGATAAATTATTGATAATATGATATGCCAATGTTAAAAAGTAAGGGCAACTTATTAAATTAAGACCCTGCCAAAAAGAGGGAGAAGGAGACCCTATAAGGGCCTCCACGAATAAACAACCTCACCAAGGAAAATAGCTATAGTATGGCATAATACTATCGATTGTACAACAAGTATTGAAACTTACTTGGTTATTAAAGCTTAAGGCTACTAGTATAACTTAGCAGCATCAAACTAAAGGAGTATAGTATGGTATGACGATACCACTTACAAAGTACTCGTATAAAAAATGTTGAAACCCCCATTGAAGGGATAGAACACACCTCCTTCAAGGAAGACATGTTATTTATCTTATAAACATTCGACAATTCATCACTACTAGTGTGATAAACAACATTGAGTAAGAGGGTATATCATGAAAATAATATATTACCCCATCAACAAAAAGGGATAACCTCACCAAAACAGAGGACTTCATTGCCAAGAATGGGATTAACCCTTAACACAATAAAATGTTCATTTCTGAAGGGCTCCAGAAAAGAACACATAACCTCCTAAAAGAATGGAGTGTATGATGGTTTCATTTCTTGTCAAGATAGAAACAACACATAGTGAATGGCAGAAAGCCAGCACTTTGAAGTATAAAACCTCAAATGAAATTCCCCCAAATATGGCAGAGGGAATTTAACATTCCACATCTTTCGACTGAGAAGGGCCCCATTAGAAGGGTCTGAAAAATCCATGGTAATTAGGCTTCACAATAGCCCAGTCCAAATGGCTTTAGGCCAGAGCGGGCGACCTTAATAGAAAAGGTTAACGAGTCCTCGGAAGACCCCACAAGGGTCGCTTGGGCGCCTTCGAAGGAAGGTCTGAATAAAGTCTATTGCTTGGTACAGCAAAAAGAGACATCCTTCGTGTGAAGGAAAAAACTAAGTCCATTACCTGCTTGATCAAGCAGAGGGACTCCATTCGTAAGAAGGAGATAATAAGTCCATTACCTGCTCGATCAAGCAGAGGGACTCCATTCGTAAGAAGGAGATAATAAGTCCATTACCTGCTCGATCAAGCAGAGGGACTCCCTTCGTAAGAAGGAGATAATAAGTCCATTACCTGCTCGATCAAGCAGAGGGACTTCCTTCGTAAGAAGGAGATAATAAGTCCATTACCTGCCCGACCAAGCAGAGGGACTCCCTTCGTAAGAAGGAGATAATAAGTCCATTACCTGCTCGATCAAGCAGAGGGACTCCCTTCGTAAGAAGGAGATAGTAAGTCCATTACCTGCCCAATCAAGCAGAGGGACTCCCTTCGTAAGAAGGAGATAATAAGTCCATTACCTGCACGATTAAGCAGAGGGACTCCCTTCGTAAGAAGGAGCTAATAAGTTCATTACCTGCTCAATCAAGCAGAGGGACTCCCTTCGTAAGAAGGAGATAATAAGTCCATTACCTGCTCGATCAAGCAGAGGGACTCCCTCCGAGAGAAGGAGATACTAAATCCATTGCTTACTCAATCAAGTGTAGGAATTCCCTACGAAGAAAGGACGTTCTAAGATCGTTACCTTGCGCGAAAGGCAAAGACACGCCTCTCAAGAAGAAGGCAACGCAGTGTCTTTCTCTAAAAAGACCAATAAAATCACCAAAGTCCTAAAAGAATGGTGAGAAGAACCTTCATTAGAAGAGTCCACTAAGAAGATACACTTCTAAAGGAAGGTATGTCAGGCCCTTCGAAGAAGGGTCACGTAATGAAGCAGCTTACAAAAGAAGCATATGAAGGTTCTTCTATGCAGGACATTATAACAACACATTAGCTTCTAAAAGAAGGGGCAAGTAACCCTTCACGATGAAGCCAAGATAGAACAAAACTTAAAATATCACCTCAGATGAAATGCGCATGAAGCTTCTGTGCGAAGGACCTTCTATAATAGACTTAGAGCTTCGGGCCCAGGAACCTCAAACCAAAAAGACGTTACTTTTTGGAGATATTATTATAGAAGGGCTTTGCTCAAGGCCCATAGTCAGGAGCCTTGTGGTTGCATCCACCTTTTTAAAAGAAGAGGTTTTGCATATGTATATGACACTTATTAAGAAATCCCTCACATCGAGTAGAAAGCCCATCATTAAGGCTACAAAAAGAAGTAGGCCTCAGGCGGGCACAACGATCAGATTCCCCACTAAAAGAAATCCATCAAAACTTTGTGGTCCTCGATAAAAGGCATGACACAAACAAGTTATGGATTACGACAAAAGGAGGTCAAAGTATGGTGTTATGACAATATAACCCATCGGACTACTATAAGGACCGAAGAGGCCATGACCAAGGTCTTCGGTAGAGATCCTATGTAAAGGCAACATAGAAAGTAATACATTAACAAAACAAATAAGTTTTTGATAAACGCAACCATACCTCGAAGCTTCCTTAAGAAGGCCTTATTTTGTGTAAAAGTGAATCCTTTGGGACAAGCACCCTTAGCGGGCTCGATCAGGTAAGGACGCTCCAAAAATAACATTCTGAAAAACATTGGAAGGAGTGAAGTCAAAAGGATTATGAAGATTAGGCAGGATAGTCATAACTAGTCCATGGCATTCATCGCCGACTCAAATAAGAAGGACTAGGGGGGACTTGATAAGATACCCCCTGCTAAAGAAAGTCTTTCCAATCATGGATGGCGAAGGCCTCCATAAAAGACTCATGAGAGAAGCTGAAGCTCGAATGCTCAAAAGCTAAAAAGGGCCACTTAATGACTTGGGCGATACCGAAGCCCAAATATGAAGGCCCAAAAAATGTGGAAAGATCCCGAAGGACTTTGGGAGTGGACTGACATTCAATAAACAGCCAAGTCCTTCAGGAAGAACCTTCGTGAAGGGGAACAAACTTATAGGTCTCGTAGCAAATGCTTATAGACCAAGTACAAAAACAAGGACCTTCGTGGACAGTAGAAGGAGGAGGGCTTGATCTTAGGCCTTTTTAAAGGAAATGAAATCAGCCCAACACTTTTTTCACCTGGACCTCAAAAGTATTGGACTTGGAGGGACTTATTGGGCTATACCCCTATAAGGGCTACGCGGAAGCTCTACCCCAAGGAGAAGGGCTATGATGAAGCTCTACCCTTTGCCTTATAGAAATATGTCTCTGAATGGCCTCGTCAGAGCGATGCCCCTCGCATAAGGGCTAAGGACCCCAAGGACCCCGATAAGGGGGTCGCCCAGACGGAAGGGGCACACTCTTGATAAAAGGAATAAATCATACATGTCTGGTATCTAGGAGACACAAAGTACGTGAACAGTGCCACAAGGACGATGTGACAAGTTGACTTAGTCATTTAAGTACATGGCTTCTGTCCCTTCGTCGGAGCCCTTCGCCCTTCATCGCAGTACGTGCCCCTTCGTCAGAATACTTGGCCAGGATTAAAACTTAGCTATTAAGTAAACAGCGAAGCAACAGCTCATGGCCAGCTAGGGTGTCTGTCCTATAAATATGGACACCCTCCCACTAACTCAAGTAAGTTGGAAGTTGGGTGAGAAAACCCCACCTCTCTCTCTACACTCCCCCCCCCCCCCCCAAACCTTCTCCTGCATACACACACATATGCACGGAGGAGACCCAACGATGGCGATGATGGAAACGGAACGGAATAAGTTCATACGGATCTGAGCCGGAGGATCTCTTCCCTCCACACACACACTTGTAGCTACTAGAATCCTACCACGGGATTCTGGGACGCAACATTATATATACTTTATTTAAACTTCAAGTGTATATATATATATATTAGTTTAAATTTAAAAGTACAAATATATATATATATATATATATAGGGTTAGGTTCAAATGAGAACTTTTTCTTTTGAGAACCAATTTGGGCCACTAATTTTCAAGGGGGGAGCATTCAAATTCATGGGGGGGGTTTTCCATATATATAAACTAGTGGCTAAGATTAGTTCTTTTTAGTTCTCAAACCAAATTAGTTCTCAAATGATCCTCTCCCTATATATATATATATATATATATATATATATATATATATATATATATATATATATATTCATATATATATGTTTTTAAATATATAAATATATAAGTATATTTGTAAGATACATATATTTATATAAAACATTAATGGTGTTTGTAAAAGAATGATAAAAGTATATACATAATCATATAACACCATATACTAATGTTTGATTATATAAATATATTGGTTTTTAATGACTATTTGTATTTATCAAATTTTCTAATAATATCAAACGCGCTCGAAAAATGATAAAAAATTTCAGGTTTTAATCTTGATATTATATAAAGATATCCCCTAAAGTATGAAATCCCAACTCATAACCGTTTGTTAAATTTGGGCATTATAACGTCGTATAATATCGTTTTTACTCGAAAAAAATGTTCTCAAATCATGAAATTGACTTAAGGGTTTTTTAAGTTATGTTATTTTGTAGTCCTATACCAAAAATCAGAAGCTAATTCATTACAGATTGGTCGACTTAAGCCAAATATACTCAAGAACCCTAGATTTTATGCATTTCTAGAGCATAAATCAAACGAGTATATGAACTGAAATTGATAGAGGGCTTTTGTTCTACGTACCAAATAATGTAAAACTGGAGAAAATGAGCTTCCAACAACTCCTGGATTGCACGAATTTGAGCGATGAAATTTCGGAGCAAAAAGAGGGTTTTTGAGTGATTGATCTATGAAATTAACGACTGATTTTGAGCAATGGGAGTTGGTATATACGCTATCAGGGGCGCAAACTAGTGATGACACGTTGTTGGGTGACTAATCCGCCGAATTGACACGTTTTGGAGTGAAAAACGAGGCTGCAACACGAAGACAACCTAGAAACACGTCTGTATGTTTTGGGGCGTACCGCCCAGAAGTTAGACATTTGGGGCGTACCGCCCCAAAGTGATTTTGGCAGATTTACACTTTTAGTCCCTGAAGTTTCGTTTTATGCAGTTTTGGTCCCTGAACTTTGATAAATTGACACTTTTAACCCCAAAAATTATAGAAATTACTTTTATATAATTTCTAATTTTGGGATATGAAATATCAATATTTTTATAATTTTCTAGACTTCTGGTTAACACCGAATTTCGCGTGAAAGATCGGATTTTCTTTATTTCGCAGTTTAACCTCAAACTTTTCGTGAAACCTTACATTTATTTACTCGTGTGTATAATTGTTATTCCCCACAAGCACTATATATGTTTGGTTTGCTTAAATTTTCTGGTTTAATGGAAATAAAAATAATTAAAATAAAATTCCGGAATCGGGTCGGATTTAAATGAATATGGATTGACCGAGTTGTCACATATTTCACGCCGCAAAACCCACTAAAACATCCAAAAGCTTTTAAAATTCAACCATGCACATCTTTACACCACACAACGCCACACCACATGAACTATACCCCATTGATGTTGTGTGGTGCTAAAGTCCATTCAACGATGAGGTGGCGGTGTTAAACTTTAACATGGCTAGAGGTATACCACATGCCCTAATGGTACAATCCATTTTGAAGTTTCTTCACAGATATTAATCAAATTTTGAGCATTTGTTCATTAAATTTTATAAAAAAAAAATCGCTAGCTTCATCCTCTTTGTTTATTGTGAATCATCGATCAAAACCTATCAACAACGGTGCTATATTTGTGTAGTTCATACGGATCTAACACAACTTACAATTAATTTTTCGTTAAGAATCGAAGAAGTTCTTGTGGATCAAAGGTTGTTGGGTGATGAAGATGGTTAACAAATGAAGGTGGCACTGGATTAAACAAAAAAATTCGACTATTCTGTATTCTTGCTAAATTTCATTTGCAGCCCATCAAGTTTCAAAGAAATTCTTTTTAAAGTTATATAAGTTTTCTTTTAAACCATTTTTTCTGTTTTTTACAAAAAAAAAGATGTAAAAATAACTTATTTAAAAATAAAATAAAATAAATATAATATAACACAAGTTTTTTGTGTTTGTTGGATTGATTCGTGAACGTAAATCTTTTTGCATTTGTTGAATTGGTTAACTAACATAAACACGTTTGCGTTTGTTTTTTGTTTTTACCTTGTTATTTTTCGTTGTTTATTTATTTCCCTTGAAAACAAAACAAAAGCTATAAACATTTTATTTTACAAAGTTCTTTCTTAAAAGAAAATTATAATTTTTTTTACAAATATATAAAAATTTCACAAAAACATAGACAAGTAATGTGTTTAATCATTTTTGGTGTGATCAAGAGAAGATGGCCGGTTCTTATTTATATGTTCAGTTGAGAAATTTTCAACAAATTGAAAGAGAAGTTCTGATGCTTCTTCATTTTGAGGATTATCGCAATCGGAAAGGTAAATTTGCAGATTACATGGTTGGTATAAGTAAATATGTTCGGAAATCAATTCAAGATAGATATGAGTTTCTCGTTCTAAATAATTCGGGTTGAAAAGTACCACCACCAAAGTTATTATCAAGGATGACCAAATATGATGTTATAACTCATGATAGTGAGAAGGCAACTTATTATTCTTTGATGAGGGCATTATCTGAAGAGATCTTCTATCAATTCAAGCAGTATAAAACTTCAAAAGAGTTATGTGATGCTCTTGCTCAGAAATGTATTAATGTATGTGATGCTAAAATGAATGAATCTGGAAAAGAGACAAACAATGAGGAACCTAAATCTTGTGCAAATTGTGAGATGTCTGATAAATGTGGTTGTGCAGTTATGACAGAATTTCAGTTGCAAAAGATAACACTGAGTTAGTGAAGAAAGTTTCTAAGCTGACAGAGGAAAATGATGGTTTTTTGAAAGAAGTGGAGAAATGAAAGAAAGAAGCTAAAGAAGTTGTAGGAGATTTTGATGAGTTGTTTGAAAATTCAAAAAACAAAGTTGATGTTCTTAACAAGACATGTGATGAACTTGCTGCGAAAGCTATGAGTTTTCATAATGAGAACACAACTTTGGTTGAAGCTAAAGCTGAATTGATTGAAGAAAACAAGTTATTGAAGAGAAATGTTGAGATTTATAAACGAAGGTGGGAAAAGGTTATTCAAGAGACACGTGATGCTCATAATGAACTGAGAAGAGAAAAATATGTGTCAAATAACGCTTCTGAGCAGTACATTGATTCTCAAACGGAATTAGCAGTGGCACAAACAAAAATTTCTGAGTTGAATATTGAAATTCTAGATCTGAAGAGGCAGTTGCATAATTTACAAATTCTCTATCAGTCATAAGTTACTTGTGTATTGATAAGAATTTTCAAAAGGTGTTTGGTTGTGCTAAGCTTAACCAGATTCCTCCTCCTGTAGTTATTACAGAATCTATAAATGATTTGAAAGCAACGAAAGATGTTTTTGATTATTCAAAGTTTGCTGATAATTCTTTCTGAGAAAAAGAAAAAGTCAAAGCCACAAAAGAAAATTTTGATGCTAGCATGAGAACTAAATTTGCCTCAAGTAACACATTTCTTGATAAGGAAAAAGTGTTTGAAGGCAATCTAGGACATGTTAAAGTTCAAAACTTTTCAAAGATTGTGATTGATGAATCTTTGTTTTCCAATAAAGATGCTCTGAATGCCATAAAGGATGAGTTTTCTCGACTTGCTTCACAAGGTCATGAGAAACCTAAGTCTGTGCCAGATAAATCTAAAAAGAATGGTGGTCTGGGTATGAAAGCAAAGAGGTTCAACCTCAAGCTGTAAGCAAAACGGATGAAATTTCCAATAATGTTCAAGACGAGCAAGTTCATGCTGGAAATGATGTCAAAGATATGATTGAGATAGACAAAATTATTGAGGATATCAAGGTTAAGGAGATCCAGTTGAGAATCATATCATGTGTGAACCTGATGTTGAGTTTCTGTTAAAGAAGAATTTTAAGTTAGAGCTTTAAGAGAGTGATTTTTCTTCAAAGCCCACGGTGTCATCTGAATCCATGTCACCGAAGAAGGTCGATTGAAGAGCTTGCTTTTACTGCAACAAAACAGGACATGTGATTCGTGATTGTGCTATGCGAAAAATTTTTTCACGTGGTTCATATCGATCATCATCATATGATTCGCTGATTCTCAATCAGGTTACAGTCAAGCGACATCATAATCATCAACGGAAGTCAACTACTAAGAAGTCGTTTGTTGGTAAAAACTTTACATCTTGATGATAATTTCCCACAGTTTTCAAAACCAAAACAATTTTTAAAAAGAAAATAATTTTTCAATAATGATTTTAAAATGCCTTACTTAAATGAGTTTTCGTATTATGGGCATCGACAACACCACTCAAAACCTGACAAAATACTAGTAGGGGAGTTGTTGAATATTGTTTCCAACTTGTCACAGTATGTCAATGGTTCTGATTCGTATCGGGCGAAATCATTTAAACCATTTCGTTCTTGGAAACAGAAAATGGCAACTTCGTCGAGAAGCGATTTTATTGACGAAACGGGATGACCCAAGCCGGTTTGGGTTCCCGTATTTAACTACATATTGTTTGAGGTTGTGTGCAGAATGCTTCAAGAAGACCTATTAGTATTGCAAAGTTGCTCATAGTGGAGTATTTTGCTTACGTTAGCGCTTCACAGAGTTGATATTTCACGAATTTAAAAAAATTGATTTTTCAAAATTTTAAAATGCCTGATATCCATGTTGGTCAATCATTTATATTTTCTTTCCTTTATATTTCTTTTATATTTTTAGGGGGAGAATATTTGGAAAAACCAAAATAGTGCCTTTTACATTTTAGGGTGAGAATATGGAAATTAATACAGTGGAAAATGAAAAATAAAAAAATGAAAAAAAATAAAAAATGAGAAATTGATCCGACTATATGAGAAATGATGGTACATCAGCATATACGTTATCTGCCATGGATAAAATAGATGTAAAGGTTGTAGGTTATTTGATATGTGTGATGTGCATGACAAATCTGATATATGCAAGTATGATATCAAGATAATGTATGCCTGATAACTGTGGTTTATCATCTTCATGAGTATTATGTGATAGATCTGCAAAATAGAATAAGAGATATCCTTGTGTATGAATGTGCTCTTTGAAAAATTTAAGCTTGTTTAATTTTCTTGTTTTTCTCTAATGATCGGATTATCTCTACGTATACGTGAGTATCGATCTAATAATTGTTCATTTGAGGTTCTGCTTTATTTTCTTGGTGTTTTGTTCAACCATCGAACTTTCTCTGCGTATACGAAAATATCTACCTTTTTGTTGTTGGTTGAACAAATTCAACTTGTTTTTATTTTCTTATTTTATTAAATCTGAGGGCTTATCTGCGTATCGAAATATTGACCTTAAGGTAGATGATTTAACATTTTGCTTTCTTTTCGCATGATACACAATGGATGTTTATAACTATGAAAAATAAATTCTATAAAGCAAGCTCAAAGATGTGTTTGATTGTAAATATGTACATGATGTGGCTTAGCGTTAAAAATGACGAGTTGCTAATATCTCTCAAAAAGTGTGAGGACCATGTTATTTGTGCTTGAAAAATATACCCATCCATATATCAGAAAGCTATAGAAATTGATTTGTGCATGCTAAAATAAAGAGTTAAATACGATTTGCGTTCCTGTGGTTTCCCGATTTTAACAATTTGAGTCCATTTTCTAAATTATTAACAAATCTCACTTGGGGTTTGCTTTTCGTTTCATATTTAACCCGAAGTTTGCATTTCGTTACCAAATGAGTCCTTGTGACTAACATGGTTAGATTTTTCTGTTAAGTGTAAGGGGACATTTTAGTCATTTTACTTATGGGGACTATTTGTAATTTTGTTAAAGAAATGGGCTATATTTAAAACATTTTATCTCCTCACACACACCACTATCACTGCATACCGACGGTTGATCCGCCTTGACTACCGACGGTGCCACCACCACCGAGAAACTGACCATCAACGTGAAGGGCACCACCACTGCCGACCATCACCAGTTGATCCGCTGTGATTATCAAACGGTTGCCGTCGATTGAAACCCCAAATCAGATTCACTTCACTCCATCTTCTTCTCCATCGTCTGCCTCTCCGTCATCGTCATCGCTCAATATGAAAAATGGTGCAGATGAAACGTGGTGATGAAACGTCGATGGTCGATTAAAACTAGGGGTGATGAAATGGCGACAATGGTGGTGGTGATGAAACGCCGTGACAAAATTTAATCACGGAATTGTGAAACGAGAAGTATAAAACTTAATCACGGATCTATTTCTCCGTCAAGCGGATTCATTATTACAACTTAAATTCGAATCTGTTGCAAATCTTACCTCATGACTCGATCAATTCGAATATGCAGGGTGATGGAGGAAAGTGTATGATAGATTGATCAGATGGATGTCGGCTCTAACTAGAAGTGGCCACCGATCTATAGCTGTGATGCCGAAATCAAGACCTTTGTCGAGCCTCTACCCCCTCCGGAAGGCCAGACACCGTCGATTAGCTCGTTGAAACCCTAGGCTGGTGCAACAACCGCCACAACTGAGAAGGAAAGGGGAAAAATGAGTCTGGGATTTACTTAGAAGGAAATAGGAAGGTTGGAACATGTAGTTACGAAAGGAGCTAGAGCCCGGCCGAGGTCGCCGGAGACGACACCCGATCTTTGGCCTTCTGCAGCATCTCGATCTCTTTCTCTCGGTGGAACTCAAAGTGTGAGTGTTTGGGTGTCGGACTGATGGTTGAGAGAGAACTTTAAAAAACTGTTTTGTTGGTTGGGGACTGCCGCCGGCCGGCGATGGTTGCGGTTGAGGAGACAGAGTAGAGGGAGAAGATAGAAAGAGACGGCGGTGTATCTTTTTGATGAAGGGATTTTTTTTTCATAAATTACATAAACAGTCCCTTCAAATTGTTGGAGTTTAAAGCTATACACTACCTATAAATTATACATAAACAGTCCCTCGTATATGGAATGACTAATATACCCTTAGAGTTAACTAGAAAATTTTAACTCTGTTAGTGCGAAGGACTCAAATGGCAACAAAATACAAACCTCAGGCGACATTTGTTAATAATCCAAAAAATGGACTCAAGTAGTTAAAATCGACAAACCACATGGACACAAATCGTATTTAACTCTAAAATAAATAAAAAGTTATTGTATCTGCTATCATCTTTGCCTGCATGCTGACTAAGTTGAAAGAAATGTGCTAGATGCGTTATGATTAATATGATCTCACGTCGTGATTTTTCTCACAAAAAATAGAGTTTAATTCTGTATTGCATTTATGTTTCAGTTTCAGAAAATCCAATAAGATTTTAGGTGTGTTTAAGAGTAATATTTTTATCGGGTAATATGAAATGATCTGAATATGAAAATATATAAGTTTGATGTAATATAAAGAATTGAAACAATTGTTACTAAATGAGGCACACAAAGTTTAAATAGAAAGGGTTTTTTTTTTCATTCTAGTAAATATGTTAATTAAATGTTTTTCAAGTTATTTTAAATAATGAGAGTAGAACATGAAACATATTTCTGATATAGTGAGTCAAATGTTATAAATATGTTGTTGAAGTAAACTATAATGTTATGTTAAGTATGTAAATGTTAAAGATCAGAGAAATTTATTTGACATAAAAATACATGTAAATGTATTTAAATAGTATTAAAAAAGAATAAAAATACCAATATAACTTATTTTATTTTTTTATTCAGTTTTTACTTTTTATGAATACCTTAAGGCATTTTTTTAATGTGGGTAAACAGGAGTAACAATGCTTCTTGCAAAATGCATAAATCTTGAAGATGTGTTAATTAAAAGCTTTTCAAGTTATTTTAAATAATAAGAGTAGAACAGGAAACACATTTATGATATAAGTGAGGCAAAGGTTATAAATATGTTATTGAAATAAACTAAAATTGTTATGTAAGTATGTAAACGTTAAAGATCAAAGAATTTTATTTGACATAAAAATACATGTAAATGTATTTATATAGTTTTAAAAAGAAAAGGAAAATACAAAGATAACTTATTATTTTTTATTTTTTTGGTTTTTGCTTTTTATGAATACCACCTTAAAGACATTTTTTTTAAATATGAATCTTGTGACCTGTACTAAAAAAATAGGAAAAAAGTTTGTACAAAGCAGGGATAGAACCTACGTTTACTCCCCCTGAATCTTGAGCAGTAACTATTAAACCAAAGACACAATTGTTAAATTTTATGTGAAGTTTCAATGTATACTAAATAAGTTTAGAGGTGTCTGAGTGGTGTGATGATTATAAAAAATTTAAAAAAGAGAAACGAAAAAGATTTGGAGATCAAAGCTTGATAGTTATAAAGGGTAAGGTTCACACGAAAACCCCCTTATTGTAAAAACCTAAAAACCACTTTTATTGAACTCTTTTCTCTTTCTCTATTCTCAGTACACACATACGTACCTGTGTGAAGAAACAACGACCTCCAAGAGAGATCTTGAAGAAACCGGCAACCTCCGATCGCCTCTCTGTCGACTGGCAAGCTTGGCCTCCGGCCGCTATTCATTCAAGGGTCACGATAATTGGGTTTCATGGCCTCAATTTCTTCCTGGTCTGAACGACATACGACGGCAGATCTAGGACAAAGTGTCGCATCTCCGGCGACCGACACCACTTTCGTTGACAATGATGGTGGTGGCGGTTGCTCCGACTAGCACCCCATTTACATTTCTTTCATTTCTTGAACCCGATTGATGACGGTTTTTGGATTGTCAAAACTCACGTCCGCGAATCCAGTGTCTCTCAGTTGCAAACATGAAAACGACTATTTGACACACAAAACCAAATCCGTAGTCAGAGATCGGAACAAGATCCGCAGTCGGAAGGAGGATCGGTGAACCATTTTTCAGACTAACACATGTAATTTCGCTTCTATTTTGGTGCTTTTGTTAAATTTTAAGTGAAGTTGGTAGAATTAGATATGGTGGATGCATAGTATTGTCCTAGATCTTGGGAATTTGAAGAATCATGGTGATTTTATACATATGAATTTGCAGCAGATAGGTTTAAGGGAAATTGAAATGTTACCGGAGAGGAGGGGTGTGACACCCCCAATTTCCACTAACGAAGTTTTACCATGTGGGGTGTGAACCAGACCAGGACCCGAGTCATTAGTTACATCAAACATAAGTTAAGGGTTCAAAATGTAAATATATTTCCAAACGGGAAATATCAAAACCAGAGTTAAAGTCTAGCGGAAGCTCATGAAAGTTATGTTGCGCAAAACAAGTGCCCAATAAGTAAATACCAGTTTAAGTTGAAAAGATTTGAAAACAAATTCCCAAAATAAAAGGTTTTAGCCAACGTGCGTGCCCAAAAATCAGATTCTCCTAGCGTCGTCCTGCAAAGCATGCATAAGAGCAAGTGTCAACTAATGTTGGTGTGTTCACATAAGCACATAAGTATATCTAGTATAATTATGCAGTACGAATACAACAGTATTTATTCGTATGTAAGTATGTATATTACAAGTACAATCCATATCGTAGGTAGCGAGCCTAAGTTCATGTCACTAAAACGTTCGCAACCGAAGCTGACCAATTAGTTGTATGAATAATTCCTTATGTGTTTTGCGTTCCCCGTGTCTACTCGATCACGGTAAGTTTAGGCTGACATTGTCCTCAGTCCGACCACCAGTCGGGTGGTGCATCTCGTGCTCGTTGAGTGGGGTTTGTCAGACCCCAGTAGCACTACCCAACATCCCCTCGCTATATGCTATTAACGGTTCGATAAGTAAGGACTTAAAAGAAAAAGCATTTTACGTGAACATGTGATATATACTGGATTTCTAATTTAATCATACATAAAAGTTGTTGTGTTATCACCCTAACTCGGGTGTAACGTGTTTGCGTGTGTTATCATCCAAACCCGGACGTAACGTAAAAGGTTGTGTAACTCACCTTAGGGTGCGCTGCTACAATTTAGTAAGACTCCGAGTCTTGCGTAACTACCAAGCACCAATTGAATTTACATACGTAAGTGTGTGTCCGCACATGAGTCACATAGCCTAGACGAGGGTATTGATAACAAGTAGTTCCAAATATGACGTAGGTGACAGTTTCAATACATGATAAAATTTGTTTGTTTCAAAAGCAGTAAAAAACGATATTTAATCGAGGACACAAAGATCTACAAAGATCGATGTGCATACGGTATTCCAACTAATAAATGTAGGGATCATCGGGTAAATATATATATATTCGTAAATATAAATATCGAGGCGTAGTTGAAAGTGTGAAAAATAATACGTCCTAAATATATATTTGTATGCCGTGACAAAATTCAAGAGTTTAAAGAAAATCTTTAAAATCTCACATGTGTATATGTACATGACAATAAAACAAATATATATATATATATATATATATATATATATATATCTTTCTACGTTTAAAATTAATGTATATTAATATAAACGAAACCATCAAGTTTTTAATTCTTTTAAATTATAGAGTTTTCGCATTATAAAAGTTTAACGGGTACCCTAACGGTGTCTATGAAAACTTTACGGGCCGAGATTTAATAGTCATGCGATAGTAGTCATGGGTTATGGATCAAGAATGCTTGAAAACCCTAAAAAAAATAAAGACAACAGAAGTGATGGTCACGAGACTCGAACCCGTGACCTCTGGTTTGAAACACATCACACCTACCATTGGGACATGTTGCTGTTTTGTTAATGGATTTGACTAGGAAACATTTTGTGTAATCAGTCTGGTGGAAAAACAGTTCACTAGAAATTAATAAAAAGAATTGAGGCTGGGGAGGACCGAACCGGGGACCTCTTGGTTCCATACACGCAAACTTGCCACTGCGCTGCCACAAGTTTGTTTAAAACTCCGCCAAAATAGTTAATAGAACCCGTCGCGATTCCATCTCCTTTCTCACAACTCCGGTGGCCGGAGTTTTATTCCGGTCACCGGAAAATCGCAAAACTAGAAACAAAACGAAGAGATATGTGCGATTAACTTATAGAAGTCGTTACCTCAAATCGGTGATTAGTTTTGATGCGTTTTTGAAGCCGAAACGAACCCGAAAACCTCGACCCGGTCCTCCTGAAGGTGCTCCATTTCCAATTTCGTTGCTATTGGGTTGCTCGGAAGAGGGCAGTAATCACAGCGATGTGCGAATGATTGTGAAACCGTGACTAGTTGGGCGGAATTTCTGAGTTCCGGTGGGTTCTTTTTGCGTTGGTTTGGAGAGGAACGAGAAGGGAGAGGAGTGGTTGTGGTCGATCAAATGATTATGGTGTGACGAGGGTTATTGATCGATGGGTGTAACCGACTCAATAACTGGATCGAATTGAAGGCGACGGACGAATTCAGAAATTGAAGTCGACGATTTCGTTTTTTTCCTTTTGTCTTCAAATCGTCTTGGATCAAATAGCAGGATTAGTCCCTCCCAATTTTCACATGGGGTGGTCAAGTATTGGATAATTGCGAAGCTAGTCCCTTAAGGTTTTATTAAATAGAAATAAGTTTTAGAAATAGAAAAAGTGGTCCCTCAAGGTTTAGAGCGTTTTACAGACACTAACGAGGTCTAACGAAGGGTCACCTGGCGATGATTATTCGAGTGTACGTCACAACGTATTTAACGAACGAAGTTTTATAAAATATAACATATATATATATATATATATATATATATATATATATATCTAGCATAAAATCATAGTTATAACCCATAACTATATATATTTTAAATTCCTATAAAATTATAGAAACGTTTCGTGTAACTTACGTGACACATCGTCACCATTTTATAAAACGACATGCGTATATATATACATATATACCACGTAAAATAAATAAATATAATTGCCTCATAAAATGACAAGACGTTTTCATGAAGTCATAAAATATAATTTATATAAAATCATAAATTATATACATTCAAGTAAGTTAACCGACTAAATTATATACATTCAAGTAAGTTAACCGACGTCTAGACTCGTGTGCAATGCTCGTGTAACCATTCTAGTTAACTAAGGTAACGGACGTTATCGAAATATAACACAAGTTATTAACGGAGTTAACCTAGAAAATTTCCGGTTGTCACAAGGGGAGTTTTTGGTGGTTCAGATCTGATTAAAGCTGATGATCATGGATTATTAGCTGTTCGTCGTGGTCGGAGATACGAACGCGGGAGATTGTTATTTTGGATATTCTCATTTGCTGCTCTCTTCTCCAATTGTATCGCTACCTTCGGATTTAAGATGTTCTTCCATGGTAATTTGTAATGATTTTTGCCACTTTTTTCAGCATTGGAATAACTATGAACCTACCTGCACATCATTGGTTAGTGTTCTATTTTAATAAGAATTTGCATGATTAGTTACATAATACATAATACAAACGAGAATTGGAGTTAGAACCAAGACACAGGAACTTACCAATATCTAATCGTAATCGTATATATAGAAGCAATATAGATTTTAAATACATAATCTTGATTTTATATATGGCATAGAGCAAGAACACAACCTTTGGAGGAGCTTGTTGGTGTTTATTACCGATCAATTTGTGGGATTTTGACTCACATGGCCTATGGAAAAGTGTTATTGACGCCATCCACGCTCCATCTAGGGTGGCAAGGGATACTCCTCATTTTAAGCAAGGAATTGCTGGGCCGTGGAAATCAATCGGTAAAATTGAGAAAATGTTGTTAGATTCTAACATTAATATTAATGATGTCATTTTGCAAGATGGCTGTGACTTTATGTCATGCCATGTGAAGTCCAAACTTGAAAATCTTGCCACACCTGAACATTACAAACTTGCCTCAAAGTAAATTTGTTTATGTGGGGATCACAAATTAATGAGGAAGATACCTACACTAATGGCTCTAGCTAGGAGGGGTGTGCACATCAACTCCTCAATATGCCATGTATGTTTAAAAGCTATGGAATCTCATGAGCATGTTTTTATTTCATGTTAATTTTCTTGTAATGTATGGGCCCTAATCTCATCATGGCTTAAGAGAACTCCAATTTTTTGCTATTTCGATGATGGATCTTTTAGAGTTTCATAAAACAATACATGGTGGACGAAACAAAGGGAAAATCGGCCAAGCGGTCATAGCGGTGACTTGTTAGTTTATTTGGCAAGCTCGCAACAACTTGGTCCACAATAAGAAAAGAACCACGAATGAAATGTTGAATTGAGAGATCAAATCCGTTGCATATTTATGGATCAACAGTCACTTGAGGAAGTTTAGTTTGGATTCGGAGAAATGGTGCAATTTTGATATCCAAATGTAACTTATTACTATAGTGTTAATTTATGATTCCTTGTATGGTGTTTTCTATTCGTGCTTGCACTTATAACCATTAGCTATTTTTCTATAAAATCTATCTTTGCGGTTAAAAGAAAGGGATTTTGAGGTGGGTTTGAGCAGTGAAATTGGTGTTCAATTTGAAATTGTTTTAGTGATTCATCGACATCTAATGGGTGATTCCAATGTGCATATATGTGCAACGCAGAGTGTTGCATATGTGCAATGTGGGTTGTTGTATATGTGTGCAACGTAGACTGTTGCGTATGTGCAACGTAGAATGTTGCATATGTACAATGTAGAATGTTGCATATATGTGCAATGTAGAATGCTGCATATGTGCAACATAGACTGTTACACATGTGAAACGTAGACTGTTGCACATGTGCAACGTATACTGTTGCACATGTGCAACGTAGACTGTTACACATGTGCAACGTAAAATGTTGCATATGTGCAACATAGAATGTTGTATATGTGCAACGTAGAATGTAACCAAATGAGACATAACATCCATAAAGTTTCTCCAGTTCATCATAAACCACCAAAATCTACGTAAGCTAAAGGCCATAAACATAACATCTTCATCCGAAAAAGTATAAACACCATCAGAAAGTAACTACGGGAACAACAACATCCAAACAAGGGTGTTGCATATATGCAACACACGTCGGGGGGGGGGGGGGGGAGTGGGGGTTGTATATATATGTAACACAAGGGTGTTGCATACATGCAACACGGGGGGTGGGGGTGAAGGAAGTGGGGGTTGTATATATGCAACACGGGGGTGGGTGGGAGGGAGTGGGTGTTTATGTATGTAACACTCGTGTGTTGCGTATATGAAGCATGGGGGGGGGGGGGGGGGTGCATATGTAACATAAGGGTGTTGCATATATGCCACATAAGGGGGGGGGGTTGTATATATGCAACACCCTTTCGTTACACATATGCAACACGGGGGTGGAGGTGGATGGTGTGTGGAGTGGGGGTTGAATATAAGCAACACGCGAGGGGGGGGGGGGGATTGTATATATGCAACACCCTTGCGTTACACATATGCAACACGGGGGTGGGGGTGGATGGTGTGTGGAGTAGGGGTTGAATATATGCAACACGCGGGGGGGGGGGGGGTGTTGTAAATATATGAAACATGTGGGGGTGTGGTAGTGATAATATTAAAAATTAAATATTAAATTACTTTATTAACTCTCATTTAAGTGAATTTTAGGTTTTTAAGCTAATGAAAGGTTTTCACATGATTTTTACCCTAGTTATAAAATCTTTTGGATAATAAAAATTAAATCTATCTATATCTATATTTATACTATATAATAAACAAAAAGTTTTGTTATACTTTAGTTAGTAAAAAAGACACTTGTCATCATCACATAATTTTGGATTAAGTCAAATTTTAATATGTAATTATTCAAATACTGAATTTCCATATTAGGGGCTTTTTAGTTTAAACTTTTAATAAGTAATTATCCAATAAGTAATTATTCAAACAAATTCTTTATATTAAGGTTAGTAATTATCCAAATAATAAATTTTAATATTAAAGTTAATATTTTAATCAAGATAATATTATTTTATTAAAATAATATATTTTATTATATATACTTTAATATAATGCTTATAATACTTTATTCATAATAATAATATTATTAAATATTATACATGTAATATAAAATATTTTATTCTATTTAATTTTATAACTTTTATTTTTTATTTTTATTGAGTTTAAATTAAAATTTACCACGTATTTAATTTTCAATATAATAAACAAAATCCTTATTTTTCATGACTAGATTTTTGTTTTTTTGGAAATGCAACCATCCTCTTACCCGGGTCTCATCATGACAAACGATGTTACCCACGACACGTTACGATGGCAGTCTGTGTGAGTAATCAAGACCCTCTGTGTTGTACATTCATCGCAGAGGAAACCTACCGCCTAAATCCTATTGTCGTAAAACCTCTGACCACCTATAATTTTTTTTTTATCAACTTGTCTTAATCTTTTAATTAGAAAATGACAAAATAAAAGTTACAACTCAGTCCGACATACGGGGCAAACGGGCAACAAGCTGCGCCGCAAGTCCTTTTTGAATAGCAAAACCTAAGCGGATGAAAACAAGTTTCTTAGCTCTAGAGGTCATTATATGTCCATGCATAACCTTCTGGATCCGCCCGAGCGTGTCCGCAGCCTCTGACGCGAGGTGCCCGAACGTGTCAAAAGCAAAGGGGACAAACACATGCTGATTCTCGAGACATGCCTTCTCGTGCTTGTCCACCTTACACGCAGCCGCCTTAGCAGCAGCCTGCCCCGCCGTGAAAACTCCAGCGCCAAAGCCCGCAAGGGGAGAAACCCCAGTCAGATCGATGCAAGCGTGCTTCCCCCTTGACCACCCAAACACCAGGATGTCCGCCGGTCTAAGGGTCGAACGCCCCTCTTTTGGGTCAGTTAAGAAGTTGACGGGGGCTTCCTCTTGGCTGAAATCCCAGCCTTTCTGAAAATGTCAAATAGCACATCCCGGACCTAGTCATGACGGTACTTGAAACCCGGGAGATCTTTACAGTGAACCGCGTGCTCCCCAAACGAGTCCAAACACGCCTTGCGGCAAACAGGGCACTTCTCGTCCGCGGGAAAGAGGGGTATCATAAGCCGGTACTTGAGGATAGATCGGTATTCGACCGACGACATGCGTTGCCCGAGCCCGTCAATGGGGAGAGCATGGAGGAAATCTTGGGCATGTGGTTGACGAAGACAGCTCCACACCGCTTTTTGCCTGGCATTCATATTAAACCGGGTCTCCATATCCAACACGATTTTGCTGAAAAGGGCATTCGCCAAAACATGTTGGGGTTTTGGTGGGGCGGTGTCCTTGTCAGAGAAACCGCTAAGATCAAAACCCGGTACGAGTCTATAATTACTAAAAAGTTTATATATAGCTATAAAAATATATAATTGTTTCAGATTATGTTTATGTTTATAGTTTTTTTTTTAAACTCAGCCTTTAAAAAATAAAATAAAATAAATGTTGAATATTGAAAAAGAAAAAAAACATCTCCACCAATCTCGTATAAGAAATTAATAATAACATCTGGATATATGGAACGAAGACAACAAGCAGATGGAGGTGAAAATGAGCATGGAAGAAGCTTTGGTTTGATTTCATACGGATTTCAAAACAGAAAATGTTTTTGCTCCAGTCGGATCTTCGATCTGCGATTCAAATCGCTGCTACCTACTGCTATTTCAACCCCAATCGCTACGATTCCAGACCTCTTTCCATCCGTACGCCACCACGGCTGAGACCGGTTCATGCCGCCGCCGCGGTGGAGCGACTCGCTGACAAGCCTCCGATCTGCACTGCCGATGAACTCCATTACGTTTCAATCCATAATTCCGACTGGCGCCTCGCTCTCTGGCGTTACAAGCCTCCCCCCAAGGTCCCTCTTTCTCACTTCCATTTCCTCCTTGTGGTTGATTTTATTGCAAAGCATGAATTTGTATGGATTTCCGATCATGTAACGCCTCATTAATTTGTATGATTCTGGTATATGTGTTTAAATCTGTATTCAACACAGATACATTATATGTCCTGAGGAACAAATGGATAGCATTTGATACGAAAAAACTGTGAAATTAACGGAACCTTACCTTGTTATTCTGAACTCTGGTCATTCAATTATAAATATGGTATTACTATAAGGAAATGGTTTTGACGATAGAGAAAGGAGCTTATCCATTTTCCTTTTGAAAATTTTCTCATGAAGGCGAATTCTCCCTTCAATTGATCTAAGACTATCTAACTCATGAAATGTTGTAATAAGGTCCCAAAAAATTTCCTAGATGCAGAAAGTATGTTGAACTGTGTAGATACCATAATCATTTGTTTATTGGCACATGATTATTGATACTAAAATATGCAAGATACCTTACACAAGGCGTCTCATATTATTATATTATACTCTGGATTTACAACTACAAAAAAGAACGATAACAAAGTGTATCATCATGCAAACACTACTGATACAGATGACCTGTATGGCTAGCATAATATAAGTGGTTTCTGGTGATAAAATCTTAATGAGTTGTTTTAGGGAGAATGGGATCCTTGTAGGTATTCGAGAATGACAAATGGTTCATTTGATGATCAAATAAGATAAGATAACCCAATACTAGTTTGTGAAGAGATTGAATGTGTTTGGAGTTTGGCAAACGTGAAGTCTTGAAATTTGACACTTTAAGAAAAATAAAATCAAGGTGTTATAATTCACACGCCACAACTTTTCCTTAGTGGTCGATCATTTTCCTTCTCTATACACTTTAAAAGCTCATACACTTGATTCTCGAGAACGGACGTGTATGTAATTAATCTAGACAGTTTCAGATTTTCTTGTATGATATGATTATTATATATGTATTTTGTTTATGCATGCTTGTAGGCACCTTCAAGGAATCATCCATTATTGCTTTTAAGTGGAGTTGGAACAAATGCAATTGGATATGATCTTGCTCCTGGGGTGAGTTCAAAATATGTTTTTGCCTGTTCTTCATTCTACTTTACATAACCATCAATCAGTGTTTATTTATTTATTTAAAACAATTAAATTTATAAAAAAAACAACTATACTCATAAACCCTTAAAATAACGGAGAGGTCCTTATTTTTATTTCATTTTTATTGACCAGTCCGCAAGTATTAGTACTCTTTTTGTATTAGATAAATAATTCTAGTAGATGACTTTTAGTTTTATTACATGTGTATAAATACTTGATTCATTCGTCAATAGAAGACATAAGAAATATTCTCCAAATACCTGATTTCATGATACCAGAGTCTGTCACCCGAGCTCTGCCAGAAATCTAGCTACCCCTGCCGGATTTATGCTGGAACATGTTTGCTCCAACTTGAGGACTGTAAGAGATATTGTACACATGTGTCTACGATTGTCATAGCATAATCATAGGGTTTATCATTTAATAGCTTTCTTAGTATAGCTTTATTTTTATTTTTTTTATAAATCCCGGATTCCATGTTCAATAGAAGAGACAAGAAATATTTCCATAATATCTAATAACGGATATAAAAAAGAAAGGATATCATTGCATTCTTTATCAAGCTTTTAGTTTCTATTTAATATGATATGTCGCTTATTGAACACATATTATAATTTTTTTTTTCATTTTTCAAATGTATATAGTTTTCATTTCTGTTGACAGTAGTAAACTCTTGCAGTCTTCATTTGCCCGCCACATGTCAAGCCAAGGATTTGACACATGGATCCTTGAATTTCGAGGAGCTGGATTAAGTTCAGAAGTGGCCTCCAAGGAAGTCAAACAGCCAATCAACCTTCCTTCTGAACGGATGGATGCAACTTCCAAAAATCCACCAACCATCAGTTCTGATTCTTCTGCACAAAGTAAAGTTTCTTCTGCTGGAGAAAAGAAAGAGATGGTTGAATCTGATCAATCACAGTTATTGATGACTTTTACAGAAACTTTTAAGCGTTTTTCTGAGAGATTATCAGACCTAATTAAGGAAGGTCAATAAGGAATTGTTTATTATGTTGCAATGGAAGTGTTACGGGTAGTGTGGCAATATTTACCTATATACTCATCAAATGGGTTGATGTGGGTTGTGCTTTTATCTCAAACGGGTCAAATCAACCACTTTAGCAAGAGAATGGGTCAAATGGGTAGAACGGGTGAAACGTGTTGAGAGTTGTTGGATGTCCATTTTAAATTATACAATTCTAAATTCTTTTCTTAAAGATGGACTATTTTGTTATAGTATTGTTTTGTAATCTTAAAAAGTGCATTTGTTATTCATAAAAGCCTTATAAATGGGAAAAAAAACTGTAGGTCAACTTGATCAGTTTTGACCCATACTAACAAATGGCCTGTTTCAACCCTGACCCGGAAGCCACCTCTATTTACGGGCACCTTTTTCCAAACACTTACACATGTTTCTGTATAACTTTCAGGTTCCCCAGACGCCATACAAAATTCAACTCTTGCTACACAAATAAGAGATCTAAGTCAAAGGCTTGCAGATATTTTTGAAGAAGGTCAAAGATCAGTGTCTCCACCATTCACTGATTTGCTAGATCGCTTTTCTTCTACCATTGAAAACCTCCAAACTCAAGTTGACCTCCTTGGGAAATATAACTGGGACTTTGACCACTACCTGGAAGAGGACGTGCCTGCTGCGGTGATGTCACAGACCAATTATATTAACATGTTTCATTCTAAATCAATTATATTTCATTTATCGCACACTTAATCTCCTAATCAAGTGGTATCTTTGAAACAGATGGAATACATACTACGGCAGTGCAATCCGAAAGATGACAAGTTGCTTGCAATTGGCCATTCCATGGGTGGTATTTTACTATACTCCATGCTTGCTCGAAACGGTATGATATGCATAATTTTCTCCTTTAATTAGAGGTGTCAATCTCGAACTATCTAGTTGCATATTTGCATATTGATCGATTTAGGTTATGTCTAACAGATCAACTAAATGCCATTTAACAGACATAATGAAAAACGTAGCAACACTACTTTTAATTCTACTAGCACTTAACATAAGCGTTGGATGAACAGTAAGGAGTTGAATGTGACTTTTAGTAGGTGGTTAGCCTTGTTTAACCCACAATATTTTGAAAATAAACCCATTCTCTTGTAGGAATTACTGTAGTATAAATATGATGGTACCATATAGATACTTGAGACCATTCCCATTGCCAACCAAAGGGTTGTTTGGTTGGGTATAAAGTGAAAAAATAAATAAAAAAATCATTATTCTTGTTTGTGATGCCCTGAACAGGTTTCTACACCAACCTAGTTGGTTGGCTTGCTTTTCATTATTTTAATATATTTTAAGATTTTTTATTAGTTTATTATATATTATGTTTTAGATTTTTTTAATACTTTATTATATATTTTAGATTTCTTTGACACTTGTTAATTAATAATTTGGTTAGTGAGAATTCTTTTATAAAAATTATTTATTAAAATTTAACATTATCAAGTTCAATAAAATATAAAAAAATAAAAATTCATAACTTTGTAAAAGAAAAATCACAATGCTCTACAAAACGACTTAATTGAAGCATATATGAAAAATTTTTCCGTTGATAAATAATTATGTAGTTTGTATCTTGAGCTTGATTAATGTAAAATATTTTCATTAAGTATGTACGATAAATATATTAAATATTTTTTCTTAGTTATCTTTTTAAATTAAATATTTATCAGTTACAATTATTATCTTAATATAAAATAATTATAAATCATATTTTTTTTTAAAAGGTTAGGTTGGGTTGATTTGTGAATGGGAGTAAAATTTTTGGTTCAATTGAGTTGTGTAGGTGGACGAGAGAGAAAATAATTTTTTAATGAAAGGTTGGGTTGGTTTGGGTTTTGAATGGGGATAGCCTGATGTGGGGGGAAACAAAGGTTCACTTACACTTGTTTTCAGGAGGATATTGTATTATACTTGTCATATGACCAACTAAACAGGCAATTTATTAATCATAAGTTATGTTGGTTCCGAAGACATTCACAGAAGTTTGAAAAGAAGTCTTTCTTGGTAAACAATATGATAAGTTTTCTGCATGCATCAATTACTATATGCAATGTTTTCTATTAAAAACCTTGAAACTTCAAATAGTATGATAAAATCAATTGCCCTGCATTGGAGAATTTGAAGTTGCTGAAATACCACTTTCTGAATTAACACTTGTGTACTTGAATATTGTTCTTTTTATAAGCTTATGAGCAAAGAGACTCCAGGTTGGCTGCAATCGTTACTTTGGGGGCTTCACTTGATTACACTACTTCAAAATCGACGCTGAAATTGCTCACACCCCTGGTAAATAAAATCATATTTTGGATTGATTTCATCCAGTACTTTGACACAGGGCTAATTGCATAAAAATGTAACCAACTTTGGTCAATTTTTTTGGGTAACCCACAAAAACCAAAGGTTCAAAACTTTTTACAAGCCCCTAAAACTTTCAAATGTCTTGATAAAATTCCTTCAAAATTTTAGATACAAACCATCAGAACTTTTAGGAAATAGAAAAAAAAATGTTCATTTCTTTTTGTGGTGCTGATGGTGGGACTGGTTACCAGCTGTCAAGATTGAAGATTACTATAGACAAAAACTTTAATAGTTTGAAGGGTTTTTCCTTGCTGCAAAAGAAGTTGTTTATTGTAGTTGACAGTTTATATTTTGTGGTTTAAAGTATGATGAGTTATTTTGTTTGAGGCACAGGCAGATCCGGCTCAGGCATTGAGTGTTCGAGCTGTTCCATTAGGTGCATTGATTGCAGCAGCTTATCCTCTTGCTTCTCGTCCTCCATATGTCATGTCTTGGTTAAATCGTCTCATTACTGCACAGGATATGATGCATCCTGAGCTCTTGGAGAAGTTCGTCATGAACAACTTCTGTAAGTTCTCTAATTATCTATAATTTGTCTCATGTGGATATGATATGAACGGAAAGGTCCCTAAATTGAAATCATAGGGATGATTACAAAAGTGCCTTGTGGCAGTCCAGGTGCATCTTTGGCGATATTCCAGCGGTTAGATTCCGGAAAAAACTCGAAACTTTTGGCTTGAAAGATCTTGATATAAAGTTCTTATCTTAAAAGGAGAGAAGAATGGATAGATAGAGGAGAACAGTAGCTTTTCGTTTGTTTTCTCCAATTTTGTGTTAGCTTTCTCCATATCAATTTATTTTAGTGTATTATGATAATTAGCTTTCATTAAGGTAGCTATAGTAGCTTTTCATTTGCTTAGGATTAACAAATAGGAAATGTCATGAAATTAATTTATAAGTATTATATCAATATATCAATGTCTAGCTTAAAAACATGTTTAAAATCCATTAAAAATTGTAACTTTACACTGTGCGTTTAACTTAAAAAAAACCCTCACTTTTTAAGCGCCTTGTGTCTAGGTCCATGGCTCACCCTTTGCGCCTTTGACAACACTGCACTGAACAACACAAAATGAGATATTCTCTACTTCTTATAAGAGGTTAATTAATTTCCCAGCACTACCCATTATCCATTCCCCTGTTTCCTGTTTTTTTGGACATCCCTGCTCACGCAGCAACCCGTTTTGACCCAGTTGCCACTTGCCACTGGATTCGTATCACTACTACCTGCTTGGGCTCAGGTAGGGGAGTCTTGGTGTAGGGGGTCCACACATGACTCGGGTGTGTTTCACTTTGGTTTCGTACTCGAGAGCTAGGCTCATTGCATTATAGATGGTTCTCGGCTTATGGATTCAAACACTGGCACTGAGTTCGTCTATGAGGCCATTTAAGAACTCCCCTTGCATAGATGATGGCCGTTTGAATCGAAGAGGAGTCCTTTTCAAGTTGGGGAGTATGATGCCGATTCTCGATATTCTCGACCCAGGACTGGCCCTGCATGAAGACATATGAGTTATGGAAATGGATGGACTTGGGAATTGAAGATTTAGCTAAATCTTGATTTGAATATATAATATTATTAATATCTTTATCTTTATTTCCTTTGTGCTTATCTTTTATTTGATTTTAGATGTTTGTTATTTATTTGTTCTTATCTCTATCGAATTGGTATAAGTACTATGGAAGTGTGGATTTGAGTTCTAATTGATCGATGACTATTTTGTGATACATGCGGTTCGTGTTTTTCTTTCCTTGTGAACTGTTTCTTTTATAGCTCAACCATATAACAGGTATGGGACCAAGATTACAAAACTCTCCCTGTTGCCATCTTTGTATGCACTAATAATAGACTTTTGAGCGTCATTTGTTCCATCCAGCTAAATCTTTGTGTTTGACTCGTTTAAGACAAAACATAACCCACACTGATTGACCTATAACCTATTAATAAGTAAACAGGTGAAAATTTATAGCAACTTACATTTTATTTGTATTTATTGTTTGTTTGTTGAGCATTGGGCAGGTACCGTGCCTGCCAAGCTACTTTTGCAGCTAACAACAGCCTTTCAAGAAGGTGGATTACGTGACAGAAGTGGAACTTTCTTCTACAAAAATCATATCAACAAAATTGATGTTCCCGTCTTGGCCATTGCTGGTGACCTTGACCTCATTTGTCCACCTGAAGCTGTATACGGTACATTACATTAGTTTCTGTTACCAAAAAGTTTGCTTTCCTTTTTCTGTTCCAATAATTATAATCATGGTAAGTAACTTGACTTAATTGGACTAATGAAAACAGAAACAATCAAATTAGTTCCTAAGCATCTAGCCATGTACAAAGTTTTTGGCAAGCCGGACGGGCCACACTATGCTCACTATGATCTTGTCGGAGGTCGTTTGGTATGTCATTCACTATCTTTTCCTTCCCGTAGCACTTGTTAGAGGTGCCAATTTGGACCCATTTATTTAGTAATGTGTCAATTCGGGTGATGTTTTTTATGTCTCATTGGTCGAATAAAGGATTCTATTGAAGATATTGGGGTCACATGGGTTAGAGAGCTCAAACGGGTTGAAATTCGTTCCGAGTACATTTTTAAAGCATACAACTAACAACCTTTCAAAGCGCTTCCAATTAATATTAGATTATTATTGTAATAATTGTTTTGGAGATTTATATCTTATACATTTAAGAATCTATTACAATTTGTGCAAAAACCTGTTTGCCAACGTGTCAACGTGTACAAAGAAATTACTTGTTTTGACCCATTAACTTTCATTTTGTTATTTATTTATTTTTTCTTCTAATAAAGCAGTTTAAGAAGCTCTAAACAGTAAACACTTGTATATAATGTGGACCTGATCCGTGGTGTTTTAACTTTTAATTACCTTAAAAAATTGCAGGCACCAGAACAGATTTATCCGTATGTAATCGAGTTTCTGACAGCTCATGATTCAACCTAGTTTCGTTGTATACTCCATATCATATACAAAGATATTATGCATATCTCTACAGTCTATAGCTAAATACCGGAGCAGTCTCATTAAACACATGGGCAATGAGTGAGATCTATGACCACATGATAATGATGCCCGAATCGACCAACAGTTTACGCACAGTGAAATGTATGCTGTATGGTCTTCTAACGTATCTATACGCCGAGATCCGGATCTAGAACGGGTTTGATGTATCTACATGCATGCCCAACTTTCTGTAATGTCAAAATACAAAATCCATTTTTTGTGGCAAATGAATTATGTATTTATTATAGTAATATATTCCATTATATGTCACTGTATACATTGAACAACTTTTGTGATGCATGTGGAAACTGGATGGTCATTTACTTGTGTAATTTAAGAAATCTTGTTATATGGTATTGACCTGTGTTTTAAAGTTATACCAAACTGGGTGGTTAAACAACTAACTGGGTCAACTTTTGGCATTGCAGCAGCTAGTAACTTTGTCAAATCTTGGCTGAATCATTAGAGTTAGGTGTACTTTTTTTATTTTTTATTTTATAAGATAGCTGCTCTTCTCGTTTCTTATCACCCTTTAAAGTTCAATTATAGAGTTACCTACTCAACTATAATACTAACAAGCATCAAACAAACGTATCTAGTATAATTTAATTTATAGTAGACCTATTGATATTTGGTAAGAGTTTGAGAAAGGAACGATCAGGATGAGCCTTACCTCTTGAGACTCTCGACTTGAAAGATATAATGACTATTAAGTTGGTTAAGTATTTACACAAGACTCTGCTCTTCTATTATTTATCAGTTAACTACTAACATTCAATTAACATCTAATAATACCCCCTCCGATCCATCAATAGTTCTTGAATTTAA
>JBCNJP010000017.1:89439412-89478801 GCA_039602395.1 Deinandra increscens subsp. villosa
TGGTTTCTAAACAAAACAAGGACACTGGTCGACCAGAAGCGATCCGCTTCGGGTCATTTTTGGACTAATTAGTTTCACCAGTGTGCAGGTACTTCTAGAAGACCTATCGACGATTACAAAGTTGTTGATGGAGGAGTATTCTGCTTAATTTAAATTTCCTGATACATCTTTCTAATCTGCAAATTTTGATTTCTAAAACTGAAAAATAACCGTGTTGATTGATCAATTTTCTTTGCTTACAAGTTTTTCTCAAAAACCCAAAAATAGAGTCTCGTTTTTGTGTAAAATGAAAATCCAAAAATAGAGTTTTCATTTTAAGGGGGAGAATTGTAAGTAAGGGGGAGTATCTGAGAAAATGCATGTTATGGGGAGAAAGTGAATACATGCCAAATATATAATGAAGGAAGGTGAATACATGCCAAATATATAAAATTGTGAGAAATTGATCATTGGGAAATGATGGTACATTGGCTTACGTATCTGACTCATGAATAGAGTAGATGAAAGAGCCATAAGATCATTGTTTGATATGCTTGGTAGGCTCGGCAAATCAGAAAGTATTCAAATGTGATATACACTACATACTTATGCTTGACCATGTGGATAATGTGACATCCGTCTATTTTCCATATTTGTAACCAGACCCGTTTCAGTTATCCATGTAATTTTAATCTTTATTCAAGCAAATCATGAAATTCTTTTTTTTATGCTCGTTCCATTTTATATGTAATATATATATATTATATATATATATATTATGCATGTTAAGGTCATACCCGAGTCAACTCACGAAACCAATGGTGATAATCATTTGACAACTCCAACACTATATATTAATGGTGGTAAAATAATAAAGATTATAAAAATATATATATAGTTTTTGTAAATCGATTCTTTTTATATAAAACATTTTAAATATTAAACTTATATCAAAAGATCTACCAATGATTACAAGATCTACCAAGGATTACCAAGTGTTACCAAGTGTTACCAAGTGTTACCAAGGATTACAAAGTGTTACCAAGGATTACCAAGTGTTACCAAGTGATACCAAGTGTTACCAAGGATTACCAAAGGCTAAGATTTCATGTATAAATACGACATGCTTGAACCAAAAATAAACACACCGAAACTCATTTCTTACTCTAAAAAACGCTCACAAAAATATATCTATTTCTCCTTCCAAATTCCACGACATAAAGAAATTATCTACCTTTTGAAGACTCACGAGTGGATTCAACATTCTCCTACTACATTCCTTCTCCTTGCTTGTCTTACGTGAGTAATCGTTCATTATTATTATGACGTTGTTTTGAACTAGTCGAGCCTTCGGGTTAACTACAATTTCTAAAGAAAAATACTAATCTTATATATTTTATACTCCTCAAATATAAGCACCTCGTCTGTTATTCATAAATTAAATTTGCTATAGTAAGATTTATACTCATAGTTTTATTTTATTTGCATAAAACATTAATGAAATTTTGTTATATTAAAACGTATCTCAAGTTTAGTTATTACGTCTCAAATTCAGTTATTACATTTACTTCAATTAAATTTAATATTATATCTAAAGGAACTCCGTTAAGTCTATTATCACTATAAACATTTGTAACTTTGCTAAAATGAATTTTATATAAACTAAGTTGAGACTTAGACTTATTAAAATCTAACTAGTAGTAAAATATATATTTCTTTCGTCATAAATATATATATCCGTTTCAGTTTAAATAACGGACACAACTTGAGACAAAAATATCTAACTCATTCGAAATATAACTCATATTTGTGAGAACACATTTACTTGAATATTCAAATAGACTTGTATTTAATTTTCGTAGAATAAATATACATATATCTAACACAATAATTATCACCAACGGTTAAACGGGTAAACTCACGTAACTAGACTCGACTAGTCTAAATGTTTGACTTATATATTTGACCCATATCACTAAACCTTAAGGTGTCTTTTTATAATTTAGGACACGGATAGGTCATCTTCATATCACTCGGACTATTCTCATATTTCACTTATTGATCAAGTGAGTACTCATAATCCCTTTTCCTTTTCAAGTTTTGGGATGTAACATGTATACATTATTCAAGCACGCATTCTTTCTTTTTCTTTTCAAACTATGCGATCTCATTCTCTGTCTATGTGTGATTTCTATGCTATATGTTAAACTATGTTGTCACTATTCGAAGTCTATATTCTAGCATGATCATTAACAAACAAGCCTATGGTAACAATAATGGATTCCATTGGACTGACAACCCACCTGAATTTGACCGGTTTGGCATTCGGGTGATTGAAACCTAACTCAAGCTAAGCGTAACTTTCGAGTTACGGACACTAGTCATCAAGGTTTGATTATGCAATATTTGTTTATTCATACATGCATGAGTCTACATTTGACATATGAATCGCTTTCAAACTATTATATATATATATATATATATATATCTAAACTTATGTTTACTCACCAACTATTTTTAGTTGACACTCTCTATTTTTATACATGTTTCAGGACATGCAGTGTGAACTATACTTGATGCTACATCTAGGATGCTTTGGACCTAGATTAAATAAATCAAACTCTATCAGTATGTTATGTTATGTGTATTTGAATATATTGTAAGACTTGGAATTTGGTAATGATTAAGTATTGAAACTTTAATTAGTGTCATGAGCATTTGGACAATCATCATGCCCCGACGTAAATTCCGCCGTCGGTTGGGGTGTGACAGATAACATCTTGATGCATATTTCATGACACAAAAAGAAGAATAAGTGTGAAATTCAAAATGAGAAGTTACTGTGTATACATGTGTTCTTTTTGCAAAGATTTAAACTTGTTTGATTTTCTTTATTTTGTCAAACGATAGGACTTTCTCTGCGTATCGAAAGATCGACCTGATCGTTGTTCGTTTGACGTTCTGCTTTATTTTCTTTGGTGTTTCGTATAACTCATCGGACTTTCTCTGCGTGTACGGGAGTACCGACCTGATTGTTGTTGGGTTATACAATTTCAACTTGTTTTATTTTCTTATTTTGTTAAATCCGAGGCCTTATCTGCGTATCGAAAGATCGACCTTAAGGTAGACGATTTAACGTTCTTATTTCTTTTTGCATGGAACACAGTTGACTATATCATGAAAATATTATGCATTGTGAAAAATCACAAGTGTTGTCACACAAAAAGGAAAAAGAAAAGAAACACTGAAAATGTCTGATTATGTCTGATAGCGTGGGATACACTGGTCAAAGCAAACATAATCAATATCTTAACATATCCAGATGTTATGAGTATGATTCTGCCTGAGTTTAAGTTGGACAAATTATACCAGCAATCAGCATGACTTATGTGCTTCAATTAATTGAAATTGAATTGCAGTTCAGTGCGTTATGTTCAATATGATCCCATATAGTGATCTTTCTCATACCAAAAATAGTGTTTGTTTTTGTATTGCAATTTCATTTCATTTCAGAAAAGAACAAAAATATTTTCGGTGTGTTTTAGCATAAACTCTAAAAAATCAAAAAGATTTTAGGCTTGTTTTGATATAAACCTTTCAAAAAGACAAAAGGATTTTGTATTCTGCTTTATTTTCGATTTGATCAACACCTGATACAATTTCAATTTTCAATTTCATATCTTGGAGTCTCGAAGAGACGTTTTGCGCCAGGATTATTTTAAATGATTGAGCAGGTTGCTATGTTCAAGATATCACAACTTCAAGTCTTCTGAAGCTGTTGATGAAAGATCAGAGATACACTCAAATGTCATCAAGTATTCGAGATCAAGTTACGATCGAGTTGAGAAAGAGTTTGTTTGAATATTCATTTCATTGAACGAACGGATTCTACACTTGAGGGGGAGCTTGATTGAAGATACAGATTTGATGATGTTGAAAAGATAGAAGAGATACTGCACACGACGAGGGGGAGTTTGTTGATACCTGATATGTGCGTCGTGTGAAGTATCAAACAAGATCAAGATCAAAGTCAATCTAGGTCTGGCCAAACTAGGTTCGAACCTGAAGTTCGGCCGAAGCTCGGACCAGCGGGTATATATAGGTGATTGGTCTTTGTAATTAGGGGTTCTGAGCGTGTGAAATTTCTTAAGTGTGTGTTTTCAAGGTGTTTCTCTGTGTTGTGTTTCTGAGTGTTTCACTGATTGTAATTGTTCATTTTGATCAATAAAACAATCGGTTAATTACGTTTCGATGTCCGATTAGCTAGATCGAGTAGACGATCCGATGCTCAAGCATTTTCATATCATTCTCCCAATATACTAGAAATTAGTCTTTTCTTAGAAAGAATAAAGAAACCCATCAAAAACTTTCGCAAAAAGATTGGTGCAGCAAGAGATGCACGCATTTTTATTAAGTGTAACTCTACACTCCCTGACTGGTATCTAGGAACCTTTTTTTAGGCTACCATCATCTAGAAATTGGTATTGCAAAAGCAAGAATTTTCAACCCTTCTAAAAGCATGGATGAAAATCATGAAGACCCAGAAAATTGGGTAGAATTTAGAGTTAGAGGATTCCTAAAAATTGGGTAGAATTTAGAGTTAGAGGATTCCTAAAAATCCTTGAAAATCTACAAAAATCAAAGTGGGAAGCTTTAATAAAGTTAATTATTGTAGTGATCATTGTATTATTACTAGCTATAGTGGTATTCCACTACCCAAAAGCGAAAAGGAATCTTTAGAAAAGATGGAGCAAAACATTATCTTTAATAAAGTAACTGCAGGTGTGGCCACAAATAAAAGGCTCTGCAAATGATTTAAAGAATCAAAGAAAACCATAATTGTGACTATTGCAATAACAATGATTCAGAAAGTGGACCCTCCACTAAAGAAATTGCTTTCTCATATAAAGACACTCGAGAGCTATACCCCTTTATGGGTTAACTGATTGAAGAAATACGTAAGCACTTACGGAATAAAAGAAACAGTTATCCAAACTTTTATTTTCCTTCGTTTATATAAGTGTTGGTAAAATTAGAAGTAGGCATCACACTCCCTCCCCAAAAATCTTTTCTCTTGTATTCAGTATGAACGAGTAAAATTCCCCCTCTTAAGTGGAGAAATGTAAATATCCAGAAGTTCTTCCTTAGGGAAGAACAGTTCTGAAATAAAAAAAAATCCTTTTCTATACATTCTTTTTAAGGTGATTTTATAAATCCTGGAGCCATGGAGCCATACTAAAGTGATCACGCCTCAATGGTTAGGGCGTTAAGATTAGTCCCACATGAAGGATATCATTTGGATCTATCGTGTGCCATCTCCAACCGTAGTATCACAACCCAGAGACGAGGACTTCGCCGTCTCTGCCAGGACTCGCCTTCCCACCAGAGCAGACTTTTACAGATCTAGTGGTAGACTCTGCACGTCACCAGGAGTGTATGTTTCACATTGTGGATGACGTGGCGGATTTGAAGGGTGGACTTCGCGCCCTACAGCGTCGAGTGGACGATGTGACTGTTGGACGTCGTCAGGATGAGCGGGAGCTTGATCGACTAAGCTATAGCAGCACCTTGCAACGTGTGGACATATCATTTATAAGTACAAAATTTTATTTAGAATTACCTTGTATACCCCTGGTTAATTTCAGCATGTACCTCGTACAATTCACCCCTCACCATCTCTCCATAGATGAGGTTCAGCATCATATCATTATAGAACCCAGCCATATTCACAAGCTTCATTGGAATTCACTGTATAACATATATGATATCACGTAAGAATTTAAAAACAATTAAAAAATTATAATAATAAAAGAATAATATAACTTACAAATTTTTCTCGAGCAACAAAACTTAATCATATGAAGCTGAGGTGGAGGCTGAACAGGATTGGGTTTCTGAACTGGATTCTGACTCTCAAAATCATCAATCTCAATAACATCATCATCATCATCAGATTAATCATCAGCAACTTCTCTTTCAAGATCATCACCTCCAAAATGAGGACCATATCGTCCTTGAAGTATTTCCTCAACAGCCTGAGCAGAAGGGATAGACAGAATGTTACAACCATTCGAAGAGTAAGCATGTAAGTGAAAAGTCTGCTCATCTTGAATTTTGAACAACAGGAAGTATGTTGCTCGTATAGGTACTTGTCGAACAACATCTGTCCAACCATCACATATACAAAGAAGACCATCAACAATCCTAATTCTGACATTCCATTGCTTTTGTGCTGTAAAAATAATAGTGATAGGGTGCGGTGGTGGCACATTCTTGTAATGCTTCTCTACAAAATCACTCGGCAATGGCTAATTCCAAAAAAATGAGTGGAATATATAATCAAATGCACATTAAGAAGAACATAAAAATAAACAAATACATAAAGAAGTAATTATAAAGATCTAACCAGATATTCCAGTGAGGGGCTGAGAAAAATCTTATAGAATGATCCAACCAATGTTATTCTGAAGATGATACAACAACAAAGATATATATGTATATTTGAGGAATTACAATATTGAAAACAACTATTTTTAATGATAAATGATATGTATCCATCATGGCCTTCACTGTCAACGAACAATACCTCTAAAACAATAGAACATTATAAATTTTTAACCAAAACAGACAACATCGAAGACTATATTCAATCAATGAAACAATGAAAATCATTTATCAAACTAAGAATGAGTGTGTCTAGTACACTAATACACTAAAGAATAGTGCGGCTCCAGAAACACAAAAACTTGCAGATTTGAACATAAACGATTACAAAAACACAATAACTTACAGATTCGAACATAAAACCATAAAAAGTTACAATCGTTAAGTTATTACAAACGATTTGAACTTACAGATTCAAAATGAATAATCGATTAAAAACCCTAAAAATTACAATCGATCTCAAAACCCTAACAAAGTAATCACAGGTACAATGTTTTACAGAACTAGTGATTGAAAATGAATCAAAATAACTCGTGATACATATGCGAAAACAATCTCAAAACACTAAATATATAATCGATGTCCAATACCTAACATCGATCTAAAAATACCCTAAGAAAGAAATCAAACTAATCGATATAAAAAAAGGTAACTCGATAATGCTATCATAAAACGCTGCTAACACATTTGAAGTACGATACTTACGGTGTTGAAGATCCGATCGAAGTGAATTTGGGGATACAACGGTGGCAAGAGAGAGAGTTTCCACGATGAAACACTAATCGATCCGAAATCAAATGAAGCGAAATTGATATTTTCAAGATTTTTATATCCGGGTTAAAAGAAATGGGTACCAAAACGGATCCAAAAAGATTCGCGCGGTTTTTCTATTTTTAATCGATTTTTTTAATTACAATTTACCATAAAATGACATCAGATTAGTATGAGAGTGACACATAAGCTATTGTACACGAATGAGTGGCAAGTGTGTTTTCTACATAGGTAGGAAGCAGGGGCGGACCTATGCCCATGGCAGGGGTAGCGTCCGCTACCCCTGAACTTTTACGCCGACGTGTAATTTTTCTAGGTTTCGGTATTTCGCTACCCCTAAAACGAATTTTTCTCTACCCCTGAAAATATGTTACGCTACCCCTCATCGACGGACCTACAGGAGGGTCCGGATGGTTCGTTGACCCTCCGATGACGCAAGTTTTTCCTATTGACAGGTCGGTATTCACGGGTGATTTCTTGAATTGACCCTCTAAATTATGTATCTTAGAGCTATTAAAACGAAATGATGAGAAAAAAGATAGAAAAATAAATGAAAACTACCATATCGAAGATTTCATTTTTGGAATTCCGACTGCTACGAGAGGTGCTCAAAGTTGGAAAGAAGAAGAAGGGAAGGGTGAAGTTTGGAGAGAGAATGAAAAATGATTTATTGAAGAAAAAAGATTTAAAATAATAAAAAGTACAGCTGGTGAAGTTCTAGTAAATCATGGTACCTACAAATGAGAGGTTTAAATGATACGTTTGTTTTGGGTAAGAAGGATAAGAAGGATTTTCAGCCATTGGATCATGATCTAATAAAAAAGAAAGGAGGGGTATTTTAGTCTTAGCCACTTTTGTTGACTTTTTATCTACTTCCCCCATTTTCTTTAAACATTCATAACTTTCACATAAGGCATTATTTTTTTAAAAAAATTACACCATAAAAACAAGCATTTTTTATCTTTAAAACGCATATAGTGTTACTATATAAAAAATGAAAAAAAAATTACTCTTTCGATTTTTGACACAGGTCATTGTGTCATTGTGTCAAAATGTTCAGATCATTGTGTCATTGTGTCGTCGTGTCAAAAGTATATATAGTGTTGCTATATATAAAATTAAATACTCTTTCGATTTTTGGCACAATATGAAACAATGATCTGAACATTTTGACACATCATTGTGTCATTGTGTCAAAATGTTCAGATCATTGTGTCATTGTGTCGTCGTGTCAAAAGTATATATAGTGTTGCTATATATAAAATTAAATACTCTTTCGGTTTTTGGCACAATATGAAACAATGATCTGAACATTTTGACACATCATTGTGTCATTGTGTCAAAATGTTCAGATCATTGTGTCGTCGTGTCAAAAGTATATATAGTATTGCTATATATAAAATTAATTACTCTTTCGGTTTTTGTCATCATATGAAACAATGATCTGAACATTTTGACACATCATTATGTCATTGTGTCAAAATGTTCAGATCATTGTGTCATTGTGTCGTCGTGTCAAAAGTATATATTTTGTGCTACTATATATAAAATAAAATAAAAATTACTCTTTCGGTTTTTAACACCATATGACACAATGATCTGAACATTTTGACATAATATGACACAATGATTTGAATATTTTGACACAATGACACAACGACACAATGACACAATGATCTGAACATTTTGATACAATTGAAAGAGTAAAAAATTTTAATTTTTTATATAGCAACACTATACGCATTTTAAAGATAAAAAAACGCTCGTTTTTATGGTGTAATTTAAAAAAAAATAATGTCGTATCTAAAAGTTATGAAGGTTTAAAAAATGAGAGGAATTTGATAAAAAGTCAAAAATACCCTTCCATCTTTAATTTTCTTTAGTTTTTCTCTCTAATTTACCCAGAAAAATTTTAAGTCATAGATCTTCATTTAATTGAAGATCTAATGGCTATGATTCCTTCTTATCCTTCTTATCCAAACTAAATTTCTCACAATAACCTCACCCGTACCTACAATCCTACTAAATAAAATATACTCTCTCATCCGGTTCAGAACTAAATCAATTTAAATGAAATTGTTTTATTAAGATCGATTCATATGAAATGTTTTACTCTTGTTATTTCTTATTTTTTAAAAGTGCTTTGATCGATGTCTATTCTTTTCTTTTATGTTACCTCTATTTTTATTTTTAATCAGATTATTTATTTCATAGTATTATTAACCTATTTTATTTCATGTATTTAGTTTAGTGTATATTGATTAATTAGTTTCTATATCTATACAATATAAACAACTAAAGAATATTTGTATCATGTTAGAATGTCCTAATTTTGTCCTACTTTTATATAATACTAGATTTTAACCATCCGCGCGTTGCGCGGAGGTGGTCAAGAATGACATCATAATGTTATAGAAATTTGAATTTTGTTACGTTAGTTCTATTAGCTTAGCTTGTTGTTTGTTTTACAAAAAGTGATCTTCACAAAAGATCATGACTTCGTTCATCTCAACGCGCTCTCGTTTGGTTGTGTTCTTGTAGTTTTAATCGTTCGGATAACACATGTAGAAAAAATAGTTAAACCGCTACACCAACAACAACATAAATTATTGGTGATCAATGAAGGTTAGCGTGGGGATAATGCAAACACACAAAACTATTGCATTGCTTTAAGGATACGTGGAGTAAAATGAAAAAAGAAAGCATTAAACGACAAAAATTACTTAGAAAATTATGACCAAATCATATTTACCATTTAAAAGTTTACGTATAACACAACCAAAACAAAAGTACAAAAATTAAAAAAAAAATTATAAAACCAAATAATCTAAATGGAGGTTACCGTTGGGATAATGCGGACACACAAAACCATTGCACTGGAGGTTATCGCTCTGACACCGTGAATATTGCATTTGTAATATGCAAGCATAATATAAATTGTTAGTAACCACTGGGATAAAGCGAACACACAAAATTGGTGGTCAATAGAGGTTACCGTTAGGATAACGCGAACACACATAACCATCAGACTAATCGTAATATCATTTAATAAGAATAATAAAAAATATTTAATTTGTTGATTTTTAAATATATAAAAACCATTTAATTAATTAAATATATAAAAAGTATTAGATTATTTTAATATATATATCATTAAAATAATAGCATTTGAATAAAATAATATAAAAGATATATTAAAATATTCTAACCAAATATAATATTAATATGTTGTCAATTGTAATATAGTATAATAATAGTTGTTTAGAAGGTTTGAACTCTTCTAGTTTGTAGATGAACCGAACTCGAATGAAGATGAGCTTTTCGGTTTGTCTCGTTTAAATTAAGCCTAAGTTATAACATTTATAATTTATAACCTAAAAAAATTCTATATTTAAGCTTTTACTCAAGATTTACACAAGTTCAAGCTCCTAAGCAAAAAAGTAGAATATGTAATCGCGTGTGATAATTAGTTGTTAAAAGAAAAAAAACATAATGGCTAACAAAACGGATATTTAAGCTTTTTATTAGAAAATTTACGACACTATTTCAGGACATGAAACCCTATGAGTCTATGACCCTCTAGATGAGAAGCTTTTGTGCCCGTTAATTAATTAAAATCAAACAACTAACAGGTTTGTGCAATTTAAAATACAAGTTGTAAGTTTAGGGAGTGAAGTGAAACAAATGAAGTGGATAACATGACTACATCGACTTTTGGAAACTGACACATTTTGGTCCATCGAATTTTACTTACTGCATTTTCGGATAAAAAATTCTGATGCATTTTTAATAAATGACTTTTGTCCAAAATTAAAAAATTCCACGCCGATGACCCTAGCCAGGGGCTGCCGTCCCTTATACTGTACCCCGCTACCCCTGAATTTTTTTCCTGGATCTGCCCCTGGTAGGAAGGGTAGGGTAATTTCTATTTTACAGTTTCAAGTTTTGAGTTGACCGTCTTTCTTGTATGTTGAGTTAACTTGTAATTGCGTTTTCGAAGGAAAATTTAGTTTATATATATATATTTAAATTTAAATTTAAATTTTCAAGATTAAAAAAAAAACAAAAAGCTTTTCTACAGTAATGTAGTAAACATCGCGGTCGGTGGTTAATTATCATCCATAAAACCGTCTTCCGGCGAGAAGATACCATAAAAAATCCACTTCCCACCGGAGAATAGAAGAATGGCATCTCCGGCGGTTCAGCGCCTCCCCACATTCAAAGACAGAACCACCCCAGCCTCCTCTGCATCCTCTTCCCTATCACTCTTAGATTCCTTCGCATCTGATCCCATTTTCTCCAAATTCCTCTCCTCCGATTTCGACTCAACGCAATTCTCCTCCGAGGCACTCTCCTCCGGCACCGCTGCCGCTCGCGCAGAGAAGATCCAAGACGGCATCCGCCTCCTCGAGAAGCAACTCCGTTCCGAGGTTCTGTCTCGGCACGATGACCTTCTGTCACAGCTCTCCTCCGTCAAGGATGCAGATTCCTCGCTCTCCTCCATACGTTCCGCTGTTTCTACTCTCCAATCCTCCGTCCGCCGCATCCGATCCGAGATCGCCGACCCTAACCGTCAGATCCGATCTAAAACTGTTCAACTATCTAACCTTCATTTCACCGTCGATCTTCTTCAGTCCACTGTTCGTGTACTCCGCCTCTCTAAGAAGCTTCGAGATGTGATGGCGGAGCCTGATGCTCAAAAACTCGATCTCTCTAAAGCCGCTCAGTTGCACAGAGAGATATTGCGTCTATGCAATGAGAACGACTTATCTGGAATCGTTCCGATCGACGAGGAATTGAAGCTGGTTTTCGAAGCAGGACAGAGGTTGCGATCTGAAGGAATGAAGGCATTAGAAAGAGGACTTGAAGGATTTAATCAGGCAGAGGTTGGTGCGGGCTTACAGGTGTTCTACAATCTAGGTGAGTTGAGATCAACCGTAGATGGTTTGATAAACAAATATAAGACCCAAGGTGTGAAGAGTGTGAGTGCTGCTTTGGATATGAAGGCTATATCTGCATCCGGTGGTGGTTTTGGTGGTCCGGGAGGGATACAACGAAGTGGAACACCACAGATCGGAAGCGGTGCTAAGGCCAAGGATGCACTGTGGCAGAGGATGGCTACTTGTATGGATCAGTTGCATTCAGTTGTGGTTGCCATTTGGCATTTACAGAGGGTGTTATCAAAGAAAAGGGATCCTTTCACTCATGTCTTACTGCTTGATGAGGTGATGCAGGTGAGTTGATACTGTTATCACTTTTCCTATTTTTCGATGTTCAATGAATTTATATGTTGATTCTGTATTACTTGTTTGATTGCCCCTGGCTATTCCTTCGATGAGTAGATCGTATATACTCCAAGCGTGAGGTTAGAAGATTGTGCGTCACTGTGTTGAATCATGATCTTGATGTACCTGACAATAAAGCTTAGATCAGGAAAACAAAAGTTGATGAATCTTCTTCAAGTAAATGGTTGTTTGGATGTGTGTTTCTGGAAGTGATTATGTGGCATGGAGTAATCAGAATCAAGTAATTCGTAGTAATAAAAGGGCTTGCAGGAGTTAGTGTTTGGACATGCTTTATTCCTTTAGATGTTGTTGAGTGTATGCAAACTTGTTATTTAAGGAAGTTATAGATGAAACAGTGGTGCCAATGTGGGGGTAGGCCACTTGGTAGAGGCTCTTGCCTTGCCTCTTAGTTGGAGGTCCTGGGGTCAAACCTATACATGGTGTAATTTAGTATGTGGAGTAGTTTAGGATTAGGAGTAGGATAGATTTGCCATTCAAAAAAAAAAAAAAAAAAAGAAAGATGAAACAGTGGTACAAAGAGGGGTATGCAAATATATATTTTTGTAGTGCTTTATGTGACACATAGACTCGTTATGGTTATTCAAAGAGGATTATTGTTTAAAGTGGAGTATTGCACCTCTAAAAATCTGATGATTATAAATAGAAGTAGGTTACTGATGACTTTCAAAAGAACATCCATACACCCAAAACTATTTTTGAATACCATTACCATCAAGGAATGTTGATTTTGGTTACATTTGATATTAGTAATTGCCTTTGGTAAAAATTTAGTATTAGAGATATCATGTATAAAGAAACCTATCCCAAAACTAGATTCTTTGTTAATCTAGTCTCTTTTGTGGTTCCAGTTTAACCTTCAAGTCTTCAACCTGGGATGTTACACGTACTGTGTGAATCTGATGCAAAATATTGTTTGTAGGAAGTATATTGTTCTTAAAGCTAAAGAAGTAATAAAAGACGGTTGGTATCTAGCATTTGCGCCGAATTGTTATTGATCCAGTTAATTTGCTAATTGCTAAACACGGAATTTCGTTTTAAACATCTCATTTGATATCATGCTTTTTCGGTACTTCCACTATTAGCTCTGTGTATTGCTTTTCGAATAGTATTTACACTGTTTTCGTAAGATTAGAACATGGAGGAATTTCCAATGGAACTTAAATTGCTTCATGGTCTTAATTTTTCTTATTAGAGAATAGGAAGGAACCAGGGGAAAGTTTTGTCCAGCTTTCTCTTCGAATTCCGTGTGGGAAAGGAACCTTTAAGGCTTTTATAAGCCTTCTTTAATAATGATAGCTGCCCTTGACTTAAAAAAATCTTTGTTCAGATTATTCACACAAGAGGGGTATCAGTTACCATGTGTTTAGCGTTTTTCTGTGTCTCTCCGGCTCAAAAATATGAAGAAAAAAAAAATGCACTTCTTTTCCTTTCTTCCAACTCGAAAGCACTCAGAAAGTTATTTTACTTCTTTTTTCTTTCTCATTTGTACTTGCATGTTTCTCTCTCTATGTAAACTCAAGAAGAGTGCTAATGCATTTGCTTAATCACTGCTTAACCTATTAAACTCTAGATTATTAGAACTCTGAACTGCTTTTAGTCCTTTATATATGGACCGTGATGGATTGTATACATTGGCTTTCTATGTATACCTTTACCAAATATACAATTGATTTCGATGCATATACTTTAACATTCTGTGCTTATTTCTTTCTAGGATGGTGACACTATCTTAACTGCTCGTGTTTGGGAGGCAATTGTAAAATCATTTGCAAACCAAATGAAATCTACTTTCACCGCATCAAGCTTTGTTAAAGAGATTTTTACTGTTGGTTATCCAAAACTCTTGTCTATGATTGAAAATCTTGTCGAAAGAATTTCACGTGACACAGACGTGAAAGGGGTTTTACCTGCCATAACAGTAGAAGGTAGAGATCAAATGGTTGGTGCCATTGAAGTGTTTCAGACAGCTTTCTTGGCCCTATGCTTGAGTCGGCTATCTGATCTTGTTAACAGTGTATTCCCCATGTCAAACCGTGGTAGCGTCCCCTCTAAAGAACACATCTCCAGAATTATATTGCGCATCCAAGAAGAGATTGAAGCTGTTCAATTAGATGCACGCTTGACCCTTCTTGTTCTACGTGAAATCAGTAAAGTCTTGCGTTTGCTTGCTCAACGAGCCGAGTACCAGGTACATGATTACATTCATGTTTTTAAGTATATAAATTAGTTGGTAGCCAACCCTGCCTGCTGAATGTATTTTCCTGCCATTTTTCTCACAAAATTTATAAGTTACATAATAATAATAATCTAGGATATATACAACACTTCAAACAATCACTAATCAGTTCCTAGGTTATAAAACATGTCTTTTATGGATCGTGCTCAATATATCACTTTATGAATGGAATCTCCATCTATAAATAGAACCCTGATTCTGCTATATAAGCTCTTATCATTTGTTGATTCTAGTAGAGAATGTTTTAATTAAAGTTGTTGATTATATCAATCATGACTGTCTTTTAGTTGCTTTTCTATTGTTCTTAAGTATGTTATAAAGCTGTATTTGTAGTGTGTGTTGGGGGAATGATGTTAATAAAAATCAGAGAGCTTCCTATGACAAAGTCTTTTGATTCCCCTTTTGTATCACTTTAAAGATGGTTTAGCATGTCATCTTGAAATGTACAAGTATTAGTACCCCTTTTAGTACCCCTTTTTAAACTTTTACCGTAATCACTAGATAGATGCAAATAAAAATGAAATTTCAATACATGCAATTGTTGTGCCTCGTGTCAAAACGTCTGCAAGTTCTTCAAGTTCTTCAAGTACTTGATAGATCAAGTGTGAGAAACCTTTTTAGTAAAGTGTCCTGTAAAGGATCCATCCATTTCTGCATATTTTTAGGAATGCCTTCTCTTCCATTTTAATCTACATAAAAATTTGATTTGCTTGATTAATGTGGAACGTATTACATTTTGCAATTTGCTATTGAACTGTTAACCAAGAATGGGCATATGCCTCTTCCAAGAACAGTACACACTCCAGTTTTTTTTTTTTCCGGTACAAATCATTACCCTCTAAAGTTAAAAAGATTAATATACTCTCCAGGGATTTTTTCCTATATTTTATAAAGATGAATGGGCTTACCTAGGACCTCTTTACAATCTTTAAGATATAACCAGTAAAGACGAGATTTCTAAAAAATTGTCGCACCGCCAAGGCACTAATGATTTTATCCAGTTAGGGTTTTTGATACTTCTGTTTTGATCTCCCTTGTAAATTGCAGAATAATTTAATTTCGTTTTCCAGCCGTTTGTATGATTTGCAATAACATTCTCACATCCCCTGGCAGGAGTCCATATTTAACCTTGTGTTCACAAGCCTTGTTTTTCATCTGATATTTGCTAAAATAATATTAAACTATAAATCAAGCTTTGAAGAATCAAATATGTCTAGTAAGTTGTCAATTCGGAATCTGGAATTGAGCTTATGAGCATATTTTAAATCTTTAACTGAGCAGAAAATTTGGATAGACTGGCTAGTTACTAGTTAGTTAGGAGTTCAATACCAAGATAATAGATATTAATGGTGGCAAAATAGGCGGGTTGGTTATCGGGTTGGTTCAGAATGCCTAATTTCTAGTATTAGTAACTTGAATTTTATTAACAGTTATTGATTTTTTTTCAACCTGTATTAGTAACTTTATTATTACAATTAAAATTTAACTTTGAAGAAATAATAGTTTGGGAAGTTTTATGCATTGCACTTGGGTGACAGTTAACCTGTTCAAACTGCTTTCATTTGTGCTAATGATTATATTTTACCTGTTGACTGGCAAAGTATAATCCAGCTCAACTTTCATACCTATAAGGCTATAAGAGTCCCAGTTCTGTTTTTGAATGTTTGTAACTGTCAACTAATCATAATCAAACCTCTGATTGTAGATATCGACGGGCCCTGAAGCTCGCCAAATATCCGGCCCTGCTACTCCAGCCCAAGTAAAAAACTTCACCCTCTGCCAGCACTTACAAGACGTCCATGGAAGCATATCTGCTGTTACAAAAGGATTACCGCCAATCGCCTCAGACATCTTATCCCAGTCACTCAACAATATATATGAAGTTGCCCGTGATTCTGTCACAACCTTATTCCAATCCATGCTTGACCGTCTCGAGTCATGCATCCTCGAGATCCACAACCAAAATTTTGGTGCAACCGACAACAACTCGTCATCTTACATGGAAGAATTACAAAAACACATTTCTCATTTCCGTAACGAGTTTTTATCAAAACTATTACCTTCATCAGCCAAAGTAATCTCAATCGGGACCGAAACCATTTGCACCCGACTAGTCAGAAGCATGGCTTCTCGGGTTCTAATATTCTTCATCAGACACGCCTCCTTAGTCAGACCCTTATCTGAATCAGGCAAGCTCAGAATGGCTCGAGACATGGCTGAGCTGGAACTAGCTGTGGGACAGAACTTGTTCCCGGTTGAACAACTTGGGGCACCATATCGAGCCCTTAGAGCATTTAGACCCGTTATTTTTCTGGAAACGTCACAGCTTAGTGGTTCACCGCTTCTTCAAGACTTGCCACCAAGTGTCATACTTCACCATCTTTATTCTCGAGCTCCCGATGAGTTGCAGTCCCCGATGCAGAGAAATAAACTTAGCCCGTTACAGTATTCGTTATGGCTTGATTCGCAGGGAGAGGACCAGATCTGGAGGGGTATCAAAGCGACTCTTGATGATTATGCTGTTCAAGTGAAGGCAAGAGGTGATAAGGAATTTAGTCCTGTTTATCCTCTCATGTTAAGTCTTGGGTCTTCTATAACAGAAACTAATGTTGTTTCTAGGAAATCCAATTCAATAAATTAAGACATGTCATTGGATTTATAGTGTTTTTTTTCTCTTTATTAAGAAAAACGTATTCGGACAAATTAAGGTTATTGTACGAGGTGTTCATTATTTTTTTTTACAAGGGCTATCTAACATTAGTTTAGAAATCATTTGAACTTTGCATCCCTAAATTTAATACACTTCTAAGCGGCACAGATAATCATAACAACGGAATGGAGGGGAAGAGTTAGATCTAAATAGAGCGACTCCAAGTTATTCTCTGGCACTTGTTAGTAAAGTCATGTTGATAGTGTTAAGACTATTATATTATAACTTTTAGATATAAGAAAACCCTTACTTGAATTTGAAAAAAAAGTTATATATTATATAATATAACAAAACACATTCTGACACATACTCAGAAAATTACTGTACATCATATGTGCCAATTACATGATTTCACAAGGCATGGAGAAATTTATTATTGGTCACTTTAGAAGGTGGAATACACGTCATCATTACTCTCTCACTCAGTAACTATTTTCTGGCCCTCTCTCTCTTATTTGTTCAACCACCTCTCCTTCTAAACACACAATTCCTTTCTCTGCCTCTCTCTCTCTCTAAAATACAATACACACGCATGTCGTGTATATATATATATATATATATATATATATATATATATATATATATATATATATCCGATTTCACTTTCTTGGTGAGAGAGGGATCGAGACTCCTGACTGCTACGCACTGCACCGCCTCCCCAGACCTTCTTCTTCTATCTTGGAGCCCTAATCCATAGCCATAAGATTTCACTTGCGTGGTGAGAGAGAGATTGGGATTCTTGATGGCTACATATATGGCACCGCCTCGATCCCCAGTCCTTCTTCTTCAAGGTCGAAACGCTTTCACCATGGGGGTCGCCGCCATTCGAATCAGACATTAGTGTTCAGAGTTGTTTCAATGGGGTGCCACAAATATCGCCAAGGTGGTCGTCACTCTCTTTTGGCAGGTGTGTCATCGGAGTTGTATTTGGAGCTTCCATGAAATGGTTTTGAGGTGGCTGTAGTATCATATTAATTTTTATGGCCCAGTTCATTTTGAGAAAAGTATTTCCTTCCATGGAGAAATTACATGCGACTCTAAGGACGAAGTCGCCCAAGTCCAGTAGTCCAATACAGGTGAAGTGAATTGTTTTGTAGTCTATAGATGCTTGAGACAATGGTGTTTTAGGTGTGGATGTAATCGGTGGTGGCGAAGAAGATGCAGTTGTTGACTTTGGTTTTGGGGGCGCTTTTGTTACTGTTTCGTGCGCAAATGGTGTCGGAGGCGGTGTCGTTATCAGGATTATTGCAGTTCGGTATTCAACGAGGGATTGTCGTAGTGTTTCAAGTTGGGCAGCAATGTCTGCGAGGTTGGCTTTGAATTCGGATTTTTGAGAGGGGGAGAGGGAGGCAATTAAACGGTGGAGATTGGCGGTAATTTGATCGGCGTGGGTGGTGACAAATTGCAAGAGTTGTTGTGACTTAGCAAATGTCTCTTCGACTTTCGACATCTCATTCGCCTCTATCTCTCTATCTATACATGTAGTGTTGCATTGATAGGACGTCGCCGTTGCGTTGATTAGACAACTGCAGTTGCGTTTTTTCTTTCGATCCGTGACCACCGTTGCATCTCCGGTTGGTTGTTACAACACTTGGACGTAGCCGGTGGTTCTCCGGATATTCCGTTTGCTTTTTCCGGTTAATAGCGGTGGTCGGTGGTTTGTGAGGAGGCGTGCACTCCTCATTTTGAAGCATTTTAGAAGGCTAAGCGCTTCGGCTGATGCATTATTTAGTGTTCATAATATGACGATTTTTCAATTGTCAATTTCTTACATTGAACCAATAATTTTGGATCGCATTAAGCATAGTTGGCTATTTGATTCTTATCTACAACATATTCTTTATTCATAGAAGGATGGTCAAGTAATACCTTATTTTCCTTGGGATGACACTTTATTGAAGAAAGATTCCAAAATCTATGTTGGATTAGATCAAGAATTAAGGTTTGACTTTATTCAATTTGACTATTCTTCACCAGTAAGGGGCATTCTAGAACTCAAACTACTATTAGAAGGATCAAGGCTTTATGAGTTTATTTTAATGGAAAGGGTTATCTTCATATGTGAAAGAGTTCATTAAGACTTATGAAGTATGCCAAGAGTAAAGTATGAAACTTTGGATATGTATTTTGTTGAGTTTTTATTTTTGTTTGAGATCAACCAGTGATGCTTAATACGACTTACATACGACTTATTTGCTTCTTCTATATTTACTGTATTTTCGACACACCCCGCCGCAACGCGCGGTGGGTAAATTTCTTGTATATTAACAAAACATATTGAAAAGCATGTGAGTATAATTACTGTATATCATCTTGACAAATAGATTACTTCCATGTGTTTTATTACACCACATGTTTTGTTTTAATTGGTAGCATGTAGCAGCCACATTTGCATGGCATAGCACATCCGATGCCACGATTTCTTTGATTAAATCGTCTCTTTTTCTTATTATATTATATATAAATTAGACACTTATTATTTTTGTTATTTGTCTAAATCATTTTCTTTTACTTCATCAATCGAGCCATTAGTTTTCATGTTCTGTTTATCATTTATTTTTATTTTGAACGACAATTTGGTGTATCGAGACTGGTTACCCTGGACCTACCCATTGTCCCGAGTCCGAACCTCATAGCGAGGGAACCCGGGAGCGCCCCCCCATTTGCACCATCGGGCGGGAACCAGGCAAGCCTGTAAACCCTCCCCTGTGACTCAGGATTAAGCAAGCTCAATCCTTTATTGCCCACCAATATCTCACAAAGTGGTGTGAGATATTTTAACCACTACACCAACTTTGCTTGATTATCATTTAAATTGACATGTCTATTAAAATTTCATATAATGAATGTGTCAAACATAAATTTAAGACTATAGAATATATATAGAAGTATAAAATATGTATGTAGCACATATAAATCTATAAGACGCGATCATTACCCGTCAAATTTATTATTTAGATTTAACTTCTCATCAAAACTAACATTTTTTTGCGTGTTGCCCGCAGCAACGCGCGGGGTCTTTTTTTTCTTGTTATAATGAAATTCAAACGAAGATAATCAAGACATGATCGGTTAAACGAAAACACATAAAATACCGGATAGTTCTCAATATATTATAAACCAATAAAATATGCTCAAAACTTAGTTTACGATGATACCATGACTCGGTATTTATATAGACCCATAATTAGACAACTCAAGGTATTTTAATTAGATTGCAATTCCTTTTATTAAATAATAATATAATAACCTCACATTGATCTCCAAGTTGCTTGGGCTCCAAGTATAACATGCAAATTTCATGCATCCGTGCACACCATTAGCTCGGTGTGTCCGGTAAATTAATATCTCGCAACATTCACCTCCTAATTTTGATGTTGAACCAAAATTAGAAAGATCTTCAACCCATGGCAAGTCCCACATCTCCTTTAGCTTGACTCATGTATTTATATGCTTGCTTAAAATATCAGTTCGTTGCAACTCTCCCGGCACATGTTCAATCTACACTTTCCCTCTCTCGACACACTCCCGTATAAAGTGATATCGAGTATTTATATGCTTGCTTCGTCCAGGAAAAACCGGGTTCTTCATCAAAGAAATAGCAAATTTGTTATCCACCAACAAAGTCACGATTTGCTCCTTTATTAGTCTAAGTTATTGGTGATTAGTGAATATATGTTAGACTAAAGGGTGCTTTGTGTAAATGATGTATTTATATATATCTGTACAATCTCATTCATAATATACAAGATACAATTACAATTAATTTGGTATCACAACCATATTTCTTTCCACCTTTCTCGACACACACCTCCCAACCCTAGCAGCTACGGCAACCCCCTTAGTCCTTCCTTTGTTAATCTCTGCATCCTACACTTTTCCTCCATGGCCGAACTCAAAGTTTTCGATAAAAGGGAGAAGATAACCCATAACTCACACAAGTTTGGGTTCACCCTTAATCAGTATAATCATGGCTACTGGAAGACATTGTTCACCCCCTTTCTCATTACCAATGGCCTATATGGTTATGTAGATGGTTCCATTCCCTGCCCACCCGCCACAATCACCATCACAGCCACCCAATCAGTCACCGACACCACTGCTACAACCCCATCCATTGCTCGAAACCCTCAATACGCCATATGGGTCGCCAATGATGCCCATATCCGTATGCTCATACTCTCCACAATATCCAAATCCCTCCATGTTCAGGGAACCACCACCTCGCGAGCTGAGAGGTATGGTTTGCTCTTGACCGAGCCTATCCCCCGCATACTGCTTCTCGTGAATACACACTAAATACTCAGCTTCTTCGGATTGAAATGAAACCCGAAGACACATCATCTGAGTATCTTAACAGGGCACAACAATATGCAATGCTCTTGCAAATACTGGGGAAAAGACATTGGCATGCTGGTTGTTTCAGGGCTGCGTGAAGAATACAACGGGGTCAAGTCCACTGCCCTCTGATGTGCTATAAATTACACATCTTTTTAGTAGTTAAACACCCACGAATGTTGATGATTTATGTATTATTTTGGTCCATTTTACCCTTTGTTTGGTATGAAATGTCACAAATAGGTAAATAGAGGGGGCCAAAGTGATAATTGAAGATTTTACAAGGATTTGAAGAGAAATTGCTCAAGATTCAGAGGATTTACTTTTTCTCCACGTCACGACCCGTTACAAGCGTTACGGGTCATTACTGGAGCATTTCCAGAAACCCTAATCCGTTGATTTATGGCGGCGCTCAGGGCCCGTGACCGTGTCACGACCCGTTACGCCTTGTTTCCGAAACCCTAAATGAAAACTATAAATACTCGTTCGTGTAGGTCATTTCATGAGGTTACACAATTGAGACCAGTTGAGTACGGTACCAGAAGAGATCAAAAGATAAAAGTTAAGATTTCGAGCCTTAGAAGATCAAGGAGGCGTCCAATCGTTCGTGAGATTGAAGCATTCGAAGATTTGGCCATCTATCGACTTTGGTTTGCATTTACAATGAAGTTTATTTACATTACTTTTGTTGTTTTAATTAGTTTAGCTATAAGAGGCTAACTCTTTTGACATCGTCTAAGACAATGTGATAATTTAATGTTTTACCTATGATTTGACATAAGGTTTTACATAATGATTTGAGTATAGTATTTATGATTCCTCTTGCATATTAAAGATGTGTTGTTGAATGGTATGTTTGATCCTTTCCTAGTAGTTATTGATTTGGTTGGTAGGATAAACGTATTCTGCTTATTGAATTGATGTTATTTCTTAGTTGTTATCTAGCGATTTCAATTGTGTTTAGGAACTCTAGCGAGCCTAGATAGGAAATGGTAATTATGCATGTTCAATAATCTATCTTGATTGAAGTGTGTCTCTCTGTTTGGTCATGAATCTTAACTTCCATGTCTTGGGTAAAAGGACTAGTGAACTGAACAAATATAATGCGTATGTTATGGTATGTAATTAGGTTATAATTTATTAGTCCATCATGGTTAATCGGAGTAGGATTGGTCTATGATCCTAGGTCGTAGATCATGTATTTAGTGTCCTATAGCTAGGTCATTAATTCGTGGATACTTCATTATGGCTGTGGTTTTAATTGCTGATTTATGAGTTTAGCGTCTATAAATCCAGTAGACGGTTAGTATACATTATGTCAATGTCAGGTCTAGGTAATACATGAATAGTGATCAGTCTTAGATGATATCTATTTCTTTATTCTGATTTCATATCTGTTCATTATCGCTACCATTTGCTTTCTTGTTTAATTTCTAATAGTTATTAGGAATTGTGACAGAATTCTAATGATAATAACTAGGTTTAGTTTGATTACACCATTGCTTCCTTAGGTCGACCCTGAGTTGTTCTTAATGCTACCATACGATAGGTCTGCTTTCCTATATGTGCATACGTAGTTATAAGATGATTTGGGTCTTATAAATTTGAAGGTCATATTTGCATATATTATTTATATATACTCGTGTGCATCACCCTCTCACGCCAACTAGCGTTCAACAAACTTCATGCTCTCTTTGCTAACCACGCGTATATGCTAAAAAAAGTCAGCCCCTGCTGTTGTGCCATCTCAAGCCTTCGTTGCGGCTGCTAGTATCCCGCTGCAGCCCCCTTTTACATCCCAAACGGACGCCATTCAAGCTGTCCAGTAGCTTGTAGCGCAACTGGGACCTCAAGTGCAGATTCGGCTCAAAATCATCCACCACAGGCCTTCTACCCCAGTCGCTCAGCACCGTCTCGTGACCGAAATTAGTTACGCCAAGTGCAGATCGCAGTCGTGCAAACAAAAACTGCGGTAAAGGTAATCAATTCAATTGGACAACTAATCAAAATATTGTTTTTGGAACATGTAACAAGTTTGGGATAGGCCATGCCCCCAAAGATTCCCCAAGGCGTGACCTAACAACAATCCAGCCTCGATCACAACCGCCGACAAACTTTGCGGATTATAGGTTCCAAGCATCCAATGTGTGGCTCCCGGACACCGGTTCAAGTCACCATGTGGCTCCAGATCTGTCAACTTTTGATTCGACCGAATCCTACCAGGGATATGACAGCTTCCATGTTGGTAATGGTAAGGGCCTCCCCATACTCAGATTGACTCATCTCATATTCGCTCACCTACTAAAACATTTAACCTTCTCAATATCTTTCATGTCCTTGATATTAAACGAAACCTTTTATCGGTTCATTAATTTTGCCAAGACAACAATGTTTACTTTGAATTTCATGCAACCTTCTTTTCTATGAAGGACACGTCATGTAATGCCACTTTTTAAAAAATACAAATTTATAGATGTAAAGCATTGGCATTTTAATTTTAAGTGGCGAGTCAAACAGTTAAATTTTAACAAGTCAAACTATGGAACCATTACTTCTCTTCTATTTTTTGGCATCCTAATTGTACATCTAATGTTAATAGGCTTTATATTTATATGCATATATATATATATATATATGTAATTGTAATAGCTTGACATATTTGGTAAGGGTGATGTTTATGGATATAAAAAATTATGCTTATGATTGAAAAGTGAAACCATTTGGCTTTTTTAAAGTCAAAATTTGAAACCACTTCCAACTTTAAACAGGTAATATGAGTTCAAAATTTGAAATCCGCCCGTGTCAAACTTTGTTTCAAATTTTCAAGTTTTAACTTTTAAGAAGTCAAATTTAGTAACCAAAACTGCTTTCATATGATGCCACTTTAAAAAACACTACAAGTTTATAGATGTAAAGTTTTGGCTTTGATCCAAACAAGATTTGCAACCCGCATGTTGGCGTGGGGATAACGCGAACACACAAAACCGTTACAACGCTACGTAAATAAAACAAAAATAAAAAAGTTACGTAACCAAAATGCTTGAGTATTGCGTAGGACCTAAAAATTATGTTATACGACTCTACTTATTACACCACCAACTCATGTGGTAAATTTATCAAGATTAAAAATTAAAAATAAAATAATTATATTACACGACTTTTTCTATTACACAATTAACTCCTTTGCTAAACTCGTTACCATCAAGAATAAAAACCAAAAAAAGAAAATAAAGTAAAAGGAAAAGTAAAAAAAATTCATTAAAGTTTAAGATAACAATAATAAATTTCATTCTTTTAGAACAATAAAATATTCAATAATCAATATGATAATAAATTTTAAATAATTCAAATAAAACATTTATTTTTAATCTATAAAAGTTGTAATTTGTTTGTATGTATAATTTGGAGGTGTTAACTTCTAAGAAGTCAAATTTAAAAACCTAAGTTCCTTTCATATGATGTCACTTTAAAAAACTACAAGTTTATAAATGTAAAGCTTTGACATTTAAGTGGCAAGTCAAACAGTTTGACTTTTATAAAGTAAAAAAGTTATGGAACCAAGAGTTCTGTTCTCTTTTTTGACATCCTAATTGTACATCTAAAATTAATATGTTTTATATTTGTATGCATATGTAATTGTAATAGCACATATTTGTTAGGGGTGATATTTATGGATATAGAATTTTGTGCTTCTGATTGTAAGATGAAACCATTTGACTTTTATAAAGTCAATATGTGAAACGACGTTCAATTTTAAAAAGGTAATAATTTGGTCGAACTTTATAATTGTAGGAGAATTTGCTTAATAGAAATGAACGCATTTATAGATGTAAGCCTTTTAGATCTTTACGCGACATTCTAGTATGGTTTATATAAGTGAAGTGGTAGACTTTTAAAAGGTCAGACAGACTTCGTAACCAATTTCAAGTTAAACTCAATTCCAAATTTCGCTAAACATCACATTGTACTAGCGTACATCTTTGAAAACTTTGCACAAATATAAACACATTATGTTACGTATTAAACAAGAACAACAACGTTGTATGAAGTGTTTTTCCTCTGCGTACAGATTTACCTGGAGCAATGCGCGCTAACCGACCACTAGTATATCTATATATGGATGAGAATAACAAAGGAAATCCTATTGTGGATGTTATAGGTCATGCAGTATATCGGTGTGGGTGGGTGGCATGAGACCAGTCACGTTGTGGAACACGTGTGGCCCCTCATCGGCTTGAGTGGGTGCATGACTTTCTTGTCGTGAGATTTCTCACGCATTGAGGAGACGTGGAATGTATAACTTGTACCATATGCAATACATGTTGTACCTAACTAACATGGGTACGACGTACTCCTCCTGCGTGGATTAGGGTGTGAGTATAGTCATTGTCTGTATGATAGAACTCACAACTGGTATACCTCATGTCCTAAAAAATCCTATTTTACTTTTCCTCATTACATTTGAAATTTATAAACCAAGATACAATAAGAATTATAATTATAAAAGAGAACAACTTACAGTATCGAGATTTCTTTTAATACATATTCATTTATGTCTGCCTTCATGAAGAAGGCATGCTCCCTGGGATTATTTCACGGGATTAGGTGCTCGGAGTTTGGTTCGGTTATTTCTCATTCTCTCTTTGCGGATGATGTTATTTTTCTAGGGGAATGGTCGGTTAATAATATGGCGAATCTTAGAAGAATTTTGAGGTGCTTCTTCCTTATCTCGGGTCTTAGAGTCAACATTTCTAAATGTACCATTTACGGGATTGGCGTGGATAATTGTGACATCACTTCATTGGCTAACTCTTCTGAGAAAAACTTATTGTTGACGGGGTGTGGACTTCTGATCCGCCTTTGGTTAAGCAACCGGTGTGAGATTTCTTCAATCTTAAATTCAAAGAACCTTCCTATGACAACCCTCCTTTTGTTTGCCCTGACATTCCTCGGTTGTCGGAGGTGCAAGTGGAGGAGCTCATCCAACCTTTTTCTTTGCTCCAAATCAAGAATGCTCTTTGGGACTGTGATGGTGACAAGGCCCCAAGCCCTATTAGGTTTAACATGGCTTTTTCCAAAGGTGTTGGGATGGGTTCAAGTTGGATTTCTTAAAGTAGTTCGAACATTTCTACGCCACGGGCAATCTTCATCATGCTTGCTTTTTTGCCTTTTATCTCTTTGATCCCTAAGGTTGGCGAGCCTCGGTCCTTGGGTGATTTCAGGCCTATTAGTATTATTGGGGGAATTAATAAAGTGATTTCTAAGGTCTTGGTGAAACGCCTTAAGGGTGATATCGGGTGTCTCATCTCGGAAGAGCAGTCGGCTTATGTGGGAAACCGGAGCATTCTGGATGGCCCTCTCGTGATTAATGAAATCATATCCTGGCTGAAGAAATCCAAGCGATCAGGAATGATCTTTAAGGTGGATATTAACAAGGCCTTTGGCTCTCTATGTTGGGATTTTCTGGATAAAGCTCTTTTGCAAATAAATTTTCCTTTTCGTTGGAGGAATTGGATTATGGCTATCGTCTCGTGCTAAAAAACCTCCGTGCTTATTAATGGCTCTCCCACCAGCGAGTTTTTCTATCAGACGGGATTGCATCAAGGGGACCCGTTGTCTCATTTCTTGTTTATCTTGTCTATGAAGGTCCTATCTGCCATCATGAAGAAGGCTTGCTCCCTGGATTATTTCACGAGATTAGGTGCTCGGAGTCTTGTTTGGTTATTTCTCATTCTCTCTTTGTGGATGATGTTATTTTTCAGGGGGAATGGCCGGTTAATAATATGATGAATCTTAGAAGAATTTTGAGGTGCTTCTTCCTTATCTCGGGCCTTGGAGTCAACATTTCTAAATGTACCCTTTACGGGATTGGCGTGGATAATTGTGATATTGCTTTATTGGCCAAATCTTTTGGTTGCAAGCTGGGAAACTTCCTTTCATTCATCTCGGTTTGCTTATTGGTGCTAATATGAATTTTGTTAAGTACTGGGAGCCGGTCATCGAGGTATTTAAAAGTCGTTTATCAAATTGGAAAGCTAATAACCTTTCTTTTGCATGTCGCATCACCCTCATCAAGTCAGTGCTGAATTATTTGCCTACTTACTATTTTTCCCTTTTTTATGCTCCCATCATTGTTATTGAGCGGTTAGATCGTATTAGGAGGGATTTCTTGTAGGGAAATAATGGTAATGATAGGTATATCAATTGGGTTTCCTGGGACACTATCATGGCTCCACGTGAGTATGGTGGCCTGGGTATCTGTTCGTTTCAAAAATCTAACATGGCGTTCTTCGCTAAGTGGTGGTGGCGGTTCAAGACCGAATGGGGGGGGGGGGGTTGGTGGAAAGTTATTTGGGATATCCATAGCAAATCCCATTCTTGGAACTTTATACCTGTCACTCTGTCAGGCTCTCCCTATCTAGCACATGGAAGCAAATTCATAGGAATGCGCTGGATCGTGGGAGCATCGGGATTGACCTCCATATTAATCAATCTATTCTGGTTGGCGACAGCTCTTGCACGTTATTCTGGATTGACAGATGGATTGGAGATCAACCGCTAATGTTGAAATATCCTCTTTTATTTGGGTTGGAGCGATCCAGGGGTTGTTTTCTTATGGATCGTTTTGTTTGTGCCAACAACCGTTGGGCTTTCCATAGAGATTGGGTTAGGGACTTGGACTCGCTGGAGGAGGCAGGTGAATTGGCTAACCTGTGTGTTCTGCTTGATCTTTGTGTTTTGCAGTGGACTAGAGATAGATGGCGTTGGAACCTCGATGCTTCGGGGGATTTCTCGGTGAGAAGTATAAAGATGGAGATGTACTCTTTGGCCCTTACTGTTCCGGATTCTCTGTTTCTGTGACATAACTGGGTCCCTAAGAAGGATGCTTTCCTGGATTGGAGGATTTTCTTGGGCTGACTTGTAACCTTTGTACCTAAAACATGATCCGAGCTGGAATTTTTCAAATGAGAAATATTCAAAAATTTCTGAATCACAATTTGGGGGGGGGGGTACGCCTAGGATTAGTAAATCCTAGGCGGCACGCGACCCGTTTGGTAAACGGGTCGGGTTGCGGCACCCATTGGATCCTCGCATACCCGTTACCTAAAAATCCGGGCGGTACGCCCCAAATGGGACATTTTGGGGAGGTACGCCTCGATTCCAGGTCGATAAAAACTAGGATTTTGGCCTTTATATCATCACACACTTGTGATATCTCTGCTCACACTCGGCCAGAGTTCCCCATTGCTGCTCCGGACCCTGTTCCCACAAAATCCAAGCCCTTTGAGCTAAAGGAAAAGAAGATCATCAAGGGTAAGTATTCCTTCAACCATTTTCTTCATTAATCACATGTTTACTTGAAGAAACCTCCACTCAAAGTCTTAACACTCATGAATGCAGCTGTGGATATGCATATTGGGATGATCAAGGTGTGTGGAAACCAAATTCAAGATTAATCAAGGTAAGGACGTCTTGATTTTTGCTTAAGAAAGTTAATTAGGGTTTCTTTAAGATCATACATTCATAGGATGGTTATGGATCATGCATGCAACCATAGATTTGCTCCTGGAAGATTGATTGGGGACTTGAGAGAACAAGGAAATCAGAAAAGCTCGATTGTACAAGGATTCCTCCACAAGGTACAACCCTCTTATGCATGCATGTTGATTTTTCCATAAATAGAAACTTTATGAGTTAAGTTAATATAAGATCAGTTTTGATCAGTGTGTTTAAAGAGGAAATGGGTCATCTAACCTCCAGAATCTGTCCCTATTAACATTTGTAAGAATCAGGGTTCGGATTGATGAAACTTACCATAAATGGAAAGCTCGGGAATTGGGGTTAGGCTTTGATTAAGAAAATGGACCACAAATAAACCCCTAAATCAACCCCAACATGGTATACTATTGATCTAGCAAACATTCTGGTCTTAAAACATCAATATGAAAAAATGGTACTATAAGACAAAATAGTCGGGACAGATTGGGGCGTACCGCCCAAGTTGGGTACATGCAGAGCGGTACGCCCTGAAAACCAAAGACAGTAACCGGAAGATCAGATTACAGCGTACCACTCAGAAATATATAGATCAGCGCGGTACACCCAGATTTGAAATCAGGAATTCCGATTACCATTTGAAGCGTACCGCCCAGAAATGTAAATTTCCAAGCGGTACGCCTATGAAGGAAAATGACAGAATGTTTGGTCGATTTTTAGTGAACCAAAAACTTAACCGGTTGAACTAGTGACTGTAATTCATGGTACTTTAAACCTAAGATGGTTTATGGACACGTTAGCATTGTATATGACTTGTATATACACGATAATTCTGATAGGTTGCTAGAAACCGAAGATAGGATATTCTAGTGAATCTTGGATTGCAACTTTTACTGAACTCTGTTTCTGACTTCATTACGGTGAGTCCTCTGGCTTCCTTCATTAATTAACTGTTTGAGATCACATTCCTGTTTGATGTATTTGTTATATCTGTTATGAATTATCTTGTCATACACTGTTAGTTGGAATGCCCTGTGTGGGTCATTATATACTTTCTGGTCATTAAGGTCGAGACCACTAGACATATAAGGGATTATAGCGGCCATTATAGTTGAACGATCCATATTCACCCGGATCCTCTAGTATTAATTTACTAGGGGGAATATGTACTTATATGTTGAACCTAAAAACTACTCGCAGAGGGTGTACGGCTATGCGCAACGTGCCCGTAGAGTACCTGAGTTTTGACCTTGGGTGCGACATAGTAATTTCATAAGCTGTATGTGTTTGAAAACCGTTAATGTGATGATTGTAGTTACGACTCACCAAAAACGTATGTTGTTGACTCTGCGATTGACTTATGTTGCAGGTAAGCAAGTGTAGGTGTGGACCTAATCTGATCTTGGAATTTCTGATGGTTGTTGTCACTATGAGTATGGGCCTGTATAATAAACGAATGATGTCTGTAACTGAATACCTGTTATGACTATGTTTCCTTTGGTGTATTGTATCTCTTGCTTATTCAGTCCCAAGTCATATCCGGTGACTATCGATTCTATTAGATCGGCTAAGAGGTGCTTAGTGCATCCTCACTTAGAGTCGGCCTAGAGTTTCACTGTGTGGATTGGATGTTCGTTATATATGTTTTTGTGTTTATATTTTAGTTGGTGCCTCGGGAACTGATACGGACAGCCGGTCCCACACCCTCCCCCGCACCTGGCAGGGGGCGGCGGAGTGGGGTGTGACAAGACTGCCTACGATTGACAACCTGATCTTGCGTAGAGTGGTGGCTTCTTCTTCTTGCCCCTTATGCGGTAACCTTCATGAGACCCGGGATCATCTTTTAATTTCTTGTGGCTTGGCGCAATTGATTTGGGAGTTCATTGCTCATTGGTGCCATTGTCTTCCTTTTTTCATGTTTAGCATTAAGGATCTCCTAGAGATGCATCAATTTATTACGGGGTCCGCTGCCTACAAGAAGATCATCCATCTTGTCATCCTTACCGCTATTTGGGTCATGTGGAAGCATCGTAATGAAATGATTTTTAGGGGTGTGCCCGTATCTAAGATGAAGATTATTAAAGATATCAAGGCTCTTGGGTTTCTTTTTGCTCCGTAACCGCTCGAAGCTTCCTGTTTCTTCGGATCAGTGGTGCACTTTCCGTTTTAATAGTGTAATTTAGGCTTCATCCTGTTTTTGGTGTTCCTTTCCTGTATTGTTTTGTTTTGTTTTGTTGTTTCCGCTCATTTAGACGTCCTTGACTTGATGTTTTTTGCCTCCTTGGTGGCTTTTGTGGTGTGTTAATATTTTTTTCATTGTCCGTTAAAAAAAAATATAATATATCTTTACATTCTAATAAACGATTACATTTAAGGACACGTGTCGCTCTCATATTGACTCTCATCTTGGTTTTCCCGCTTCTCTCTCTTATTAAATATCAATATTCTCTCCTAAAATATATCTTGTATTTATATAATTAAATATAAAAAAAATTAAATCTTTTTATTGCAATAATTTATTAAAAATTAATAAATTAGAGTAAGATTTTAATTATATCTTATCTTAAATTATTTATAATTTTAAATCTTTATTATTTTTCAATTATAATATTTATTATTTTTTATTTTATAAATAGCTGATGACATTTAACAGAAAAATACTTATAAAAATTATTGTTTTTAATATGATGTAACTTCTTTCATCTTCATCCTAATAAAACACTAAAGTGGTGTCCAAATGTCACCTTTCTAGAGCCTCCACATCATCATCCACGTCATCATCCCACTTGTCAAACACCACAATAAATATAAAAATAAGGAATGTTAATTATTACTACATTCAAAAAATACAATTAAACATTATATTTAATACAAAAAGTTTTCAAATGTAGAATTCAAAATTACATTTAATACAAAATTAAATACTTATGTCATGTTAATAAAATAACAAATTAATATTTATACAAAATTAATAAAAATAATTATCTTTCATGTGAATATTAATCGTTATAACAATTTACTTTTGGATATTGTTATGCTGCTTAATTTTATTTTGATTGGGTTTTTTGATGTCTTTATAATGTTCTTTTTGCTTTTATATTTGTATACATATTTATTAAATCATTTATGATTAATATTTTAATTATCTAAGAAAGTTTCATTTTTAAAGTTCATAATATTGTATTTTTGTTTATTCTATTTTAAAATATTCTCTAATATTCATCATACAAATAGTTATTATAATAGTCAACAAATCCTTTATTTTAATTAGCAACCATTAGATAACTATTTGATATGCTATAACAATTAGAATGACGTGTTGGCTGTCCTACTGCTTTATAAAGCCAGATTTGAAACATGGCAACATTGGTCGATAAAATGTCAACTATCTAACTACACTACAACGTCAAAAATAAAATATTAAATCTGTCAAACATGATTACTGTAATTACTGGATCTATTACTTGATAAACGAAATTCATATTGTTATAGCTTTTAAATTTGAACGAATTTAACATTGCTTTAGCATAGCCAAAAATTGATAATGAATTATATCATTCATAATTTTCAAACTTCTCATCAAATTTTTTTTATATTGATCTCATCTTACGAACCTAATATTTAACCCTTATATTATACGGTTTACTAACCTAGTTATAAAATAGATGAATAACATATTTTGAACCCGGATCTTTTTCAAAGAACTAAAACACGGATAGAACTATAGAAGAACACGTAGGCCATTGCCCCCTCCAAACCACATCCATTCCCTCTTAAATCACTCCCCATCTGATCTCCTCCTCATCTCTCCCAATTCAACCTCCACTTTCCACAGGTACTGCCCTCTCTCTCTCTCTCTCTCTCACACACACACACTGAGGCGTGCTCATTTGAAGTTCTTTTACTCTAGATTTAGTCATCAGATCTTGTTCCGCTATTACCAAGCACATTATACAAATTGTGTGCGTTTATTTCTTTTCGCCGACTGCTTCTTATGCTACATATCCTTTCCAATTTAAGCTAAGCCCTAGAGATTGAAAATAACAACTTTTAGATGTTTAATCGTTTGGAAGATTTCCTCTCTAAAATTACCCCCCATGGATGATATCTTACACATGATTGGAGGTTATTGTCGATATTTTGGTTTGTGGTCTATAGTGAGAGCTAAATGCATAGTTGAATATTGCTATTTTCAGTAATTCTTTCTTTTGGATTTGTACTAGTTCTAGTTCACTTCAATAAACTTGGAGAGTCATCAAAGGAAAATTCTAAATACAGTACAATCTATAATATGGGTGGACCTATACGGTCTGCTGTGCTCCATATCCAAGAAAAAAGTGTGGTAAAAAAATAAAAATTATCATTGTAGTGCATCTGCTAAATTTACTGTCATATTAGGGCATTTCTGAATTTATAAATTAGAACATCTACAACAGGAGTATGTTGGTGAGTTATATGTATTGCTATTCCTGTCAAGTTTGATTTTGGAATGTTCTGATTGAATCAGAAGTTATGGTGAATTGGAAACTTTTGTTTGGTGGTTTCTTGGTAAATCTAGAGTTTCTTTGGAAACTATGTATGGTGGTATGATACTATGAGATGTATATTATCCTGTCGCAAACAAAAAAATTAGCTATTTTTTACATTTAAAAAAAGCTTTTGAGGAACCTCTTTCTGTGTTGACCATTTCAACAAAAATTGTAATTTTTTGACACCTTTGGTTTTTGGGTTCTTTTTTAGATTGCCTTTATCGTTGGAAATTTAGGGTCAGAACACGTACATTAGAGTGATGCCAATCTTTTGACATGTGAGACATACATTGTAAATATACTACATGGTTGACTAAAATGAAATTGTTTGTTATGCGCTTTACAATAAGGAACATCTTTTACATTTGTGGTCTTAGTTTCACTGATATATCTATAATATATTCATCCTAGAGCTCTCTAAAATGGCTGCATCATCCGTATGTATTGTTGGGAATTGTCTATCCACTAAAAGAGACATGTGCAAGAAACTTCATGAGAAGCAATTTCAGCTTGTTCCTAGCCTTCCACCTCTTCACAAGGTTCCAAGAACAGTTGTAAGATCATCTCTTGACAAGGATCGGCATCAAGGAAGAAGAGGATTCCTGAAATTATTGGCAGCCCCTGCTTTGTTAAGTAGCAGGAAGGCTTATGCTGAAGAACAAGATGTTTCTAACTCAAGAATGTCTTATTCTAGATTCTTGGAGTATTTAGAAAAAGATAGAGTTAATAAAGTTGATTTATTTGAAAATGGAACAATAGCAATCGTTGAGGCTGTTTCTCCTGAATTGGGAAACCGACTTCAGAGAGTTCGGGTCCAACTCCCAGGTCTCAGCCAAGAACTTCTTCAAAAGCTAAGGGAGAAAAACATAGACTTTGCAGCACATAATGCTCAAGAGGATTCCGGTTCTTTTTTGTTCAATTTAATTGGGAATCTTGCATTTCCTTTGATCTTGATTGGTGGCTTGTTTCTTTTGTCGAGTCGTGGAGGGGGTGGAATGGGAGGTCCAGGTGGGCCAGGGAATCCTCTTGCTTTTGGTCAATCGAAAGCGAAATTTCAGATGGAACCAAACACGGGTGTGACCTTTGATGACGTGGCAGGTGTAGACGAAGCAAAGCAGGATTTCATGGAGGTTGTGGAGTTTCTAAAGAAACCTGAGAGGTTTACTGCTGTTGGTGCTCGGATTCCCAAGGGTGTTCTTCTTGTGGGTCCCCCGGGAACAGGTAAAACACTGCTGGCTAAGGCTATTGCTGGTGAAGCAGGCGTCCCTTTTTTCTCAATTTCAGGTTCGGAATTTGTTGAGATGTTTGTTGGTGTTGGTGCCTCGAGAGTGCGGGATCTTTTCAAAAAGGCTAAAGAGAATGCACCGTGTATTGTATTTGTTGATGAAATTGATGCGGTTGGGAGACAAAGAGGGACGGGTATCGGAGGGGGGAATGATGAAAGAGAACAAACCCTTAACCAGCTTTTGACTGAAATGGATGGGTTTGAAGGAAACACGGGTATCATTGTAGTTGCAGCTACTAATCGCGCAGACATTCTGGACTCTGCCTTATTGAGACCAGGAAGATTTGATAGACAGGTACTTCATATAATCAATCATTAGAGGTGCAAGAATGGGGGTTCAGCGGGGTTGGGTAATGGTCAAAACGTGTTTTGAGTCAAAACGGTTGGGCAATATGATCAGATTTCAGAATCACTTTTATCTAAAAGAATTTATTTATTTTAATTAATTAATGTGTCAAATACCATCAAAAATGTTTTATTGTTCATTGATATTATTGTATTTTGAATAAAGTTATAAAACGAATTAGGAGGTTTTATGCATTAGTGTTACACTTTGAACGACTTCACCTTTTTCCATTCAAGCTCTCTTTTTTTTGGAACTATTTTTACTAATTTGACCCTACAGACCAAGCATAAGTGAAATTGACCCGTCCATAAGTTAATGGGTCGAAATTGCCACCTTTGCAGTCATCACATGCTTCAACTTAATTTCTATATTGGTCAATGGACTTTATAAATTCTCACTAAGGGGGTGTTCGGATGTTTGTATCGAAGATGATTAACTTGTTATTGTGACCTCAATTAGCAATAATAAGTTTCTAGTATTTGGGTAACCCACTTCTGCTTCTGGTTCTCTTTATTTATTTATAGTCAAATTAATACTTATATACTAGCCACAATGAAACTAATTGTAGAAGTGGCACTTTATTATAACTTATTTAACCATTATGTTATCTTTGATATTTTTTAAACAATCAAATCATCAAACACCCAACACCATCAACAGTGATTATTACAACTTCCAATAGCACAAGCACACCCAAACACGGAATTTCTATTTACATGTTTAGTAATAGGTAATTATCCAATTTTAATTATTCAGTATCAAATATTTACTCTCCAAACACACGTCCGAACACTCCCTCAAAGGGCAAAGGCTACTTTACTTTTACAATTGATTGGTTTTAGGTAATATCAGCTCAAATATGTAGAATGGTGATAACATGGAATGTTTTATCAACAAATTTCAAAAGTTGGATCGTTTTGCTACGATTATTATGTGCACTGACAAAAAATAAAGATGAAGGGAAAATATGTTGCCATTAATTGCAATTTGCCCACCACAAACTGTATTTTTGCTACATGCAGCAGTTACTAAACTTGAAAAATGTGGTGTCAGGTATCGGTTGATGTTCCAGATGTTCAAGGAAGAACAGAGATCTTAAAGGTTCATGCTGGCAACAAGAAGTTTGACAAGGATGTTTCTCTTGAGGTGATTGCGATGAGAACACCTGGATTTAGTGGAGCTGATCTGGCGAATCTTTTAAATGAAGCAGCTATATTGACTGGCCGGCGTGGAAAAACTGCAATTTCGTCCAAAGAAATTGATGATTCCATTGACAGAATCGTTGCTGGAATGGAAGGAACAGTTATGACAGATGGCAAAAGCAAAAGTCTTGTAGCTTATCATGAAGTTGGACACGCCATTTGCGGGTACGCATAGATTGTTGGTTCATTTTAAAAGTGTTGATTTACATGTTAAAAAGTTCTTGAATGTTTTCTGTTGGGTTTTAAGTCCTCATAATTTCTTACTGATCAATGGAGTCGCAAGATGGGTGGGTTGTTTAATGGGTCAATAAGGGTAGAAACAAGACAGGCCTGTTCAGTTCAGGTTGGGTTGACAGTGGACCTACAGACACTTTTTTGTCCTTTTAGTAGATGGTTCATGTAAATTCTTTGATATAACGTGTATGAGATACAACACAACTCAAATCGACCCATTCGTAACTAAATTTTTTTTAGAACGACATTGATAAGTAAATAAGTTAGGTCATGTTTATCTTACAATACCTAGTCTGGGAACATTAAATAAACTAGACGTAGATGCATAAAGCATCATCTCCTTGTGGATGATTGAGGCTAGAGCTATTCAATACCTTTACAAATTACTTACTTCTCCCTGACATTCATACAAATGAGAATACTTTTACTATGAAGTTGGTTAATTTCATCTTTGGAGTAACTTGTCGTATTTTGCCGTGATGCAGAACACTAACACCAGGGCATGATGCAGTCCAAAAGGTGACCTTAGTCCCACGTGGTCAAGCAAGAGGATTGACCTGGTTCATTCCGTCAGATGACCCTACATTGATCTCCAGACAGCAACTATTTGCACGAATTGTTGGTGGTCTTGGTGGAAGAGCTGCTGAAGAAGTGATATTCGGTGAGCCTGAGGTGACCACAGGTGCAGCTGGTGACCTCCAGCAGATCACGGGTCTTGCCAAACAGGTAACAATCTTACTCTTTTCTATTAGTTCATTGTATATTGTTTGCACCCTGCTGACAAAAAACCCACAAAAGTGTTGGGTCGGGTCTGGTTGACTCACCACTACTTCTATATCCCAATTTTTGTTTTCTAATTTCATATACAAATTGTTTGATTAAATCTGAATAAAATAATAATAGTTTTATTAAATAGTGCTATATTTTTCTTATTGAATAAAGCAAAATTTAGGAGGTTGTCCACATGTGCTCTTCTACCCATTTGAACCATTTCCTTTCTTTGAACTATTCTGTAAAATGTGTGCGCTAAATTGTAAATCAAATAGACCCACTTGCGCGTATATGAGTACACATTTTGTTGGGGCTTGCAGATGGTGGTTACATTTGGCATGTCAGAACTCGGGCCATGGTCACTTGTGGATGGATCAGGCCAAAGTCAAGATGTTATAATGAGAATGATGGCTAGAAACTCCATGTCTGAGAAGCTTGCTACAGACATTGATGTTGCCATAAAGAATCTTTCAGATAGCGCGTATGAAATTGCATTGAGTCATATAAGAAACAATCGTGAAGCGATGGACAAGATTGTGGAGGTTCTCATCGAGAAAGAAACAATAGGTGGTGATGAATTCCGGGCAATCCTTTCCGAGTTTGTTGAAATTCCGGTTGAGAACCGGGTTGTCCCTGCTGCTCCAACTCCTGTAAGTGTGTGATTCAAATGTTGAAGTTACACCTTCATTTTTAATATATTGTTTTTGGTTAGTAAATTGTAAATATTTCAACATGAAGTACGTCATTTATATAAACAACAAATGTGGTATTTTCTTAATGTTATAGCAGGGGTGGTCGTTTCTGACGACAAGACACGTACACATCAGCAAAATAATCAGGTTTATGGGTTGTTATATCAAACTCAATTAATAAACATGTCGTGTTTAACATGTTTCGAACCCTTTTAACCTATTTATTATAACCCACCGACCCGATTAACACGTTTACAAATGGATTACTGTACTATGTGTCAACCTGTTTGAAACGTTTAGATAAAATGGGTTAAATGAGTCTTGTTTTGGTGATATGATTTTAAGTGTGTCAGGGTTAGGGTTAAAGTTTTTGACATGAATAAATGTACGAGTCATGTTCAGGTTGGACAATTCGATCCGTCAATCCAGCAACCCGACACCATTTACACCCTTAGCTATAGGGTTTTCTTATTCATGGGGCTAGATCTTCTGAGCTATCCTAGTCAGACGGGCTAGGTAACCTGTCAAAACGACACCATTTACACCCTTAGCTATAGGGTTTTCTTATTCATGGGGCTAGATCTTCTGAGCTATCCTAGTCAGACGGGCTAGGTAACTTGTCAAAACGGGTAATTCACGACAATTATAAATTGTTATTATTTGGATGTCCACAAATCGTTATTATTTGGCCACGCTGTTGTTTTTACGTGACACTTCTAGAAGTAGATCGATAATTTATACATCCAAGTCAAGAGGAAACCGGGTCTTGGTTTATAAGACTGGACCTTGTGGTATCAAAGTCGTATCTCAACTTTATAAGAAATCGACCCACTTTTAGTTTTTTTTTTTTTTAAACAGGTAACTCTAGACTTGTTTAAAGCTATTTATAAATTTGCATCGGTTTATCATAAGGCAAGAATCTTGCTCTCCCAAGAGGAGCACTTTTAATAGTTAAACGAACAACTTGAACATAAATATATAAATTCAGCCATGTAAAATTTAAAAATGAAATCTCTAGAATTATTAAAATAAAAAACATGATATACACA
>JBCNJP010000017.1:89479301-89497519 GCA_039602395.1 Deinandra increscens subsp. villosa
TATAGAATACAAAATGGGTAGAGTTTTAAATCCAACAAGTATTTAACCAAAAACATAAAGTTTCGTTGTTTATTAACAGCTAAAATAATCACATACTTGTACTTTACAGAACCTATCAGGGTGATTCCGGATGTCCGGGTCTTTATTGTCCAAAGAATCTAAATTGTCCTGATATTTGTTAAATTTATAGTCACATATCTTGATGAGGGTTTGTTCAGGTATTATGATTACGAGTCGTTTGTGCGGGTATTATAAGTCATTATCATTATGAGGGTCAAATTCTGTTTTTATAGATATTCATTTGTCTTCTTCTCGCCACAACTTGTAGAACAAATTTTTTTTATAGTTGCATGCATCATGCAAGGTTCACAAAATAACAAATTTACAGTCACATATCTCGATAAATTACAAATTTGCAGTCACAAAATAACAAATTTACCTTCGTGGCTGGGTTCGGGTATGATTAGGAGTCGTTACTCTTGATGAGGGTTTTTTCGGTTGTTGAGCTCGGTTTAGTTTTTTGATGATGGATATAAATATAAGCCAACAGAAAAAAAAACGGTTTTCAGATCAACACCATAACTGAACTGTCGGTTAAAGGTATGGTCCGATTATTTCTGTTCAGTTTTCTGTTAATTTGATTTTATAATATGGACGAGTACAATTTTCCTGTTTTATTTTAGACAGGGAATTATTTTGTAAAGATTATATATTCAATTAATTAATATAAATAACTACAAACAACACTAAAGATTTGAGCAAGTCTCAATATCAGATCTTGCACATTCAAGAGGCAAAGGTTGTGTTAAAGAGAATAGAGATCGATACAATTATAAAATAGAGGGGAAAATGACCAAAATACCCTTAGGGTGATCGGCCCCTCTGGCCCTAAGACCCTCCCCAAATATAGGAAGACCTAAAAGAACTGAACCGATTAAACTGAATATCATTTGGAACAGGCAAGTGTTCGGCTCAACCAGAATAAAGAACACCGTTATTCCAGTGTTTGTGTGTAATTGTGTGCGAAAGCCTATAACTTTAAAAGAGGCCAACCAAAAGAGAAGTAGAACTTCAAAACATGCTAGTATACAGTTGGATCATAGGAAAGGAAAGGAAAGGAAACACGAATCCAAGGTACAGCAATCTACAAAACTAACCACCTGCCTTAAACAAATGAATTTACAGATTATGTCCAAACAGGAGAAAAGAAAAACGGAAGCAGATCAAACAAGATGAAAAGGCCATGTCAGAATCCTCTTCCCAACCATTTTACCATGCCTTAACACGCCACCCGACTTATTTTCATGATGCAAAACCAAAAGCCGGCCACCCCATAAAACTACTAAAGTTCCACTAGATAGCCCTCAAAGCCCAGGAAAGAGGAGAATAATATTTTCATCTTTATGAACACCAGAAGAATGAACACCAAGGCACCTCTCAGTTGACTCAAACCTATGACCAACGGGTCAACAAGTCAATAACCTTAAAACCCGACCTAAGTAAGGATAATGTGCATTTAGCAAAACTTGAAAAATGTTTTATCGAAATTCATGTAAAAATAGAAATAATTTATGAGAGATAAAGGGGACCTATTCGTCACTTTCATCTTCAGATGTGACCGGGGAGTCTGTGGCTTCAGCAAGGTTTTCAAGCATTAAGATAACTTCGGAGGTGTCATCCAGATAATATTTGGCTTTGCTGGGCTTCTGTCCAACTGTGCAGGCGAAGACGTTAGTATTGACAGAAAGCATGTTTCTTGAGATTGCGTTGCCGATAATTTCAAACATGTCCTCATCAGATCTGTCATCACCAATGCAAAGAACAAAATCGGCCTGCTTCCCTTTTTCAGCCATTGATGTGAAGATCTTCTCTGCTACAAGACCTTTGCTGGCTTCCTGGAAACATACAGGAAGGTAAATGTTATCAGGTTACAGTTGCACAAGTCTTGGCACCTAATTTGTTTATGTAGAATAATATATAAATTCATTTTATAAGATAATAAATACAATCAAGGTGGTCAAATGGGTGGGTCGGGCTGGGTAATGGGTCAAAGCTGGAAACTTTATGGTGTGGATTGAAACGGGTTGGGTTAGGTTGACCCGCATGAACTTTTATGTTGATCTATTCAACTTTTTAATGGAAAAATGTATGAGGCAACCAACTTTTAAAACTACTTTTATAAACGAAACCGGATACATGCTTGGGTGGCCTAGAAAGTGGTTTTAATAGTTGGGCGGCCTTTATGGAAAAACATGAATAGTTGAGTGGCCACCTTATACATTGTCCCTTTTTATATATAATTAATCCCTTACACATGATTAAAAATACTATACTATTAGAATAATAAGTATATTATTACAATAATAATCAAATATGTAACTAGAACAATTTAAGAGGTTATATGCATTATAAAACATTTTGGATAACTTCTACTTCACCCAAATAGATCGATTTGTAAGTAAAGGGTAAAAATTGGCACCCTTGTAGTACAAAATAAAGCAGTGATCGGAAAAACCCTTATTTGACCAACAAGGAGGGAGTGTTCAAATAGAAGTTTCAAAAGGATTAAATCACAAAAATTTCATAAAATCAAATGGGTAGGATTGACCCACAAATACTTCAGCGTATAACTTAATATCATAAATAACCAATATATCAAATATAATTACGAAAACCATCACTAAAAGAACAAAAATATTACTGAGTAAAGCATTTTTAAGGTTGTAGACACTTGAGGATACTTGAAGCAGCTTTTGACCAGATTGATTTATTTTATTTTGAGTGATTGCTCTATTAAATTTACCAAATTCATCCGTACTATTTAAATTGCCCATCTTCACATATATGATTGAAGGTGCCTCATCCGGATAGAACCTTATTGCGCACAGTCATATATATCCTGACTAAATCACATATGCATGTTCATCTATTACTAGTGGAGGTGGCAAGATAGCTGGGTTTAGGAGTTAGGATGTTAGGTAATGGGTCATGATAGGTATTTTTAGGCAGGTGAAAACAGGTCAGATAAGGTTAGGTTGGCCCATTAAAAAAAATTATATCCATACGGAATGTACCAATTTTTTTATAAAAAACACTATATTGTTAAATAATATTATATATTTATAAATAATTTTCTATAAGATAGTTTAGGAGGTTATAAACTTGAAATACACTTGTACAATTGTGCCAATTTTGACCTATCTGTCTCAATTCCTATTCAGCTTTTTTTATTTTATTTTTTATATCAACCTATTTGATCCATTATAGATGATGACATTATAACCTAAATCGACAGATTCTAGAAAAAAAAAAATGAGTCAAAATCATCACCTCAGATTTCTAGGAATGCATCAGATGAATTGATTAGTAAGGAAATTTATATGGAGCAAAATAGCAACAAACATCCAAACTTTTACAAACAATGGCTATTTTCAAAATTAAACAGAGATTGCAACAAGCTTTTATTTTTCTTACCGATCATAGCAACCATGAGGTAAATTATGTTGCTATTATTGGTGAAAATGGAAGTGCGTTACTATGATTTGTATTGCTATTAATGGTACAAAAGATGAAATCACGTTGCTATTTATTGTGTATGGTAATTCTCAAAGTATGTTGCAATTATATATAAAAGTGTTAAACACATTTTTGCACACCATGATAAATATGGCAGCGTGGTTACATAGAGGTAGCAGCTTCGACACATTTACTTATGAAATGGTCCGATTGGGTAATATTTTATCTCATGCAGGTAAAAGTTAAAATAAAAACTTAAAAAGAGTACTGATCAAATAGGTCGAAAGTCGTCCTAAGTGCATTGTTAACAGATAAACCTCCTCTATATCACTTCATTAAAAAAAACTTTTACAGAAAAATATATTTTCTTCATCATATTTTGACACATACGACAATAAAAAATTTAAAATTCTGGGAATTTGGACGAAGAATAGATCAGACCAACCCAATCTGACTTGTACAAAAAATCATCCATAAAAGGGTACCCAGATCCACCCATTTTGTCAGCTCTATGGTTAAAGACATAAAGGGGCATACCTGAGGCTTGACTTCAACGATATATTGACCACTCTTGACAGCAACAGGTTCGTTTGCCAAGACACTCTCAAGATGATCCAACATCTCCTTTGCCTGAGCGAATCCGAAGCCTGGGTCTGCATCCCGGTACTGCCAAACCAATGCACTTTCCTTAGTTTCAATAGAAGAACCGTCAGTCGACTCTGTGTACAGTTTCATCACTGGCTCAGCCATTTGCATCCAGCCAAAATCATTACTATGACCACATGTTTCCCATTCCACATCTCCAGGCCACCTGTCAAGACACAATACACATTTGACAAAACTCACCTTTGAATAGAAGCCAAAATATAACGTGCTGTCTAATTTTTGCTCCATGAAGACAGGACTTAAGCTAGTAATAGCTATAGATGTAAAAAGAAAGGCTTAATGAATAGTGAAATATGGGACATTTTCCACATTAAGATGCCAATTTTCACCTATTTACCCTCATTTCTTAAACCATGTATTATTTTTACTTTCCACATTAAATTGGAATCAGAAAGTAAAAAAGTTAAACCTAGGGGAAGTCATGGGTCAAAAGTAAAACAATTGGAAAACTTTGTGCAGTCTTTAATCTCTCACTCGCACATCAGGGGCACATAGCTCGCATGATAGAGTTCGCATTGTTGTAGTTGATGCTATGTGATTCCATGATGTGCATGTGTTGCGGTCGATGCTGTATGATGCAATCTGATGTGACGATTATTTGAACTTAGATCATCAATTGCAACGGGTCTGAGTTTTTTTAATCTATTTAAACAAATCTGACAATCTGAGCATTGATTGAGCAATAGATTTGAGTATCTGAACAAATTAGACCATCAAATGAACAAATTAAATTACTTCAGTATTTTTTAATAACAAGCACCTCACATACGTTTACAGGTTAACAATTTAAAACATTATTTATAAATAGTTATTTTAGTGTTTGTTTAATAACGAACGCTTAACATATGTGATGCACATGCACTACGCATCGGCTTTTGGGATCAAAACACACTGGAGCGCCATGTGCTTTCTAATAGCAAGCTCTCAATGGTTCACAAAAGACATTCTAGTAAAAAATAGCAACAAAATGAATTAATTCATGCATAGAACTGAAGGTCTCAATCCACAGAAATGCTATGCTGTCCATATAGACTTGTATTTAGCTTGGAGGTCCAAGAAAATCTGGAAATACTGGACATCATTTCTTGAAACACACTACTTACATGTTTTTGAAATTTATCTTTATTTTTCTTCTTGTGGAGGTCTCTAAAAGAGAACTGATTGTTCTTAGCTTCTACAATAGAATTGACTATTCTTAGTTTCTGAGCAAAGATTAAGCTTTTGAGTTGGATTGTTCCTGCCTTCCGGATCATGACCATAGTTACATATCATGTTGAGGATAAATAACAAAAAAATCAGGGATCAAAAGCTTGTATTTTTATATGGGTAAATTGGAGGAAGCAACATACATTTGAGTGAAACTCTGCCACATGACTAATTTGTTTACAAGGATATTTTGATAGCTAAAAAATATTAGTAACTTGAACCGCGTGGAAGCTGATTACAAATCTTATATATTTGGCTCAAAATGGGTTCACTGTAATATATCATTTTGTATGATTACTTGTGATGATATTATGTTATGTTTCATTTGGTTGTGAATATAGTCATCAACTTTATTATTTCATAAAAAAGTGATGCATTTATTATTATTGTATTACCCACCTTCTATGTTGCACTTTCAGTCATTCAAGGTGTTGTCAAAGGACCTAGGGTCCTAGAACTGTAGAAGAACCTTGCAACTACTTAATTGAAGCAAGGCACGGGGCACCATTAAATGGTCCAAAGAGTATGCATATCTCAGAAGTACATATCCTATATAACTTGGATCTGCCTATAATAGAGTTTTCATATCCCATAAATACATATGTTATATAACTTCGATCTGCCTATTATATAAAGTTTGCATATCTCAAAAATACATATGTTATATAAATTTGGGGCTATAATTGGAGATTGCAGAATATATGTGAATAACTCCCATTTCATGAGGAGATATGATTTTTATTTCAATCATTTTATTCAGATAACTTATTATTATTTAAATAATGTAACTTTTATACTCATATTTGGCACAATAATCACTCTTAAGAAAAAGTCATTAGTTGTGGACTAAAAGTTTTGGCGGGTAAACCAGAGTTGTTGTGCCATACAAAGGTTGCCATTTGGCATTACCCAGTCCACCTATTTCCCTACCACTAACTGAAACCATCTTTATCAGTAACGTAAATAATGGAACCGCACATCGAAAAAAAGTGACGACTATAAATATAAGTGAAAAGTAAACTAGGAAACAAACCTCATGAAGTAACCATGTTCAGCTGCAATTCCAAGCTTCCTGCAAGGGGAAAATGCCTTGCTTAAGCTTCCCCTACCTCTTCCACTAACAATAAATACTTTATTATTGTCATCTCCCGAAAGCGTATTGAGGATTGAGATAACTTCTCTACTTGGTGTCTTAATAATTGAATTTTGAGGCATCACCGTCCCATCATAATCCAACAATATCGCCCTGTTTTTAGCCTTAATGTAAGCTGAAACAATATCATCAATTGAAAGCTTTCTAAAATTTGGATCTAAAGACACGACCCTGAACCCAAATCCCAAACCAATCCCCCAACATCTTTTCCTAAAATGATCTGCACAAGTTCTCTCCATATCTTGCAAAAAACTTTTAGACCAATAACCCACATCATGTGTGCTAACATAACGGTAATGCTTCTCATGCCTCAATTCTTTTTCAGATTCACTCATAGATATAGCCTCATTCATGGCTTCAGCTGTTGCTTCAACATTCCATGGGTTCACACGAATTGCACCACTCAAAGAAGGTGAACACCCAATAAACTCCGAAACAACCAGCATGCTCTTTTTAGGTTCATTTGAACCTGAACCAGAAACTCCCTCCCGACACACAATATATTCGTAAGGAGTTAAATTCAACCCGTCTCGAACAGCTGTCACAACAACACACTCGGCTATACTGTAATAAGCAACACGTTCATTGATACCCAGAGGGGTGTCAATGTAAACTATAGGCTGATACCCCGGCTTACCAAATTGACCATTGATACGTTTGCAGCTTTCTTGTATCTCGGCCTGTATTTCATCCAAATATATCCCGCCTTTGCCCCTGGCGGGATTTGCAATTTGCACAAGAACCGCCCTGCCCTGCCACGATGGATGCATTTTCAACAATTGTTCCATTGCTAAAAGCTTTAAGTTGATGGCTTTAAAAACATCCATGTCATCTACTCCAAGCAATACGGTTTTCCCTTCAAATTGCTGTTTAAGTTCCCCGACTCTCCACTCTTTGTCAGCAAGTTTCATCACCGACTCGATTTGACCCATATGGATTCCAACAGGCATTATCTTGATTCCAACTGTCCTTCCATAATAATCTAGCCCGATGTATCCCCTCTTTGATTGATACTCCAAACCAAACATACGGCTGCAACAAGAAAGGAAATGCCGTGCATAGTCAAATGTGTGGAAACCAATTAGGTCGGAATTGAGTAGAGCTTTGAGGATTTCTTCTCTAACAGGAAGTGTCCTGTAGATCTCGGACGAGGGAAACGGGCTATGAAGAAAAAAACCCATTCTCAAACGATTAAAACGCCTTCTTAAAAAGGTAGGCAATACCATCAAATGATAGTCGTGAATCCAAACAAAGTCATCTTCAGGATTAATCACTTCAATAACTTTTTGAGAAAATAATTTATTCGCTGCAACATAAGCTTCCCACATGGACCGATCAAATCTCCCTCCATGATCAACAGAATACGGCAACATATAATGAAAAAGAGGCCACAGTTGCTTTTTGCAAAAACCATCATAAAACTTTTCAATCAGATTAGGCGGAAGGAAAGTCGGGACACATCCAAACCTATCCAACAAAACTTGAGCAACATCATCTTGTTCAATGGGATCAACATCAACATTCAAAGACCCAACATATAAAACCTCCATTTCATCAGGAAACCCATCTTTGATTCGCAAAAGCAACGAATCATCATCCCAAGTGAAACTCCAACCCTTATTATCAACTCTTCTTTTGGATTTCAAAGGCAAATGATTCGCCACAATGATCATTCTATCCATAGCAAGTGAAGAAGGATTATCAGATGCAACACTGCTAGCTTGATCATCATCAAGCTCTGTTATACTTCCAGGAACAGTCATAACACGCGGCATCTTTCGCTTCTCCCGTTCTCGACCCATTACTGGGAAATTCCCTGAAGCCAACTCTAGAAGATTCGTATACGACCTGGATTGCATCTTTAATTTCCTAGCCTCAAAACCCCCAAAAGATGCTAATCACAATAACTCGTAACAAACCCCGCTCAAAATACCCAATTTAAGTGAACACCTACAACAGAAATCCACCACCGTTTTGATTTGATTCAGAATTGAAACAATTAACATCACATCGAAATCGGATCATATAGCATATTAAACCAAGTAAACGGAAAGGCTAAAACGCCTAATATCTTAATCACAGAAACATGCTAATTCGACCAGATCGCAGATCATAAAAACGAATCAAACGAACTAAAATAAGTTGCGAGACTGACCTGCAGTGATTTTGGGATCTTTCTGAAACTCGATCTTCAGTGGCGGATTGAGGATTTGAAGATTTGAAGGGTGTGTTTGTGTTGTGGAGGTGTTAGGGTTTGTTCTCATTAATGTGTAGATTGATGATGTGAAAGAATGATGTAGAAATATGTAAAAGCAAAGTCACATATGGATATAACCATTATATTAAATCAATTTTTTTTAATGAAAACATATATATATGTTTTTTTATTTCTTTAAATTTAATGAAAAAGTTTTGTTTATATAAAAAGGTGGGATGGTGGAGAGGATTGAAGTTTTGGCTTTTTAGCCAATATAAAAGTGGCTCTTAAGTATCATGAAATGTTATCCATTTCAAATCATCTTTTAAGTAATGATATAAACCAACACGACATTGGAAACATTTGAAGGACAATGGTTTCGTAATGTATTTCTATTCATTGGCGAAACTTGTGCGAAGACTTTGCGGGGGCGAAAAGTTCCGGATCCAAATCCCGAAGGGGCGGTCTTTAATATATATAAAAAAAATTTAAAAAATCGCAGAAATTAGCACTACGCCGAAAAAAACCGAGGGGGCGGTCGCCCCCCTCGGTCTCCACTAAGCTGCGCCACTGTTTCTATTAGAAGTTCTAGGCTTATGTCTTATTAGGTTAGTAACCCGTGTACTACACGGTTGAATTTAGGTTCATAATATTAGATAAATATAAAAAAACGACTAAGAAATTTGAAAATTATAAATAACATAATTCATTATAAAATATTAATTGATAATTTAATACATTAAAGATGACAAATTCTTGATTTGTTTCCTTAAAAAAGACTCAAATTATTGAGTAACTTATCAAATATACATAATGTTTGCCATATTTTTTAAATGAAAATTTTATTTAAATAAAATTGGTAATTAGTATTAAATGTTAATTTACTAAATTGATAATTGAATCTGGTTTTGACATGTGGCACTGATGATATGGACATCTTAAAAAGAAGACATGTGGAAACAATTTTATTGATTTATTAGGATTAAGATAATAGATATGTGGTAAAAATAAATTTATTTAGAAAAAATAATGATAACCAGCACAAATATTAAAAGGACAATTAATCTGATAAACGGTTCATTATACATGTTTGGTTTCATAAGCCGCTACTTATGTTTTCTATTAATTAATTTAATCAATTATTTAAAATTAATAAATAATTTTCAACAGGGTTAAGAATACTAACACTCATTAACCATACATCTCACTACTAAAAGAGGAGTTGGTGGGTGAGGTGATAGAGGTTGTACATACATGGTAAACATTTTTGCATCATAAGTCATACCCTAAAGGCTCCATAACTTGTATTATGTAATATTTGGACCCCTAATCATTTTTTTAGTTTTTTTTTAATTTTTTTTTGAACGGCAATGTGTTTAGGATCACTGACGGGGGCCTTTTAAGTCACCCACCCGATCATATCCAAGGCCAACGCCAGTTCAGGAGGAAACCCCACGTCAACTATCAGGACTGGATACCCTGGGCCTAGTCGGTGGGGAGAAAACCCCCATGGACCCCCCTCGCGTTAACTAGGGGAGCCCCGGGGAGCTAGCGCAATAAGAGACATCAAATGGACCCTGCATCTTAAAATTGTTGCTCCCAACACTCGAACCTGTGACCTTTGGTACACAAGTAAGAGTGGTGTCCATTGGGGTAAATTCCCAAAGACAATCATTGTTTTAATAGAAGTGTTAAAATATGTTTTTATTTAATTATGGAGAGCATAAAAGTGTGAGAAAGCTTTAGTAATCAAATTTTCATATGGTAGAGCCAGGTTACACGAGGAACATCATCAACAGACGAAACAAATTACCTTAAAACCATATCTAGACGAAACAGGACATGAACCCCAAACATTAGAATGGACTGTTTCAAAAGGGGACACAGTCGCCTACTGTCTCTAGGACTTAAGTAAACACGTCGATGTTTTGCAAACTAACAAAGCTCACACTGTATGGACAATAACTGAGAGAATTCATCACATAGCTTCTTGAGGGGTTAGAGAGACAGGTGACCTAATTAACAATGCGTCTCAAACGGAGATAAGGTTGAGTAGACTAGAGAACATGGTGTTTGAGTTTCAAGTATATATAGGTTATCAGATTCCCTTCCTTTACTAATAACCTTCTTCATCAACAGATCATGGTGGACACAAAAATCATGAGAATAAGGCACTACATTTCAGTTTGTGGGTCAGGTTACTAACATATAGTAAACTAAAGAGGAATTTATGCAAATGATAATTGAATTGAAGTGGTAACACAAGCGTTACCAGAGCCAAGTACTGTGGAAGTGGTTCCATCAGCAATAGTGGCGTGTGATGATGGTGAATGGTGATGTAAATTAGTTAAAAATTATGGATTACTCGTCATATGTTCTGAGGCAACAAAATCAATCACCCATTTGAAGGCAGATATCAAAAGACAATTACCAGATTTTCCATCTCAATAAATGTTGTTGTTGGATGTTCTTCAGATATAGCAAGATGAACAGAAGGAATTTTGGAATTCGCTTCTTGCAAGTGAACTTGGTATGCCCGAGCTCCTGATAGTAGTAACACTATGTGTTACCATCCTCTATTATAAGAACACGTTGAATTGAAATTGTTACACGATCCGTGTAACCACCTTGTGAACCACCTCGATGGCCACCCCGATATCCCTTACAAAATCCACTTAGAAAACCTACATTACTTATTAGTGCGATATTAGAAGTTGAGGAGGTGTTGGATGACATACTTTCATGATGAAGAATCTGAGCAAATGTCTCTTGAAGAGACGGAATGGTAGATTCATTCATACGATGGAATCGAATGAACTCAAATTCGGGTCGTAGACCTGTCACTAACTCATAACGGCTATTGATTCCCTATATGTTTGTCACACCCCCGCCGCACCCTGCCAGGTGCGGGGGAGGTGGGGGGGGGGGGCAGACTGTCAATATCAGATACACGAAAACAACAGATACAAAAACAATATTTAACCCTTAATATTACACAGACATCCTGAATAGAGTCATACTACATTTCATAAGTATCACAATAGTAATTTATTACATTACTAGGACACAGGGCCCATATATCTGGAGGCTTATTTCAACAACTACTTCAGTTAATGGAAGTTAGCTTAATGTTCATATTCACATGCTTCCTGATAGGTTCACCTACATGTAGTACTTCACTGATTGCCTGCAAAAATTGTTAATTAAGTTACGTCAACAACAATAATGTTATTGGTGAGCCGTACCTGTTATACAACTTTTCACATTGCTACTGGCACTACATAGTTTCCCGCATGGTAATGACTAGAAAACAACCAGCAAAATATATATATGTCACGGGGTACAACACATGCACCAAATGATTCTAGCATACTAGTCACGAAGTAATTTTTCACATTCCATGCAACTTTTCAGTATGTAGCCAGTAATGCAATAAACTTTAGCATCACTCTGTAATATCACATTTATTCGTTGTAGCCCAAAATATTTTTAAATGAAATAGGGGAAGGTATACGGAACTCACATGATCAGATGGTAAGCTTAAGTTAAAGGAACACGTAGTAATTAGGGTCACTAATGTAGCAAGCCTAAAACCAGATGCATATAACAATATGATTATAACGATATTTTAGTCTAATTTCTGCTGATACATTCCGTATTTATATATATTCCATTAGTTTTATTTTTATACAAGCTTAACTATAATTATAAGGGAATAAGTATTCTGCCAGAAGATTAGCCGCGGACTGCTAATTTGTATTCTTGACCTTCGCGGTCCGTGAATCCTGTGAAGTGTCACTCGACAAAAGCCACCATCGCGGACCGCTATTCTAGTTCCTTTTAATCTCGCGGTCTGTGAATCCGCAAGACTGCTCTAGGATGGAGTTGCCATCGTGAACCTCTACTTTTATTCCTAATCCCTTCGCGATCTGCGTCGACTATCTTGTCGGCTAGCAGATTTCTTTTATTTTTCAGTTTCTTTCCAATTTAAACACCGGGTCTCCCAGATACTAATTATTGATTCAAAATTCTAAATTCTTAGTTACTGGTGTGCTCATGAATCTATTTTCTTTTTAGATTAACCATTCGGAACGAAACCGAACCGAAACCTTATTCGTGTAATAATTACTCAAGACTTTTCCAAAGAGGAACATTTTACCTCAAACATAGTTCACATAACACAACTTATTCAAAACAAGCTTAGAACACAGCACTTGATTCAACTGATACTTCTCTCCATTCTTACAATTCTTTAACGTTTCTTATGCTTCCCAAGAGATGCCATTTGTCAAAAGATCGACACTGCTTTCTTACACGCATGGGTCAACTCTTCCTCCTTCTTCTCATGATCCCTTACACTTTCTATTAGCTTACGATTTTCTTCCCTTAAAGCATTCACTACCGGTGACCCCATGCTAGACCCTACCGAGTTCTGGTGTGATAGATATGGATATTGGAAACTCGGTCCAGAGTAGGGGGTACGGTAAGCGTCAATGCCAGGTGAGTAGGGAGGATACTGGTAAGGACTCGGCTGATATGGTATTATGGGTCATGGTTGGAATGGAGTTGATGGATGATACTGATAAGTCGGGGGCTGATACATCTGTGGAGGATATGATGGCATACTAGTCATGAATGGATCGTTGTAAACAGGATATGATGGATTCTGCAAACTGTCATACCTTAGCATCTAGGGAAAGCTATAGTAATCAGCAATTGTCTGCCCATACTTCCCTTGTAACATAGCAGCAACATAAGGATCCCGATGATCATTAGCCAAAGTGGCTATCCTGAACTTCTACTAAGTTTTCTGCTGGTGGCATGGGGTTGATGGGTTCCTGCTGCATTGGCACCGACTCGTCCAGTCCCTCCTCAACATTCGCCTGATATGCTGGGGAGGAAAATACATGGTATGAATGGTGTTCAGAGTGGTGGCTCACAGTATGCCTTGAAGAGACGGCCATGACTACCTGTTGAGGTGGAATCACCTCTTGTTCTTCTTTTTCTTTTGGTTCTTCCTCTTCTTTATTGGGTTGGGTATTAATAGCAGCTTTTGCGGCTTTCCATACTCCATCCATAATAGTAATAGTTTTTGGTTGATGCACTCTCATTCGGGGCTTTGTACCTCTCTTCTTAGGCGGTTTAGGCATGTCGCTAGCAGATGCAGCTGGTGAGGGTGTCTTGTTTTTAAGGAATGCAGATGGAGACACCAGATACCCGGACATATCATGACTATATGGCACCACAGGTTGACTTGGTCCTTCGTCAATCTTCTTCCTTTGTTGGACTTGCTTGACCTCTAATTTTTGCTTTCTTGACTTCCCAATTTTGAGGACGATCTTCTGCGCCTAAACATCTTGATTGGTACCTGTTCATTATTTTTATACACATATATTTAGTACATAATATTTATATATATTTACAAATAATTTCTTCAACTTGTGCTCTAACTTTTAAAGTTGCAAGCTCAAATTCAGAAGACTTAAGGTTCACATGTGTCTGTTAGGTTTCATCGAGTCTTAGTGTACCCGTGGATAGGAATGTCAGTTTCAAGGCTGAAACTACTATCGAGCTTACACTAACTCTTCATAAATGCCTAACAGACAAATTTCCACTTAAGCCATAATCCTCATTCGGTCATTTAATATTATAATCTGAGTTAGGTTTGAGCTTAGGGGCTCTAGGAACTCCTAATCTGCTAGAACATGTGGTTCTGATACCAACATGTCACACCCCCGCCGCACCCTGCCAGGTGCGGAGAGGGGTGTGGGGTGTGAGGGGAGGCTGTCAATATCAGATACACGAAAACAACAAATACAAAAACAATATTTAATTACTAATATTACACAGACAACCTGAAAATAGAGTCATAATACATTTCATAAGTATCACACTTCTAATTTATTACATTACTAGGACATAGGGCCCATATATCCGGAGGCTTATTTCAACAGCTACTTCAGTTAATGGAAGTTAACTTAATGTTCATATTCACAAGCTTCCTATTGGTTCACCTACACGTAGTACTTCACTGATTTCCAGCAAAAATTGTTTAATAAAGTACGTCACCAACAATAATGTTGTTGGTGAGCCGTACTTGTTATACAAGTTTTCACATTGCTACTAGCACTACATAGTTTCCCGCATGGTAATGACTAGAAAACAATGAGCAAAATATATATATGTCACGGGGTACAACAAATGCACCAAATGATTCTAGCATACTAGTCATGTAGTAATTTTTCACATTCCATGCAACTTTTCAGTATGTAGCCAGTAATGCAATAAACTTTAGCATCACTCTGTAATATCACATTTATTCGTTGTAGCTTAAAACATTTTTAAATGAAATAGGGCAAGGTATATGGAACTCACTTGATCAGATGGTAAGCTTAATTTAAAGGAACACGTAGTAATTATGGTCATTGATGTAGCAAGCCTAAAACCAGATGCATATAACAATATGATTACAACAATATTTTAGTCTAATTTCTGCTGATACATTCTTTGTTTATATATATTTCATTAGTTTCATATTTATACAATTTTAACTATAATCATAAGGGAATAAGTATTCTGCCAGAAGATTAGTCGCGGACCGCTAATTTGTATTTCTTGACCTTCGCGGTCCGTGAATCCTGTGAAGTGTCACTCAGTAAAAACAATCATCGCGGACCGCTATTCTGGTTCCTTTTTAATCTCGCGGTCCGTGAATCCGCAAGACTAGTCAGGAATGGAGTTGCCATCCCGTACCGCTACTTTTATTCCTAATCCCTTCGCGGTCCGCATCGACTATTTTTTCGGCTAGCGGATTTCTGTTATTTTTCAGTTTCGTTCCAATTTAAACACCGGGTTTCCCAGATACTGATTAATGATTCAAAATTCTAAATTCTTAGTTACCGGTGTTGTCATGAATCCATTTTCTTTTTAGATTAACCGTTCGGAACGAAACCGAACCGAAACCTTATTCGTGTACAAACGAGTCTTAACTTTTTATTGGTTTCTTTCAGTCCCAGTGGGTCAGAATAATCTTGTATAATCACTGTAATTTGTTTGTAGTTATAGCCTTAATCAGTCATTTAACACTTGTAAACAACACGGATGCATAATTAGGTTGTACCTTGTGTAGTGAAGGTTATACACCTGAATTCCTTGCACAGATGATCACTAATCAGCAGGTATTCATTCTTTCACAACCTTTAATCTTCATTAATCAAGAAATCCATGAATGTTTGAAGCATATAACATCACATGATTACTCAAAGATGGGTTGGTTTAGCCATACATACCTTGTAAGAGTTCCTAAGCAATCAATCTGCTCCTTAACAGCCTTAGAATCACTTAAAATTTCTCTGAGAACATACCACTAATCAGTTGTGCATATTCTTGTTTCCCATAGTACAACATAGTTGTGAGAATTCATAAGATGTGATACTTACTTGACCTTGGATGATGAAAACAAACTTAAACCACCAAATTCCCCATTCAAAACTCTATGGGAGGAGCTCTGGCTGAGTTTACAGTAGTGGAGTGCAGAGATTGAGAGTAGTGAAGGCTTTATGGTGAGATGAAGATAAATTTTAGTTTTTGCCATAAGGGACGATTCGCGGACTGCTAGTTTCCCACTAGCCATTCGTGATCCACGACTTTTGGTTATCTGGCACACGCGGATCTGCTCCAATTGCATTCCCGACCCGACGAGTCCTTGAGAACTTGCGGACCGCTACTTCTTTTCTTTATAGTTGCGGTCCGCGACTTTTGCTGGTCTTCTTTTCTTTATAGTACGGGTGTTACAACTCTCCTCCCCTTAAAAAAAATCTGTCCCGAAATTCATTATTGTTGGGATTCAAATAGTTGAGGGTATTTCCGCTGCATGTCCGCTTCTGACTCCCATGTGATTTTGAAACCATGACGCAAGTTCCACTTAACTTTGATCATAGGAACCCGTTTTCTTCGTAACTTCTATACAATTCTTTCCAGGATTGCAACTAGTTGTTTTGTGTAATTTAGTTAGTCATCCACACTTATCTCCTGGATAGGTATGGCGAGATTTTTATCAACCAGGCATTTTCAAAGGTTTAAGACGTGAAACACATCATGAATTCCACTGAGTTCTTCAGGTAATTCCAACTGGTAAGCCACACTCCAACCTTGGAAATTACCTTAAATGGTCCTATATACCGTAGACTCAACTTCCCAAGCTTTCCGAATCTAATAATTCCTTTCCACGGAGATACCTTTAACATAACTAAATCTCCTTTCGCAAATTCCAAGGGTCTTCATCTTTTGTCAGCGTAACTTATTTGTCTATCTTGTGCTGCCTTGAGTTTATCACGAATTTGTCTAATCTTTTTTCAGTAGTTTCCAATACTAACTCAGGTCCCGTCAATTTCCCTTCACCTATATCTGACTAACATAATGGTGTACGACGTTTACGATCGTATAGAGCTTCGAATGGTGATGCCTTAATGCTCGAATGATAACTGTTATTGTAAGCAAACTCAACTAAGGGTAAATGGCTATCCTAATTACTACTGAACTCGATGACACATGACCTCAACATATCCTCCAATGTTTGGATTGTCCGCTCACTATGTCCATCTGTTTGTGGATGATAAACTGTACTAAAATGTAACTTAGTACCCAAGGCCATTTGAAAAGCCTTCCAAAATCGAGAGGCGTAGCGACTTTCCCAATCAGATACAATAGATAATGGAACTCCATGTTTTGAAACAATTTCTTTCACATTTATTTTTGCCAATTGTTCCAATGGGTATGTTTCTTTTATTAGAAGGAAATAAGCAGATTTTGTTAATCGATCCACAATAACCCAAATGGCATCATTCCCTCCACTAGTCCTTGGCAACTTAGTCACAAAATCCATGGTTACCAATTCCCATTTCCATTCAGGGATCTTTAACTGTTGCAAATATCATGCCGGCTTTTGATGCTCAGCTTTCACTTGTAGACATACATGACACTTCCCTATGTATTTAGCAATTTCCTTCTTCATTCATGGCCACTAGTAATGGGTTTTCATGTCATGATACATTTTATCCCCTCCTGGGTGCATTATATATTTTAATTTATGAGCTTCTTGAAGAATTAATTCTTGGAGTCCTCCTCCTTCAGGTACCTAAATTCTATTACCCAAACGTAGAATACCATCTGACCCAGTTTCGAGCTGTTTAGCCTTAGTCATCATTTCATCTCTCTCCGGGTTTAGGTTTTCTAATTACTTCTTTTAGGCTCCCTTAATTTCATCTATCAGGCTTACACCAACATTTATCCTCATGGCCCTTACTCGTAGTGGCTTAATTCTGTTCTTTCGACCTAACGCATCAGCCGCCACGTTGGCTTTTCCTGGGTGATATTTGATTTCACAATCATAATCACTCAACACTTCCATCGAACGTCTCTGTCTCATGTTTAATTCTTTTTTATTGAACAGATGTTGGAGGCTTTTATGGTCTAAATAGA
>JBCNJP010000017.1:89498019-89615527 GCA_039602395.1 Deinandra increscens subsp. villosa
GAATCACTCTGTTCAACTTGAAGCATATTTACCATGAAAGCTTGATGTGATTCTTCAATAAAATCAAGTTCAGAACTAGTTTTCATTATAGCATCATCAACTTGAGATTGCAAAACAAAGCAGACTCATCAGGAAACTGTTGACTCCAGTCATATCCTCAAGTAACCTGAGAAACCAATGCCTTAGGATTTGAATTAGTTGATAACTTTGATGTACAATCATGTCCATTAGAATTTGACTTAACACCCGCTGATTTTGCACATTCACTAGCAAAATGATCAAAATTGAAACATTTAAAGCATTTTACTTTGGATTTATCCATCCCAACCTTACCATCTGGACACAAATTAAGTTTCCCTGTTTTCTTCATAAACTTCTTAGCTTTATGCACTATCATCGCCATAGACCAGCTGATATCCATATGTTCGAGATCATCTGGATCTATTTGCTGAAAATCTTCATCATATAGATCAACATTTGGCATGCTTCCAGTTATAAGTCCATGATATGAAGATAACAAATAGAAATTAAAGCTAGATGTTTATCAGGTGCCTTTGCAAAAAATGTTGTTTATTTTGAATGATTTGGAATAGTAAAGTTACATCCTTTTGAAGAACCTGAACTTTCAGAATTTCCCGAACCATGTCCAGCAATAAATGTTGTTGGCGGAGATGAATCATAACCAAACGACTTAGATTTAACATTGACGCTTGCTGAATTTTGACCATGATACAATTCTAGGTTTTGCAATTGAGCAGTGGATTTGTGTTGATGCATGGTCCTTGATCGTCATGTGAAGTATCGAATACAAGACGGATTCACACATTATAGCTGAGGTCCGAACTTCCAGCGAACCTGGAGTTCGGACAGCTCCGAACGTGTGGCCGAACCTGAGGTTTGGACCAGCGGTTTCTTTAGTATATAAATGTGAGTCTTGTGATGTATTCAATAACGATAACAGTCTAAGCTTCAGTGTCATATTCACTCTGTGGTCTTTGTGTAAACTCTCGGTGGTTAATATAAAGCTGATTTGTATTTACTCTTTGTGTTCTTCACATTTTACATTGATTTCAATACGACTAAGTAGAAGATCCGCACGTTCACGAACTATCAAGTGGTATCAGAGCATTTGGTTTGCTCTACTAGTCGGAGATCAGTGTTTTTCGGAGTTTTGAGTTCAAATTCACAATTTTGCTAAAATGTCAATCATTTTTGAGTTCATTTGATTGTTTCGAGTGTGCTTCTCATTCAAAATTCATTCCTGAGTTGTTTCTATCAAGTTTGCTTGAATTCCTGTCAAAAATTCTAGTAAAAAACGTTGAAAATCGAGAAAATGGCGTCGAGTGAATTCTGTCCTGTTTGAGGTTCGGACTAGTTCGGTATAACCGCTCCGAACTCAAGGTTTGGACGGAGTTCGGTCATTATAGTGAGGTTCGGTGATTGTTCGGTCAACGTTTGGACAGTGTTCGGTGATCTTGAAGCAAGTTCGGTCCTTGTATCTCCGAAGGTCAGGTTCGGTGATAGTTCAGCGAGTTTGTGTTTCGGACTAGGTTCGGACTAGGATCGGTGATAATTCGGAGGAGGTTCGGACGAGGTTCGGTGTGAACAGTAACCTGTTTTTCGAAAATGTCCGATTTTCAAGCGTTCGTGGCTATTTAAAATTCGGTTCAGGCAACGATGCAAACAATGATTAACTATGATAATGAAATCGGAACAAGTCAGAAAGTTCCCAAATTACTTAAATTGGAAGATTATCATAGTTGGGTGACACGATTTGAAGCGTTTGTTTCCGCAAATGATATCGATATGTGGTTATCGTATTCTGAACAATATACATATCCTAAGGGTGAGGATGGGGAACCAATTCTTCAAAGGAAGCTTTCTGGTGAACAAAAGAAAGCCTATCAAGCTGAGAAAAAGGCTTATGACACTTTAACAATGGCTTTGCCTACTGATTTACTACATCAATTTTCAAGCAACTATATCGCAAAGAGCTTGTGGGATGCTCTAGAAAAGAGATGTGAAGGTAATGACCAGTATAAGAAAAGTCGACAAAAAGTGCTAAAGAAAGAATTTGATAGCTTCAAGCATTATCAGAATGAATCAGTACCAAATCTGATTGCAAGATTTGCACATTTAATGAGTGAAATGAAGTTGGTGAATCTTACAAAAGATGAAGCAGATAGGAAAGAAAAAATTATGGAAGCTCTACCAAAGAAGTGGGAAAATTATGTAATGATGATTACTAATGATAAGGATTATCCAAGATTATCTTTTAATGATCTGATTCAAAGAATCCAAGCTAGGGATATGGAGTTAAAAGTAATCAAGTCACTTCTTGAGCAAATTCAGAATCCTGCAGTGTATTATGGCAACAATGATTCAACCATAAATACTGGGAAATCTAATATTCTTAATTCTGCACCCCCTACAGCATTTCTGGCAGGTAAATATGAAATTCCAAGTTATTCATCTGCTGGTTGTACTGTGTCAATTCCTAGTTCTTTGACTCAAAGTGCATTGTCTGTTCAAACTGTCGATGATTATAATGCGTTGATGTCTGCATTGGTATCTTCATACTTTGGTGTTATCACTGGTGCTGTGAGTAATGCTGAATTAGCAAATGAAGATTATGATCAGATTGATTATGATCATTTAGAGGAAATGAATCTAAATTGGCAGTATGCTATGTTGGTTCGTAGAACAGAGAAATTTTTTAATATAACTGGTAAGAAGAGATTGAATCAGGAAGGGAAGATAGGTTTGGACAAGTCTAAAGTAAAATGTTATAAGTGTTCCGTTTATGGTCACTTTGCTCGAGAATGTCCAAGTTCTGCAAAAAGTAAATTGAAGACTGGTCAGCATGCACATTTAGTTTTTCATCCTTCAGATAAAGCTGAAAAGGTTGATCAGAAAGCTGCTACTCTTACTCATGATTGGACTGATACATTTATGCATCCAGATGAATTTGCCTGGAATGCAGATTCAGAAATTAAAAAGAATAATACTCCAATCTCAATTGCTTTAACCGTTCAACATGTTGATGATGAAAGATTTTTAACAGAATCTGATACTTCTTCAAGTATATCTTTGGTTCAAGAAGAATTACCTAAGTCTTCTGTGAATTCAAAAGATGATGAATTTAAATGTTATAAATGTGAGAAGTTGCTCAAGAAAATTGCAAGTTTTGAAAAACATTGTCAAATTTCAACTGAAGAAATTGTGATGTTAAAGAAAGAGTTGGAAGATTTTCAAAAGAAATATTATGCGTTAGTTCATTTTCATGAAGATGTTTTGAAGGAAAAGGCTCAATTGGTTGAAGAGTGTGAGAAAGCCAAAGCTGAAGCGTTAGATGCAGCTCAAGATTTTGAGAATCTGTTTGAGAAGAGTTATCCGGTTCAGCAAAAATATGAAGAGGCTACTGCTCTTATTGCAAAAACTGCTGTTACCGTTGAGAAGCTTCAAAACAAGATCTCTATGCTTCAAGATGAAAATGTTCTTTACAGAGACAAGAATGAAGTGTTAACTAAAGATGTTGAAATTTAGAAGCAAAAGAGAGAAAATGTGCTTGAAGAATTATATGCTGAATGTGAGATCCGGAAATTACAAACTTACGAATATGATGATCTCAATGCAAAATTTATCAAGTCACAACAAGAGGTGTTTGAAGGTCAACAGAAGATTAATGATTTAAAATTGGAGATTTTGGAGTTGAAAAGGCAAGTGAAGAACTGCAATTTGTCACCGACATTGCTTAAGTTCTTATACAAGCAGGATCAGAGTTCAGAAAGTTTTAAGAAGGATGATGTTCACTTGGTTCCTCAACCAGTGGATTTAATTGAAGTTACTGCTGCTCAGATTGATCCAAAAGCTGAAGTACATGATTATTCCAAATTTGCCACTCCACCCAAGAAAAAACAAGTCTAAGTCTAAAAAGAAGGAGAAGCCTTTGGGTGAAGCTCCCAAATTTGTGTCGAAGTCTATTTTGCTGGAAAATGAAAAGGTTTTTGATAAGGTTGCTTCAAGTTCTTCATCTGCAACCGAAGAAAAAACGTTTTTGATTCAAAAGAACAAGCTGAAGGATATCAAAGCCAAATTCATTAGTGACGCTAAGTCAAGAGAAGCTTCAGGTTCTTCTTCAAATTCTTCAAAGACTCAAGGATTTAAACACAAAGGTTTAGGTTACAAAGTGTTGGAAGAATCTGTTCCAACAAAGAAATCAGTGAAGGCTGAGAAGGTTCCTAAAGCAAAAGTTACAAAGAAATTATCATCTCAGAAGGAATTTTCTTATTATTCTGGAGGATCTTCATCTTCACGGAGTCCATCTCCTAGGTATGATTTTTCTGATGGTTTCTTTGATAACTTTCAATCTGAACATTCATCCGATTCTCAGAAATCAAAACAATTTTCTAAGAATTTTAGAGAAAGACTTTGTTATGTATGTCATCAACCAGGACATCTAGCTGCTGATTGTCCGACGACTGCATATCTCCACAAAACTGCAAAATATGTGGATCACAAAGGTCAAAATTTTGATGAACTGTGGTCTTCAGAGATTAAATCAACTCGTAAATCGTCTTGGTCTAAATCAAGTTCGTTGGTTGAATCTGATTCAGGTTCCGATCAAAAATTAAAACTTTTACAAATTTGTAAACCAATAGTTGTTTCCAAGGCCAACAAGGATTTTGTGGAAGACACCGGGCGACCCGACGCTGTTAATTCGGGTCGATTCTAACGCAACTAATGTTTTATTTGGTGTCAAGCAGGTGTTTCAGGAAGATCTTTCGGTGATTGGAAAATTGCTGATTGTGAAATATCTGTTTTAATTAAATTGAATGTCAAAATCAATTTTGTTTTCAAAAGGCTAACCTGCTAGTATTCGTGTTGGTTGATCAATTTTTCTTGTTTTTCACTTCATCTCATTCTGAGGGGGAGTTTGTTTTTTGCAAAAATACAAACATAGTGTTTTGTTTTTCACATCATAAAAATGAAAATCTATAAATAGAGTTGTCATTTTAGGGGGAGAAATTTGAAAAAGACAAAAACATTGAAAAATGAGAGATTGTATCCGACATGATTGGGAAATGATGGTACATTGGCTGACAGTGTCTGACTCATGGATAATGTCACACCCCGGTCAACGGTTTCGGGTGTGAGCGAGAATGGAATCATAGTCGAGGATACATAGAACAACTTCTAATAATTTAAAATCTTCATAAAACATTACTTCATTTCATTGCAGCGGAAGAGATAGCGGAAACAATAATGTCTTACAATTTTAAAAACATAAAGTCTTAAACGATTATTAAAAGCATGAAACGGTTTATTTGGATAGTTGGGACTATGACTCCAAGAACAGGTCCGATAGCATACGTAAGCCCCATTTGCATGTCTTCAGAGAGTTTCGTCAATTACCTAAGAAATCATGAATATAAAACGGGTCAACATAAAGTTGGTGAGGTTCACAGGTTTAGGACTCATCAGTTAAACAGTTGTAAAACAGTTTTCAGTATACTTAAATATTATCAGGGTTTATTGTTGTGGATGTATGATCTCACCTGAACCTTGATTTCAAATACTAACGGTTTACCCACCCAGCATCTCTTGCCCAGAGATGTTAAACAGAGCAGAATAACTGACGTGTACCCCCAGACAATCCGGAGTCAGAACTGGAGCTACCAGTTAGGGTAGGGTTGTCAACCCAAATAGATCTATTCACTAGCTATCGTTTCGTACAGAACTAATTGAAATCAATTAATGATGGGATTTCGGTTGTACAAACGTTTATAACGATAATGTACCAAGTTGGGCAATCAGTAAGAGAACAAGTAGTCATACGGCTAACAAATAAACCATAATATTAAGTAAAAAGCATTTAATCAGTTTTCATGATTTCTCCCCCAAGTATAAAACAGTTAAAAGGAAAAAGGGGCCGTGAAACTCACAGATTCAGTAGATAAGCGGTAAATAAGCAGTGAAGGAACGGTAGCACGTAACGTCCTAAATCATTTAATAAACATATGCATAAGGTCTTATGATCATTTGAGTAACATATAGTCACCCAAGTGATACCGGTCAAGTCTTGACGTTTTTAAGTCCGTTTGTATTATTGAAAACTCGTTAACTTGTATTTATTAAATAAATACGTTCATGGTTATTTATATTTTTGTTCAATAAATATAAACAAATAATCATTTTCATTAATTCAATCAAGTCTTGAATATTGAGTTTAAAAAGAAATAATAATGGCTATTATTATTTTCGCAAGTTCGAATAATTATTTTTAATTAAATAATTACTTATTTGATTTGTTAATCTTGCAAGTTATAATTATTTTACATAATTATGATTAACAATTCTTTGGTGAATAAAACATGGTTTATATCTTTTGCAAATAATTATTTGTCAAAAATAATTATTAACGTTTTGTCTTATTTTTAAAACATGAACCTTTAAAGAAATATTCAAAATTTCTAACATTTAATCATTTATTTTTCGAAAGCGTTTAATATTTCATTTTTATGAAATATATGTTTCTCAAAATATCTTAGCGACGCTTGGATTCATATAACGTTGTCTTTATAAAACTTGACTTTTATTTAAAATCTCCAACGAACGTTAGTTCATTTTTGGATACTTTGTTTTCATCAAAGTAATATTAAAAGTCCATGTAAACATTTAAAGCCAATGATTTGTCTTTGATTTATTTTTATAAAAATCTTTTATAAAAATATTTATTTTCAAATGTGACTTTTTATAGAAATTGTCCATTTCTAGCAAGTTTTAAGAAAGGTTAAAACTTGTAATAAATCCAAGTATTTATGTCAAATTAATCATTTGACATAAATATTATTCTTATCAAATCTAGCAATAAATTTTATTCTTTTTGTCCAATCATTTGTAACACATTAAATATGTTACATGACCATTTAAGAAATATATACTTTGGTCCATTTTTATAAATCACTAGTTACTTTAGTGATTAAAGTTCATTTCCAATGTTCATGATTTTTAGTTCATTTCTTTTGTGTAATGTAACTAGTTAAATATAACATGGTTTATATTTTTATTAACTAATACATTAGTACGTCACATGAAATGAATAACATATCTACTAACATAATCATGTTAGGACCAAAAATAATTAACCATCTACTAACACTTTTAGTGTTAGGACTTGTAAATATAAAATGAAATCCACTAACACATTTGTGTTAGGACAAGGAAATGTAAATGCGATCTACTAACACATTTGGTGTTAGGACAAGTAAACATAAACATGTATAGGTTATGATTTAGCATTTAAGTTCATTTTATATGAAGAGGCTTGGAGGTTTGTTTGAAATCAACTAACTTATGAAACCAAGGTTTCATAAACAAGATCATGGTGCACACTTGTTACTTTCCAAGGATTTCACAAATGTGTTTCACCACACTTCTTGGCTAACTTTAAGCCTCAAAGGCACCAAAGTAAGTGTTTGATCTTGAAAGAAAGGGGATTAAGAAGGGATTTTTGTTAGTTGATCAACCAAACACAAGCATTCTAGTTAGTTTTGATGGACTATTGTCAAGACTTGAAGGGTTCAAAGGGGTGTAAGTGAGTAGAAATGTGAGTTAGAAAACTCACAAAAGAAGAGGAGGAAAAACGGTGGAGGTTGGCGGTGGCTTGTGGCGGTCCGGCGGCGGGGCTGTGGTGGCGGACGGTGGCCGGAGGTGGCTGTGGGGCGGTGTCGCGGCGGCAGAGGGAGGAGGGGTGGAGGTGGTCGGCCGAATGAGGGAGGAGAGGGAGAGAGAGTGAGGGTCTTGGTGGTTTTTGGGGTGTTGGGTGCAAGGGAACATGGGGGGTGTTAGTCTCCTTTTATAATCAAAGTTAGTGTTAATAACCAATGGTTAAAGTTGTGTTGTCAAGCTTACAAGCCTTCTAGTTAAACCCAAGAGTAACTTACTTATTTTTATAAACTTTCAAGTGTTATAAAAGTCTTAATGCTTTTATAAAATGAATGGTGTTTAGGAGTTTATAAAAATTATAACTTTTTAAAATATAACCCAATTATAATTAATCAAATTGGATGGTGATTTTTATTTTTATAAACGTTGTTGATCCAAGTTTTATAAAAATATTAGTGGTTAAAGAATTGTGTTAGTTTTATAAAATTTATAAAACATGGTGGGCTTAAAACAAATTATTAAATTTGTTTTTAATTGGGCCGGAGCCCAATCGGGTTAAGAAAGGAGAATGGGCCGAAGCCCATTCATTTTGGAAAGGGGGCTGGGCCGAAGCCCAGTCGAGTTGGGTTGCAACCGGGTCGGGCCGGGTTCTCGGTCGGGCCGGGTTCTCGGTCGGGCCAGGTTCTCGGCTTGGGTCGGGTTTGTGGATGCGGGCCGTGAAGGAGAAAAGAAAAGGACTTGGGTCGGTTCGGCCCAATGCGTATCGGGCCGCGGGTCGGGTTTCCGGGTTGGGGGTTTTACTCAGTTAGTCGAGGTGATCCTTTGGTTAATTTTCGAGTCGATCCGGACATTTTTGGGGTTATTGGGCTTACCGGGCCCAATAGGCTAAACGTTTGGCAATGTGGTTAAGTCTTGACAACGTAACGTTTTGTACTTGTTTTAAGTTCATGAAATGTCTTAATAGTTTGAATCGGTTTGATAAAATATAAAATGTCAAAATTTTATATTTGATTTCTTACTATTAAAATTCCATTAATTATAATATGAAACATTCATATTTCACAGTTGTTTAACGCGAATGTCGTTTCGGTTGATCGTTAAATTAATCACAGTTAATCATGCAAATTAAAGCAGTAAATCACGTAATTACAACGAAATTAAAAAGTCAACAAAAGTCAACGGAGAGAGGTTTGACCTGATTTTTGGTCTGGTTGTCACAGATAAAGTAGATGAAAAAGCCATAAGACCATTTGATCGATGTGCAAGGTAGGCTCAGCAAATCAGAAAGTATACAAATGCGATATACACTAAATCTGATGCTTGACCTAGTGGACAACATCTTGATGCATAAAGATATGTGAAAAATAAAATGAGAAGTCAATGTGTATACATGTGTTCATTTTGCAAAGATTTAAACTTGTTTGATTTTCTTTATTTTATCAATCGATCGGACTTTCTCTGCGTGTCGAAAGACCGACCTGATCGTTGTTCGTTTGACGTTCTGGTTTATTTTCTTTGGTGTTTCGTATAACTCATCGGACTTTCTCTGCGTGTACGGGAGTACCGACCTGATTGTTGTTGAGTTATACAACTTGAACTTGTTTTATTTTCTTATTTTGTTAAATCCGAGGCCTTATCTGCGTATCGAAAGATCGACCTTAAGGTAGACGATTTAACGTTCTTATTTTGTTTTGCATGGAACACAGTTGACTATATCATGGTTACAATCATTGTGTGATTAAAAATCACAAATGAAATCACAAAATGTGATAAGCAAAAGCATATCTGAGTATGTCTGATAGTGTGGGGTACACTGGTCATTGCAAATTTAATCAATACCTTAACATATCCAGATGTTATGAGTATGATTGTGCCAGAGTTTAAGGTTGGACAAATTATATCTGCAATCGGCATGGCTTATGTGTTTCATTAATTAAAATTGAAATGTAGTTCAGCATGTTATGACCAATATGATCCCAAGTTATGATCTTTCTCACAAAAGACAAAAATAGTGTCTAATTCGGTATTGTTTTACTTTTCTTATCAGAAAATACCAAAAAGATTTTAGGTGTTTTTTGATATAAAGTTTCTAAAAGTCAAGAAGATTTTGTTTCTAATTTGTTTTCGATTGATCATCACGAAATACAAAATCAAGTTTTCAAAATCAAAATATCTTGGAGTCTCGAAGAGACATTTTGCACCAAGATTATTTATGTTGGCAGGTTTCTAAGTGGGAAGAGAGCATTACAACTTCAAGTCTTCTGAAGGTTGTTGATAAAGAGATTACACACGATGCAATATCAAGTATTCAAGATTGAACTCATCGTCAAAGAAGAGGAAGATTTTGATTGAAGATACACGATACAAGTTTGATAGAGAAGATGATACTGCACATGCCGAGGGGGAGTTTGTTGATGCATGGTCCTTGATCGTCATGTGAAGTATCGAATACAAGACGAATTCACACATTATAGCTGAGGTCCGAACTTCCAGCGAACCTGGAGTTCGGACAGCTCCGAACGTGTGGCCGAACCTGAGGTTCAGACCAGCGGTTTCTTTAGTATATATATGTGAGTCTTGTGATGTATTCAATAACGATAACAGTCTAAGCTTCAGTGTCATATTCACTCTGTGGTCTTTGTGTAAACTCTCGGTGGTTAATATAAAGCTGATTTGTATTTACTCTTTGTGGTCTTCACATTTTACATTGATTTCAATACGACTAAGTAGAAGATCCGCACGTTCACGAACTATCAATTTGTTTGCATTCATCATTTCTATTTCCCGAGCATGAAGTTTGCTTGTTAAATCATGAAATGATAATGTCGAGAATTCTTTGTCATGAGTAATCAATAAAACATAATTCTTCCACTTCTCGGGTAATGCCTCCAGTAATTTCTCTTTAAGTTCATCCTCGGTCTTATCTATACCAACCACCTAATTCACTGATAAGATGTGAGAACCTGGATACAAGAGCATTGATATTTTCTTTATCATAATGTTGAAAGTTATCAAACTTTTTATTCAACACCTTTCTTCTGTTCTTCTTATACCAATCATTACCTTCAGATCTTGTAGCTAAAGCATCCCATAATTTTTTAGATTTTGTACATGTATTAAATTGATGCAATAACTCTTTTGGTAATGCCATGGTAAGATAAATATAAGCTTTCTTTTCGAGTTCATAACTTTTTCTTTCACCAGATTTGAAATCTTTTAATTTTTTAACTTCCCCTCCAACATCAATAAGATGCTTGTAATCTTGTTCAATTGGAATCCACGAATTAATATCATTTGTACTGATATATGCCAACAATCTTTGTTTCTAATTACGATAATCTTCCAGTTGTAGCAACTTGGGAACTATATGATTTGTTCTAATTTCATTACCATAATTAATCAATGTTTGCATTGCGTTTCGCATAGCAAAAATGCTTGATAATCAGACATCTTGAATTTTTCTTGAAAAATGTTCCAACGAACCAATTTATTGAGCTACGAACCGAAAAAGTCAATAAAAGTCAACTCGCGAACCAAAATTCTTTGACCGAACTGAAAACACCTTTAGCGAACCGAAAAACCTTAGTGAACCGAAGTACTAGTGAACCGATGACTTGGGCGAACGGATAATATTCAATGGACCAATGTTTTAGCGGACCAATGGTTCGGTGTAACTGCTCTGGACCAACCAATAACTGCTTCGAACCAACATTGAAGATTGCCTAGGCGAACCAATGACAAAATGCAACTGGCGAACCAAAACTCAGCGGACCGACGATGAAGATACAAAGGGCGAACCAACACATTCAACCAACGAACCGTGACATTCTTCCGGCGAACCTAACTCAAAATGACTGATTTTAAAGAGTTTGGACGAATTTGAATATGAATCACAATAGTAAGCAAGAATAACACTCTAGGAATGTTTAGAAATCAAATTTGACACCAAAAACACTCAGAATTGAGAAAAATAAAAGAAACCCTGCTTTCTCTCACTAGAATTTGCAACTTTAACCAATTCAAACTAGCAGAGCAACCTGATTTGCTCTGATACCACTTGTAAGGGCCTGGGAGGATCTTACCACTAGTTTGATCAATCAATTCTAGTAACCAAAAGTTAAATAAGCTTTGATTTATTGAAACACAAAGAGTAACAAGGTACAAAGCTCTGGTTCTCTCTCTCTAGAAACACACATAGAAACTGACCAAATGACTAAGAATCCTTTCTGAATGCTATTGAGTTTAACAAGTCAACACTATTTATAACGTATGACTGGTCGGAGAACCAACCAGCCAATAAACCAATGGTTCGCTATGGTTCGTTGAACCCTAAACTCACTAATACGCTCTTGATTAAATACAACACACGAGAGACTTTGTAGCATATGATTATGATCTAACACCAACACTGGGCTTTTCATTGTAGAACACTGGGCTTTTCATTGTAGAGGATTTCATGAGGCGTCTTCTGATGACGCTTGTTGAGCAGAACCCGATTCTGAACGTAACACGCAGTGTTTATTGCCTTAGCCCAAAATATGATTGGCAACTTTGAATCATATAACATAGTACGAGCTGCTTCAATCAGGGTAAGATTTTGATGCTTAGCAACACCATTCTGTTGAGGTGTATATGGGGCGGTGTACTGATGCGCAATCCCTTTTTCAGCATAAAAGGCATCTAGAAGACTATGCTTGAAGTCCATGCCATTTTCACTTTGGATAGCCTTCACCTTTGCATTTGTCTGGTTTTCATTCACAACAATGAAAGCTTTCAAAATACTTGCGGTATCACTTTTCCTGGACAAAAGAAAACCCGAGAACAACGTGAGTAATCATTAGTGATAACCAAACAATACGCACTTTTATTGAGACTTAGCATGCTGACAGGACCAAATAAATCCATGTGTAGTAGTTGGAGCACTGAAGAGATGGAGTTGTGGATCTTTGGCTTGTGAGGCATCTTGTGTTGCTTCCCCTAGGAACAAGCTACACATTTTTCAACAGCAGCTTACCCTTTGATAGGAAAATCACGCACATGATCTCCTTTTTCTAGACGATTGAGATTCTTCATATTTGTATGGCCTAAACGATAATGCCATAAATGTGCGTGACTTTCAGCAGTTTTTGAGAGAAGACATGCTACATCAGATTCCGGTGGCATATTCATATTAAGCACATATGAATTCTCTCTTCGAGGAGTGCGCATCAATATCCAGTCTTCGGGAATAGTGTATCCATGTTTTAAAATTAAGCACTCCTTGTTATAGAACAATACTGGATATTTTTTGACGCAGATCTGAGAAACACTCAACAAACTGTGTTTAAGTTGCTCCACATAGTTCACATCGCTAAAACTGAGACAACCGTTTGTAATGGTACCCTTCTTGCTGATGTAACCTCCTACACCTCCCGCAAAGGAAACATATCCACCATTGAAATCGTGTACATCATTTAATAAGCATATGTTTCTTGTCATATGCCTAGAACAACCATTGTCAACATACCACATGTTATTAACAGTCCTCCTTGGATGTTCCTGCAAGAGAGGGGAGATTAATTAGAGATTGGTACCAAGGCCAGAACAGGTCTGGGTTTCTTCACATTGGAAACACGTGAATCCAACTTTTGGGCTGACTGGAAACCATTTGTTATTTTGCTTTCCAAAATTTGTACTTTGATTTTTCAGACTCATAAAATCTACTTGTTGAATTATTCCATTGTTTTGAAATTTGCATAACCTTTGTTTGGAGTTTTAGGTTTTCTTTTATAAACACTCTTTTTTGCTGATAGTCCCGATTAACCACCTATTGAACATTCCAATGACCTTCAAATCGAACTGATTTGTTAGGTTTGGAAGATAACGTCGGTTTCGAATGATTGTTATGCTTCAAAACACTTTTTTTGGTGTGGCCTTTGCACCATGGGCTTTTTTGGTTGTTGTCTTTGTGGTCAATGGACAGGAGCCTTTTGTATCACATGTTGCTCCTGCCTGTTCTTGGACATTTGTTTATTCACAGGGTAATAAGTCTCATATGGTCTGTGCAAATGGATCTTAGTAACATGTCCTGGGTTTCCACAAGTAAAACAATGTTGCTTATTTGGTGACTCAGGGAATGTAGATCCACGAATAACCTTAGGCTCAGTTAAATATTTTTTGTTATAAGAATATTTTCCCCCAGTGGATTGCCATGTGGGTTTATCTGCATTCTTACGGATCCAATATGCTTTGCCATCAAGTCGAGTTTACAAAGCATACTCTTGCTTTACTGGAATCGTTTCGTCATACATAGACTTAAGCACAAGATAAGGGATAAAGTTTGTGGATTTAGACTCCCTTTCCTTTTTCACATTTTACACATTCACATTGGCTTTTCCAAACACAAACATATTATTGGGATTAGAATGTTCCAAAGTAGATTCCTTCCTTTTTTTCACATGCATGTCAGATTTTCCAATAGAAAACACACCAGTAGAAAACTTAGCATCACAAACATCAGTTTTAAAAACATCCACATCAAAAAAATCAGACACAGACTTACACACGCAATCACAAACTCAACAAACAAAAAAGTATCAGTTTTAGGCAACATCAAAGAACTAAAATTATGGCAGTTTTCAAATTCAATGCATTCACTGTCTTCCCTTGAAACATCCTCAACAATTACCTCATCTGCACATGAAATAGTTTTATTCGTATGACTAATGGGTGAAGTAATTTTGATTTTACAGGCGGAAGAAGATAACTTGTTTTCTATTGAGAGGCTTCCCTTATTTCAATAAGTCGCATTTGCTTCCACTGATGATTCTTTCGATAATTCATCAGCGATGAGAGGCATTTTAATGTACTCACTCTAAATGGGTGGGGGAACGTTATTATCTTTTCCTAAACTAGACATGTCTCTCACGCGCCTAAACCTTTCTTCCGAATTAAACAAAACATGATGGGACTCTATCATTTTCTTTTGAATTAACTAAACTTTGTCTAATTTAACCTGAGCTTCATTAAGTTGATTTTTCAAATCATTTAACTGGATAGTTAGCTCATTGAGTTCACATTTGGCACAATCATAGAGACCTGTTTTCTGACTAACCTCTTCCTGATAATATTTAATATCCTTCTTTTGAGCATCTAATTTCTCTTTATAGGTCTTTTCCATTTGATTAAATTTATGTGCTTCTATCCTAGCATTTACATGATCTTTTTCTCAGCATAGTATTTCTCTTGATAAGTTTTAAGCAATTGAGAACAAGTAGGGTTAGAGCATACCTGATTTGATGATCTAGCATTGGAAGAAACATATATAATATTGACCATAAAAGCATGATGTTCTTCTACCTTCTCATCATCTTCATCTTCAGTAGACATCCTAGCGATGTGAGAATGAATTAAACTCAGCTTCTCGATCTAGCTGGTACAGTCATATCCTTCATATTGTTGAACCACCACTACTTAACTGTCAGTTGTTGTTGATACATAACATGTACGTCGTGTGAAGTATCCAACCAGACGATGTCATGTAGAGATCAAGACCAAAGTTCAAGGCTAAGTTTGCTGCTGGGCAAACCTGGTCCGAACCTGGAGTTCGGATCAGCCGGACTTGGAGTTCGGACAGGGTTCGGCCAGCAGTGTATAAATAGGAGTTTGGTCGTTGTTTTGTGTACGAGAGATTGCAGAGTCTGAGTGAGCTGAGTCTTGAGTGTGTGTTTACTGTGGTGTTCTCTGAGTCATTCTTCTTCGTGTTACTAATTGTAATTGTTCGTGAGATCAATAAAACAATCGGTTAATTATGTTTTGTATCCGATATAGCTAGATTGAGTAGACGATTCGATGCTCACGCAATTTCAAGTGGTATCAGACCTATCTGGTTCATTCTACTGATCTATGGTTTCTATTTTCGGATGTTTTGAAACAAAACGGGTGATTTTTTAGTGTTTTCATGAGTTCTTGATCATCTTGGTCAAGGTTTTTGTGAAAATTTTGCTCCTAAATCATTTCTTATCACTTTTTCTGATCTACTGCTACAAATCTCGTCAAAATCAGTCCAAAATCGAGCGTTTTGAGAAAATTATGTTGAGGTTCGGATGAAACTGCTCAGGTTCGGCATAACCGCTCCGAAGTCCTAGTTCGGACAAAGTTCGTTCAAAGTTCGGTCAAAGTTCAGAAATTTTCTGGTTCGTGAGAGGTTCGGTCAAGGTTCGGATAGATTTGTGTTCGGAAAGAGTTCGGAACGAGTTTGGTAAGGGTTCGGAGAGGTTTCGACAACTGTTCGGATTAACAAGGTTCGTTGAAGGTTCAAACATAGTTCGGAACACAGATTTAGGTTCGGATAAGGTTCAGACGATCAGATTGTTAATTTTTAACGATGTCGGAATTTCAAGCTTTTGCCGCTATGCAAAACGCAATGCAAACCATGATGAATTTTGATAACGAAATCGGAACAAGTCAGAAAGTTCCCAAATTACTGAAGTTGGAAGATTACCAAAATTGGAAGCAACGATTTTCGGCTTACATAAGTACGAATGATATCGATTTTTGGATTCCAATTAAGAAGCTTTATCAACACCCAACCGATCAAGGAGATTTTAAAGAAGTTCATACCTTCGACATTGCTGAAAGAAAATTGTATGAGCTTGAGCAAAAGGCTTTTGGTTATCTTACAATGGCATTACCCACTGAGTTGTTACATTAATTTAGTATGTGCAAGAAATCAAAACAATTGTGGGATGCTTTATCAACAAGGTGTGAAGGAAATGATCAATATAAGAAAAGTCGGAAGAAAGTTTTGAGTAAAGAGTTTGATAATTTTCAGCATTACAAGAATGAGAATATCACGGCTCTTGTTTCAAGATTGTCACATCTCATCAGTGAATTAAAGATTGTAGGAATTAAGAAAACAGATGAAGAGCTAAAAGAAAAGATTATGGAAGCATTACCAAAAAAATGGGAAAATTATGTGTTGCTGCTTACACATTATAAAGAATTTTCCACATTAACATTTCATGATCTAACTGGTAAACTTCATGCTCGAGAGATGGAAATGTTGAATTCCAACAAGTCCAAAGCAAATCTGCAAAATCCTGAGTTGTATCATGGTGAGAACGCTGCTAGTATGACCGCTAAGGCTAAACCAAGTTTGAGTTCTACACCTCCTACTGCTTTCATTGGAAATAGTTCTGGACATTCAGATAATAATTCATCACGGGATTGTACCTTTACAATTCCAGAGTCAACAAGTCAGAATGCTTTTTCTGCAGAATCAACTTATGATTATGCCAAAATGAGTGCTTTGATTTCATCATCTTTCGGGTTGATTATCAAGAATGTTGCTAATGCAAAACTAACAAGGGATGATCTTGATGCACTTGATGATGATCAGCTAAATGAATTAGATATATCTTGGCAATATGCTATGCTGGGTCAAAGATCAAAAAGGTTTTTCAAGAAACATGGAATGTTGGGAATCAAGATACCGAGCCAACAAGATTTGGATAGATATACCGTCCTTACAACACGATGAAGAACATGACAACTCAAGACAACACGACTCAACAAAGAACATGCTCTAGTGAATATTATTTATTGTTTAAATATTGTCACTAGTTAGTATTGTACTATTATGCCCTTAGTGAGTGTTGTAGTATATATAGTAAGTCTTTCATTGTGAAAGACTTGATGATGTATGTCTAGTGAGAAAGAGTTAGCCATGGTTATTTGAAGCTTGTAAGGGTTCATGAACTCACCTAGTAAGTTCATGATACCCGGGATGTGTGGGGTAGGTAAAATATAATCATTCGGTTATCTTTATTTATCTATCATTTCACCTTGTTTATCTAACTATGTTGTTCTTCATTTATCCATGTTTTACTAGCTTTGCTCATCATCATCATCACATCTCAAACACCATCGTTGTTCATATCCGGGTGTTCATTTGTTTCTACAAAAACGAGTTACACAAAGACTCGATCCGCTTCCGCAACCAAGGTATTTGCCCACCACCTCGGTTTTTCATGGAAGAAATACTTCTGATTTTAATAGAAATTTGGGTTTTGACAAATCAAAGTTGAAACGCTACAAATGTTCAAAGCATGGACATTTTGCTAAAGAATGTCAACAAGCACATGTTAGCGAACCCGGTTTTACTCAACCATCGTCAAGTAATTCAAACAAGACAGCTTTAACAGTTCAAAATGATGGTGTTTATGATTGGGGTAAACAATTTGATTCATTTGCTTTGATTGTCACTCATGATCAACGAGTTGATTATTGTTCAGATACAAGTTCAGAACCAAGTTCCTATGAAATCGCTGAAAATATGAAAAGTTTTTTTGAGAGAAAATGCTTCATTATTAAACGAAATTCACAAGATTTCTGATGAACTCAAGTTGGTGACGGAAGAATTGAAGGTTTCTAAAAGAAATGAGAAGGAAGTCATGTTGACAAATGATTATTTGATTAAGGAAATGAATATGCTTAATGAATTTATATCTTTAATCAAAGAAGATGCAAAGATGCTTAAAGAAAAGAATGGAACGTTACTGGAAGAAAAGGATGAGTTGGTTAAAGAAGTTAAAAAATGGAAGTTTAACGCAGAAGATGCTGCTACTGATTTTCAGAATTTGTTTGACAAATCAAAAATCAAACTTGATTTGCTTACAAAGAATGCTGAAGAATCTGCTGCTAAAATTGAAGCTTATCAAATTGATATGGATAAGTTGTTAGATGAAAAAAAAAGAGTTAGTTAGTGTGAACAAAGTTCAAACAGCTAATTTGGAAATTCAGAAGCGAAATGAAGATAAATTGAAGAAAGAATTTTTTGAAGGGATGGAAAATCTTCGAATGCAGAAATTTGAAACACATAAAGTTGCTAAGCGATTCATTGCTACTGAGACAGCGTTAGCTGAAGCTCAACAACAAATTTCTGAGTTGAAGATTCAAGTCATTGATGCTAACAGATTGTTGAACAATGTTTCAAACTCACAATTGTTCACAAGTTTCTTGTCAAATGATGCTAATTTTGAGAAGATGTTTGATAAAACCGCATCACCACCTGCAAATATCAAAGAAGCTTTTAAGGAGGTGACAGAGAAGGTTAAAGAGGTTGATTATTCAAAGGTTTCGTCATCAATTTCAGAAGAAGAGAAGATTGTGAAGAAAAAGAAAAACAAGAAGGCTAAGAAGAAGAAAGGAAAGAAATATGAGATTCCTCCAGCTCCAAAGTTTGTTTCTGGTTCATCTTCCGCAGATAATGAGAAATCAGCTACTTGAAGTGAAAAGATTCGTTCTCAACCAGAATTTGATGAGACGATCTTCTTTGAGCAGAAAATTTTTAAAGAAATCAAAGCTGAATTTTCAAAGTTAGCAAAGGATGGACACCAGAATTCAAATTCTGAGGAAAAGTTGTTGGGAAAACTGTTGGTTTGGGTTTTAGAGCACAACATAATAAAGCTGAGGAGGTTCCAGCATCAATACCACAAGATTTGAAGAAGATTAAAATGAAACAGGTGAAGAAGGATATTTTCCAGGCAGAGAAGATTCAACCCGAAAGATTATACAAGCTCTAGGGTTCAGAACATGTTTTCTCTGATAAAGAGCTTCCTCTTTATCGTATCGATGCTCGAAAGATTTCTGAAGTTTTTGTGAAGAAGGAAGTTTCAAGAATCTTGAAGAATCAGAATGCAAAAGTTTCTTCTGATGGTTCTTATTCTCGAAGCCCAACATCAAAATGGGTTCATGATCACAGGCATCAGGTATTTGATTCTAATTTTGATCATTTTAGAGATATTCATGTTTGTGAATCTTTGCAGGCACCCAAAAAGTGGGACAAATCACAACGTGTTTGTTATGTTTTCCGCCAAAAAGGGCATTTGGCAAAAGATTGTCCACTTACTGCTAGTTCAAATCAAAGGTTTCAAAAGACACCAGTTTTTGGTAAATCTGTCAAACCAATATTCTTTGATGAACAAGACAGAGTTTTTGATGAAGTTGAGCCTACGTTCTTCTTAAAACAAAAACATTTTGTTCCTATTTTTCAAAAGATTCCACATGTAGGTTCATCATCACAGTCACCTGTGACAATTTCATCAAAAGCTGAATTACCAAAACAACAACACAGGAAACCAATGGTGGTTTCGAAACAAAACCAGGACACTGGTCGACCAGAAGCAGTCGCTTCGGGTCAAGTTAAACACTAATGAGTTTGACCAGTGTGTAGGTACTTCTAGAAGACCTATCGACGATTGCCAAATTGTTGATGGAGGAGTATTCTGATTAACTTAAACTTAATGCCATATATTCTTCTTACCTGCATGTTTTCTGAAACTTTAAAAGGCAAGGTATCCGTGTTGGTTGATCAATTTTCTTTATGTTTTCTTTGATAAAACCCAAAAATAGAGTCTTGTTTTTGTAAAATGAAAGTCTAAAAATAGAGTTTTCATTTTAAGGGGGAGAATTGCATGTAAGGGGGAGAAATTGTGAAAATGCATGTATGTCATGGGAAGAAGGTGAATACATGCAAAATATATAAAGAAGGTGAATACATGCAAAATATGTAAGGAAGGTGAATACATGCACAATATATAAAATTATGAGAAATTGATCATTGGGAAATGATGGTACATTGGCTTACGTATCTGGCTCTAGGATAGAGTAGATGACAGAGCCATAAGATCATTGTTTGATATGCTTGGTAGGCTCGGCAAAGTCAGAAAGTATTCAGATGTGATATACATTAAATACTAATGCTTGACCATGTGGATAACATCTTGATGCATATTTCATGACAAAAAGAAAATTAAGTATGAAAATCAAAATGAGAAGTCACTATGTATACATATGTTCATTTTGCAAAAAATTAAACTTGTTTGATTTTCTTTATTTTGTCAAACGATCGGACTTTCTCTGCATGCTCACAAGGCCGACCTGATTGTTGTTTGTTTGATGTTCTGCTTTATTTTCTTTGGTGTTTCGTATAACTCATCGGACTTTCTCTGCGTGTACGGGAGTACCGACCTGATTTTTGCTGGGTTATACAACTTCAACTTGTTTTATTTTTCTTATTTTATTAAATCCGAGGCCTTATCTGCGTATCGAAAGATCGACCTTAAGGTAGACAATTTAACGTTCTTATTTCTTTCTGCATGGAACACAATTGACAATATCATGAAAATATTATGCTTTGTGAAATATCACAAGTGTATTCACAAGAAAAGAAAAACAAGAAAATGTCTGAATACATCTGATAGTGTGGGATACACTGGTCAATGCAAAATCAATACCTTAACATATCCAGATGTTATGAGTATGATTTTGCCTGAGTTTAAGATGGACAAATTATACCGGCAATCAGCATGACTTATGTGCTTCAATTAGTTGAAATTGTAGTGTAGTTCAGTGCGTTATGTTCAATATGATCTTGTATAGTGATCTTTCTCATACCAAAAATAGTGTTTGATTATGTATTGCATTTGCATTTCATTTCAGAAAAGTACAAAAAGATTTTCGGTGTGTTTTAGCATAAACTTTAAAAAATAAAAAAAAGATTTTAGGTTTGTTTTGATATAAATTTTTCTAAAAGCCAAAAATATTTTGTTTCTGTTTTATTTTCGATTTGATCAACATGTGATACAAATCAAAATTTTAAAATAATATCTTGGAGTCTCGAAGAGACGTTTTGCGCCAAGATTATTTAAATTTTGAGCAGGTTGCTAAAGTGAAAGAAATCACAACTTCAAGTCTTTTGAAGCTGTTGATAAAGACCAGAGAATCACCAGACATTGTTAAGTATTCAAAATTAAGCTACGATCAAGTTGAGGAGGAGTTTGTTCAAAGACTCTCTCTCGTACACAAAACAACGATCAAACTCCTATTTATACACTATTGACCGAACCCTGTCAGAACTCCAAGTTTGGCTGTTCCGAACTCCAGGTTCAGACCAGGTTCGCCCAGCAGCAAACCTAGCCTTGAACTTTGGTCTTGATCTCCACATGACATCGTCTGGCTGGATACTTCACACGACGCACATGCTATGTATCAACAACTGTCTTTTAAGAACTCTTCTTTGACTCACCATCTTTCTTGGCTTTTGGCTTCTTACACTCATGAGCATAGTGTTAATAATCTTTGCAATTGAAACACCTCATCTTTGATTTATCAAAGCCAATCTTCCAACCACTCCATCTTGCCACTTCTTCCTGCCATTCTTAGCCATGAACTGCTTAGTAGGAAACACTGTCATAGGCATTTGAAAAGAAATATCCAGATGCTCCATAACTTCAGGATTGACTTGATTGATATCAAACTCATGCAGGTCAACTGGCATCAAGGAACCTGCTATAAGAGCATGATAGCTACTCATGAATCCTACACCCAAAGCAAAAGTAGGATCATTAGAGATTTCTCTCATGTCTTCATTACCTTCAAAAGAATTTATTAGAGCATTCCACAAATGTTTAGCAGTTGTATGCTCCTTAAATCCTTGAGCAATTTCAGGAGATAAAACCATAGTTAAAGCAGCTAGAGCTTTTACATCCTTCTCCACCTTTTCCCAATCATGGTCGGTAGAAAGAGCCTCTGTCTTTATCGCATCAGGTTTACCAACTTCCTTTAAAATTGACACATAATTACCTCGCTTTATGGATCTCCAAATCTTTCCATCCACAAAATTGGCATAATTCATAAACCGATATTTCCATTCCATGATATCTTCACTAGACATAAGCCTAGGAGGTCTATCATTGGTTCCCATCTTTGAATCCAGAAGCGGAAGCAAAGTTTGTGTTTCCGACTCCATTGCTAATTTAATCGAACCAATATTGAGATCTCGACCAAACCAAAAACCAAAATCTGAACCGAACCGAAAAACCAGGAATCTGGACCGAACTGAAAATTGAAGGCCGTAACACTTAGTCGAACCAAAAATGTTGATTTGAACCCAACACTGTGTCAAACCGAAAAGGAGAAACCGATCCGAAAAGCTGGACCGGATGGAGAAGCGAAGACCAAAACGAGAAGCTGTAGTCGAGCCAAGAACCTGTATTCGGACTGAGAAGTAGACCTAGCTGTTCAAATGAACTTAAAAACCTATTTGGACCGAAAAGAAGACCGAATAGCTTAGGATATTACTCAACAGCTGCAAAACTCGAACCGAGAAGCAGCACCCCGAAGCGAAAACCTTAAGGATCAGCTCGAAAACCATAAAAACTACAAAATCCCACCAAATCCGGTATTTTAATTAACCAAATCTTCTCATATTCTTAAGGAGTCGACTTCCTTCAGAACACAGACCAAAAACATGTGATAATTCAATTTAAGAGCAAGCAAACAACATCAACAACCACGAAAACTTTGAATATCACTTAAACACAAATCAAACGTTAGTCGATTTTCTTGAATCGATATCGTGTGAGCCTTGAAACTAAGTTTCTTGGCTTTGATACCAATTGTAAGGATCGAATAAATCCTAACACGATATCAAGAACGAGTAAAGGTGCGAAATCTCTTTACTAGTTGATTCAAGAATAATAAATATGAATAACATTGTGAAAAACTTGTAAGTAACACAATACCGATCACCGAATGTTCAATAGCCAAAACACCTTCACTGATTACAATGTAGAACCCGTAAACCCTAGGAGCCGGTCATCCTTATGCATCTGATGAACAACCAAACGAAAAAGACATGAGTTTGTTTAAATACAAACTCATATCCACGCATTAAGGGTTTCGTCCCACACTAAATAACCCAAAACTAATTACAATTAAGTCCAACTAGACAATGTTTAGCCCACTAACTATTACAAACAATAACCAAGACGAATATCTAATCTAATGCATAAGCCTTACCAAACTGGGTTTTACAGATTTGAAATCGGGTGGATGGAATACGATGCACAATGTAAAGATAAGTGGGGTCAAGGCTCGTGGAATCAAGTCTTAGGAACAGGTCAACAAAGTGGAGTGCAAGGTCACGCATTGATCATGTAGACTTTTAATGGTCATGATTCCCCTCTTTGTTGTGTTTTGGAGTTAAGCTCCATTAGTTGTTGGTTGTTTGATTTTGTAATCATTTGGTCAGTCTCGGTTACAGGTGTTGAAATTGTGTCATGTTGATAAAACAGGTTAACCTATTCGTAAGTATCATCGAACTTACGAGTGGGTCATGCCGAAATTTTGATTTAAAGTTTTCAGTTAAAATATATTTATACTAGTGAAGTTTATAAGGTATGTTTTAAGTTTAAAACCTTGTTGGGAAATAAGTAGAAAAAAATGGGCCTATCTTCCGCTAAAGTCGTAATAATCAGAATATTGGTTAATGGGTGTTACACCATACGTCCATACCCTTTGAGTTTTATAACTAGTTTAAATGAAACGAGTTTATCTAAACATAATTATTTGCTAATTAATAATAACAGATAAAATCGGTTTTATCTTTATTATCATTAAACCGATAAACATTATTAATCACATTAACATCTAATCTACTAATTATTATTAGTCGTATTAATAATTAAATAAATATTTATTTGTTATTAATTATTCATAACTGATTTTATAAATATACAATACAAATTGAAGTTGAATAGGGAAGTTTTTTGTTCTTATAGAGTGACCACACCTTTTGTTTGTCTTTGGCAACTTTAGTCCCTCTCCTATTCTACGTGTCATTTCCTCTTACAACACACGCAAAGTTCTCTTTTGTTGGACCCGAGGCCCACTGGCATCAAACTTTCTATCTCTCCGTCTCCCTTCACAGATCTCTCTCTCTCTATTCCTGCAGCCCTAACTCTCTCTAAAACTGAATCTCTCTCTTCTTTAGATGATTCCGGCTTTGATATACGATCGATGGCGCCGGTTGGTTTCATCGTCGTGGTCTTTCTCTCAATGAGTTTAACTATCTATCAGTCAGTTCCTTCCGAATCAATAGAGTGTCGTTACTAAGGTCGAAGGTCTGTTCGTTTTCTTCTTCTTAATTTTGTTTTGTTAGCTTCGACCGGTGATTTGCGAATAGAGGTCATCTTTTGTTAACATCTGGTTTAGGGCTCTCAAGAACACGTCTAATTGAATTGGATTCAGTTCTTCATCAGATGCCTTCTAATTGAAGCACCGAATTAGTTACATTCTTAAAGCATTGGTGTCCAACTGGATATTTCTCCTTTCATTAGGTACGTTTACCCTTACGATTACATTATGCTTTTAAATCGATTTTGTTTTTCGTGTGAATTATGCTTTCTTTTTTCTCGCAGCCTTCTATTTTTGTGGGTTTTTGTTCATTTGTGTTTCTCTTTGGTCTTGCATGTCTAAATTAGTTGTTGTATTGATTTTCTATGTTCTTATTTCACCGCATTTTCGTTGTTGCAGGTGTCGATTGGTGGGTTTTCACAAAGAGGTATAATTGATCGAAAATCTTTCATGTGTAAGAGACCTCTTACTGTGCTTATTTGCTGTGTTGATTGATTCAGAATTTTTAATGTTTAATGAAATGCTTAAAGTTTATGATTTTTGTGCTTTAGTTATTTGACAAAATTTTTGTATATGCAGGTATCCATTACAATGCCTAATGTTTGAAGGATTTCCAACTAAAGAGGTATAATTGATAAAATTTTCTTGATTCTTATTGCATAAAATCGTTGTCACATGTTTGAATGTGATTATGTTTGAATTAGGCAAACTATTTAATTTTTGTTTGGATTTATGTATTTTTGAATGTGATTATCTTTCTCATTCAAATCAGAAGTCATAACCTAATACCATAACTATTTGTAAGAGTTTCAAAATTGGACAAAGCAACACCAATTTGTGAGTTTTCTTATTGAAATTAGGCTTTAAATTTGAAGTGTATAGTAGATTACTTCAAGAAAAGGAAAAAACAGGCAGGTAGTATGTAATATTTTTCTTACTTTTAATTGACTTTGTACCTTAAAGCTTACTACATTGGTATTCCTTATGTTGTGTTTACTTTGGTTACCAATCTGATTACAATCCAGCTTATGTTGTTGCATTGCAGGTTAAAGACAACCCGTTCTTATTACTGGCTTCCTTTTGTTTTGAAGCTGCGCTCAGGTAAAATGACGATTTTTCTTCGCTTTGTTGTACTTACTTATTTCTTTTATTTGTGCTAAGTGCTAATGTGTGCTCAAGATAAATGTTGTGGCTATGCATCGGTGCTTGGTAGGATTTTATTGATATTAGTTACAAAGCATACACGACCGGTTTTTTTTTTTTTTTCAGCTGCAGCCAGGTAAAACAATAACTTTTGTTTGTAAAATCTTCACGTTTTTTTTTTCATAACATCACTATATATAGAACATGTTGATGTCATTGCTTATATGCAATTCCAATTCGATTTAGTAGCATTTATATTCACTGGACACTTGACATTATTTCATGAAACCTTTAACTTCTATCTTAAAATACAATTTGACTTTTATTAGTGCTTTTTAGAAATAAGTTTCTATTAATCATAGTCTTCATCTTAATACTTTTATATAAGACCGACGTCTCAGTTTGCTTCAATTCTTAAAGAGCTTCCTGTTGGCTTTGATTGTTTGTGTTCAATTTATCGATATCTATAAGTCGTCTATGTTTATACTGCTTTTTTTGCAGGTTCTACCATTTGCTTTGATTGTTGATGGCTAATTTTCTAAATTTTTTGTATCTTAAACTTTATCGGCAATTGAGGCAGTTGGTTTTTTTTTCTTTTTACTTTTTTGTGTCTTATTGTTTTTGTTTTGGAATTTTTAGGTCTTTCTAATTTGTACTCTTGCCCTTATTTCTTTGTCGGTTTGATTATTTATCTTATTTCTTTGTTATATACTTCATTGGATTGATTATTTGTTTCTGATTATCTTGGTTTCTTTTGATTTTTAGATGGCTACCTATGCATACTCTAGGCTAATTAGATATGTTGCTTCTCTTACCTATTTTAAGTTTACAAAAAGGTCTCTTTGGCAAACAGCCCTTTTAGTTGGGATTGTGAGTTGTGTATGTGTTGTCACTGTGAATTTCAACCATGTTATGGATCCCAAATACAATATAGTTACCAAATAGTTGTGATGAAAAAATAGAAGATACCACTGTCATATTTATTTTTTGAGTTATTTCCTTTGGTTTTACTCTTTGAATTTTGTGTGTTACATAGATTTTGGTAGTTTGTATGCTAACGATTTATGATTAAAGTTCTTCGTGATTTACCCACTAGGTGAAGGAGTGAAGTGCAGTAGAAGATGCCAATGTCATTATTGCTTGAGGTTGGTGAGCGTTTTAAACCCAAAAACTACGACATTTCATCTAAATGAAATAGACTTTTACCATATTTTCATCTTGACACTGAAACTATTTTGAATATTTACTTTCTATATGTTCTCATTATCAACATTAATCAATTGGCTGTTAGTTCCTTTTTTAAGATGTTTTAAAATTGTTTTTGGAATTGAAGTTTTTTTTAACTTCACTTTCTTATTGCCGTTTGTAACAAGCCACTGCACAAAGAGAAAGGCTAGCTGATGTGCGAAGATGGTCACCCAGTGTTAGCTCCAAACTACCTGTAAGCAATTACTTACTAAAACACCTCGCTGATATGCGAAGATGGTCAGCCAGTGCTCGCTCTAAACTACATGTAAGCAATTACTTACTAAAATACCAATTCACCACTTTGACCCATTATCTCCTCACATAACTGCTACATGAAAAATTCCTCTTAAAAAGAGAGCCTTAAATTGCCCATCCTATTAGATAGCAGCTTTTGTTATAGGTTAGCATGTTCTTGCCTATGTTTAATGTTCTATGCTTATTATTAGTTTAGTATTATATCTAGATTTTACTTTATGTTCTGTGTGTATATAAATTGATTCATGAACTTACATGTAGACAAGGATTTAGGTGGTAACTCATGTTTTTGTTATCTGTTATTTACTTAAGTACATATCAATCACTGTTTAGTCAAATTGTATTCTTTTTAACTGTCAACAGTATATTGGTTTGCAGAGTTCTGTTCTCCAGGTTTCAATTGCAGGTTTGTGTCATTCATTGTCATTGAATATCTCATGTACACAAAACCTTGGAACAGAGGACTGTTCTGAGCTTAGTTACCTTATTTTAAACTTTTTTCTATTTGGGTTCTGATAAACAACTATTTACATTCTTAAATACTAAGATATCAAAATATCGACCATTTGTTACAATGTGTTCATTTTCATTGTCTTTATGTATTTAGGTGACTATTTGGTTGGTGGAAAGTCTTTTCTGAAATTCAGGTACTTTATTTGTTTCTATTATCACTCTTGATTAACAAATTTATTAGGTCATTTAGAACGATCAGAGAGTTGGTGAATAAAAAGAAAGGAAAATTTGACCATATTTTCGTAGAAACACTTTGACTTTTGTGCGGCCTATGTAACTATGCTTGAATAAAGCTATATGTGGTACGCAAGTTTCAAATGCTAAGTTTTGTGTTCTTCCTAATTAGGTTGCCTGTAAAGAGCAGACCGGGTTTTACGATCTGTGCATTCTACAGTCATCAAGAACATATTTGTTGCAACGATGGAGGTAAAACAATTTGTTATATAGTATGGTTTTATGTTCTAAAAAATCAATTTCATTTGAGGCTTCATTTTATGTTCTTGCCATTAACCATTATAGTCATGGTTTCTTGCATGTGATTGTTTTTTTACTCTTAACACTTGGGCTTGAGGTTTTACCTCTCTACAATTTAAATTTATTTGGCACAAGAGACTTTCCAAGGGTTCTGCGGTGCTGCTAATCTCATGGTTTTCTCTGCAGGCTCGATAGAAGAGCACTGAACCAGGTAAATACAGCTACCTGAGTTACATTTCCAATTGATACAAGATATGTGCAGGTCTAAAAAGGATATTGTTCTGGTGTCTTCTTCATATATTCAGTTGCAGAATGAATTTTTACTATAACTTAGTCTACAATTTCAATCCCGCGGCAACGCGCGGGGGGGTCACCCATCTCGTTATAAATAACATAAATAATTAACTTATTTTTATTAAATATCGGTTAACCATTTAAGCGAGTTTATTGTTCGTTGCACCCGATGTAACTCTTACGGGTCTTAACCGGGTCGGGTTTATGATTTGTCAGGTCTGGACATTCAATATCCAATAGAGTTGGCATGCATTCTTTGGAGTTGCAAGATCAAACAATAATATTAATGTACTCAAACAATCCCCACTATTTAATCAAGTCTTAGATGTGAATGCTTCGAATGCATCTCCGAAATGAATGGGAATGTGTACACAAAAGTGTAGAATCTTGCAAATGGTACTTATCCGGAATGGGCAACACTAGTAAAGAGTTTCATATATTCCTTAGAAAATAATGAGAAAATAAGTACTACGAAAGACGTTAAGAATCTGCAAGAAAAAATATGGAGAGAGCCTTCGGTGTTCTTCAAACTAGGTGAGGAATGATAGGAAGTCCAAAAAGTACTTCGACCTTACCGGTATTAGATGATATAATACAGATATGCATTATATACTACATAATATGATTGTAGATGATGGAGGTGATATGGTATGCAACTGGTCACGTAAAGAGCATGAACCTAACCCACCAGCTTACACTAATGAAGCAGCAAAACAATTTCAAGCACATCTTCAGAGATCTAAAGACTTACGTAGCCAAGCGATTCACCAAGTAATACAAAACGATCTCGTTAATCATCTTTGGACGAACACACAACACTAGTTTGAGATTGTTATTTTTATTTTTAATTTTAGTTTCAATTATGTAATTTTACTTTAATAAAATGCAATTTTAATTAATTATTTATTTTTATTTAATTATTTTATATTATTTTATAAGGTAAAAAGAATTAATTTGTTAAAAATAATATAAAAGTAATGGTGATATGAAAATAATGTTCTGCATGTGGGAAGTACTACGTTAGGACAAAAAGCTACAAGCGAAAATGATGGGTAAAAAACTAATGTGATATGTTGACTATGATTGCATGTGGGAAGGCCCAGGGGTGGACCAACTATATAGGATGCGGGGTCAACCGACCTCGAAGTTTTTATATATACATGTAATGTATATCAAAGTTTTTCGATCGCCCACTTAGATTTTTTAGCGTCGACCCCAAGAATTTAAACTTACATAGAAAAGACAACGTGTATATGTTGTATTTGAAAAACATAATGAAAAGAAGAAAAACGAGTATCGAATACGAATAAGTTCTTTATTCTTTTTAAAATGGCTACTGAAGTGAGTATAATTTTTTTTGTGGATGTGATTACATAATAATAGCTCATTGTAGTTGTCATTATTTACGTGATCCGACCCGGCCTTAAAATTTAAAGGTCAAGTTAAGGGGGTGTTTGGTAAGCACTTAATGGTTCCACATCTGAATCATTCAGATGTAAGCTTGTTTGTTTGACACCTCTTAATGAAAAAACAGGTCTGAATGAGCACTGAATCGGTAAGTGCCTAACATGTATCTGAATGATTAAGTTTAAAAAAAAGAACTTGACTTTTATACCCTTCACATTCTACGTTGCGCCTCCATCCAAACCCTACCCACCCACGTTCCTGCGCCTCCCCACCCCCACCATCGCAGCTCCTCAGCCGCCGAAGGCAGCATCGCCAGCCACCAAGAGCGACCTCCGGCCACCAACATCTGCTTGCCGACCCCCTCTTCCTCATAAGGTATATGTTTTTTTCTAATCTTCATCTCCCCTGAATCAAAATTTTTTTCAAACTTTTTGCATATTTCAAGTTCGCTAGGCTCGGTTTCTAGTCTCAATCGATTTTCTTTTTCTAGTCTCCATCTCCACAAGTTCGATTTCTAGTCTCAAATCGATTTTTTTTTCAACTTTTTTTGCATGTTACGAGCTCAGCAACTGATTTTCAGTTGCATATTTCGAGTTCAACAACCTCTATTTTTTATTTTATTTTTTGCAAAATAGATTGTTCTTGATGTTTATGTTCTTGATAATAGTCTTTGATGTGGTTGTTTGATGCTTGATTAGTATTTAGATTGTTCTTGACAATAGTGTTTGATGCTTAGTAAATAGGTTGTTCTTGACATGTTTATGTTCTTGATAATAGTCTTTGATGTGGTTGTTTGATGCTTTATTAGTATTTAGATTAGTATTTAGATTGTTCTTGATAATAGTGTTTGATGCTTAGAAAATAGATTGTTCTTGACATGTTTATGTTCTTGATAATTGTCTTTGATGTGGTTGTTTGATGCTTGATTAGCATTTAGATTAGTATTGTGATTGTTCTTGACAATAGTGTTTGATGCTTCATGGTAGATTGTACTAAAGAAATGGAACAAAAAAAAGCCTAGAGTTAGTTGGAGGCTAGATCACGATAAAACTTTTCTAGAAACCACGTATTCATGAAATTTCACTTCATGGGTGTGATGTTGGGAGTTTGAAAGCAACTTCTTGGAAGAAAGTTGCCGAAAAGTTGAAAACAAAAAATGCTATTATTATGGATCAAAAGCAAATGAAGAACCGCTATGATTACTTGAAAAAAAAGTTCACAGCTTGGAACAAGGTTAGGAACAAAACTGGAAATGTGTATAATTCTGTAACAAACACATTTAACTTAACGGAAGAGGAATGACAACTTGAGATCAAGGTAATTATATATATATATATATATATATATATATATATATATTCAATTACCTTATATTTCAATTTCCTTATAGTAATCTATAATTATTTTTGGTTATAGTCCAACAAAATCGTAGAAACTTTGAGAGGAGCACCACTTGATCATTCGGAGTTCTGTATTCATTTGTTTGAAGGGTCTACTTCAACTGGCATTGATAGTTGGGGCCCATCTTCTACACTTCCTTGTACTTTTGTAGAAGTGTTTGATCAAACTGGTCTTGAGGACTTTGATGACACTCAGATGCACCTTGTGGTTAGTCAAAAGACTCCTGATCGGTCCAAAGATAAAAGAACATTGCCGAATCAAGGTGGTAGTGAAGAGTCTTCTGTCAAAAGAAAAGCATCAACTCAAGGCGTTGGTGAAGATTCAACTTCCCGACCTAAAAAAGGAAAAGGCAATGAAACATTCAAGTCAAAAGTCTTAGAAGTTGGGGATGATATTAGGAGGGTGGCAAACATGTTGATTGAGAAATATAATGATATGAAACCATGCATGGAGAAGCTGAAAACATTAGGATGGGAACGATCAGGTGTGAAGTAACAGACGGTGCTTCTGCTTTTCGGTGAGAGTTCTGATATTAGGAAAGTGTTTCTTCAACTTGAGCCAGAATCTTGTGAGATGTGGGTTAAGATTGCAGGAGCGAAGTATGGATTGTTTGGAGCTTAGCTTTGTAATGTTTTTTGGGTTTTATGATATGTCTAGACAGTATATCTTGGATGGTATGTCTTTTGGGTAGTATATTTTGGATGGTATGTCTATTGGATTGTATATTTGGGATGGTATGTCTTTTGGGTATGTTGTTTTGGATTGTATGTCTTTTGGATTAATGACTTTTGAATGACATGTTTATGTAATGTTATTTGGATTATGTGTTTATGGAATGTTATTTGGATTACTTTGGGTATGTTGTTTTGGATGGTATGTCTTTTGGGTTAGTGATTGTATGTTTTAGTTAATTTTGGATGACAGGTAGCCTATGGATTCCGATGACGAGAAGATTACGGCTTTCCTTTTCCTTTGTTGGCATTGGTTACTATTAGTCTCAACAATGAATGAAAGTATTAGAGATCTGAATTTGGCATTGACCGGTCATGAATACACACAAGAATTGTTGCATGACTCGTCTACACAATGTCTTGAGATGAGGCGTATGTCACGTGATGCGTATGTACTATTGTGTAATCATTTTAACCAAAGAAATTGGTTGTAGGGTAGTAGGTCAATAACCTTTCAAGAAAAGATGGCTATGTTTTTTATTGTCATAGGACATAATGAGCGTATGCGAATGGTTAAACGGAGGTTTCAACACTCAACATAAACAATCCATAAATGTTTTCATGAGGTCCCAAACGCGATGATAAATTTTGCAAGGGATGTTATAGTTCCAACATCTTTTAATCCATTTGCAGATGCTTCAGACCGATATAGAAGGCTAAAACAAATATTTCCTGGAGCGATAGGTGCTTTAGACGGAACTCTTGTACATGCATTCGTACCTAACGACCAACAAGCTCGTTATAGGGGAAGAGGAAAAGGTGAATGCTTTCAAAATGTCTTAGGAATCTGTAATTTTGATATGATATTCACCTTCGAATGGGCTGGATGAGAGGGCATTGCACATGATTCACGTGTTTTAAAAGAAGTTGCCTTTAATCCGACTTTCGGCTTTCCTTTCCCCCCACCGGGTTTTTGATCATACCCTAACACTTGATGTAATTGTTTATCTATTTTTTTGTGTAATAGTTTTGATACTAATGTTTACAGACAAATATTATCTTTGCGACGCTGCATACACCAACACTCGTGGGTTTATGGCTCCCTACCGTAATACAAGATATTGGTTAGCCGATTTTCGACGACAACACGGGTTGATTAAGGAAGAAAAATTCAACCATGCTCACGCACAACTCCGAAATGTTATTGAGCGCGCATATGGTGTTTTGAAGGCAAGATTCCCAATTCTAAAACAAATGGCCCCCTGATGTGTTGCAAACACATCCTGTTTTCATATGTCTTTTGTTATGTATTTGAGTCTAATTGAGTCAGTTTTGTCTTGTTTTTATCTGTTTTTAGTTAAGTTGTGTCTTGGAGTCAGTATTTATGTATTTATGAGTTTTTCAGGTTTGGTGTGGATTCTCGAGGCTAAGTGAGAAGTTGAGAGAAAAGTTGAGAAGAAGTGCTGAAAAAGTATCTCCAGGCGTATCGCCTGGAGACTGAGAAGTATCAAGCGATACGCGCGTGGAAAGGAAGTCAACAGAGTCGTAAGTCGGTTTGACCGACTATTTTGGCGTATTCGAGCTGCATGCGTATCGCCTGGGAGGAAAGAGGCAGTAGGCGATACGAAAATCACATTGGCTCAGAAACCATGTCACCTAGGGAGTTAGAAAACATTTATAAAACCTTAGAAGAAATCAAACTCCACATCAAAGCCAAATGTGAGTTGTGCAGAGGCGCTCATGACACTCGAGACTGCCCGCTTGCTCCCGCTGAGCAGGTGGATTACATTGGAAACCGAAATCAGTTCGGTAATTCGTTCCAGTCTGGGTGGAGGAGTGGCCAAAATTCAGGATGGCGAGAGGGAGGCAATTCACCTGGTTTTTAGCCGAGGTATAATCAGAGTGGTGGAGGAAACGAGGGGCCGACTATGAAGGAGCTCACAGAGCTGGTCATGAACCAAACGTAGATTTTGCAGCAGATGAACGCAAGAGATGAGGCCACACAGAAGAAGCTAGCGGAGCATGACACGTTACTGAGAAATCAACAAGCTTCGTTCCTGGATTTGCAGCGTTCGGTGGGTGATATCGCGAAGCAGCTGAAGGAGCTCAATTCCCGTGGGGGTCAGTTTTCTGGTAGTACTTATAAGAACCCCAATGCTAATGTCAATGCCATCACCACTAGGAGCGGGAGAGTTGTCCAGAGTCCATCGCCGGCGGTAGTTGATGAGGAGCCGGTCGATGAGGAGATTGAGTTGGAGACGCCTGGCGGGAGGGTGCATGAGAGCGTAACGCCAGCAAGTACCGCACCGAACGTCGAGGCTGAGGTAGTTAGAGAGAAGCCGCTGAAGTGGGAAGCGGTGAAGGAGAAGAAGAGAGTACGGTTTGCGCCTCAACCAATCACAGCGGATGATCTGAAGAGGGTTCCTTATCCTGAGAGGTTGGTCCAGCAGAAGAATGCACGTGAGTATGGGCAGTTTTTAGAGCTTCTTAAGCAACTTAGGGTCACTTTACCTTTCACTGATGTTATTAGACAAATGCCTAAGTATGCTAAGTTTTTGAAAGATATGTTAACTAATAAGAAGAAGCTTGAGAGTTTTTCTGATGTTCACCTTGATGCCCAGTGTTCTGCTGTAGTCCAGAATAGGTTGCCTGAAAAGTTGACTGATCCTGGTATCTTTACCATTCCGTGCTCGTTTGGTGATTTGTCTGTTACATGTGCTTTAGCTGATCTAGGTGCCTCTATTAATGTGATGCCTTATTCTGTTTTCATGCACCTAGGATTAGGTGAGTTAGAGCCGACTAGGATGACGATTTCTCTAGCGGATAGGTCGGTTGTTAGACCCAAAGGAATAGTGGAGAATGTGCTTGTGCAAGTGGATAAATTTTTATTCCCTATAGACTTTGTGGTAGTTGATACTGCATATGATGCTAGCTGCCCTTTGATTTTAGGAAGACCTTTCCTTAGGACTGCTCGGGCGTTAGTTGATGTTTTCGCGGGCATAATTACTTTGAGAGTAGAGGATGAGTCGGTTGAGTTTAAGGTTGGTAAGTCGGGTGACAAGAACAGCGAGTCCGTATGCTTTCTAGGATCTTTTATATCTTTGGTGGATAGTTGTGTTAGTTATGTCACTGGTGAGGACTTGGTGGTTAGAAATAGGTTGGAGGGTGAGGTTGTAGTTGAGGATAAGTGTGGGGAGAATTCCGGGGGGTTAGATGGATTGATTGATAGAAATGCGGATGTTGACCCGTTAGTAGAACCCGGTGAGGATTTAGTTGTTGGAGAGTGTTGGGTAGTTGAGGATAGTTTGAGGAAAGCCACACTTGGTGACATAGGTGAATTTGAGGATAGGATTGTGCTTAGACCAAGTGTGGGGAGGTTAATTGTGGTTTCTAGTGAGAATGACCCAAAGTTAAGTTTTCTAGTAAAGATTAGATTTCTCCCGGGTCAGTTTAAGCATTGGAAGGTTAAAAAGTTGTTACATTTGTTAAAGTTGGTTGTTTTATGGTTTAGGGAGTTAGTTGGTAGTTGTGCTGGATAGGAACCGGGTGGATTCAAGTAGTTTTGTGTTAAGAGATGTGAAATCAAAGCCTCCGGATGGTTTTGGAGGTTGTTCTTATGTTTTGTGCTAAATGATGAAGTTCCCGGGATGTATATTAGTGTATTTGTGTGTTTAATTTTCTGCAAAATTTAGTTTTTGTGCACTTTGCGTCTTTTGCGTTTTGTGTTTTAGTGTTTGCAGGTTATTCTGGAGATTCGGAGCTTGGCAATTGTGAGTTGTGCAGGTCAAAACTGCAGGTTTGTGAGGAAGGTTTCGACTATAGGCCTGCTTTGGAGAAAGAGATAGAAAATTTTTGGAGGCCAAAAATCTGCAAAATTCTCTGGAAAAGTCGCTCCAGGCGTATCGCCTGGAGGTTGGCAGGTTGTAGGCGATACGCCTGGAGAATTCACGCGGGGCTGGTTGTATGTAGTCCTAGGCGTATCGCCTGGGAGATGCAAGGTGGTAGGCGATACGCCTAGGAGAGGTAAATCAGAAAAATTTTCAATTTTTAAATTTATATTATTTCTGTTTACCGAGTTTGTGGTGGTTCGCTGCGGTCGATGTGCTGAGTCTCTGGAGTTTCAGGTGAACGCGTTTCAACTTCTTTTATTTTATTTATTTTATTTATTTTATTTCTGATTTGTTTTTGTTCCATTCCACATTGAGGGCAATGTGTGATTCAAGTGTGGGGATGGGATACTGTCGTATTGAGTCAGTCTTAGTCAGTCTTTTATTTTTGGTGTGTTATTGAGTCATAAAAAAATAAAAATTGAAAATTGAAAAAAATTTGAAGAAATTGTCCAAAAATGTCCAAGATTCTGGCTGCAATTTTAAATGGAAAATGATAGTAAAACTGGGAATTGATTTTCTAATGTGTGCTTAAATGTTAAATTATGAATAATTTGGTAAATGTGATAAGTATGGTGAGAATGGAAAACATTACTAGTCTATGATGTGTCGGTAGGCCCAGCTGATCTAGGAGTAGCTTAAATAGCCTGTGTGTTTATTTGTTGTATAAATATGCTAATCAGTTGCTAGTGGGTTCCCATTTTAGGAGTGATAGGATTCTGAATCTGATGATTAAGAGGAAAGAGACCGCTTTAGGCTAGATACTCCTATGTCCTTAGAATTTCCAATGAGCATGTAGGTAATAATTTGGTTAATGAATTAGAGTGAAGGAGCAAAATACTCATGTACGAACTAAGGATAGTATCCCGTGGTAAGTGCCTCTGATGATGTTCTGGATCTCGCGGGCAAAATACTCATGTATGATTTCGGGGGTAAGACCTTGTGAAAGAATACCTCTGGTGATGTTCGTTGGTAATTTTAGGTAAAAGTAACCAATGATTGAAAAAAAAATGAAAAAAATGAGAAAATGAAAAAAAAATGATGAAAAATGATAGCTTAGAGGAATAAATGCTCAAACAGTTGCATATAAATAAATAGTTATTCTTTGGACATCCTAGTATCTGGTTTAAGGGGGGGGGGGTTGGAGAAAATATAAAAATTTAAATCATTGATACCCTTTGCTCTGACTGAATAAGATTCGGTAGTAAGTTGAACTTGACCTTTCTTTAGTGGGATCCATAGGCAGCTGAACTTATATCTGGTAAATTCATAAACACATGGGGGCGAAAGAAAAGGTTGGTGGTTGGGTTTAATCGGATCGAAATATCGACAATTGTAGTTAGGGTGTTATTACGTTATGGATTGTGGAATTGTATGGTGGCTGTTGAATTTTGAAAGGTTAAATGTTTAGGAGTCAATTTCCTGGTTATGATTCCATTGCAGTATTTTTCGAGGACGAAAAAAGAGTCAGTGTGGGGATATTTGATGTGTTGCAAACACATCCTGTTTTCATATGTCTTTTGTTATGTATTTGAGTCTAATTGAGTCGGTTTTGTCTTGTTTTTATCTGTTTTTAGTTAAGTTGTGTCTTGGAGTCAGTATTTATGTATTTATGAGTTTTTCAGGTTTGGTGTGGATTCTCGAGGCTAAGTGAGAAGTTGAGAGAAAAGTTGAGAAGAAGTGCTGAAAAAGTATCTCCAGGCGTATCGCCTGAAGACTGAGAAGTATCAAGCGATACGCGCGTGGAAAGGAAGTCAACAGAGTCGTAAGTCGGTTTGACCGACTATTTTGGCGTATTCGAGCTGCAGGCGTATCGCCTGGGAGGAAAGAGGCAGTAGGCGATACGCCTACCGCCTAAAAACCCGCAGATTTTGCTTAATTGGTATAAATACGATTTTAAGGGTTTCAATTCGAAGAACACGACTTCCAGACGGCAGAGGGGCGATTTCAGGCGATATTCAGAGGCAAGGAAGGGCTGGAACTGCAAGGGAATCAACGGGTGATCAATTCTACAGTGCAATTCATCATCAAATTATCCGGTTTCTCTTGTTTCTCGTTTTAATTCTTAGACTCAGTTATGTTTATTGTTAAAGATTCAAACTTTATTTATTCTTATGCTATGAACATGATTGTAGGCTAGGCATTTATCACTGCCTAGACCGTTATGATGAACAACTGATATTTATAACTTTGTTTGGTTTTTGACAACTTGATTGATGTAATGTTTCTTTAAATTCCATTGTTGACATGATTGTATGCATATGACCACTAGAGTTAGGGTTTGAATTGATTTACTAAACTGCTTAGCGTGCGAATGTCTTTCGGTTTGGGTTGGGTAATCGGTTGCGTGACTGTGTGTTTGCGATTGGTTTGATTGTCTCTCTTGATTATCATAGTTTAGTATTTTGATGAATTCTCTGATTCTTGTGTGCTGCTCTAGTTAGACAAGCCGGAAGGTGATAGCTAGGTCGGGTAGTCGGGTTGACTAGTGGATTAGGATCACATTGCCATCGGGAGAGGGATGCCCTAGGAAATTAGTTAGCTTGCTATTCCGTGTCAGTTGTGTTGATTAGTGGTAGTTCCTGCTAGCTTAAGGTGCCTAAGATTGTTTCGAGGGTGGTTAGGTCTAGTTGAGGTTGGATGTACCCGAAAGGTGAACTCCTGTCCGAACGTTAGGAACATTTGCTAAGAAGGACTTGAGAGGTGAATTAGCTACCATCAGAGTTGTCATAGCCAGATGAAGTTGTAGGTGTTGGTTGGGATTCTAGGTCTAGGTGGTGTCTTTCTCGTATCTGATTGTTTCCTGAGTTTTCCTGCTATCCATTTGTTAGTTGCGTTAGTTAATTTCAGTTAATTAAATCTCAAATCAAAACCCAAATTACTCAGTATTTCCATTCTTAGGTCCTAGGTTAGTTTTGTTTATAGAGTGTCTCTAGGGTTCGATATCCCGGTCTTGCCTTAGCTTAGCTACAATCCGACAGGTACACTTGCCTTAGGGTTCGGTTTAGTTTAGGTATTTTCGGTAAAATTAGGTGTGTCTAGGTCTAGGTTTAGGTCTAGGTTTTTATTACATTTTTAGGTACGTTCCGAGCACATCACCCCCTATCAATTTCCCATTCAAAAAGACATAGTGATTGCTTGTTTTGCCATCCATTACTTTATAAGGAAATGAAATATTCATGACCAGTTATTTATGAAATACGACGAAGAAACTTTGTTTACAGATTCACAAGATGAGGAAACTCATAGTTAGTCCGTTCACGACATAGAATGAGGTTCACAAAGCATTGAGGAGATGGCTATTTTGCGTGACGAAATAGGTACTCAACTAATGTCAAATAATTAATTTGTGTTAAGATTTCGGTATGTTTTTATGAATTTTTAAGGATTTATGTGTAATATGGATTTTCTATGATGGATTGTATGTTTTTTTTCTTTAATCATTACGATTCAGAAAAAACAGATACATTTCATTTGCAATAAATAATCTACAAGGGTAAAATAGTCATTATGCACAATCATTCATAAATCCAACCAAACAGCACTTACTGGTTCAGTACGTCTTATATAATCAAACATTTTACTGATTCAACACTTAATAATACAGATCCTTGCCAAACATCCCTTAAGATTCATTACCTAAAAAAACCAACCACGATGCAAAAATTCCTGAATCCATCGTAGTAATAACAACTTTAATGATAGACACAATCAAAGTGTGATGATCCAACTCTAAAAATATATAAAAAAAATAAAGTAAAAGGCACCCACCCACCCAGCCGATCCGGACGATTTTGGGTAGACAATGAGTGGGTGGTGAGGGTTAAATTTGTAATTTCACCCACCACCTTGAATTGATGTTCCGAGCATCTCGCCACACAACGACAACAGTCGCTGCAATTCCAAGAACAAAGTGTGCAAGCAAGAAACAAAAACAATCGAGAGATGTCTGGATACAGAGCTGAAGACGAGTATGATTACTTGTTCAAATTGGTTCTAATCGGCGATTCTGGTGTCGGAAAATCCAATCTTCTCTCCAGATTCACCAGAAACGAATTCAATTTAGAAACAAAATCTACCATTGGCGTCGAATTTGCTACCAGGAGCCTTAATGTTGATGGCAAAGTCATCAAAGCTCAGATTTGGGACACTGCTGGTCAAGAAAGGTCAACCCTTTTTCTCTTACTTGTAAACCCCCTTTTCAATTTCCTACATGATTGCTTTTCCTTGATATCATTTTGAAACCTTAGGGTTTAGGGTTTCTTTTTGATTTCATACTCTTCAGATTAAGTTTCTGGGGATTGATTTGATTTGATTTCTGATTTTAGATTAGAACTTTCAAACCCCTTTTGTTAACTGTGAAAACTGAAGTGAGTTAAGTAGTTAGTTAAGTGCACCTGCTAGCCCTCTGACTCGGTCACCGAGTCATGACTCATGATCCATCTTTTAGAGTGGTTTTTGTGTATATGAAGAAAAAAAAAAAAAACTAAAAGACTTACACAAGGAATGGTACTTCCTGGGTCAGGGAGATGCAAGAACAGGAGCCCGTTGGGTGAGCCGGGATTCATGTTAGGGGTCTGTGGTGTTTTTGCTTGGAAACTTAAAATCTGTCTTGTGTGAATTATGCACGGGCATACCCAACGGGCCATGTGTGCCTATATATGGGTTCGGGTTGTATTTATTTGGTATATTAAGGATCGTTGTAATTGTTAGTGGAGTAGCCGGAACCCCATATTGATCTTTTGGAGTCGCATGATATTTTTCGAGTTTAAAGTTGATTTGGAGGTCAAATCTGTTAATAAACATAGTTAGGTACATCTATAACTATGAGTTTATCATCTTGCATTTGGAACTTACTTCCATGACATTAGAAGTCTTAATGTGGATCTTATATTGTGTTAAAATGGGGACCAGAGGAAAAGTTCTTTACAAAAAAAGGACCGGGGGGGGAGGGGGAGGGGGAAATCATCTTTTAAAAGAAGAACCACTTCTATAAATAAAGAACCGACTTTAGAATAATTGCATGCTTAACTATAATTATTTTAAGTTAGCCACATCAAAAAAACATATTTAGGGAGCAATTACAAAAGGACTTGTAGATACTCTTAATGCAATAAGTGAGTATGGAACTATGGAAGCAACTATATGTTCTAAGTGTGAAGTGGTCTATGTAGAGTTGTCCTCGTTATAGTTTTGAGTCATTTTCTTAAGGTTAGGGTTAGTTGGGTAACTTTATTTTTATCTTAGTAACAAGTTAAAATGCACATGCAAACACACCCTTGTCGTATTTGTGATTATATATGGGGTCTCTATCTTCATCACATGAAAATTCATGTAATACTTTCATTTGAGTTTCATAATATAAAATGGTCAGTGTTAAGATCGAATAACATTTTCTTTAGCGACAGTACTAAAATACATATAACATAATATAAGTCAAAATCAAAAGATTTTTTTTAAAGACATATATATTGTTATACTATTTTAAGTTTTAATCACAATTCTATAGATAAAGAAGACTAAAAAGTTACAAGGTTAAAAGAAAATTTAAACAAAAAGTAAAATAGATACTGACATCTCAAAAACAAGATTAAATTCTTATCAAGATCAGCATTCTGTCAATGTTATTGAGGAAAAACAGTATATGGATCAACCTGATTTTTGGAGTGGCTCAAAATTCTTTCCCAAGCTTTTGAGAAATCCATTTAGTAGTGCTTTTGATCATCTTGTGTTTCTTTATTCAAAAAGTGTTCGCGCTCCTTGTATGCCTCTTGCTTACAATAAATGGACGTTTCTAATAAAGCGGTATGAGGCCATAGGTAGCCTTATCTCAATATTATTGATCTAGTACTCGATAGTCGATATTAAGTTCAATGAGAATATATTATGTGATGTGTGAGGCACCGATAAAGGTTAGAACTTCTAGAATGAGGAGGGTCACACTACAAGTTAGAAAACTTTTGGTATAATGGAAATGCATAAGCAAGTGACGTATGGAACGTCACCATGGCATCAAGTACGAATAAATGTGGCAAAATAATGGACAGTTAGGAAATCACTTGGTCCAGCAATACTCCTCGTCCTCTTTTCATTTTAATATAGAATTAATGTATTTAACGTTGTTAAGACTTAAGGAAACTATATTACTACAAAAAAGTATAATCTGATTATCAGAGACAAAAGTGAAAAAATTGTTGGTCAGAGAAGAATCTGATTCAAACCCTTGAACTCAAGGCAACAATACAGCCAGCCATCTCTAGCAACCACATGTTCTACGGTGGGGTATAGGCACAATGACGCTCGTGATCAATGCTACTGGTAGTCATATATTTTTTAGGAAATCATAAGTAAAATAAATTTATCAGTATCACTGCTAACTCGTTAGGGTTTTAGGAGAAGTTTGAAAGTACGCACAAAACTCGGACATCCTTGAACAAGTTCTACTTCTAGACTTGGACCCTAGTAGCAATAGGAGAGTGAGTTGTGAAAAGCCTTGAACATTAGAATGAGCCAAGGAAAATGCACCATCTGCTTGGTAGATATATGAGGTATGTGTGTCCCCCTCATTTCTGGTTATTATATATTATGTTCTACAACATTTAATTCAATGCGATGATCCAAGTTTTATCCAAAATAGCATTCTTAAACAAATGAGGAGTCCCTCGTTTATAGATATAGCATTCCTATAAACGCGGGACTCCTCATTTGTAATTCACCCAAGATATTGTGGAGTTGAGAAAGCATGAAACCTGATGTTATGCTGCATGTCCGCATCTTCTGTTTTTCTTAATTCATACATACACCTTCACATGCATGCACTTTGGCTGGATCAAATACGAATTTTAAAAATAGTGCTCTAAGTGTATGATGTCAATTTAAACCCTTGGCCAAAATACATAAAATTCTCGGCATTTTATTCTTTTTAGTTTGAGTATAGTATTGCTATACTTTTATTTTAAGGAGTTTTTGAAAAGTTTGTTGAAAAGACATTTTGTTTGATTCATTCACAGGTATCGAGCGATCACAAGTGCTTACTACCGAGGAGCGGTCGGTGCTCTACTAGTATACGATGTAACCCGTCATGCTACTTTTGAGAATATCACAAGGTGGTTAAAAGAGTTGAGAGACCACACCGACCCGAACATCGTTGTCATGCTAATCGGAAACAAATCAGACCTCCGTCACCTGCTTGCTGTCTCAACCGAAGATGGGAAAACGCTAGCTGAAGCCGAGTCCCTGTATTTCATGGAGACTTCTGCATTGGAAGCCACAAATGTTGAAAGTGCTTTTAGTGAAGTGATCACACAGATTTACAGAATCGTGAGCAAGAAAGCGGTGGAAGCGGGAGACGAGGGTGCTTCTGCTTCGGTTCCTTCAAAAGGAGCGACGATCGATGTGAGGGATGAGTCTTCGGGTTCTAAAGGGTTCGGATGTTGCTCGAATTAGGTGCTGGTTTGTTTGTATGATTTGGGTGTTGTTCATGAGAATGCAATAAGGAGTGTTTTCATGGAGTTGTTTAAGAATATTGGGCAGTTGAAAGGGGTGTGTTATAGTTATGAACGGGTCTTTACTTAACTTGGGTAATTTATTTTTATTTTTATTTTTGATTTGCTTATGAATGTGTTTTTAATTCTTTGGTTGGTCTACCTGGTAACAGAAACAAGTGAGGAAAATGCTAATAAATTAAGAATATTGGATTTTAATAATCTCAATTATTGTCTATTGGTCGATACTAATCCGTGCATCATATAATAATGTCATCGAAAGTGTAGCAAATGCCTTCTTTTCCAATTTAAATGTTTCAACACCCACTAGCTTAGCCTAGTGACAAAGGTGTATGACCCCTTAATTAAAGGTCTTGAGTTTAATTCTCATTTGTAACAAAAAATAAAAAATAGGGGTTACAAGTTGGGCCACGGGTTTTCTCATCAGTGATGAGTTTTCTCCTGATGGGGATTGGAGATTGATCGAGTGGGTGGTGTAACGTCCCAGTCAGTGATCCAAATTTGCCGTTAAAAAAAAATACATCATTTTCATTCAAAACCAATTTGGTAACCGGTTTTGTTTCACCGTTGACCAAAGGATGTTTATAACCTTTAAGTATAGGAACCCACATATCCACATTGGTAACTCCCACATATGATTCAAAACGTTGCATACAATAATGAAAATCCTTAAGTTATGCGCAACTTTCAAACCTTATTTGTAGTACCAATCTCATTATCGTAGTTTAACATCACTTGCATCGAATTCTGGACAACAGCAAGTGCATGAAACTCGTTCACTTTGAATATACAAAATTTTGTCCCTGAACTCAAAATGTCCTTCCCAACGAACCAAACTTGTTCAACGAACAAACAAGAATCAGCAAACCAGTGAACGAACTCATATCTTCAACGAACGAACGAGAATCCAACGAACCAGTCAGCGAACAAACCTAGACTTGTTTGAACTCTCAACGAACGAACCTACTTGTCAACGAGCCAGAACAGCGAACGAACCAGAAAGAACCAAACAAACTCAGTTTAGTACCGAACGAACTAGTTGTTCGTTGGACAACATGTCAACGAACTGAACAGGTTCCCTTCAATTTTTTCTGGAAATGGACAATTTTGATACAAAAAAAGGAACACAAGAATGTGAAAATGAGCAACACACGATTATTGGAATGATCAAGGCATTAAAAAGCTCAAAAAATGGAAGAAACCTAAGAGAACGACACTTGTGAATGTCCAGATAGTATCAATTTAATCACCAAATAGCAAGTAGATTAACCACAATGCTCCGATACCACTGTTAAAACACACGGAGGGGATCGCGTCCTGGTCAATATAAATTATAGACGGTAGTTTGTCTAATGTAATACTCAAACGGTTTCGTTAATATGTGTCGAATGATTACAACCGAAGGAGTATAAATCCGTAATGCAAAGCCACTTTCACGAAGACATTGAAATTTCCATAAGAATTTCAAGGTCTACGTGAAAGTGGTTTTGCATTACGGATGTATGCTCGTTCGGTTGTAATCATTCGACACAAATTAACGAAACCGTTTACATTAGACAAACTTCTGTCTAGAATCTATATTGACCTGGAAACGATCCATACGTGTTTTAACAGCTTTTGCTTTAAAACTTGGGGGTTACGTGTGAAGAATGAAAGAATGGAAACGAGGAAGGAACGAAACGAAGGAATCTTTCATGATTTAAAGATCAATTTGGAGAGCCTTATACGCGGTGTATATGGCTATACGTCGCGTATAACCTGTCTGACACGACATCACCGACCTAACATGTCATTCACTTTTAGTCCTATACGCCCCGTAAAAGGTTAAACGCGGCGTATACGCCGTGAGAAAACCGTAACTACATTCTATACGCCTCGTATATAACAATATGTGGGGTATAACTTAGTCAAACATCGTACTGACACAACAAATTGACATGGAATTCATTGTTTTTTTGCCTTATACACGACGTATAGGAGTGTAAAAAAAATACTAGGGGTGTACCCGGTACGACCCTTCTAAAAAATACAAAGGGACCTACTATCTACACTACCTTTTGTCTATTTGCACCACCCAAAATGCCGCATATATGAATAAATGCGGCATTTCAAATCCAAACAAAAAAAACAAAACACTGCATTTTGCTTCCAAACACAAACGTACTTTAAAGGCAACTGCCATATGCTAACTTCTGCACGAGGAAGATGCTTTCAAATGCCACATTTTGTCATACATGCCACATTTTGACGCTTTTTTCGTCATGTTAAATGCCCCCTTTAGTTATATATGTCGCCTTTTGAGGTCTATAAATAGTTGAGTGCTTATTCATTTTCTTTGCAATATCCATTCGTATGAATACAAACCATTTCCAATTGTATCATCTCTGTCTAACTTGTAAAGACAAATATTATTAGTTAAGTTGTCCTACTCGGACTTCATTTTCGGTGACGATTTTGTTGACGATTCTTCTTCCGACCCGACATGGGTTCTAGAATCAAATCGGGTAACTATTTAGTTTCTTCAACTATTTTATTTATTTATTTATCTTAAAATAGTAATATTTTATGTTTCTTGTGCAGTATGATGGCTTTCAATCGTCTAACAAGTCGGTTCCAGAATTTAAGGATCGGTTGTTTGATTTAAATCAGCTGAGACATTTAATAATTTTTATTGAACATCGTAATCAAATTATAAGAATTCTTAAGTAAATTTCATGAAAATGATTTTTTGTAATGAAATGGGTTTGTTTTTTTTGGAACAACGATTTCATTAACACACAACCGCCTTACCTAGAAAAGGCTTAGGAAAGGGCAACCAAGAAGATACTTACATATTACACATTGAAGTGATCCCACTCATCCCACTTTAGACTATCCCATTTTCCCCGATTCTTAACCCACAAAAAACTATTACATTTTATCTCATTAAACATAAAAGGAATGCAAGGCTTTTTTCCTTGGAAAATAGCTTCGTTCCTCGTCTTCCAAATGATCCAGCACGTAGATAAAATGGTAGCATAGTACACCATCTTCATCTTCCAATCGAATGGCGAGTCTTCCACCAAATGCAGAAGGTCTTCAAGCTCAAAAGCAAAGATAGTTGGAACTTTGCACCAAAGAGAAACACGATGCCAAACCTCCAATGCAAATCTACACCCAACAAGACAATGTAGTGGCGATTCCGGAGCATCATTGCATAGCCCGCACAAGTTGTCGTTGATCGAAATATTCCTCTTGATCAAAGAATCCTGGGTAGCAATCCTTCCTTTGAGAGCTCTCCAGAAAAAAATGTTGATCTTCTTCGGCACAAGCTTGTTCCACGACATGACAATATTCTTCGGAGTAGGATAAAAAGAAATGGGTTTATTGATGGTTAAATATTGAAATTTAAGATTAAAAAACAAAATACAAAATGTCGCATTTATGACAAGATGCGGCGTTTTAAATAAGACAAAATAGTTAAAATGACGCATTTAGGACAAGATGTCCGTATCTTAGTTCCGACAACAAGTACCACCGTTTTGACTTCCTTACTATGTACTTTTTGTTTGAAACTAAAATGCCCCATTTAGGACAAGATATCGTATTTTGGGTGGTGTGGATAGAATGTCCAAATAAATCTAATCTAATTTTCTATAAGAGCATGCGGTATACCGCGTTATAGGTGGCGTTTTGGGGGATAACGGCGTGGAACACCGCCCCCCCCTAGGCGTTTTGCGTTGGCGTGGTCAATTCCCGTGGAGAAATCCACGGCGTTTTGGTTTGGGTGTTGTGGGTATCCTCCAATTAAGGGATTACATGTAATTCTTTTTTATTTTTAATTTTGTTTAAATTAATAAAAAAACACTTTAACATTACACACGACATCACATCATGTATACCCCTATCACAACGCCAAATGGTATTATCTAGTCATCGTCCACCTAGCACAATAATACCACCCTTTTAACACTATGTATAGCACATGTATAAATTAGTTCAAAAGAAAATTGGAAATGTAAAACCCTATCATATTTATCCACTTGCGTTTTTTCTTTCCGTTTAGTGTGGTGGTGCGAGGATCAACGTAGCCGAACAAAGATTGGATGGAGACTCACCCGTAAATCCTGAATCACCATCATCCATCTCCTCCTCCACCTGTACCATTAATGGCGGAAACCACGCTGACGTCAGCTCTCTCTCTCGTCTCTCCATTCCCCAATTCTTCTAGGGCATCTTCTTCATCGCTTCCTCCTCGTCTTCTCATTCGTTCCAACAACACTTTCAGACATCTCAATTCCTCCTTCACTTATACTTTTCGGTCAACAACCGAGGCTTTATTTGCTAGGTCCTCCTCGAACAGCAGCGATGGCGTTTACAATTCCACAATTGAAGACGACGATGATGAAGACGACGCCGTTTTGGTGGATAACGCTGATGATGATTGTTCTCTTCCTGATTTGCCTGATCGATGGGACGTATTAGGCCTTGGCCAGGCTATGGTATCATTCTTTTCATCCTGCAATTTCTTTGTTTTTATGATTCAGATGAAAAAAAATTAGGAATTAATAAAAAGTGATATTTTTGAAGATAACATAAAATTTAAATCATGTATAACACAGTTATCTTGCAGAATTCTGGGAATGTTAAGTTATATGAAGTATGAACTAAATGTGTATTAAGAAACTGTTTAAATTATTTGATTTTTGTTCTGTATGTAATAGGTGGATTTTTCGGGCATAGTGAATGATGAGTTTTTAATGAGACTGGGATTAGAAAAGGGTACAAGAAAGGTTGTATATCACGAGGAGAGAGGTCGAGTTCTGCAAGCAATGGATGGTTGCAGCTACAAGGCTGCTGCTGGTGGATCTTTATCCAACACACTAGTGGCATTGGCTAGGCTTGGTGGTCACCCGATGGGTGGCCCTGCCTTGAATGTAGCTATGGCTGGTAGCATTGGAGGTGACCCGTTGGGTGGCTTTTACAGGTAGACCCTCAATTTTCACAACTCTTATAATTTGCTACTAGGGCTGTAAATGAGTCGAGCCGCTCATGAACTACTCGGCTCATTTAAAGCTTGAAACGTGCTGAGTTTAAGTTGTTACATTTATATTAAGCGTGCCTAGTATGTATATTCTGTTACAATGGAAATTGGATGAATTTTAGGGAACTTCAGAAATAAAAACACAAATATGTTTTCTAGTGTGTTATTATTATAAGTGGTTAAATGAAACAGATATGTCTGCTGTGTTAATCATTGTGTTGGGGTGTTTGGATGTGTGTTTTGAGAGGGATTATATAAGGTTGAGTAACTGAAACAACCATACGTGACAATTTCGAACCATTTACTTGTGAATGAGTCGGCTATCGTTGTATTTTATTTCAAATGTGTCAAACAAACAAAAAAAAAAAACTTAAAAGGGGAATGGGTCAGGTTGAAAGTTGCCCGAAATCTATTATTAGTGCATACAACCTTCTAAATCGTTCACATAAAAAAGATTTGGATTATTTTTGTTGTTGTTTTTTTGTAGTAATATTGTTTATATAATCATAATTGAAGCATTACTTAATGATTTTTTTATGCTCTTAAAAATTGGCAAAAAGTGTTTTCCGATCATTCTAACTTGACTTGCCTTTACTAAAAAAGATATGTTTCAATTAACTAATGGTTGGGGTTGGATAGTTGGTTGCCAGTTTAATTCTTAATACATGATTTCCAAGATTCCCTGGGGTGATGGATGAAGTTCTCCCTTCATTAAGGTTTGTAAAGTCGGTTCAGTTGAAGTTAGATTGCCATGAATGGGTTGTAGGCAAGCAACACCCCGATTGTTGCAAGAACTTTAAGAAGTCCATAATATAGAGGGGAAAGTTTAGTATATAATTGGTTTTATAGAATTTGGATGACTTTTCAAGATGGACATAAATACCTTATTTCTAACAACTGAAAGTTTTCTTAATGTGTTTTTATATAGAACTAAACTCAGACGGGCCAATGTGAGTTTTCTTTCTGCACCGGTCAAGGATGGAACAACAGGGACAGTTATAGTTTTAACAACCTCAGATGCTCAGCGCACGATGCTTGCATATCAGGTAAAATCATATCCTTATCAACCTAAGTGACTGTGTAAGTGTGTATGTTATGTTCCTGATCTTCAGCATTCTTTCACTTTCCAGTGGATTTTTGTTTGTAATAGCCTATACCTCTTCGGTTATTAGGAAGTAGGAACAGATAATTATATTCATATATTCATATTATGTTCAAATAATCAACATTTCTGAATTTATAATTAATTCCATTAACCCCATATGACTAAAAGTTTCCTAAAATTATATTTTAAGGTAAGATATTGCAAAATTGGCGAGTCAAGCGGGCTGGTTAACGTGTCAAAGTTGAACTTTTTGGTACATGCGGGTTGAGTCGACTAGAAACACTTTTTTCTGTAATCAGTGTCATATATAATATAGCTATAAAACTTATATCAGTAAAAATATATTTTCTTGAACAATAGTTTAGGTTTTTTGCATTTTTATAAAAAACTTTTGGGAGACTTTCTACATATTTGAGCAGTTCAACCCATTTGTTCTGTATCCTTTTAATTAATTTTTTAAACTGTGACTGTTTAACCGATTAGGGTTAACATACAACCCAAATAAACCAATTTTGCAAGCAAATGATTCAAAATTGTCACCTTTAACTCTTTAAGTGAGCCGTATTATACACAGAGCATGTACCAGACTTTCCCTTAGTTATCAATGATCTCTAGCCCAATTGGCTAGAGGGAGGTACCCAAGAGGCCAAGACATTATAAATGGGAGGTCTTGGGTTCAAGTCCCACTTGTAACAAAAAATAAATAAATGGGGGTTACAGGTTGGGCCAGGGGGTTTTCTCACCAGTGGTGAGTTTCCTCCTGATGGGGGATGGAGATGATCGGGTGGGTGGGTAATGCCCCCGTCAGTGATCCAAATTTGCCGTTCAAAAAAAAAAAAAAATATTGGCCATTCACCAAATTGAATCTACTGGCATACCTATTTGAGTATTTTTATTTCTATCTATATCTGTATTATGGTCAACATATCTTCTTAGCATAACAAATATGTACTTCACTCATCTTTTTGTGAACATTTGAGTACACATTTAGTTATTCATGAATAATCACATTTCTAATATATTTGTATGAGGCAGGGAACATCTTCATACATTAAGTATGACTCAAGTATGGAGAGCATAATTTCCAAGACAAATATTCTTGTTATTGAAGGATATTTGTTTGAATTTCCTGACACGATCAAGACAATTAAGAAAATCTGTCAAGTTGCTCGTGATAGCGGTGCTTTGGTTGCTGTGACAGCCTCGGACGTGACGTGTATAGAGAGACATTATGATGATTTTTGGTAGGTTTATCATTTGTTGTTTTACTGTTGTAGAGGTGGCAAAATGGTGCAGGTCAAACCTGGTCAGATTGGGCACCTGCACTCGTCTCAAATAATATTATAAAACTATATTTTTTTTTATAATAATAACAATCTTTTTTTTATTATATAAATAAAGTGATTTTGGAGGTTTTAAGCATTTGGAAACAGGGTGGCCTTTGGTCCTCTTGACCTGTTGTCAATTTACTTATGTTTTTTTTACTTTATTTGATCTCTTGAAGATAAAATTTAACCCAAACCGTCTCACACTTTTTGGGGATGGCCCTTTAAGTGCCACCTCTACTTTGATGATATGCTACTTTTCTTCGAATTTTGAATAGATTAGTGTTATTGTCACTTGTCAGTGGCCTCCACGGAAAACAATTAAATTAAATGGTTGAATGACAACTTCTTCTAAAAATATTTTTCTCGAGGAATTGATGTTTCAAAGTATTGAAGTTTTTAGAACATTTGTTAGAAGTGTTGTACTTATTTTATAAGATGTGGTATGAGTGTTCTCTTCTGCAAAGTCAAATTTGATAATATATTTCATCTTCTTTTTCAACTTCTATTTAAGATATAATTTAGTTTTTCTCTGATAATTTTTAATATTTTATATAAATTGAATATTGAATATATAGTTTCTTTGTCTACATTTTAATATAAGTTTTATTGAAAACTGAGCTGTATTTAAATTAAAGTAAATTTTGGTCTTATGATATCCAAAACACACTTTATGCTGTCTGTACACAACTTAGTTTTCAATAAAGTTCAGAAATGAGAAACTTAAAAGAAAATGAATAAAACTCTATATTCAGTTATATTAAATATTCCAAATTCTTAGAGAAAATCTGAATTATATCTTAAATGAGAAAAAAGAAAAGAAAATGAAGATCCATACAATTCGTAGTGGTATTTGGTCATTATACAGGAACTTCTGTTAGAAGAATACTAATGAGTTTTACTAATGTCGTGATGTGTTTTTATCAAGGGAAATCATGGAGAATTATGCGGATATCGTGTTTGCAAACAGTGACGAGGCACGAGCTTTTTGTCATTTCTCTTCAGAGGAAAGCCCGATATCTTCCACACAATATTTAAGCCATTTTGTCCCTCTAGTTTCTGTGACGGACGGGCCAAGAGGGTCATACATTGGTGTAAAAGGCGAAGCTTTGTACATCCCTCCTTCACCCTGCATGCCAGTCGACACTTGTGGGGCCGGGGATGCATATGCTTCAGGAATATTATACGGGTTATTAAGGGGCGCCTCAGATTTGAAGGGAATGGGCACTTTGGCAGCCAGGGTTGCAGCCACAGTGGTTGGGCAGCAGGGAACACGGCTTAGGGTTCAAGATGCTGCTAGGTTGGTCGACTCGTTAGCATTTAATGTCAAGAGCCAATCACTTCAAGCGGATATTGGTTCAGACCAGATTTCTAGTTTGTAGCGTCGACAGGTTTGCATTTAGCTGTTCATCCTCTATTTTTTATTTAATTCAGATTTTGTATTGAATTAGCTTGGAAAAAAGATTATCTGTTTCTTAAGGACGCCTTTGTACATATCATAAAAAGAAAGAAAAAATAAAAGAAAATGAAGAGTCGCACGAGTATATGCTTATCTTGTAGCCTGTTTTCGTTTTTTCGAGCTTTTACAAAAAAACCCATGGTTGGTTGATGTTACTGTTTGGTATCTCCTTGTGATAAAGATCAACATCCCGAAAAACTATACAGAAGTCAAGCTTGGTTTGATGTGTGTTACATACAGGACCCTAAGTCTAAATGATAGCAAGATAAGATAATCTTTAGCAAGTTGGTATCAGCGCATATGTTTGGGGGATTCGACACCTAAGTGGAAAAGATGATAGATATTCAAGGTCGTATTGTTAGCAGCCTAAGTCTAAATGATAGCAAGATAAGAGGTCGATGATAAGAAATGAAGAATCGTGACGGGAATTAGTCACTTAAGGTCTAGTAAAAAAGGTTAATTATCCAATTGTAACAATCGGTGGTTATATCACTAGACTATAAGTAACGGGTCACAAGTGTAACCGGTTTTAATATAGTGAGATGAGCGTTTATATATGTTTTTTTAATAGTTTAAGCCCAAATGGAAGCATGATTGGAGTGATTTTGAGGTCATGTTTATTATTTAGCAAGCTCCAGTAAAAACCAAAAAGTTTCTACTCTTTGGTCTTATTATTATTATTATTATTATTATTATTATTATTATTATATGATTATTATTATTATTTTTATAAAATCAAATCACATTTATGTGTGAATTATAGCAATAGTTGAGGAATTGACAGCACATCTCATGACTTATGATGACAATATGATACTTCCAATTTTATTTATATTTTTTACCACTTCTTATGGTTAATAACTAGAGATCAACCGCGTTGCTGCCGTAATTCGGAAAAAAAATTGTAGGTTTATAAATGTATTAGGTAATTCTCAATTTTTTGTTTACCTTTTTTTTCAAGTTATATAAATTTTGTATAAACATATTTCTCATTAATTTAAAAGGATCATAAAGTTAATATTAGTTATAAATAAGAAACATATAGCATAAAAAATTAAATTTTTTATAGTAAACCAACGGAAAAACTTTTAATGGGCAGAAAAAATTGCTATTGAGATTGAAAAATAGAATGTGTAAAATGGGTTAAAAGGACTACAAAGTATCAGTGACACATTTAGGCACCTAAGTGAGGTTTTAAAGTATGAGCTATAAAAGATAGAAAAAAAAGAGGGAAACAAATATGGAAATTTTTGGATCATGTAGGGGGGGTATGCAGAGGTTACATATCAGTTGGTACAAATGGTTAAACAACAATGATGCAGCAATATTTTGTACTACTAATTTCTATAACATATTGAGAAAATAATGTGTAAATGTTTTCAAGTTGTGGGTGGAATAATGGAATAAAAAGATAATAGATTAAAGTCACAAACCAGACAGGAAGTTATATTGTAGATATTTTACAAACAACGGTCATTTCAAGAACCAATTTTAAAAAATAACAACCAAAACATAAGTGACTCTTGAATTTTTATAATTTAAGTAATATAAGAACCTTTAACAACAAAACAATCTAGCAGCAGGCAAGACATTCTTAGGACACACAAAAGCTAATGTTTATATACAAGCTTTACTATTAGCGCGTTGCCCTTTTTAAGCTCCGCCTTGAGCTTAACCTTCTTGTTGCTGGTCTTCTTCTTTTCCGACACAGATGACCCACCTACTCCCACGTTTAAAAGAACCAAGTGAGGTAAAAACACATTCAAACCTAAACCAAATAAACAACAAATGCAGTAATGACATGCTAAAGGAAACCATAAGGCTGAAAAAGAAAAAAAAACCTAAGGTATAACTGTTTTGCGAGTTCCTAACTGCCACAAACCTTCATTTTCTGTTAACACCATGCTGATAAATGCAGCAGTGGTCATTATTGAGAGTGCTAAATCCTAGACAACTATCACAACCCTTATGTATAATATTTGTATGGGTGAGTTTACCTTTCCTGGCTAGGCTTTCCTCTCCGTATCGTTGTTCTGCGCCTCAAAAACCATAGATGTTTCCTCATCTTTAGCGGCTGCTATTCATCAGGAAAAAAGGTTAGCCGTTTAGTCGTTAGATGTTCCAGATCACGTTTGCAGAATGTTTATGGCAACGACATGTTTACCTTCTTCCGGAAAGAGTTCCCTCTTTGCCTTTCTTGGTTGCTCGTCTGTTAGGTAAAGTGGTTCTTTACCCTTTGATTCAAGTGCGCTAGAAGCACGTGTTCTCGTGTCTTGAAGTTATTGCTTGGAAGTACAAAGATTTGAAGAGAGCTCATCGACGCTGACCTCCTCGCCCCCTCCTTCCATGTGTAAATTATGTTCTGTTTTCCTTCCTTTACTGATTTGATAGCTCTTGTATGATCATCTGGTAAATCAGAAGAAGCAAAATATGTATAAATTCAGCAGGCAAAGATTGGGTTTATTTTTTTATCCATTTTCAGTAACCTCATGCCTATAGATTATATATGATTTAAAAACAGCTACATATTTAACTATATATGTACTCAAGTTAGTTATTTTCTTTTTAAGTTTATCACATCAACCTAGTAAAAGGTTTGTTCTATACATTATCTTTGGTCAACTCAATGTAAAATCCACTTCCTTTTACTCTTTGAGGTCAACACTCAATTATTTAACCTCATAAGACACTAAAGTCCGTGTTACCATCTAAACTTTATTTAAAAAAAAAAATACTTTTAGGAGTAAAAAAAAGGCTGCAGGTTTCCTTCGATTTACAATGGTAAATCAGAACACAACTTTAAGATGAAATAGAGGTAAACTCACATAAATAAGCAGATCTACTTATATGTGGAGCATTAGATGATAGGTAAACTCACATAAATAAGCAGATTTACTTATTTGGCCTTGGGTCTTTCTGATAATCAAATATGAAACAATATTATATTGTTTCATAAATAACATATACAAGTAAACGATCCAAAAGTGGAAGATATTTGATATAAAAACATGTGTAATTTTGGCGTACATTAGTTATAACTAGTCAGTGACTCGGGTAAATACCCGAGGTTGTGATATTAAAAGAATTATACGAAGCAAAAGATGAACATAAATTGAACTGAACAATACATAAATCTAAAGAGCCGATAAATATTCAATAACATTAAATTTACAAGTTTAATGGATGTTCTTCACGGAGGTCTTTAATGGTTGATTTCTCAAATCTTAATGGTTCTGATTAATTCTTGTTGCTACAGATTCATATTGAGCATACGAATCGATTGCTACAATAAATTTTGAGTATTCTTCAACGAATGATCGAATTTGAGTTCAAGTTCATCAATGGTGGGTTAAGAAAGTCGCAACTTTATTTTTTAATGTGTTCATCAGGGGCGGAGCTACCTTGATGGGGTCGGGGTCAAGCGACACCAATTGATTTTAAAACCGTAGTGGTACGTATTTAAGCGCATTTTACATTGACACCAATTGTTTTAAAAATTTGAGACCAATGAATATCACAAAGATTGAGTTAGCCTAGTGGTTCGCTCGTTGGCTGTTAAAATTCAACATGTTTAAAATTTTTGAACAAATCCGGGTTTGATTCTAACAACTAGCATTTTTTTTACTCACGGACGTTATACCAACAGACCTAGCCAACCCTAATTTAATAAAAACCATCTTTTAAAGCTTACGAACAGTTTCTATGGCTATATTTATGGCTTCTAATCCATAGTTTGGAAAATATGTCACACCCTGGTCAACGGGTCTAGGTGTGAACGAGATGGAATCATAGTCGTGGATACATAGAATGACTTCTAATAATTTCAAACTTCATAAAAACATTACATAATTTTATTTGCGGCGGAAAGAGTAGTGAAAATGACAATGTATTACTTTTGAAAAACATAAAGTCTTAATTTAATCTTAGTAGCATAAAATGGTTTATTTAAGATAGTTCGGGACTACGACTCCAGAAGCAGGTCGATAGCATGATGAAGCCCCGTTTGCATGTCTTCCATAGTTTGCTCAATTACTTAAGAAATCATGAGTTTAAAAGGTCAACATAAAGTTGGTGAGGTTCACAGGTTTAAGACTCTACATTTAAAGTTGGCAAAACAGTTTTTAGTACACTTAAATATTACATTGGTTTACCGTTGTGGTTGTATGAACTCACCTGAACCTTGATTTCAAATACTAACGGTTTACCCACCCATAGCATCTCGCCCAAGAGATACTAAACAGAGTAGAATAACCGACGTGTACCCAAAGGCAACCCGAAGTCAGAATTGGAGCTACTAATTAGGGTAGGGTTGTCAACCCAATAGATCTATTCACTAGCTATCGTTTCGTACAGAACTAATTGAAATCAATTAATGGTGGGATACAGTTGTACAAACGTTCATAACGATAATGTACCATAGTTGGGCATCAATAAGAGAACAAGTAGTCATACGGCTAACAGATAAACCATAATAAGTAAAAAGCATTTATCAGTTCATGATTTCTCCCCCAAGAGTATAAAAACAGTTAAATGAAAAGGGGTCGTGAAACTCACTTGATCTGTAGGTAATGACTAGACTGGGAAGTAGTAACAGCAAGTAACGTCCTAAATAATTAATAAGACAATTGCATAAGGGTCTAATCATTTGAGTAATATTTGTCACCCAAGTGATACCGGTCAAGTCTTGACATTTAATCCCGTTTGTATTCGTCTGAAAACCCGTTAGTTAGTATTTATTAGTTCCAATAAATACGCATGCGATGATTTACATTTATATCCAATAAATATAAATAAAAAGAATAATCATTTAATAAATCAATCAAGTCTTGAACATTGTGTTAAAATAATAATGTTTATTATTTTATGTGTTCGATTGATTAATCATGCACGTTATAATTATTTATAATTAAATAATTATTTTTAGCACTTCTTAGTGAATTGTAAACAAAACATGTTTAAAAACCTTGTAAATAATTTTATCCACAGAATAATTATTAACGTTTATCTCATGTTTAAAACATGAATTGTTTTAAAGTTACGTTTCGAGTTACAACGTTTAATAATTTCGAAATCATTTAATATTTCATTTACATGAAATATTCACTTCTTTTTAAAAGTTTTAAGGCATTATTTCAAAAATATTACATGATGGCTCTTGGATTTATAAAAGTCTATTTATAACATCTTTTAGGTTGTTTAAAAAAATATGATAAGTGTTTAGGTTTATAATTCTAAACATTTACGTTTTCGCGTATATCGTCGTATTGGTCCCAATTTTATTACTACGCAACGTATTTCCATTTTGATTTCTTTGACCCATCAAAGTAACAAATGCAAGCTTATAAAAATATTTAAAGTCAATCTCTTGACTTTTGTTTATTTTTATAAAAATCCTTTATAAAACATATTTATTTTACAATTGCATTTTTATAGAAAATTCTTCATTTTTACAACATTTCTTTAATTGGCTAAACGTTTGTAATAAATCCAAGAATTTATGTCAAATTAATTATTTGACATGAATTGTATTCTTACCATTTTTAGTAACAAAATCATGTAACATTCTTTTTGTTTTGGAAGACTTTTATAACACTTTAATGTGTTAGATTTTCTTTTCAAAACAAGTAATTTCCATGTGTTCCTTTCTTTGTTACTAGATGATAGCCAAACATGACATAAAATATATATGTAACCATTTTTAATCCTTTTGATCTTGTTAGGAGATTTATTTATTTAATTAGCATTAATCTTAACATGTGACATGTCCAATTTATCATCATAACACAACCCATGATTTAATCCACTAACACATATAGTGTTAGGACCAATTTCTCATTAAATATCATGTCTACTTACACAAATAACCATAATACTAGAAATGTAGGTAAATCAACTAACACTATGTGTTAGGACAAGCTAAACATATAATTTAACACTCGTTTTTAGTTACCATTTGGTTAGTTATCTATTTAAATCAAGATACATTACTAACAAAGAAGAGGCTTGAGATTTGTTAAACCAACTAACATGAAATCAATGATTTCATGAACACGAGAATCATGGTGCACACCATATTACTTTCCTTAGATTTCATAAGTGTGTTTCACCACACTCCTTGGCTCCTTTATGTCCTAAGACACCAAGTGAGTGTTTTGATTTCTTGAAGAAAGGAGGTAGAGAAGAGAGTTGGGTAGATGGTTTAACAAACACAAGCATTCAAGGGTTTTAGTTGTCAAGACTTTGGTATGTTTCCTTGGGTGTTAAAGTGTGTAGAAAAACATAGGAGATAATGGGGGTAGAAGACTCTGTTGGTCCAGAAACAACAACCGTTCACGATATCTAACTAATCTAAGCGTGCGGAATCCAGTTAGATTAGTGATTCAAGAAAGAGAAGAGAAGAAATCAAAGAATACGATGAATAAACGATAAAACCTGATATTGCACACAAGATGAACTTGTCGGGTACAAAATCGTAATCGTAAACTAGCTCTCTCGGGTTTACGATCGTAATCTCCAAGTGGCTGCACCAAAATCGTAATCAGCAACTTCAATGAGCACTTCAACTAGGAGAACCATTGGGGTTTATATAGGCACCCCAATGGGTTTACAATTAGGCCCTTTTGGATCTTAAACCCAAGCCCAAGCCCATATCCAATAGTAAACTAGCCTACTAATCTAATTAAACCCTCTAAGCCCAGCTCAGCTTATTTAATATTACAAGCCTCATAATCTAGCCTCAACAATCTTCCCCTAGGCTTGTGATATTAAATGTCTTCAATCTCTGAAATTCTTTTTCTTGACTGGCTGGCATAGATGTTGATGAAGATTCTTTCCGCAGAAATCTTCAATGGGTTTCATGAGGGGCACTTGGGACTTCCTCTTGATCAGCATCAGCTTGAACTTCTTGAAATGAACAAGCAATGAAATGCAGGACTCTCATTGACTTGCTTTTCTTGAAAGAACTGGTTCTTGCTGAATCTTCGGTAACTGTCTTGAATCTCCAAAAATTAGAGGGTAAAATTTGAAAACCTCTAACTGTGAAGAACTTGATTGTTGATCTTGGGTCTTCATGATCTCTGACTGCTCTCTGCATCATTTTCTTCATTAAAGATCGACTTGAAATCTTTAGCTTCCCCTAAACTTGTGAGCATTTTCTTTGAAAACTTTTGAAGCTTTTGGAAACTTGTAAAGACACCAACAACTTCCCCTGAATAGTTGCTTTTCCAGATGGAAGTCTTGTTCGGCTGGTTCTTTAACTTTGAGCAGCAGTAGCATCAGCAACATCTTTCTATCATCAACCTGTTTGACACACATTTGAAAAAATATACTCCACCAGACATTTGATGACCGGTCTTTGGGTTAGGAGGTAATTATCATCTGTTCAGTTGATTCAAATTAACATAATTTTAACCAAAAACCCGAATATAGATTACGGGTTTTCTATAAAACTTCCCCTGAACCCAAGACCTCTAAAGACTTCCCCTTAGCTGATAACTTCCCCTCAGCTAAGGACTTCCCCTGAGATAATACATATTATCTTCGAGTTCCCTTCAGATACTATGTATTATGGAAGTCTTTTTCATTAGATAATAAGTATCATCCTCGAGTTCCCTTCGGATAATACTTATTATCCCCTCTCAACCCCTCTTCTTCCCCTAAAAATTTGTGAAGATCTGCAGGGGGCATACTGTCATGCATCAAAACCCATGAAAACACATTTTGACTTGTTAAGTTATCCTGGCCAAGACGTAAACACAACCAAAAAGAACTTAAAGACTCACACACGAAAGATAAAAATAAACAAATACTTACCAATATCAAACATGAGAAAGTTTACAAGGGATCAAACCGTATGAATCTGATTGAGGAACCCTTTTCAGCTTCAGTTACTCGACTAGTCCAGGTGATTGCCGGTATGTTTGTCCGTTTTAAACTCAGACCCGTTCAAACCCAACCAAATGCATCATGCTTAAAAGACTACTAATTACCAGCATGTTTTATCGTCCCCACACCCAATTGTACATAGCAAAACCTACCCAACCTCAGAGTTTATTGAGGATTCACAAACCCCCAACTTGAGGAACCATGCAACACCGTTATGACTACCACTTATTTCATTAATCATCAGTCGGTGATCAGGTCGGCAGAATAAGCACGCAAAGAAGACCAAACTGAATGATTATTTTTCATTTTCTTTTCTTTTTCTTTTCTTTTTCATTTCTTTTCATTATGTGGTGTAGTCATAACAGCATAAACATGGCGTGTGAGAGAGTGAATACTAGGTATAATTACCACTCTCAACCCATTTTTGCTGAGACTCAGTGTTTTAAACCATGTAAACTGAGATGAGAAACTAAACATATATATATTTTAAGTTCATTGCACTTACATTGGTGGTCAGAAGATTAGGTCGAGCCTACCGAGCATATCACCGTGGAGCTTGCTTTTCACTTCCACTTTACACGTGTCAGTCATCTCCAATCCTGACATATTTAACTTCCCCTACCTTTCTCAGAAAAAAACACAAACAAACATTTAAAAATTGAAAAGCACACTATTTTTTAGGGGTCAACTTTTTCTTCATCTTTACATTTCTTCCCCTTGCTTTTTGATTTTTAATGCCACAACTTTTGTAAAAATCATTTTTTTTAATTTAATTTTTTTTAATTTATTGTTTTTTTATTTTTTTTAATTAATTTTTTTTTTATTTTTTTTAAACATGAACACATAAGCAAAGCAAATTACTTCACACACATCTGGCCAAGCTAACCTTCCAAGTATGAATTTGAAAATTTTGAGAAATGGGTTTCATGACATGCACACTAAATTGCATTAGAAGTCAAACACTTCAACAATCAAGCACCAAGTGAAAATTTTAGGAAATTTGGTTTGACACAAGACACCCTTTACCGCTTCATCAAACAAACAACCAAGTTAAGAACAGTACCTTTCATGCTGAATTTTACCTCTTACCTCTCAAGGAAACATATCCTCCATAAAAAATTGCTTGTCATTACATGAAGATACGTCTCCTAAAATGTGCCTGGAACAATCAATTATCAACAAACAAATTAATAATAAAAATGTTAGTGATAATCCTCCTTGACTGTTCCTGCACATAGTGAGAGATTAGTTAGCCATTGGTACCCAGGCCATTGTTTTTCTGGGTACACCTGAGGAATCAATAAAAGATACTTCTTGTAAGAAAATCCCCTTTGAGAAATCAGGAAGTTGGGATGGAGCTGCCTTGATTTTTGGTTTCCAAGTTCCAGGTGATTTAACATTTGTTGTAGTCACTTTTGGAGTTGTGACTTTAGGTATTTCAACCTTCTTCGTTTTAGATTCATTTTTCAAAACAACTTTTGTTTTAGCCACCTTTGGAGTTGTGACTTTAGGTATTTCAACCTTCTTCATTTTAGAATCATATTTCAAAACAGTTTTAGTTACCTTGGGAGGGGTAACTATGGGTTTTTCAAGCTTTGGTTGTTTTGAAAATGGTTTCTTCACCTTTTTCTGAAAATTTTGGTAACTTGGAGAGCTGTGGTTTTGATTTAAAGATTTTCTTTCAGCTTTGGCAGCACCCCAATGTTGATCAGAGGGTTTAACCTTTGGAGTAACAGTCTTCATTGCCTTAGGTTTTTGCACCATCATCGGCTTAGACTTTACAGACTCCTGAGATGAAACCCTTTGAGTTTTCGGATAATAGGGTTCATAGGGGCGATAAAGACAGTTCCTAGCAATATGACCAGCGATGCCATAATTAAAGCACGTCTGCTTCTTTAGATAGAAGTCAGACGTGTACCCATTTGTCTTTGGTGACTGATATGGAGCTGGTTTGCCTTGTGTCTGCTTCTTTGCTTTGACTGCAGCTTCAGATTTGACTTTCTGCTAGTTTGTCGAAGCCTGTGTCGAACCTGTCCTTTCTGTCTTTGTGCTTCCTTGATTCTTTGACGTTGAAGCACCATTCTTGCAATTACAACGGCAACTGCATGATCCAACTGAAGAAATGGGAGACACAGCTACTCCCTTGAGTTTTTCATTCTTCACTCCAGCTGTTGGTTTCATACTCGGATGCTTGATGGTGATCTTTGGCCTCTCAACTTTAGGTTCACTTATCACTCCATCAGTTATTCCCTTGAACTTGGAGGAGAAAGATGGTAATTCATATCCAACATCTGGTTCTTGGTCAAACATTGATCCAGATGTCATAAAGATCTTCCCCTCAGGCCGTGTCGTCAAGATCACCTTTTCCCTTTCGACTTTATCAATTATTTTGAAGTATGGGGTTTCAAATTTAGGGTATGGTTTCAACTCTATCCCATCATCATCAGACTTAGAGTTATGACACTTGTCATATTTCTTGCACTCAGCATCATTGTCTGATATATCCTCTACTCTCCCTTCACCATAAGTCATGTTTGCTTCATTAGCAATTCTTCTTGAGTCAATGGTGTAGTTCCAACCAAGACACTATCCATAGGAGGAGCAGCTTCTTTATAATCAGACTTGGTTCGTTCAACTTGATCCTCACTAAGAAGTATTCCTATAATGTCTCTGGGAACTGGTGGAGGAATAATGTTGTTTGCAGACAGAGACTTATCAGACTTTTCTGACCCAAACCTAGTTTTATCTTCCCCAACTTGACCAGTCACAACAGCATGTGACAATTCCTTTCCAGCATCGAGCATTCGCTTATTTCTTTCCTGATTGCAATCATACTTGACCTGTAGCTCATCATATTTTTGTTGCAGTTCAGTTAATTTCTGTGTCAGCTCAGATATCTCAATCCTAGCCCGATCATATAAAATAGTCTTCTCCGTAGCTAGCTTTTGATATTTCTCAATGTGTAGTTTTTGAGCTTTCACCTTCTCTTCACTCTTCTCCCATCTACCCTTAAATGAACTACTAGAACATTGCATATCAAATAATTCTATCTCACTGTTTTTCCAAAGTTGTCTAAGGCCAGGAATTAAACGAGCACAAGTAGGATTGGGGCATATCTAAGTTTTGTCAACTTCATCTGCGAAAGCATCCTTGTCCTCAACCATATTCTTTTCTTCAACCACTGAACTCATTTTCTTTCTTTAGATAGGCAGCCTTTGAAATTTTTGAAAAATCGGCAAAAACGGCAAAAGTACTATTCAAAAAATAGTATCAAAAACTTAAAACGCGAAAACGGAGGCCTTCGGAGTGGAATTTGGGGGTCCAAACGAGCTCCCCTAGACGTTAGTCAGGGGTAATTCTGGGGCTTGGTGTCACGAACGTCGTGTTCAAATTTGAGCCTCTAACTCCAAACGAGTCAGAAGTTATGACCGTTTCCGTGAAAGTGTGAAATAGTGACTTTTTGCCGTAAACCAACCATGTTTCCGATCGTAATCCCTATTTACGATCGAAATCACCCGTGGATCGTAAACACTTGATTCCGATAAAACCCAGTCGTAAACTTGATTCCGATAAAACCCAGTCGTAAACTTGATTCCGATAAAACCCAGTTGTAAACTCGATTCCGATAAAAGCAAATCGTAAACACGTTTCCGGTAGAGAAATGTCGTAAACACTTGATTCCGAAAAAGTACAATCGTAAACTCACACTTCCGGATCGTAAACTGATAAAAATCGAAGCTTTAAATCGTAAACGTGTTTCCGATGATGATCTTCAAGAACTTGCAGTCGTAAACCCGTGAAAAACCCAGAAAACAATTGTAAACCTTCAAACCCAGCAGCAAACTGATCGTAAACACGAAGAACACCCAAGAACAGCAGCAGCAGCGATCGTAAACCTGGAAAACTCAAGAAAAACTCACAAAAACTGTTAGATCTTCTTGAATCAATATCGTGAGAACCACGAAACACTCGTTTCTTGGCTCTGATACCAATTGTTGGTCCAGAAACAACAACCGTTCACGATATCTAACTAATCTAAGCGTGCGGAATCCGGTTAGATTAGTGATTCAAGAAAGAGAAGATAAGAAATCAAAGAATACGATGAATAAACGATAAAACCTGATATTGCACACAAGATGAACTTGTCGGGTACAAAATCGTAATCGTAAACTAGCTCTCTTGGGTTTATGATCGTTATCTCCAAGTGGCTGCACCAAAATCGTAATCAGCAACTTCAATGAGCACTTCAACTAGGAGAACCATTGGGGTTTATATAGGCACCCCAATGGGTTTACAATTGGGCCCTTTTGGATCTTAAACCCAAACCCAAGCCCATATCCAATAGTAAACTAGCCTACTAATCTAATTAAACCCTCTAAGCCCAACTCAGCTTATTTAATATTACAAGCCTCATAATCTAGCCTCAACAGACTCACAATGGTGAGTGGAAGGAAACCGAAAAAGAGAGGAGGAGGCTTGATCGACGGCGGCCTGTGGCGGTTTCCGACGGGCTGGGGCGGTAGGAGGGTGGCGGAGCAGTGACAGCCGGCGGCTGCAGTGGTGGTTGGGTGGTGTTCTCGACCGAAAGGGTGCAAAGGGAGGGAGAACGTGGGTGTTGTGGTGTGATGAACAAGTGTGCTGGGGTGCTTTCTCTTATAACCAAAGGTTTGGTTAATACCCCTTGGTCACACACTTAACCCAATGCTCAAGTACCTCATGCCAACTAATGAGATTATAGACTAGGTTTGTTGTCCACTTCTTATTCACCCAACACACTAAGTGTAGGTGATTATTTTCTTTTATAAAACTTGCTCATGTTTAGTAAATGAGTGAGAGCTTTTATAAATTATGGAGTGGTTAGTGATGAATAAAAATCACAACTTTTTAAAATATCATCCAAGTATATTTAACTACAAAGGTGGTGAATTTTATAAAAGTTTATGGGCCAAAGTTTTTATAAAAATTGTAGTGGGCTCATATTATAAAATTCATTGGTCAAACAATTTTAAATAGTTTGGGTTTGGAGGTGGGCCGAAGCCCAAGGGGTATGAGAAAGGGAGTGGGTCGAAGCCCAAGGGGTATGAGAAAGGGAGTGGGCCGAAGCCCACGTGGAAATCGGGACGGGTGTGGGCCGGTGTTTCTGGTTTGGGCCGAGAGGGAAAACGGGCCGGTCTTAGGCCGGTTCTCGAGTGGGCCGGAAGGGAGTCAAGGCGCCGGGTTTTGGCCCAGGCCGATTGGGCCGCGGGTTGGCCTCTAGGTTGGGTTGGTCACTCGTTTGGTCGAGTCGGGTTACCGGGTTGATTTTCGGATCCATCTGGATTGTTTCGGGCTTATTGGGCCTAACCGGGCCCAAATGGGTCGTCGGTTTTCATTTGGCTAAGTCTTGACAACGGAACGGATTTTTATTTTTATAAAAATGTTTATGGTGTATTGATCGTATCAGTTTTTCAAAAAGTAGAATTGTTTAGCATCAGTTTTTAGTTCGATCATTTTAGTTATTTAAAACCAAGTTGTTTTAAATATTTTTAATCGTTTAACATTTTGTGACGTCAGTTTGATAAATGAATATAATAAGTCTAGTTTTTATATTTACATTTTTATCGTTGAAGTTCAACATTTATAATATGGAAACTTTCCTATTTTACGGGTATATGTCTCCGGTACAAACGCGGGATTTAAATACGTCATCAGTTATCAGTTTAATTTAGTAATATAACAGTTTAACCATTCTAAATAAAACACATAAATATTTAACAAAAAGTCAAGAGAGAGAGAGAGAGTTGACCTGGTTTTGGACAGGGTGTCACATTCTCCCCCAGTTAGAAGAATTTCGTCCCGAAATGCAGTTCTGGTGACTGGTAGATGCAACGTTTCCAAACAGACGAGGATAGTTTCGACGCATTTGGTCTTCGCGTTCCCAAGTGTACTCTGGACCTCGTCGAGAGTTCCATCGCACTTTGACTATGGGAATGCGGATGTGTTTCAGCTTCTTGATTTCTCGGTCAAGTATCTCGACAGGTTTATTAATAAAGTGCACTGTCTCGTCAACTTGAATTTCATCAAGTGTGACGATAAGCGTTTCATCAGATAGATATTTTTTAAGATTACTAACGTGAAAGACATCATGTACGCTGCTTAGTTCGGCAGGCAGGCGTAGCCGGTAAGCTATTGGTCCGATAGTCTCAGTAATCTCAAAGGGACCAATGTAACGAGGGTCGAGCTTACCTCGTTTGCCGAATCTAATGACACCTTTCCAAGGTGACACTTTTAGCATGACGCGATCACCCTATTCAAAAGACAAGGGTTTGCGACGATTGTCGGCATAATTCTTTTGTCTGTCTCTGGCAGCTTTCAGACGATTACGGATCTGGAAGACTTTCTCAGTCATTTCAAAGATTAGCTCAGGACCAGTCAATTGACTGTCACTAATCTCGTTCCAGTAGAGTGGGGATCTACACTTCCTTCCATAAAGTGCTTCAAATGGTGCGCCTTTAATGCTGGTGTGATAGCTGTTGTTATAAGAGAACTCGGTAAGAGGGAGATGCTCGTCCCAATTGCGTCTGAAATCTATCACACATGCTCTCAGCATATCTTCGAGTGTTTGAATCTCTCACTTTGGCCATCTGTCTGTGGATGGTAGGCAGTACTCATATCAAGGCGAGTACCCAAAGATTTCTGTAGGGATTTCCAAAAGTTTGCGGTGAAACGGCTATCACGATCGGATATGATGGATATAGGCACACCGTGTCGTGAGACGATTTCCTTTATGTAGAGTTTGGCTCGCCTATCCATGTTATCCTTCTCTTTGACTTGTAAGAAGTGCGTAGATTTCGTCAGTCGATCTACTATCACCCAGATGGTGTCATATCCAGATCTAGACTTAGGCAATTTGGTGATAAAGCCCATAGATATTTCTTCCCATTTCCACTCCGAAATTACAGGATGAGTTAGCAATCCAGAGGGCTTCTGGTACTCGACTTTAACCTTTGAACATGTTAAACATTTGTCGACATAGGTGGCTACCTCGGCTTTCATGTTAGGCCACCAGAATTGTTTCTTCAGACCGTGATACATCTTATCTGATCCGGGATGAATGGAATATCTTGACTTGTGAGCTTCATCGAACACCAATTTCCTTAATCCTCCATGGACAGGTACCCAAAGTCTTTCCATGAAATTCTTGGTTCCATCAGGCTTCTCGATCAGTTGCTTCTCCATTCCACGTAGGCCTTCTTTTTCTAGGTTTTCCGGTTTGAGGGCTTCAATCTAAGCGTCTCGCACTTTCGATGTGAGATTCGAGCGTATGGGCATACTTAATGCTCGAACACGAAGTGGTTTGGAGCGTTCTTTCCTGCTTAAGGCGTTGGCAACAACTTTAGCCTTGCCTGGGTGATAAAGAATCTCGCATTCGTAATCATTTAGAAGTTCCACCCATCGACGTTGTCTCATATTCAATTCTTTCTGATTGAAAATGTGTTGGAGGCTTTTGTTATCCGTAAATATGGTGTATTACGTACCATAGAGATAATGCCTCCAGATTTTGAGAGCGAAGACAACGGCTCCAAGTTCCAAATCATGGGTTGTATAATTCTTCTCGTGAATCTTCAGTTGTCTTGAAGCATAGGCGATGACCTTCTCTCGTTGCATTAGGACGCAACCTAGACCTTGATGCGAAGCATCGCAGTATACGACGAAGTCTTCGATCCCGTCTGGTAGTGATAGGATTGGGGCATCACATAGCTTTTGCTTCAACAACTGGAAAGCTGCTTCAGACTTAGCATCCCATATGAACTTCTTATCTTTTTGGGTCAGAGATGTAACACCCCGACCAACGGCGGAATACGTCGGGGCGCTAAGATTGTCTAGATGCACACAACACGATTAGTGTTGCGATATTCTTAATCAGCCCATTTCGAATAACCAAATAAAATATTGCATTACAAGAATTCAAACAATCAGATACAACAAGTTAATCTGTTTATTTTAGGTCTCACTAGGTTCGCATGCAACCTATGGTGTCATCAACAAGCAATCCTCATATTAACAGTAAACTTGCAACATGTACAAAATAGGGACAACTACGAATAGTTGGTGAGTAATCATAAGTGTATACATATATATATATATATAATCAAAGCTTTAACATGCGACTCAATGTTAAATCAATGAACACGAGTACAACAAACAAGTAATGAACTAAAGCACATGGGGGTTGACGTAACCCAAGCCCTTGGCATTTAGGCTTTCAATCACAAGGCGCCACACGCGAGGCAGGCTAAATGGGTTGCCAGACCAACGGATCCATTATTGTAACCCCGGCTCAAATGAGTTAATGGGATACGTATATGAACATGAACATGAGCAACACATAAGTACAACACACACACAACACAATCCATAGCAATGATCCACACAAGTTCACGTATACAAGGCACATAGATCAAACACAGAATTCGCATGCGTTTTGAGAAAGTATAAAGTTTAAGAACATGAACATGAGTTTATACGGTACATGTTGCACCCCAAAACTTAAAAAGAAAAGGGGCTATGATACTCACCTGACGGGAGACACAAAGGAAATGATAACACCCTGACTCGAGACGAATAACTCGAAGACACAATCGATAGCTAAACCAAATAGAAGAATAAACAAATAAATATATGATTGATTAAATAAATAGATAACCAAATAAATAAATAGATAATTGAGTTTTCGTGACTCAACGACTCGATGAAATATAATTCGGTGAATTACATATATTCAAAGTCGAAGTGATGGATTATTCCGAAATCGTCTACAAACCGTTGAATAATTATGATATATATATTTTTGTGATTTATTAGAATCATTACATTTCAAAAACAGGTTTTATCCAAACCAAAAGATGGATTTTTAGCTACTAGTCCATCGAGTCCAAATAATAATGATTTAAATGTACTTTTGATATAACCCGAGTTTTCTAGAAACAACACCTTATATCTTAAAGACCGACTTTTAATATTTGAAACACGTTTATTATTCCCAATTTAATATATGTCCCTTGTTTTATATAAATCATTTTAGGATTTGCGATGACACAGATTCTAGCCGAAACAAGTTTAAGTCCACGAATTATCATAGCGCAAAATAACATTAAAAAGGAAACGAGATAAAGAAACACGATATACCTTCGGTCGATAATCGAATCCGGACCCGGTTAACCGTAAAACTGTAACGAATTCCGAATTAGACAAATGAGTAGTCTATCCCGATCAGTTTTTCGCCACGAGCAATAATCCAATGTCGGTTTCTAAGTCTGACTTCGTTTGACCAACTTTTTGTTTGACCAGAATCATGACTGAGTCGACTCGGTTGACTGAGTCATGAGTTAACTCAGTCTTGCCCAAAATTGAAGCCAAAAAGTCCCGGAAGTAATTCTGGCCAAAATACACGATCAACCACTTCAAAACAAATTGTTCCAGCGGCCGAAGGCCATGGCCACCGCCAGAAAACGCAACCACCATAAAAAAATCAACGATTCCACCTCCGCAACGTCAAAACTCACCCAAATCTGAAAAGAATGCGCAGTGACGAGGGTTTAGGAGGAGGATTCAAACGAAAGAAAGGAGACCAAGTATAAAAGACAAAAACTCTAATTATCTTGTTGCTTGGAAGTCGGATTTACGGCTGTGGAATCGCCGGAGTTCGGTTGGAGTCGCGAGCCGACTTCCGAACCCTAGCCGCCGCACCAACAGAGGAAAATGAAAGCAATGACCAACGCTGCTGGTTAATGGAGACGACGGTTGCCGCAGCGCTTGCTACGGCCCCTCCATCGGAACCCTAAATGGGAACCGCGGGGGTTAACACTTGTCGCGAACAGGAAAGAAAGAGAGGGAGACGATCGGAGGCGAACTTTTGCCATAAATATACGCGATGGAGGACCGCCGGAGTTGCTAAGGGTCGCCGGAAAATCCGCTCCTTTGAGAGCATTTCTCAAACCGTGAAATGGGATGGGGAGAGGGGGGGGGGGGGGTTTGGCGGCTGGACAAAGAAAAGGGGGGTTTAACCCTAAATTTTTTGATACAATTGTTACTTATTTTTATTTTATTTACTTAAAAGTTGATTTATTTATTTATTTAAAACATTTAGGACATGGTGTGACAAAGAGACAGGTATTATGAGCGATGACTGAGCTCGAGAATTTTAAACGTCTCGTTTGCGAATCGTCTTAAACCGAATAATTACACAAATGTTTATTAGATAAAATAAATATAACATTTTAAACGTTTTGAGGACTTTTATAAGGGTGTTGTAAATTTTAGGCTTAGACGGATATGTATATATATAAATAACAAATACGATCAAGATTATTATTATCCATATAAATTTTAACGTAATGCTTTAAAAAGGCTCAAACTTATAATAAATGACAAATTTTACTCAATATGATTGCAATAATAATTTACAGTTATGATTACCTAGAAAAAAGACGGTTTGATCAAAACTGTACGGGTTGACCGAGTTGTCACACTCTCCCCTACTTTAAGGAATTTCGTCCCGAAATTAGTATAGAGTTTGCATTTCAAAGAAAAGTTAGTTTAAAGGTTTTAAATAGGACCAATATACATTTTTGACCTTAGAGACGTACACAATATGGAAATAACATCGCAAATTTTCATAGAGACTAGAAATATACTCTCAAGTACTGAACCAGTTATGACGGTGCCAAACGGAGATTAGGAAGCGACAAGGAACAGAGATCTTGATAAAATCAACCATCAAAGACATGCTCGATACACGCTCACACACCATCCTCAATCCGACTCCCAGTGCAACTTAAAGACATTACTGATGCTTATATATAGGGTGTACCACAGCTAACCCACCACATCTTTAATATATTTAAGAGAGTACTGTTCATTTTCGGAGAATATCCTATTCTACACACTAACCACAACATGACCGAGATTGACACCACAATATTTAGACTATCATAGTAAATAAGCAACGGACCAAGAGGACACATCACAATCAAGCAGAGAATAAATCAAAGACTAACCAAAGAGATGACCCAAATCTCCCCTACTTTAGGAGCGAGACTAAGGGGTCGAGAGACACATGTGAGTAATGGGTGCAACATAAGTACCTTTAATCCATATAACATCGATCCAAATAGAGCAACACAACAGATAAAACAACGTAATCAATTATAAACAAAATTTTGGAGTTCCGAAATTCATATCTAGGTAAAGCGTCAAGTTCTGGCGAACTAGATGGGTAGCGACCCACATCCGGTTTACCTCCCGAGACACAATACCCAGACTGAATCCGAATCAGCCCTCGCTAAAACCCAAGACTAATACCCATGACCAATGCCGATTGTATGCTAAGCTAGCATCGCACACAATCGCTAGTAGTGGCACGTATAAGTCTCTGATTTAGCAAGAGTAGAATAATGACTTACGCTTTAATTAACGGTACACAACCGAAAATTTGAAGCGATAAAAGTCAAAGCATGAGAAAAAATATACCACAACCATCAAAGATCAATACCAACACAAATATAGAGTACCATGAATATGACGGAATACTCCGCATCGGATACCATGAGTCGAATAGCACTGAATGCATGTCACGACTAGTATAAATAAACAGTACATTTCGAAAACATGAATCCGCTGACGTGAGATAAACCGCATGATTCGTTATGTATGAAACCAATGTCACATATCGAGTAACATGACTCCGAGTACTTGAACTTGATGTCATGATTCGAGCGACATGATTTGAGATACACGGATCCGATTACGTGAATCGAGCAGCATGTCTCAAAGTACATGATCTCGATAATACGAACCAAAAACGTGCCCCAAAAGCATGCACTCTGTATCATGAATTGGAGAGCATGACTCAAAATTTATGAAACTGATAGCGTGAACCAAAATCAAAGCTTGAAATGTGTGAAACTGATAACACGAGCAATATCATAACTTGAGATACTTAAAATTGATAACATGACCCAAAATCATAACGTAAAATACGTGAAACTGATAACATGGATCGAATAGCACGACTCTAAGTACATGAACCCGGTAGCATGAACCGAATGACATGATATCAAAGTTCATGAATCCGATAACCCAATTCAAATAACATGACTCGAAATACATGAATCTGATAACATGAACCGAAAATCATAACATCAAAGTGCGTGAATCCAATAACATGAACCAAAAATCACGACATCGAAGTACATGTATCCGATAACATAAGTCGAATAAAACGACTTGAAGTGCGTGAATCTGATCACATGAACCGAATAACATGACTCGAAGTACATGAATCTGATAACATGAGCCAAATATCGTGACTCGAAGTACATGAATCCGATATATAAATCGAGCAATATGAAAAGAGAAAATAGACCGAGAAATGAGTATCATCAATGGTGAAATAACAGAACCACATAACGAAACCATAAATCATGAGTCGGTGGATACAAATAAAGATTCTAAGACAAAATAACTCGATGATCGAGCAACGAGCGTCAATCCAAAGATGGGGTAATGAACACCAAATCGAGGTCGAACAAGATCAGAATCACGCATCAACAATGAGACAATACAACAAAATCAACATCACTATTACAATGAACAAAACCGAGCTCATAGCCAGAGTCATGAATCCACTACTGGAACCACACCAAATGAATCTGGGTATTAGATGGCAGCAATCTATCTCATGATTAGACTATTGCGTTTAACAATAGTCAAACCATGAGGTTTAGCAACCAAAAATTCCCCATAATTTATTGGTCGGATTAGATATGAGCATTAGATTTCAAAATCAAGAGCGAACCTCAAGCAAACCCACTTATCACTCGCGAGGGCGATAGCGAATTTAAAGACTGAGAATGGAACGCATGAAGGAACCACCTAAATCAACAGAGGCCAAGGCCAACAAAACAATACACTCGAACATAATGTAAAACTAGAAATATCCAAACCACTTACAAGATGCGATTCGGAAAGCATCGCCATGAAAAAGAGGGGGGGGGAACCCATAACGAGAATCAATCACGCGAAAATGATCGGTTCTCAGGCTGAAACATGGAGATATGGGTTTCTAAACACGAAGGGTAAATAAACCATAGATTGACCAAAGGTCATGCGACGATAAGGTGACTTGTAATTGGAGTCGCACAGGGTGCGAGGTCGATGCGAAAGTCGATCTGGTGAACGAGAGGTAGACCCGTTTCGTCATCAGGAAAACTTTTCACGGTAAATCTGGACGACTAGGATGTCTTTCACCCCCTATTCTTTCTTTCGGCTCCCACAATGTAGACCAAATTTGCATGCGCTCCAATGTCAAGTAATTGTAGGCTTAATGCATAGCATAAATTTGAGCCCACAGACTGGTTTATCGTCGAGGATTGCCAGGGCCTAATCGTCCAAGCAGGGTACAAACGAGTTTGACTGACGCGCACGGTTTAGCAAAATGTGATAAAGATGCAGGAATGAGAGGAAAGAGGTTAAGGGGTGCCAACGGGTGAACAATACCAAAGCACAAAGATCAATGAGTTGTGTCGCAAAGCAGTCATAACTCGGAACCATAGAACTTAACTTTGAATAAAAACTTTTTGAACCGGGATACGTGTAGAGTTATCTACTCGAGAGGTCGTATACTTGTAAACTCGTACACATGCAATCCCGTAAACATGTGGACTCGTAAATTTGTACATTCCCAAACGGGTAGATTCCTAGACACGCGTCCCTCGAAACACACAGGCAATTCCTGTAAACAAAATCATTTAAAAAAACAGCATGGAAATTTTATTTTATTTTTAAACGGACAATCACGTGCACTTAGGCTTGTATACCCGCTGATATGCCCATTCGTTGCCACGTATGTATGTAATCCCGTAAGCATACCACGTGGAAACTCGTGAGCCCGTAAACGAGAACTCACCCAAAATACACACGACGACCTAAATGACATGAGACATAAAATGATTTGGAAACATGAGGGACGAATACCTGACCAAAACATAAAAGCACGGTTGACACAGATGGATAGGGCTAAACACCGACAAAAAGAAGGTAAATGATTGACATAAACTCCAACAATTAAACGATGTCAGCATAAGAATCTCCAAATAAGAATCTCCAAACAACATATGGATTGGAAACTCAAGCAAAGGTACCGAGGTTAGCATCACCGTTGACAAAGGTGTTAACGGTGGCTAGCAGGGATAATGGTAAGGGAAAATGACTAAGGTTTCCATGATGATAACAAACAATACGGGAGTAAAGACAAACATATGCATCATCACGAATTGAACACACGCTAGTGCCCATGGCTAGACCGATCGAGGCTGAACTCAAGCTGACTGATAACGAGTGCTCACGAGATGGCCGGAGCGACCATTGATGTGGCATAGTCGAATCCCGATTGAGGGTTGGTGATGCTGGAATGACTTACACAAATCGGGTGAAACCTGAGGCCATGCTCCATAACTGAGCAAGGAATGATGGTCACTTCGCATTCGCTGCTGCGATCGATGTAACCCGGACCAAGAACATGGATGAAATATCCATGAAATGAAACATCGTAAAAGATCGATTTGAGGCCAAGAGAGAGGAAGACATCATATGGGATACCCGAAACTGAGTATCACGAGACCCCCAAAATGAGATATATCAAATCATAATACCATGAAATGACAAGACACAAATAAATCGGATCGGAACATCATGAAATAACAGGTTAAGATAATCCTATGATATCGAGAATTGCCAAGAATCGTCAAATCACCGACTCACAAAATAAGAAATCAGGTTGAAAATCAACCCAAACCACGAGAGATCTATTAAAAACATGTGCATTAGTGAATCGTGAGATAGTGTGACTCAGATCATCAAAACCATTGTCAATCAAAGTAACCAAAATAGCGCATAAAATAGGAAATAGAGCGATCGAGGTAAAACACATCAGATTGGTTCTCATCTCCCGATTGGGAAACTACAACCGTGTCAAATCAGAGTATGGTTCTAGTGATTGACATGCTTTGGCCTAATAGGTTTCGGCACTCTCGTCGGGGCGTCCTAGGTGAGCGTTCGGGTCCGTCAATTCATGTGAACGCTTTTCTTGACAAGGACCCTGACTACCGGTGCTTTCACCCTTCCAGTTACTACACGTCAGTCACTAAAAGCCGTTTCTGACGAAATCATGAAATCAAAAATCAATTTCCTAAATGGTACGTAAGGCACCATTTCTAAGGAAGGAGGGTAGGAAGCCTCAAGTGATACATGTACATTTGTGTGTTGATCAATCAAAATCAAGGCAATGAGTGAAATAGGTGAAAATGTGTGAGTATCGGATCGTCTACTCGATCTAGCTATTCGAACATCAAAACGTAATTAACCGATTGATTTATTGATCAAAAAGAACAATTACAATTAGTGAAACACTCAGAATATAGACACAGAGAACACTCTCAGAAACACACACATAGCAATAATCTTGCACACTCATAACTCAAAATTACAAAGATCAAACACATATTTATACCCAGTTGGCCGAGCTTCGGCCGAACCTCAGGTTCGGCCAGTCTGAACTTCAGGTTCGGACCAGGTTCGGCCAGACCTAATTGAACTTGATCTTGTACATTACTTGATACTTCACATGTGTGAGCATCAGATCGTCTACTCGATCTAGCTTTTCGAACATCGAAACGTAATTAACCGATTGATTTATTGATCAAAAAGAACAATTACAATCAGTGAAATACTCAGAATATAGACACAGAGAACACTCTTAGTAACACACACTTAGCATTAATCTTGCACACTCAGAACTCAAAATTACAAAGATCAAACACATATTTATACCCAGCTGGCCGAGCTTCGGTCGAACCTCAGGTTCGGCCAGTCCGAACTTCAGGTTCGGACCAGGTTCGGCCAGTCCGAACTTCAGGTTCGGACCAGGTTCGGCCAGACCTAATTTAACTTGATCTTGTACATTACTTGATACTTCACACGACGCATATATTAGGTATCAACAAACTCCCCCTCGTCGTGTGCAGTATCTCTTCAACATCATCAACTTTGTATCTTCAACCAAGCTCTCCCTCAAGTATAGAATATGTTCGTTCAATGAAATGAATCTTCAAACAAACTCCTCCTCAACTCAATCGTAGCTTGATCTTGAATACTTGATGATATTTTAGTGTATCTCTGGTCTTTTATCAACAGCTTCAGAAGACTTGAAGTTATGATATCTTGCACATAGCAACCTGCTCAAACATTTAAATTATCTTGGTGCAAAACGTCTCTTTGAGACTCCAAGATATGATTTAGAACATGATTTGTATCACGTGTTGATCAGATCGAAAATAAAGCAAAAACAAAATCTTTTTGTTTTTTCAAAGTTTATGCTAAAACACACCGAAAATCTTTTTGTTCTTTTTCCGAAATGAAATGAAATCACAATACAGAATCAAACACTATTTTTGGTATGAGAAAGATCACTATATGGGATCATATTGGACATAACGCACTGAACTACACTTCAATTTCAATTAATCGAAGCACACAAGTCATGCTGATTGTTGGTATAAATTGTCCAATTTAAAATTAGGCAGAATCATACTCATAACATCTGGATATGTTAAGGTATTGATTAGATTTGCTTTGACCAGTGTATCCCAGACTATCAGACATAATAAGACATTTTCTGTTTTCCTTTCTTTTTCCGTTTGTGTGACAGCACTTGTGATTTTTCACAATGCATAGTATTTTCATGATATAGTCAACTGTGTTCCATGCAAAAAAGAAATAAGAACGTTAAATCGTCTACCTTAAGGTCGATCTTTCGATACGCAGATAAGGCCTCGGATTTAACAAAATAAGAAAAATAAAACAAGTTGAAGTTGTATAAACCAACAACAATCAGGTCGGTACTCCCGTACACACAGAGAAAGTCCGATGAGTTATACGAAATACCAACGAAAATAAAGCAGAACGTCAAACGAACAACGATCAGGTCGATCTTTCGATACGTAGAGAAAGTCCGATCGTTTGACAAAATAAAGAAACTCAAACAAGTTTAAATCTTTGCAAAATGAACACATGTATACACAGTGACTTCTCATTTTGAATTTCACACTTATTTTTCTTTTTGTGTCATGAAAAAAAGAATCAAGATGTTATCCACATGGTCTAGCATTAGTATTTAGTGTATATCACATCTGCATACTTTCTGATTTGCCGAGCCTACCAAGCACATCAAACAATCATCTTATGGCTCTTTCATCTACTCTATTCATGAGTCAGATACGTAAGCCAATGTACCATCATTTCCCAATGATCAATTTCTCACAATTTTATATTTTGCATGTATTCATCTTCCTTCATTATATATATTTGGCATGTATTCACCTTCTCCCCATAACATGCATTTTCTCCCCCTTACTTACAATTTTCTCCCCATAACATGCATTTTCTCCCCCTTACTTACAATCCCCCCCCCCCCCCTTAAAATGAAAACTCTATTTTTGGATTTTCATTTTACACAAAAACAAGACTCTATTTTTGGCTTTTTGAGGAAAAACATGGAAAACAAAGAAAAGTGATCAATCAACACGGATATGGTGCAGATTTAGAATTCACAAAATTTGCAGGTTAGAAAGATTTATCATGAAATTTAACTTAAACAGACTACTCCTCCATCAACCACTTTGCAATCGTCGATAGGTCTTCTAGAAGTACCTGCACACTGGTCAAACTAATTAGTTCAAAAATGACCCGAAGCGAATTGCTTCTGGTCGACGAGTTTCCTCGTTTTGTTTAGAAACCACCTTAGGTTTTCATTGTTGTTGTTTTGATAATTCAGTTTTTGATGAAACAATCACAGGTGACTGTGATGATAAACCTACACTTTGAACCTTTGAAAACATTGGAACAAAACGTTTTTGTTTATGAAAGAATGTAGGTTCAACGTCATCAAAAACTCTGCCTTGTTCATCGAAAAACTTTGTGTCGGCAGGTTTACCAAAAACTAGTTTCTTATGAAACCCTTGAGATGAATCAGCAGGTGATGGACAATCCTTTGCCATATGCCCGGGTCGACGACAACTATAACAGAGTCTTTTCTTTTTGTCCCACCTTTGATGTACCTGCGAAGAACACACATGAATATCTCGAACATGATCAGAATGAGAATCATATACCTGATGCCTGTGATCATGTACCCATTTGGATGTAGGGCTTCGAGATTGAGAACTTTCAGAAGAAATGGTAGCTTTCACAAAGACCTCAGCAATCTTCCGAGCATCAACACAATGAAGTGGAAATTCTTTGTCAGAAAATAATTGATCCGAACCCTTGAGTTTGTAAAACCGCTCGGGTTGAACTTTATCAGCTTGAAAAACTTCCTTCTTCACTTGTTTCATCTTTAATTTCTTTAAATCTTGAGATGATGATGCTGGAACCTTCTCAGCTTTGTCTTTCATCCCGTGAAAACCTAATCCTTCATGCTTTCCAGAAATCTTCTCCTCAGATGTAAAATGTCCATTCTTCGCTAAACGAGAAAATTCAGCTTTCACATCAGTTACATTCTTGTGATCATAAAAAATCTTTTCATCAAACTCAGGTTGAGACTGAATCTTGTCACTTGAATTAGCCGACTTCTCATTACCAGCAGAAGATGAACCAGATACAAATTTTGGAGCAGGAGAAACTTCAGAATTCTTTTCCTTCTTTTTCTTATTCTTCCTGTTCTTCTTTTTCGTCATAACTTTCTCATCCTTAACCACAGATGAGGAAACCTTTGAATAATCAAATTCATCAACTTGTTCCTTCATGTCTTTGAAAGCTTCTTTGATATGAGTAGGGGGTGATGCAGTCTTATCAAACATTTTCTCAAAATTTTTATCGTTAGCTAAGAAGCTTGTGAAGACTTGAGAATTTGAAACATTATTGAGCAATCGATTGGCATTAAGAACTTGAATTTTCAGATCATAAACTTTCTGTTGAGCCTCAGCAAATTCCTTTTCTTTAGCAATCAATCGCTTCGCAACTTTGTGAGTTTCAAATTTTTGTAGACGAAGATTATCAAGGCCTTCATATTACTCCTTCTTCAACTTATCTTCATTTCACTTTTTTGAATCTCCAAATTTGCTGCTTGAACTTTATTTACCCGAACCAGATCCCGCTTCTCATCCAACAACTTTTCCATGTCAACTTGATATGCCTCAATCTTAGCAGTTGATTCTTCAACATTCTTTGTAAGCAAATCAAGCTTGACTTTTGATTTATCAAACAAATTCGTGAAATCAGAAGCAGTATCCTCCGCTTCATCCTTCCATTTCTTGACTTCTTTCACCAACTCATCCCTTTCTTCACAAATCTTGACTTTTGCAGCTTCAACATCTCTTTTATTATGTTTACAAATTTCTAAAAACTTCATTCAACAATTTGATTTCTTTAAGCAAACATTCATTCTTCAAACTCAATTCCTCTTCATTGTCCTTTGAAATTTCCAACTTCGAACTAATCATTGTTAAGTCAGCAGAAACTCTCTTGGCTTCTTCAATCAAAAAGTATTTTTCTTTCATCAAAGCTTCAATTTTATATTCAAATTTCTCATTCTCAGCAGCATTATATGAACTCGAATCAGAATAATAATCATCTTGGTCATGCGTGACAATTAATGTTGATGTATCACATTCAAAATGTTGACCCCAATCATAAACACCATTATGTTGAGCCGTCAAGGCTGTTGTCTTGCTTGTGTTACTAGTAGATGGTTGAGTAAAACCAGGCTTGGGTGATTGAGTAAAACCAGGCTTGCTTGCGTGTGCATGTTGACAATCTTTGGCAAAATGTCCAAACTGCGAACATTTATAGCATTTTAACTTAGACTTGTCAAAACCCAATTTATCCAATTCAGTTAGCTGATCATCATCAAGAGCATCAAGATCATCACTGGTTAACTTTGCATCAGCAACATTCTTAATAATCGAACCAAAAGATGATGAAATCAAGGCAGAAATCATTTTAGCACAATCCTCTGTTGATTCATCAGAAAAAGCATTCTGATTTGAAAAATTTGGAATTGTAAAGCTACAACCCCGTGAAGACTTGTTATCAGGATTATCATAAATTCCAGTCAAAAAAGCTGTACTTGGTGCAGAACTCAGACTTGGTTTAGCTTTAGCATTCATGCTTGTCGTATTCTCACCATGATACAATTCAGGATTCTGCAAAGTAGCAGTTGATTTCTTTGAATTTAACATTTCCATCTCTCGAGCATGAAGTTTTCTAGTAAGCTCGTGAAACGTCATTGTAGAATAATCCTTGTCATGAGTAAGCAGCAAAACATAATTCTCCCACTTTTCAGGTAAAGCTTCCATAATCTTTTCCTTCAAATCAGCATCAGATTTCTCAATACCAACTATCTTTAATTCACTAATCAGATGTGAAAACCGTGAAACGAGAGCAGTAATGTTCTCATTGCATAGTTTTGAAAATTATCAAATTCTTTGTTCAACACTTTCTTCCGACTCTTCTTGTAATCATCATTACCCTCACATCTTGCTGAAAGAGCATCCCACAATTGCTTTGATTTCTTACACGTGCTGAATTGATGGAACAATTCGGTAGGTAAAGCCATTGTAAGATAACCATAAACTTTCTTTTCAAGCTCATAACTTTTTCTTTCAGCAGCATCAAAATCTTGAAGTTCCTTATAATCTTCTTCTTCAGTTGGTCGTTCATACAACTTTCGAATCGGAATCCATAGATCAATATCATTTGTACTTATGTATGCAGAAAACCGTTTCTTCCAATCTTGATAATCTTCAAGCTTCAACAATTTGGGAACTTTCTGACTTGTTCCAATTTCATTATCAAAATTCAACATGGTTTGCATTGCACTTTGCATTGCAGCAAACGCTTGAAATTCTGACATTGTTTGAAAAAATTTAAATTCTGCCGGCCGAACCTACTCCGATCCTAACACTGACCTCCGAACTCTGTCCGAACCTAAAATCAAAGTCCGAACTTCGTCCGAACTTGCTCCAAATCAAAATCAACAGTCGAACTCCTAAGAGACTCCGATCTAGCTCCGAACCTTGAATCACTCCGAACCTTGACCAAGACAACTCCGAACTCTCACCGAACGTTCACCGAACTCGAAGTTCGGAGCAGTTACTCCGAACCTGACCAGGTACCTCCGAACCTCGACTTCATTTTTCAAAAACGCTCGAAAATGGACTGATTTTGACGGAACTCGTTACTGTGGATCAGAAAAACCGATAGAAAATGGTTTAGGAACAGATTTGACACCAAACACTCGATAGAATTGATGAACAACACAAAAACAAACTCAAGAATCACGAAAAACGCTTCAAAAATCCGAAAATAGCAACCACAGATCAGTAGAGTGAACCAGAAAGCTCTGATACCACTTGAAAATGTGTGAGCATCGGATCGTGTACTCGATCTAGCTATTCGAACATCGAAACGTAATTAACCGATTGATTTATTGATCAAAAAGAACAATTACAATCAGTGAAACACTCAGAATATAGACACAGAGAACACTCTCAGAAACACACACTTAGCAATAATCTTGCACACTCTGAACTCAAAATTACAAGATTAAACACATATTTATACCCAGCTGGCCGAGCTTCGGCCGAACCTCAGGTTCGGCCAGTCCGAACTTTAGGTTCGGACCAGGTTCGGCCAGACCTAATTGAACTTGATCTTGTACACTACTTGATACTTCACACGACACATATATTAGGTATCAACAATAGGCACAATTAAGAAGCATAAAATGGACATACAATTCATATCGGTATACTATGCACGAGGTACTCGTGCGGGACACCTAAGGCAATAGTCTAGGTCAAGCAGGTTCTAATAACCTAGATCCCTATAGTCGTGGCTCTGATACCAATCTGTAACACCCCACCAACGACGGAATACGCCGGGGCGCTAAGATTGTCCAGATGCACACAACACTATTAGTGTTGCGATATTCTTAATCAGTCCATTTCGAATAACCAAATAAAATATTGCATTACAAGAATTCAAACAATCAGATACAACAAGTTAATCTGTTTATTTTAGGTCTCACTAGGTTCGCATGCAACCTATGGTGTCATCAACAAGCAATCCTCATATTAACAGTAAACCTGCAACATGTACAAAATAGGGTCAACTACGAATAGTTAGTGAGTAATCATAGGTGTATACATATATATAATCAAAGCTTTAACATGCGAATCAGTTTTAAATCAATGAACACGAGTACAACAAACAAGTAATGAACTAAAGCACATGGGGGTCGACGTAACCCAAGCCCTCGGCATTTAGGCTTTCAATCACAAGGTGTCACACGTGAGGCAGGCCAAGTGGGTTGCCAGACCAACGGATCCATTTTTGTAACCCCGGCTCAAATGAGTTAATGGGATACGTCTATGAACATGAACATGAGCAACACATAAGTACAACATACACACAACACAGTCCATAGCAATGATCCACACAAGTTCACGTATACAAGGCATATAGATCAAACACAGACTTCGCATGCGTTTTGAGAAAGTATAAAGTTTAATAGCATGAACATGAGTTTAAACGGTACATGTTGCACCCCAAAACTTAAAAAGAAAAGGGGCTATGATACTCACCTGACGGGAGACACAAAGGAAATGATAACACCCTGACTCGAGACGAATAACCCGAAGACACAATTGATAGCTAAACCAAATAGAAGAATAAACAAATAAATATATGATTGATTAAATAAATAGATAACCAAATAAATAAATAGATAATTGAGTTTTCGCGACTCAACGACTCGATGAAATATAATTCGGTGAATTACATATATTCAAAGTCGAAGTGATGGATTATTCCGAAATCGTCTACAAACCGTTGAATAATTATGATAAATATATATTTTTGTGATTTATTAGAATCGTTACATTTCAAAAACAGGTTTTATCCAAACCGAAAGACGGATTTTTAGCTACTAGTCCATCGAGTCCAAATAATAATGATTTAAATGTATTTTTGATATAACCCGAGTTTTCTAGAAACAACACCTTATATCTTAAAGACCGACTTTTAATATTTAAAACACGTTTATTATTCCCAATTTAATATATGTCCCTTGTTTTATATAAATCATTTTAGGATTTGCGATGACACAGATTCTAGCCGAAACAAGTTTAAGTCCACGAATTATCATAGCGCACAATAACATTAAAAAGGAAACGAGATAAAGAAAAATGATATACCTTCGGTCGATAATCGAATCCTGACCAGGTTAACCGTAAAACTGTAACGAATTCCGAATTAGACAAATGAGTAGTCTATCCCGATCAGTTTTTTCGCCACGAGCAATAATCCAATGTCGGTTTCTAAGTCTGACTTCGTTTGACCAACTTTCTATTTGACCAGAATCATGACTGAGTCGACTCGGTTACTCGGCATGAGTTAACTCAGTCTTGCCCAAAATTGAAGCCAAAAAGTCCCGGAAGCAATTCTGGCCAAAATACACGATCAACCACATCAAAAATCAACGATTCCACCTCCGCAACGTCAAAACTCACCCAAATCTGAAAAGAATGCGCAGTGACGAGGGTTTAGGAGGAGGATTCGAACGAAAGAAAGGAGACCAAGTATAAAAGACAAAAACTCCAATTACCTTGTTGCTTGGAAGTCGGATTTATGGCTGTGTAGTCGCCGGAGTTCGGTTGGAGTCGCGAGCCGACTTCCGAACCCTAGTCACCGCACCAATAGAGGAAAATGAAAGCAATGACTGACGTTGCTCCCCCGCTGGTGGTTACCAGAGACGGCGGTTATCGTAGTGCTTGCTACGGCCCCTTCATCGGAACCCCAAATGGGAACCACGGGGGTTGACACTTGTCGTGAACAGGAAAGAAAGAGAGGGAGACGGTCGGAGGCGAACTTTTGCAATAAATACAGGCGATGATGGAGGACCGCCGTAGTTGCTGAGGGTCGCCAGAAAATCTGCTACTTTGAGAGCATTTCTCAAACCGTGAAATGAGATGGGGAGAAGGGGGGGTTGGTAGCTGGACAAAGAAAGGGGGGTTTAACCCTAAATTTTTTGATACAGTTGCTACTTATTTTTATTTTATTTACTTAAAAGTTGATTTATTTATTTATTTAAAACATTTAGGACATGGTGTGACAAAGAGACAGGTATTATGAGCGATGACTGAACTCGAGAATTTTAAATGTCTCGTTTGCGAATCGCCTTAAACCGAATAATTACACAAATGTTTATTAGATAAAATAAATATAACATTTTAAACGTTTTGAGGACTTTTATAAGGGTGTTGTAAATTTTAGGCTTAGAGGGATATGTATATATATAAATAACAAATACGATCAAGATTATTATTATCCATATAAATTTTAACGTAATGCTTTAAAAAGGCTCAAACTTATAATAAATGACAAATTTTACTCAATACGATTGCAATAATAATTTACAGTTATGATTACAGAGAAAAAAAAAACGGTTCGGATCAAAACTGTACGGGTTGACCGAGTTGTCACAAGAGAGGTCAGTGGTTGGGCTATCTTTGAGAAGTTCTCAATGAATCGGCGGTAATAGCCAGCGAGACCTAAGAATTGTCGAATCTCGATCGGAGTCTTGGGCGTACTCCAATCTTTGATTGCCTCAATTTTTGTGGGATCCACGTGAATACCTTGATCGTTGATCACATGACCCAAAAAGTGTACTTCGCGAATCCAAAAGTCGCATTTGGAAAATTTCGCGTAAAGTTCTTCCTTCTTTAACAATTACAGGATAAGTCTCAGGTGTTGTTCGTGTTCTTCCTTGCTAGGAGAGTAGATGAGGATGTCGTCTATGAATACGATAACAAACTTATCCAGGTATGGTTTGCATAGGCGGTTCATTAAGTCTATGAACACTGCTGGTGCGTTATCAAACCAAATGGCATCACGAGGAACTCGTAATGACCATAGCGTGCTCTGAACGATGTCTTCGAAACATCTTCGTCTCTAACTCTGAGTTGATGGTATCCTGATCTCAGATCGATCTTGGAGTAGAAGCTTGATCCTTGGAGTGGATCAAATAGATCGTCGATCCTTGGGAACGGGTAGCGGTTCTTCACAGTCAACTTGTTCAATTCCCTGTAGTCGATACACATCCGGAAAGTTCCATCCTTCTTTTTAACAAATAACACGGGTGCTCCCCAAGGAGAGTGGCTTGGACAGATGAAGCCTTTATCTAGTAATTCTTGTAATTGACTAGATAACTCTTGCATCTCGGATGGTGCCAGACGGTACGGAGACCTGGCAATGGGGGCGGCACCGGGTGTCAAGTCAATACGAAACTCTACTTGTCGCGTTTGGGGTAAACCTGGCAAGTCTTCGGGAAAGACTTCCGGGTATTTGCGGACAATAGGGACATCTTTCACACGCTTTTCCTTCGGTTTCTTCTCAGTTACGTGTGATAGGATGGCGTGACCTCCTTTACGATGGAATTTCCGTGCCTTCATACTGTTGGATTTAGGTGTCCAGACCCGACTAAATCAAGTACCCGACCCGGTCAAGACCCGTAAGAGTTACACCGGAGGCAACGGGTATTTAAGACCGCATACTTTATAACCGGCAGATTCACAGAAAGATTAATTATGTGTTTATTAAATAGTTTCATGAATACATAATTAATTACTTAAATCACTGTTAATCATTAAGATTAATTAAGCGACAAAACGTTAAATAATATTAACGTAATGGACGAGGATTGACGGATTATTAGTTTGACTAATATTTGGCTAGCGACAAACATTTAAAGAGTTAAATGTTAACTTTGGAAATTAAATGGTTCGATTAAGAATTAAATTAATTCGAATGGGTTAAACGGATACTAAATCAGTTATAAATATAACTGATAAGGGAGGCGAAACCCTAATCCACATCGTGAGATTTTCGGCCCTCTCTCTCCCCTCCCTCTTGCGATTCGACGTCGACGACCACCCCGCCGCCGCCGCCCCTTTTGGTTTCCGACGACCCGGTCGTGAAACCCTAATCGGCTAGCCGCCGCCGCCGCTCCGCTAGCCGCCGCCATCCGTCGCTCCGCTAGCCGCCGCCGCCGTCCGCTCCGTCGTGCGCCCTGCACAGCCGCCGCCGCACGTCCTCCGCCGCCGTGCGCCTTCCGCCACCACCGTCGCACGTCCACAGCCGCCGTGCGTCCTCCGCTGCCGGCGCCGCCTCACCCGTCGCTAAGCCGCCGCCGCCCAGCCGGCCGCCGCCTCTCCTCGCCGTCGCCGGTTCTACCGCCGACAACCCTAGTCGCGAACCGCGTCTCTCGCGTGTTCCGCCGTCATTCGCGAAACCCTAAGCTCGTGCCTATCCGACGTACGGGAATTCCGTGCTGAGCCACCGAGTGAAATCCGTATTAGCGAGGTCCGTGTCGATTTGCCTGTCAAATTGATCTGTGAAACCCTAGCGTCACCCGTTGACTTTCGGTGTCTCAAGCGTTTGTTTGAATCACCGCTCAGGTATATCTAAACTCGTTTTAGTTTAGATTCAATTGTTTAATTTTATGAACATGTCGCGTTTTGTTTAATCCGTTTTGGTGTTTGCGTGTCTGGTGATTGTCGAATCATGTTGTTTTAGGTTTACGCTAATTATCTGGTTTTCGCGTTAGTAAATTAACACGTTTCCGCTGCATATTAAATTAAATGTTAATTTAATTATTTATTTTAATTTACTCGGCAATTGATTAAATAATTATTTATTGTAAATAATTATTTCTTTATAATAATAAAAAAAATTGCTATTACCGAGACCCGAATGCCACTGTCGTAACCCAACAGTGGTATCAGAGCCTTGATCACCACACGCAAACCCAAGCCGGTCAATTTTAAACCGGTATACTGTAACACCCCAAAATTTTATGACTTAGATTATATACGTGTGCTATATTTGTTAAGTAGCTGAAATACGTGTGATATAATATATATGCGTATAATAGAGAAACGTCACTATTCACGTACAAATATTCGACACGACATTTGAGGAAACGTCAAGGGGCGAAATTATAGAATATAATAGGTAACGAAAAATAAAGATCGTGGGCGCAGACGGATCTGAGATCCAAGTTATAACGAAGCGGGAAAACGCGAAATAGTGATTTAGGCCCGGTTTGTAATAAACCTTATTTATGCTCGAACGTCACTAAAATAATACCGAGACGAAAGTAGAATATCAGGTATTATTAAATACTTGATTTATAATCGTTATAAAATATATTTGCGATGTTCGGCACGAAAAACGGTGGAATCGGTAACCATTGCTGTTACGCGATAATAACCGAAATTAATTCGGTTAACCAGTCGAGATGATTATAACGCCCCGGCAAAATATAAATAATTATTATAATTAAGTATTTCGGTCAGGAGGATGTATTCGGTCTGTGAAACGGCCGCGATCGCTACGCCGATTGAACACGCGCGTATACCGTGTAGTTAATAAATATTCACCGGTTTGTGTTATAACCGAAAAATAAGTATTACGAGTATATCTTTAGACTTCCGTAGTATTTTAGATATTCGGGAATTTTTATAAACTGTTAATATTATTTTACGGATTTAGAATACGGGTATAATGCCTACTCATTAAATACAATACCTTATTATAAGATTACTTGATCGTTACTTTTCAATTTCTACCTGTCAAAAAAATTTAAGATGATTCATCAAATAGGAACAATACTCATCTACGTACGTGTGTGTATGTCTTCAATTTATGTTGAATATAAATACAAACATTCACAATACAATTGAAACACACAAAATCAGTACAAGACAAAAGAAAGAATAAGAGAGAGAGAGAGAGAGTTTACGTACACATTCTCCCCCCCCCCCCCCTCCGTCCGAATCCGGCAACAGCGGCCAAACCAGCGCCCTCGTTTTTCTTCCGCCCGGCGACATTCTCTCTCTCGGTTGTTATGCCAGCGACCCTTCTTGTCCCTCTCTCTCGATCCTCCGGCTAAGCTTCCTCCTCCCCCCTCCACTTTCGGTTTTCCGGCAACCATGAACCCAGCGAGAACGAAGGCGAGCAGCAGCAGAACTCCGGCGACCTGCTGCCCTCGTTTCTCCGGCCGACAGCACCTTCGCGACGGACCTCTGATCGGTCTCGTCCCTCTTCCTCCGGCGATGTAACCAGCAGCAGCAGCAGCAGCACTCGACCGCCCTTGTTCGAAACCCGACGCTCACAGCTCTCCCTCTCCCCGTTCGAACCTAAACCCAGCCCCGGCCACCCCTACGACCTTCTTCTTCGATGAAATCCGGCGACTACAACCCAGCGGAAACGGCTCACAGTGAGGTTGATGGGTGTTATTTCATGTGGTTAAAGTTCTTGATGTTCATGGTGGTGCTAGGCGGTTGGAGATGGTGGCTGTGAGTGACGGCGGTGGCGAACCGCCGGACAACCGGTGAACGGTGGTCGCAATAGTTGGAGGATGACGGTAACAGTAAAGATGATGGTGGTTGCTTTGAACTTGCGTGAACTTAAAACCCGGTTTACCGTCCATTCTTTCGGTTGAGTTTCGATAACGCTTGGTTGATGACGGGTGATAACGGCAACGTCAGTGGATACTCGGGATGGCGGTGAACGGCGGCGGTGATTGGCGGTTGTCAACGGCAATCGTAGGAGGTCGTAATACGAGCTAGAAAACGAGACGACGAGTTAACCCATTTACACTTTCGGGCGACGTTTCGGTGGCGTAACGATGTCTAAACGACAAACCGACAACGGGGAAATGCTCGTGGCGAGAAACTAGTTGGAAAGGACTATTCTTTTGTCAAAAAACGGACAACCTTATTATTTGGTTATTTTGGACTCGTCTCACGACCCGTCAAAGAGGTAATCACGTTAATATTTGTTATTATTACAAATATAATTGTTAAGTTAAAGTTTATATTAAATCATAATAGAACGGGATAAATGATATATATTTAACGAATAAATATATATATATATATATATAATTATTAATCAGTTTTATTTAATAAAATTGATTTACAAAGATTTTGTATTTAAATATTAAATATATAAATGTATATATATATATATTTAATATAAAAGTTAACGATAATTATAAAGTAATTATCGGGTTAAAGAATGTTAATATATATATTAAAAAAATATATATAAAGTGTTAATGTTAAAGTTAGGGTTTTCTAGACACTGTTCTGTCAAAACCAAGCAAACGGTAATGAACCAAGCTTTGAAATTTTAATTTTAAAGCATGTTATAAAATGTTATAACGGATAATACCCTAAGTCAGTTTTGAATAAAAATGGATTTTTATAAAGAAATGAGGAAAATGGAAAATTAGGGTTTCGGAATATGGTTATTTAATATAAAATAATCTGAAGGGTATGGAGACTTGATTTTTTTGACATGGAACTATGTTTATATATATAATAAGTATATATAAAGCCGAAATGGATAAATGGTAAAGTATTTAAGATACCGAGTTAATCGGATATTTAGAAGTTCACGCGGACCGGAAGGGTAGACGCCTGTACACTGGGATTTCTGGCAAAAGCGAGGGTGTCGCATAAATCCCAACTGGGAAATGGCATCCCTCACTGGGCGATCCCGGAGTGAGCGTTTACTTATAGGAATACGTGTCTTCATATTATTAACAAAAGAAAAGAATGATGGCCTAAAGGACATTTTGGTCATTTTGACCTTTAAAAAGAATAAACTTAATAACTAAGTATTATTAAGTTAATAAAGAGTTAAAATAAACATAGAAAGTGTTTATTATATTAAACCTTGCGTTAACACCGTACAATACGCGATTAGGTTTAATTGGAAGGCATTGAGGAGATTTTCTCTGAATTAACTGCTTAAGAGAATAAGGTGAGTTCTATGAGCCCACTTTTAAATGTTTTAAATGTTTTAATGTTTTCGGGCTGATATACATTCAATGATACATATTCAACTGTTTACTTGAAAAGTATTTGAGATGCCTTTACTTGTTTTGTGTTGATACACATACGTGAAAAAGTTATAATACTTATAACTGTTTTAAAGTTATTATTACCTGTTATTACTCTTTTCGGGAAGGTTATAATGAACGGGTAATAAAGAAGTTAAACTTTTAAAGAAAAGTTTCAAAAGAGGAAAATGAGTTTTTGAGGATAAAGGAAATGACCCTTGGGGTTATTTTAAAGAAGTTTTAATCTAAGCACAGATTGTCTGGTAAGAGGGGGGTTGTACAATCCAAGCAGTGGAAATGAAGCCACTGGAGTAACGACGGTTACTCAAGAGGTCGGGAGGCGACGGCCAACCGAAAGGGGCTAAAGTAGTCCCAGAGGATAGACAATGCTTAGTAAAAAGAGGTTTTGCTTATAATGTTTCGTATGACTTTATTATACGTAATGATTATTTGCACAGAGGATGGGTCCCGGAGACCCTAGGTATTTTAGAGTATTAAATGATTTTTAATACTGATGAGTTAAACGTTTTGGTATAATCCTGTTATGCTTTATACCTGTTAAATGTTTATAAAGAAGGGGCCGTTAGGCCCAAATGTTTGAGGTATGTTTTAGAGTATTAAATGATTTTTAATACTGAATGTTTAAATGTTTTGGTATAATCCTGTCATGTTTTATACCTACTAAATGTTTATAAAGAAAGGGGCCGTTAGGCCCAAATGTTTGAAGTAACCTTTCAAGGAAAGGTAAAAGTTTTAAATACTTAGAACTCACCAGCGTAAGCTGACATTTAAAAGCATGTATGTCAGGTATCGGTGATGTTTAAAGTAGCAAGAGAAGGGCTCTAGCAAAGGCATATTAGATGGGCAAGCTATCAGGAAAGACTCGATAGTAGACTGGCATAGCTATAGATAAGGTCTAGTTATAGATTATGTTGTTATCTTCCTTACTGTTGTAACTTGAGATATATATATAAATGAAAAGTTTTTAATTTCCGCTGCTTAGTTATCTCTGTTGTACCATGTGTTCATGAGTAAATCCGACACGTGACCCCTCCTAGAGCCAAGACTGGGAGTGGGCGTCACAAGTTGGTATCAGAGGCTTGGTTTAAGAGATTTAGATACTAGCACGGTATCTAGACTTAAACTAGGACTCTTGGTAAACAAAGTAAGGTAAGATAGGGAATGTAAATGCCAGTCAGGATAGTCATGCCCATAGGAAAAATGTTGCACGAGGAACATAGGAGGTAGAACTTGGGGTATGCAAGTACGGAGAATACTCGATTGCAATTAGCTACTGCAATTTGGTATTTCACCCAAATGAACATATCATAGGTTCTAACTGTTATGTGGCCTAGTGCGGGGTAGGTTAATTGACAGTGAGATACGTGGTCAATAACTTGTATAGAATGCCTAGAGAAAGGTAGTTTTAAAGGACCGGTTTTAAAATTTCCGGTAAAGAATAAAAGGAATAGTATGAACACCAGGGATGACTGTGATAAGAATAACTGGGTTTTGAACGCATCATAATTATATAAGTGCACGTATATAATTATCATGAATTCAAAATTTGGAGACTTCACGTCACATGAGTTCTAAAGTGTCAGACTATTTTGATCGTAAGATCAGAAGATTAGAAATCATAGTCATGATAGGAATGCGAATAGGACATCTGATATGAAATCTGATGTCAGTAAAGACGAGTACCTCCAGCAAAGAAATGAAAGCCGTTATGTTAGAAATAGTGGCAGAAGCATTGAAGGTTACGTTTCTATCGATTGTTAATCAATTTCCGGAAGCTTTGACGAGGAGAATGTCCAATAAAGCGACCGCTAGTGGAGCTAGTCCCGAGGAAGCTTCTGGTAGAAATAGACTCCCGATGAAAGGCATATGAAAACGGTACGAGGATGAAGAAGGTCTTGAAGACAATGACGATAGATTCCACAAGAAGGCTAAGGGAGCTTCTGAACAAAGAAGGCCAATATGCCAGATGTGCGAGAAACGTCATCATAGGAATTACATTGAAGAACTCAGGAACCGTTGAAGATGAAAAGAGGTGTAGACAAGCCTAGGATGTCACCTTAAGCAAGGAAACTGTAGACGTGATAGACGCTGTCACGGTAAAGTAGAAATGAGAATTACTATGGCAAGAATAGTGGAAACGACGTTCCAAGCTACGTTGTTACCTTCAGAGAGGTCGGAAGGCTCGAAGCAGAAATTGTTTAAAGTTAAGAAGAATGACAAAGGTTACCACAAGATGGATTGAGAATCCACAAGCTTAGGAATATGGAGATCGAGAGTAGGCTAAGAAGAACTTACGTCCTAAAGGGATATTGTTTCTTCAAATGGCAGGATGAAAGCACACGATGATTGGATGAGCTACACGAAGAAGAATTCCAACATAAGGAGAGGAAAAGCATTGTCAAGGAATCCCGTAGTCAAGCTACCTTAGACAGCTTAGTACTACGTCTTCCTTAGGACAAATGCAAAAGCTATCAAGCTAGATGACCTCAAGAAAAATGTTGATACGCGGACGAGCCTGACGATTCGATATTAGCAGCAATTGCAAACTTAGAAGTCTGAATTCGATATTAGGAATTGTCACACAGTGTATTGCACCAATGCAAGTAAATGATCAGTATTTGACAAATGTTCTTCTTAAGATCAATGTCAAAGCTAGAGATAACGATAGATAAACTGAGACGTTGAATGAATTGACTCGCGAGATGCTACGCGGAAGAAGACTCGACTTCATATGCTAAGATCGTGATGGCTTGGCGGTAAAGATCACAAAACAAGGAAAGTACATGGGTCAAGAGGTAAGTCATACTCAACGTATGCCATTGACTCAGAGGTGAACTTAAGAAGCTGAAGAACGTACGGCGACGCACCAATTTCCAAACGAATTATTCAGAAGGTCCAAATGAGCAGCCCGTCAGATCAAGAAATGGAGTTCCATAAATCAATTCGACGCCAGAGAGCAAACGCTAGCAGCAAGCAACGCCCGAAGCAACGACGCCAGAAGCAATAAGCATTGTACCAGTTATCTCCAACAGAAGCCATAAGATTTCTTTAGACCAAATATATCACCTTAGGATACTCCAGCAATTTCAAGACAAAGGATGGAAGCCAAGGATATGCATAGACTGCAAGAAGAAAGCGGTCAGTAAGAATGCAGATATCCTGTGTTAAGGATCAACAAACTATTCAAACTAACTACAAGGAGCAAGACGATTCCTCAAGAAGTAATCTGAAACCAGATTAGCGCCAGGTCGCCAGCCAAAGAAGTAAGAATGAGCTATAATAAGAGGATGACTTTTCGGAAGCAAAATAATCATTACAAGTGATTAGTAGTGTTGATTAAAATGACGAACGCTCCTTCAATCCCAGAAATCTCATAACTGAGCATGCTGACAAATGACATTCTAAAGTTCTCAAGGATGATGAAGAATGCGTAAGGCATTGGAAGGAAGTAGCAAACGGATTAACTTTGGGCATCGGTACGATACATTACCGATTAGGCCTAATGGAAAAAGGAAATTGCAGGAAAAGTGTTTACACTCAAGAGATGCAAACACCAAACGAGGTTGTACGCAGAATGTCCGAATTAGTTATTTAAGTAAGTAATAGATAGTCATGAATTATACTAATTTTGTTGCGGTTAGAATAATAATATCACCCTACACCAGACTAGAAATAGTACGCCTCTAGTTGTATCAAGGGTGTGGTGGATACGCCGCTGGTACATCCTATATATATACACCTAAGGTACAACCAGAAGTGGCACTAGAATTAGCCTCGTGCAGGTAGATATTACGGGCCACAGTGGAAAACGAATAAGTAGCATTCATGAATACATATCACTTACTAACAAGTGACTGAGGGACTATTGATGTCCAGAAGAGAAGTTCAAATCTTATAGCATACGGATAAATGTTTAAAGTACGCAGAAGGTTAAAGCAGAATGAAAGAAGCTTCGCGATAAATTTCAACTTTAGAAAATTCGAAGCATATGCTGGTGGGATTCATAATTAGGCTACCCTATATAGCTGAAGAGTTATGACACCACCTAGATAATGTGTGACTGATAAAAGAAAGAGTTCCTTTATTTTGAGAGGCGTATTCTCCCAAATCGTTAGCTAGACTGTTCGTTAGGGATACGTTCCTAAGAGTACTAGCATCAGTTATAGAAATGTGGTTCACATTTAAATTGTGAACAAGACTTCGTGAATAGAATAGTTAAAGTATTACCTTATAGGTAATAAAGATAAATGATAGATTGTCATAAAAGTTTGTTACGATGTTAAAATCGTAGCCTAGGAACCAAGTGGTTCATAAGATATGGATGCATTAGATGCATAGAAAAGTTTCTGGATTAATCCGGGAAAAGAAAGAAAGGTGAAAAGGTAATGAACTCATTGTGAGTTAAATCAAAGTTTGAGCAGGTTTCGAGGACGAAACCTTTTTAAGGGGGGTAGAGTTGTAACACCCCAAAATTTTATGACTTAGATTATATACGTGTGCTATATTTGTTAAGTAGCTGAAATACGTGTGATATAATATATATGCGTATAATAGAGAAACGTCATTATTCACGTACAAATATTCGACACGACATTCGAGGAAACGTCAAGGGGCGAAATTATAGAATATAATAGGTAACGAAAAATAAAGATCGTGGGCGCAGACGGATCTGAGATCCAAGTTATAACGAAGCGGGAAAACGCGAAATAGTGATTTAGGCCCGGTTTGTAATAAACCTTATTTATGCTCGAACGTCACTAAAATAATACCGAGACGAAAGTAGAATATCAGGTATTATTAAATACTTGATTTATAATCGTTATAAAATATATTTGCGATGTTCGGCACGAAAAACGGTGGAATCGGTAACCATTGCTGTTACGCGATAATAACCGAAATTAATTCGGTTAACCAGTCGAGATGATTATAACGCCCCGGCAAAATATAAATAATTATTATAATTAAGTATTTCGGTCAGGAGGATGTATTCGGTCTGTGAAACGGCCGCGATCGCTACGCCGATTGAACACGCGCGTATACCGTGTAGTTAATAAATATTCACCGGTTTGTGTTATAACCGAAAAATAAGTATTACGAGTATATCTATTAGACTTTCGTAGTATTTTAGATGTTCGGGAATTTTTATAAACTGTTAATATTATTTTACGGATTTTGAATACGGGTATAATGCCTACTCATTAAATACAATACCTTATTATAAGATTACTTGATCGTTACTTTTCAATTTCTACCTGTCAAAAAAGTTTAAGATGATTCATCAAATAGGAACAATACTCATCTACGTACGTGTGTGTATGTCTTCAATTTATGTTGAATATAAATACAAACATTCACAATACAATTGAAACACACAAAATCAGTACAAGACAAAAGAAAGAATAAGAGAGAGAGAGAGAGTTTACGTACACATTCTCCCCCCCCCCCTCCGTCCGAATCCGGCAACAGCGGCCAAACCGGCGCCCTCGTTTTTCTTCCGCCCGGCGACATTCTCTCTCTCGGTTGTTATGCCAGCGACCCTTCTCGTCCCTCTCTCTCGATCCTCCGGCTAAGCTTCCTCCTCCCCCCTCCACTTTCGGTTTTCCGGCAACCGTGAACCCAGCGAGAACGAAGGCGAGCAGCAGCAGAACTCCGGCGACCTGCTGCCCTCGTTTCTCCGGCCGACAGCACCTTCGCGACGGACCTCTGATCGGTCTCGTCCTTCTTCCTCCGGCGATGTAACCAGCAGCAGCAGCAGCACTCGACCGCCCTTGTTCGAAACCCGACGCTCACAGCTCTCCCTCTCCCCGTTCGAACCTAAACCCAGCCCCGGCCACCCCTACGACCTTCTTCTTCGATGAACTCCAGCGACTACAACCCAGCGGAAACGGCTCACAGTGAGGTTGATGGGTGTTATTTCATGTGGTTAAAGTTCTTGATGCTCATGGTGGTGCTAGGCGGTTGGAGATGGTGGCTGTGAGTGACGGCGGTGGCGAACCGCCGGACAACCGGTGAACGGTGGTCGCAATAGTTGGAGGATGACGGTAACAGTAAAGATGATGGTGGTTGCTTTGAACTTGCGTGAACTTAAAACCCGGTTTACCGTCCATTCTTTCGGTTGAGTTTCGATAACGCGTGGTTGATGACGGGTGATAACGGCAACGTCAGTGGATACTCGGGATGGCGGTGAACGGCGGCGGTGATTGGCGGTTGTCAACGGCAATCGTAGGAGGTCGTAATACGAGCTAGAAAACGAGACGACGAGTTAACCCATTTACACTTTCGGGCGACGTTTCGGGGGCGTAACGATGTCTAAACGACAAACCGACAACGGGGAAATGCTCGTGGCGAGAAACTAGTTGGGAAGGACTATTCTTTTGTACAAAAACGGACAACCTTATTATTTGGTTATTTTGGACTCGTCTCACGACCCGTCAAAGAGGTAATCACGTTAATATTTGTTATTATTACAAATATAATTGTTAAGTTAAAGTTTATATTAAATCATAATAGAACGGGATAAATGATATATATTTAACGAATAAATATATATATATATATATATAATTATTAATCAGTTTTATTTAATAAAATTGATTTACAAAGATATTGTATTTAAATATTAAATATATAAATGTATATATATTTAATATAAAAGTTAACGATAATTATAAAGTAATTATCGGGTTAAAGAATGTTAATATATATATTGAAAAATATATATAAAGTGTTAATGTTAAAATTAGGGTTTTCTAGACACTGTTCTGTCAAAACCAAGCAAACGGTAATGAACCAAGCTTTGAAATTTTAAAGCATGTTATAAAATGTTATAACGGATAATACCCTAAGTCAGTTTTGAATAAAAATGGATTTTTATAAAGAAATGAGGAAAATGGAAAATTAGGGTTTCGGAATATGGTTATTTAATATAAAATAATCTGAAGGGTATGGAGACTTGATTTTTTTGACATGGAACTATGTTTATATATATAATAAGTATATATAAAGCCGAAATGGATAAATGGTAAAGTATTTAAGATACCGAGTTAATCGGATATTTAGAAGTTCACGCGGACCGGAAGGGTAGACGCCTGTACACTGGGATTTCTGGCAAAAGCGAGGGTGTCGCATAAATCCCAACTGGGAAATGGCATCCCTCACTGGGCGATCCCGGAGTGAGCGTTTACTTATAGGAATGCGTGTCTTCATATTATTAACAAAAGAAAAGAATGATGGCCTAAAGGACATTTTGGTCATTTTGACCTTTAAAAAGAATAAACTTAATAACTAAGTATTATTAAGTTAATAAAGAGTTAAAATAAACATAGAAAGTGTTTATTATATTAAACCTTGCGTTAACACCGTACAATACGCGATTAGGTTTAATTGGAAGGCATTGAGGAGATTTTCTCTGAATTAACTACTTAAGAGAATAAGGTGAGTTCTATGAGCCCACTTTTAAATGTTTTAAATGTTTTAATGTTTTCGGGCTGATATACATGCAATGATACATATTCAACTGTTTACTTGAAAAGTATTTGAGATGCCTTTACTTGTTTTGTGTTGATACACATACGTGAAAAAGTTATAATACTTATAAGTGTTTTAAAGTTATTATTACCTGTTATTACTCTTTTCGGGAAGGTTATAATGAACGGGTAATAAAGAAGTTAAACTTTTAAAGAAAAGTTTCAAAAGAGGAAAATGAGTTTTTGAGGATAAAGGAAATGACCCTTGGGGTTATTTTAAAGAAGTTTTAATCTAAGCACAGATTGTCTGGTAAGAGGGGGGTTGTACAATCCAAGCAGTGGAAATGAAGCCACTGGAGTAACGACGGTTACTCAAGAGGTCGGGAGGCGACGGCCAACCGAAAGGGGGCTAAAGTAGTCCCAGAGGATAGACAATGCTTAGTAAAAAGAGGTTTTGCTTATAATGTTTCGTATGACTTTATTATACGTAATGATTATTTGCACAGAGGATGGGTCCCGGAGGCCCAAGGTATTTTAGAGTATTAAATGATTTTTAATACTGATGAGTTAAACGTTTTGGTATAATCCTGCTATGCTTTATACCTGTTAAATGTTTATAAAGAAGGGGCCGTTAGGCCCAAATGTTTGATGTATGTTTTAGAGTATTAAATGATTTTTAATACTGAATGTTTAAATGTTTTGGTATAATCCTGTCATGTTTTATACCTACTAAATGTTTATAAAGAAAGGGGCCGTTAGGCCCAAATGTTTGAAGTAACCTTTCAAGGAAAGGTAAAAGTTTTAAATACTTAGAACTCACCAGCGTAAGCTGACCTTTAAAAGCATGTATGTCAGGTATCGGTGATGTTTAAAGTAGCAAGGGAAGGGCTCTAGCAAAGGCATATTATATGGGCAAGCTATCAGGAAAGACTCGATAGTAGACTGGCATAGCTATAGATAAGGTCTAGTTATAGATTATGTTGTTATCTTCCTTACTGTTGTAACTTGAGATATATATATAAATGAAAAGTTTTTAATTTCCGCTGCTTAGTTATCTCTGTTGTACCATGTGTTCATGAGTAAATCCGACACGTGACCCCTCCTAGAGCCAAGACTGGGAGTGGGCATCACATATACTTTCGCGAACTGGGGTTCTGAACCCGAAAGTCGCGAAATTGATTGAATCGCCTTTTAAATATGTTTAGTCGATTTGGATCCACTAAACATAATCCGATTCAACATAATTGATTGAATTATCTTCCGTGCATATTCGGCCCAACCACATTTAATTTTGTCATGGATTCGTTATGGTTTGGCCCATTAGGCCATGTGTTTTGTTTTGGATTGGCCCACTTTTACTGGGTTCAAAGTTGTAATTATTTAAAATAGAATAGTTTTATTTTAATTTTTTTCGCTCACCTTCGCCTGGACGAACGAGACGAGCTCGATACAAAGACCCATTTGAGATCATCCCTTTATGGGATTTTCGGAAATGGCTAAAAGTCAAAACGAGACCGACGCTTCCCGATGACACGCAGGAGCTTGTTGTAGCCAGTGGGAGCAACTAAGTCGATCAGGGAGTTTTCTATTCTCGTGGTTGATTTACTTTTATGTCCCTTGCCCTTATTCAATATTGTCATAGGCTCTGACAATATCGAAGCCCCTGCATGGCCGGATATGTACATGTGTGTTTGCTTGTTTTTGGTTGCTTGTCTTAATTTGATTAACGCGCCAACTAAAAATCCAAACTTAGTTTTATCAATATAAAACTAATTTTTCAATCGATTAAATAAAAGTCCTAATTTTATTACGACTTCACAAATTTAATAACCAATTTAATTCGACATTAAAGTCGGGTTTTTCGATAATGTAATCGAACGTTATTAAAATTGGTTATCGTCTTGCGACACATAGATAATTAATACTTAGGTTATTTAAATGATCGTCCAGAGTGAGATAGGATTCATAAAATTAATCGTCACATTTAATATTAAAATATGACCTAATAATCCTATCTGGTAAGCCTAAAAACCGGTAGTCTATGCCATCCTATGTCAAGTCTAACTTGGAACATATTGACCGATGCATCCGTGTTGGAGTATTTCAACACCGCACGTGGTGTTTGGGGTATCTTCCGAGGTGAGCGTATTGGAGTATTTCAACACCGTACGCGCACGCTGACCACTTAGGACAACTACTATTTTCTTTACACGCACCTTTGGTATTGGAGTATTTCAACACCGTACCTCTGGTCGGCTTGTAAACAAAATGGGCATAGATGGGGCTAAACGTATTTCGTTGATCCGTTCGCGAAAGCCCCATAACGGGAGTTGTGATAGTAGACTCACAAGTGACAATCGTTGTCCGTTTGGCTACTTAGAAATTTTGAAAGCACTTTACGCTGTCTGGAGAAATTGTCTAACTAACTGAATTCCCAATTCCTATTCAAGATTTGCTTGCCATCCTTGAATACGAATCAAACATCGAAACACTAAAACATTTGCCTGTTGTTTCAGATGGCTAACCGCGCAAACCAAGAGATTTTCCATCTCAAGTCTCTCCTTGAGAAGGAGAAACTTAATGGCGCCAACTTCCTTGATTGGGAAAGGAATCTGAGAATCGTCCTGAAAATGGCTAACATGGAAAACGTGTTAGAGGCTGAGGTTCCTGAGGAACCTGAAGCTGACACGGCCGCGGCGCGAAACGCCCATAACACACTGCGCACAAATGCCAAGAATGTCGCGTGTCTTATGCTAGCCACCATGGATTCTGAGATCCAGAAGAACATGGTTGACAGGACGGCTTTTCAGATGATCGGTGATCTGAGGGGCATGTTTGAAACCCAGGCCCGACAGGAGTGCTATGACACTGTTGTGACACTCATTAGTTGTCGCATGGCCGAAGGCGCTCCCGTCAGCCCTCATGTCCTAAAGATGAAGAGTTACATCGACCGCTTAGCAAAGCTGAATTACGTCATCCCCGCCGAAATGGCGACTGACCTGATTCTTCACTCACTGTCCAGTGCCTTCACCCCTTTCCGGCTAAACTTTAATATGCATAGCATGGTAATGCTTAAGACCGCTGAAGTTAACTTTGTTAACGGTAAGGCACCCGATGTACTCGCGATCCGATCAGGAGGCGTCAAGAAGCCTGAGGTAAAGAAGGGCAGACGTGGGAACAAGAAGAGAGGCAAGGCAGCTGTAACCAGAGCGTCTGGAAGCTCCCAGAAAAGCAAGCCTAAGGCAACCAAAGCACCGCCGCCTGAACAGCGCGAGTGCTTTGAATGCCACAAGATGGGGCACTGGAAGAGAAACTGCCCAGAGTATCTTGCCAAGGTGAAAAGTGGAAAAGCCCAGTCGGGTAATTCCTCAGGTATACACATAAGTTTATGTTGTATGATGCTTCACTTATTCCTACAAAATATATGTTTGACATACTTTACATTTTGTAGGTGCATGAAGCTGAAAGGAAGCAAACCAAGACGACACTGAACTACCCTGCGATTATCGCACCTAAATAAAGTTCGTGTCCTGAGTTTTCGGTTCAAAACAATTCTTGGTGATTTTAAAACAACTTGTTTTGTTTGGTTTTCCCTGGCTATTTTCCAGGATGAACAAATTGCTTTCCTTGGATTTTGATTGTGAAATGTTTTGACAATGGTTGATTTTCGAAACATACATGATTGTTTTTAATCTACTTTGAATTTGATTCAACCTTTTGTTAGATTATAATTCAAAATCCCACTACAACATATCTACTAGCCTGGTGCACTTGATCTGATTAAGACTGGCTTAAATGCGACATGACAATCTTTGGTTATCATATCCCATCAAAGCTATAATGCCTTAAGCGTATAACGTAATTATTACGTGACAACGCAAGACGCAACCATGGTTTATAAAGTCCAATGACTTTAAACCATCCAACGTCAAGAATATTAAATCAAGTCGAACCGATTGAAGATCGCCGTTTCGATCTACAACCGTATGAACATATCAATCCTCTGCTTCATGTAGACGTTTGCTCATATAAGTTCGAATCACCAGCTAAACCACTACAGGGATAATCACCTACTGATTACAACATTGTAGTATGGTCACACCAATTCTGGTGCAGGTTACCATTAAATGTACATACCTAGACACATCTTGGAAGTCTTAGACTACAATAGTTGTACTCACGTGTGTTTTAATCCGACAAGCACTAAGTGTTTTATACGACGATTCAAAATTTCATCTTGAAACTGGTAACACACAAGACTAAAGACTTGCCACAACAAAACCCTTGACTTCATGTAACCATGACGTCCCTTCACACAACACTTGCATAACTAACTTCCAATCCCAAGACCGGTATCTTGCGAAGATGGAATTTAGCAATTACATGTCCAAAGCTAGATCTTTAAACATCTAAAGAAAGGTGACTCTGATAAGTCACTGGACTATGTAAAGCAACCCTCGCATTTAAACGAGACGAGCCAGATAAGTAATGTTTCACCAACAATGGATTGTTGCTTGGCGAAACATATTGACATTCCGATTAGAGTTTGCATGTTTAACCTTACCTGAATAAGGAAACATCCTCTAGTGTCGGACCCTAGATTCTGATAGAATATATCATCATCTCGATCATCACGAGATACTTTCAAACAATCATAGACGAACGCATCTTCATGCTATCAAACTCTGAAATGACTTTGACATTCGTCTATGAACTTATGAGCGAGTCATAACATCTGGATATTAAGTTTTTGATTTCGTACCACGAGCTACGAAGTCAAACAATTTCGTTCTTAAAACGAAAATTGATTGTCACGATTTCTTCGTGCAAATTTGTATCCAATCGATTTGAAAGAAGGATGAAAATAAGAATGTCAATCTGCCTCAAGCAAGTGGGAGCATCGCCACAGATCCTTACCGGAATAACGATCAAGTGCCGATCTAAAGATCATTTAAATTTACTGGATTGAAACTTTAAATGACACCTCAATTAATTATAAGTTTCAAGATTAAATTAAGTATTGATCGTGATATGACTGAGCAACCATTAACGCGATCAATCTCTTGAAACAGTACAAATCATACTAAATATGATAAAAGAATAAATCCAATACTTGGATATTGCATGGAATGTTGCCGTAAAGTGTTACGCCATGACCATAGATGGAAAATCACATCATCACTACTAGACACTGATGAAAGGGAATATATGTTCATTAACCGAGCACCAATTGTACTCGTTGAACATTAATTGCCACCTTAATTGAATCTGAACTAAGAATGCCATAAAACATTCAAAGGGTTAATTCGACTCTGTAAATAGTCGGTTAACATGCTCAAATGATAACACAGTCGTACATGTGCTTACCAAGGGCACGTCATTATCACAAGTTCGATTCAATTAAGAAGACTCACTGTTCAAGATAAACACTGAATGTCAAAAACAACAGATATTGGCAATTATAAATCGAAATACGAGCATATGATAGCGAATTCATAATTTCAACGATCGGGTTAGATCAGCGAAATCACACTACTGCGTAGTACATGAATTCTGCATCACGTCGATATTCGATTTTAGTGTTGGATGTCGAACACTATCGTTTGCACCATATCATTCGACCTCCTCTAAGTTGTTAGACGAGAGTCTGAATTCTGCGTAACGCGTTCGAATTTTATATGTTTTATTATCCATGAATATTTCGTTAATATTCTAAAGGTCCGTAGTCGATCAGACTTTGCGGGAGCAACGCTTGAAGCAAGACTATTCTGACTCTGGACTCAAGGTGTTGACCTCCAGACTCACAAGGCCTCATTGGAGAATGACGTCAGGACGTAACTCGCATCAGAATGTCTTCATGGATCTTAGCATAAGACAAATCTGATTGATGGTATACTCAACGGTATCCTTCGACCTGAGATACATGAGCGACCTCCCCTCTGCCAAAGAACATTCTTTGATTGTAGCTTAACGCTGTCGCGTAACTGCCAGCCATAACGGTTACTTTTGGGGATGTATCTGAAGCTTAGTGGGAGCTGTATGTAGTCAACATGGGATTCTGTACTCTTGCATTAATAATGCGACAGTTTGACATCATGGGCCCTCTCGTTAGTTCCAAGTGTTAAGTGTAAGGCCTTACCCAAACTTACTGTGTGTTTGATTGGACCACTTCGAACAGCTAAAACGAGAAATACAATGATCGAACACAAAGAGAATGAAAAGATCCATGTCTCTGGTTCGATTGATGTCACATACAGAAAGGATCTGATGACATTACAAATACCATAAGTCTAAACTATATCACAAGTTTAATGATATGCCTTGGTTGTTTTGACTTGAAGTGTCATGACTGGTTGGGACAGCCACGTGTAGCTAGAGCACCTCTGACTGTATCTTGATTAAATAGTCGCGATCAGTCCAAGTGGGAGACTGTTGGATTTAGTGTCCAGACCCGACTAAATCAAGTACCCGACCCGGTCAAGACCTGTAAGAGTTACACCGGAGGCAACGGGTATTTAAGACCGCTTACTTTATAACCGGCAGATTCACAGAAAGATTAATTATGTGTTTATTAAATAGTTTCATGAATACATAATTAATTACTTAAATCACTGTTAATCATTAAGATTAATTAAGCGACAAAACGTTAAATAATATTAACGTAATGGACGAGGATTGACGGATTATTAGTTTGACTAATATTTGGCTAGCGACAAACATTTAAAGAGTTAAATGTTAACTTTGGAAATTAAATGGTTCGATTAAGAATTAAATTAATTCGAAGGGGTTAAACGGATACTAAATCAGTTATAAATATAACTGATAAGGGAGGCGAAACCCTAATCCACATCGTGAGATTTTCGGCCCTCTCTCTCCCCTCCCTCTTGCGATCCGACGCCGACGGCCACCCCGCCGCCGCCGCCCCTTTTGGTTTCCGATGACCCGGTCGTGAAACCCTAATCCACTAGCCGCCGCCGCCATCCGCCGCTCCGCTAGCCGCCGCCATCCGTCGCTCCGCTAGCCGCCGCCGCCGCCGCCCGCTCCGCCGTGCGCCCTGCACAGCCGCCGCCGCACGTCCTCCGCCGTCGTGCGCCTTCCGCCACCACCGTCGCACGTCCACAGCCGCCGTGCGTCCTCCGCTGCCGCCGCCGCCGCCCAGCCGACCGCCGCCTCTCCTCGCTGTCGCCGGTTCTACCGCCGACAACCCTAGTCGCGAACCGCGTCTCTCGCGTGTTCCGCCGTCGTCCGCGAAACCCTAATCTCGCGCCTATCCGACGTACGGGAATTCCGTGCTGAGCCACCGAGTGAAATCCGTATTAGCGAGGTCCGTGTCGATTTGCCTGTCAAATTGATCTGTGAAACCCTAGCGTCACCCGTTGACTTTCGGTGTCTCAAGCGTTTGTTTGAATCACCGCTCAGGTATATCTAAACTCGTTTTAGTTTAGATTCAATTGTTTAATTTTATGAACATGTCGCGTTTTGTTTAATGCGTTTTGGTGTTTGCGTGTCTGGTGATTGTCGAATCCTGTTGTTTTAGGTTGACGCTAATTATCTGGTTTTCGCGTTAGTAAATTAACACGTTTCCGCTGCATATTAAATTAAATGTTAATTTAATTATTTATTTTCATTTACTCGGCAATTGATTAAATAATTATTTATTGTAAATAATTATTTCTTTATAATAATAAAAAAAATTGCTATTACCGAGACCCGAAAGCCACTATCGTAACCCAACACATACTAGATATAAGATTTAGCTTGGTTTCACTCTTTTCGCCTTGCACATTTAGAGTGTTACCATCTGCAAGTGATACTCTTACAATCTTTTCATGACACACAATCTCTGCATAGTTCTTTGATAACCAATCCATTCCAATAATTATATCAAAACTTCCTAATTCGACAGGCATTAAATCAATGCTGAAGGAATGGTCGGAGAGTTCTAGTGAGTAATCTTGGTAGATTATTCCAGTTTCTACTAATTCTCCGTTTGCTAATTCTATTGTAAACTTAGTGTCTAAGGCAGCAGGAGTAATTTCAAGTAGTTGGCCAAATTCAGTAGACACGAAGCTTCTATCGGCACCAGTATCGAATAAAAAGAGATGTGTATTGATTATTTAGTAGAACGTACCCGTCACCGTTTTGGGATCACGGCGAGCGTCTTCGGCATTGATCACAAAGGCTCTTCCTCTAGCCTGGTTAGCATCTTGATTTTTCGCCTATGGGCAGTCCTTCTTGTAGTGTCCGGTGGCTCCGCAAAAGTAGCAAGTGCGCTTTAGACAATCGCGTGCTACATGTCCTTTAGTCTTGCAGATATTGCAGTAGACATTTCCACAATCGAGGGTGTGGTGGAGGTTGCACTTGTTGCACAGGGGTGCTCCACCGGTATAACCGGTTTTTCGGACAGCGTGAGTCGGGGTTGTAGCAGCATAGACCTTCGCAGGTCCGGCTTCCTTAGCAGGGGTCTTCTCTTCATGATTCTTCCAGAATCCTCGTTTCCACTTGTTTTCAGGTTTCTTGCTTGCAGAGGGAGCGGTACTAGCATCAGGGGATTTGTTATCAGACTGTTTCTTGCCAAGGTTCACACCTTGACGATTAGCTTGGTAAACAAGGTTGTGTGCCAGACGCACAACATTCTGAAAAGTCTGAGGGTTCGAGGAAAGGACATTCCCCTGGATATGCGATGCAAGTCCCCAGATGTACCGTTCAATATTCTTGTACGGTGGAGTGACCATAGTCGGACAGAGATGAGCAAGTTCACGAAACCTCTTAGTGTAGCCAGTAACATCGGCTCCACTCATGGATAGGTTCCGGAACTCAGCTTCAAGTTTCTGGAGTTCTTCTCTAGGGCAACACTCATTGCGCAGCAGTTGTTTGAGTTCGTCCCATGTCATGGCATAGGCCAAGTCAGTTCCCATAGCATGAGGATGGGAGTTCCACCAGGTTAGTGCGTTGTCAGTAAGTTCGCATGTGGAATATTTAACAATGTACTGCTCATGGCAGTTGCTTATGCGGAAGACGGACTCCATTTTCTCAAACCAGCGAATTAAACCAACAGCTCCTTCAGAACCATTGAAATTCGAGGGTTTGTAGTTCATAAAGTCTTTATATGAACATTCACGGGGGCCTGCATTTGTTAGGTTGAAACGTTGAATACTGAAAATGCTTGAGCATCAGATCGTCTACTCGATCTAGCTAATCAGACTTCGAAACGTAATTAACCGATTATTTATTGATCAATGAAGAACAATTATAATCAGTAAACACTTAGAAACAGACTCAGAGAAACGCACTCAGACACACACACTGAACATAAATCTCACACACTCAGAACTGTGAATTACAACGTCCAAACTTCTATATATACCCAGCTGGCCGATCCATGTCCGAACCTCAGGTTCGGCCAGTCCGAACTCTAGGTTCGGACCACGTTCGGCCAGTGAGACTTTGGCTTGAACTTTTCTTTCACTTGATAGTTCACACGACGCACATATCCGGTATTAACAAATACAAATTTGAAATTGTAGTCTTAAGGTTTTCTAACATTGGTTAATTCGTCCTTACCGCGTGCTCCATCGTCGTTCTGACGTTGGGTTTCAGCAGTGGCTATGGTTTCTGCGACACAGTGAGCAATAATCTCTTTGATTTCAGCAGCGGTCATAGCAGGAGGAGGCGAAACGTTCCTGGGGGTTTGGCGTCGTGGTGACATGATTTCGCTTTAAGTTGCCAATGTCAACATAAAGTAAAATCTTAGATAATATGTAAATGGGGTTATTACATGCTCGAGAATAATTGCCACGACATACATCAATGATGCCATAACATGATACGCACAAACACATCCAAGAAACATAAGATAGAAAAGAGAAGATAGGGTACGCGTATACACAACATGCCACAACGATAACAAAAACAAACACAATTCATAACATGATAATTGCAAGTTCATATAACTATTAAAGAGATAGCATTAATCATAACATATATACTTCAACATTCGTGTCCACCATATTACAGATAAAACATACAAAAGACATTAAGTTTCATCCTGGGCTCGCAGTCCCGGTAATACATCATAACAAAATACATAAACATGTTTCATCAAAAAAAGGCGGTCCAAAAGTCTAGGTCTAAGCTACCTAGAAGGGTGGAGGTGGTGGAGGATCTGGGGGCATGATCAGTGAGGTCGTGACCTAGGACATGGCACACAGGAAGGAGAGGAGACGTCCAGATATGAACTCCAGGGTGGCGACCCTCCTCTGCAGGTTCTCATGAGAGAGAAGTAGATCAGTAGTGGCCATGCTCACGCCAGTCATGTGAGCATGGAGGGCATCCATGGCGCCATGAGTAGCACTCATGTGTCTCGCCACTCCGGTCACCTGGTCCCTAAGGGCCCTAACCTCATCAGTAGTAGGGAGTTGGGAAACCTCCGTATCAAGCTCTCCAAGATCCTTCTCGATACGCCTCAGGCGGGCCACGAGGAGTAGTACAGTGTCGGGTATGGGCTCCCCAGTAAAGGGTGAGATACCCAACGGAACCCGGCGAGAGGGGTCGGGAAGAGATGACTCACCCCGTGCATAACAGCTAGGGAACACCTCCAGAGTCCGCTAGGTCTGTACCTGGTCAAGTATCCAGGCCAAATGAGGTAGCTCGAATACCTAGCGCCGCTTAGGCGCGGGCTCATCAGAGGTGTCTCTGGTCTCACGGCTCTAGGAGGGGTCAGACGCCCTGTCGGGGGTGAACCCCCGCCTACCGCCGCCTGGAGTGGCGACGTAGGAATGAACAGACCACTCGCGGTCTGCGAATGGGTCCATGGCGCTTGAAGCGCCAGTAGGGGCTGCACCGCCAGCAATGGCGGTGGGGGCAATGTGGTCCAGGGTATCATCGGAGGTCATTGGCCGAAGAGGCCTAAAAAAGCTAGAGGGGATGGTGGACAGGTGGATGGTACCAACAGTTATCGCCTCGGGTTCAGGGCTAGGTGGTACATAGTCTTCGGGTGAGGGCGTGTAGTCCTTCGGTGTGGGGTCCTCAGGTGAGGAGGTGTAATCCTCTACAGTCTGCTCCTCGTCGGAATCGGTAATGCAAATGACCTCACTGGAAGTCATCTCTGCGATAATATACCAACAGGAACAAAGTTAGTAATAACATCATAGCATAGAAACTTAAGTGAAAGAGTAACGCATGTGTAAAGTATAAGTTAACATTTTGGAGTAGTGGTCTTGCATGCAAATGGTAGCTTCGGAGCGGGTTATAGTCCAGGTTCAGTTTTGTATTGTTTGTTTAACCTAGTTCACTATAACCACGGCTCTGATACCAACTGTCACACCCCGGTCAACGGGTTTGGGTGTGAACGAGATGCAATCATAGTCGCAGATACATAGAACGACTTCTAATAATTTCAAACTTCATAAAAACATTACATCATTTCATTTGCAGCGGAAAGAGTAGTGGAAATGACAATGTATTACATTTGAAAAACATAAAGTCTTAATTTAATCTTAATAGCATAAAATGGTTTATTTAAGATAGTTCGGGATTACGACTCCAGAAGCAGGTCCGATAGCATGATGAAGCCCCGTTTGCATGTCTTCCATAGTTTGCTCAATTACCTAAGAAATCATGAGTTTAAAAGGTCAACATAAAGTTGGTGAGTTTCACAGGTTTAAGACTCTACATTTAAAGTTGGTAAAACAGTTTTTAGTATACTTAAATATTACATTGGTTTACCGTTGTGGTTATATGAACTCACCTGAACCTTGATTTCAAATACTAACGGTTTACCCACCCATAGCATCTCGCCCGAGAGATACTGAACAGAGCAGAATAACTGACGTGTACCCCAAGACAATCCGGAGTCAGAATTGGAGCTACCAATTAGGGCAGGGTTGTCAACCCAAATAGATCTATTCACTAGCTATCGTTTTGTAGAGAACTAAATGAAATCAATTAATGGTGGGATACAGTTGTACAAACGTTTATAACGATAATGTACCATAGTTGGGCATCAGTAAGAGAACAAGTAGTCATACGGCTAACAGATAAACCATAATATTAAGTAAAAAACATTTATCAGTTCATGATTTCTCCCCCAGGAGTATAAAAATAGTTAAATGAAAAGGGGCAGTGAAACTCACTTGATCAGTAGGTAATGACTAGACAGGGAAGCAGTAACAACAAGTAACGTCCTAAATAATTAATAAGACAATTACATAAGGGTCTAATCATTTGGGTAACATTTGTCCCCCAAGTGATGTCGGTCAAGTCTTGATGTTTAATCCCGTTTGTATTCGTTTGAAAATCCGTTAGTTAGTATTTATTAGTTCCAATAAATACACATGCGATGATTTATATTTATGTCCAATAAATATAAATAAAAAGAATAATCATTTAATAAATCAATCAAGTCTTGAACATTTTGTTAAAATAATAATGTTTATTATTTTATGTGTTCGATTGATTAATCATGCAAGTTATAATTATTTTTAATTAAATAATTATTTTTAGCACTTCTTGGTGAATTGTAAACAAAACATGTTTAAAAAACCTTGTAATAATTAGTATCCAAAGAATAATTATAAACGTTTATCTCATATTTAAAACATGAATTGTTTTAAAGTTACATTTCGAGTTACAACGTTTAATAATATCGAAATCATTTAATTTTTCATTTACATGAAATATTCATTTCTTTTTAAAAGTTTTAAGGCATTATTTCAAAATATTACATGATGGCTCTTGGATTTATAAAAGTCTATTTATAATATCTTTTAGGTTGTTTTAAAAAAATATGATAAGTGTTTAGGTTTATAATTCTAAACATTTTCGGTTTCGCGTATATCGTCGTATTGATCCCGGTTTTATTACTACGCCACGTATTTCCATTTTGATTTCTTTGACCCATCAAAGTAACAAATGAAGGCTTATAAAAATATTTAAAGTCGATCGCTTGACTTTTGTTTAGTTTTATAAAAAATCCTTTGTAAAACATATTTATTTTACAATTGCCTTTTTATAGAAAATTCTTCATTTTTACTACATTTCTTTAATTGGCTAAAAGTTTATAATAAATATAAGAATTTATGTCAAATTAATCATTTGACATAAATTATATTCTTACCATTTTTAGTAACAAAATCATGTAACATTCTTTTTGTTTTGGAAGACTTTTATAACACTTTAATGTGTTAGATTTTCTTTTCAAAACAAGTAATTTGACTAATTTCCAATTTTTCCATGTGTTCATTTCTTTGTTACTAGATGATAGCCAAACATGACATAAAATATATATGTAACCATTTTTAATCCTTTTGATCTTGTTAGGAGATTTACTTATTTAATTAGCATTAATCTTAACATGTGACATGTCCAATTTATCATCATAACATAACCCATGATTTAATCCACTAACACATATAGTGTTAGGACCAATTTTTCATTAAATAGCATGTCTACTAACACAAATAACCATAATACTAGAAATGTAGATAAATCAACTAACACTATGTAGGACAAGCTAAAAATATAATTTAACACTCGTTTTTAGTTACCATTTGGTTAGTTATCTATTTAAATCAAGATACATTACTAACAAAGAAGAGGCTTGAGATTTGTTAAACCAACTAACATGAAATCAATGATTTCATGAACACGAGAATCATGGTGCACACCATATTACTTTCCTTAGATTTCATAAGTGTGTTTCACCACACTCCTTGGCTCCTTTATGTCCTAAGACACCAAGTGAGTGTTTTGATTTCTTGAAGAAAGGAGGTAGAGAAGAGAGTTGGGTAGATGGTTTAACAAACACAAGCATTCAAGGGTTTTAGTTGTCAAGACTTTGGTAGGTTTCCTTGGGTGTTAAAGTGTGTAGAAAAACATAGGAGATAATGGGGGTAGAAGACTCACAATGGTGAGTGGAAGGAAACCGAAAAAGAGATGAGGAGGCTTGATCGACGGCGGCCTGTGGCAGTTTCCGACGGGCTGGGGCGTCAGGAGGGTGGCGGAGCAATGGCGGCTAGCGGCTGCTGTGGTGGTTGGGTGGTGTTCTCGACCGAAAGGGTGCAAAGGGAGGGAGAAAGTGGGTGTTGTGGTGTGATGAACAAGTGTGGTGGGGTGCTTTCTCTTATAACCAAATGTTTGGTTAATACCCCTTCGTCACACACTTAACCCAACGCTCAAGTACCTCATGCCAACTAATGAGATTATAGACTAGGTTTGTTGTCCACTTCTTATTCACCCAACACACTAAGTGTAGGTGATTATTTTCTTTTATAAAACTTGCTCATGTTTAGTAAATGAGTGAGAGCTTTTATAAATTATGGAGTGGTTAGTGATGAATAAAAATCACAACTTTTTAAAATATCATCCAAGTATATTTAACTACAAAGGTGGTGAATTTTATAAAAGTTGATGGCCAAAGTTTTTATAAAAATTGTAGTGTGCTCATATTATAAAATTCATGGGTCAAACAATTTTAAATAGTTTGGGTTTGAAGGTGGGCCGAAGCCCAAGGGGTATGAGAAAGGGAGTGGGCCGAAGCCCACGTGGAAATCGGGACGGGTGTGGGCCGGTTTTTCTGGTTTGGGCCGAGAGGGAAAACGGGCCGGTCTTAGGCCGGTTCTCGAGTGGGCCGGAAGGGAGTCAAGGCGCCGGGTTTTGGCCCAGGCCGATTGGGCCGCGGGTTGGCCTCTGGGTTGGGTTGGTCACTCGTTTGGTTGAGTCGGGTTACCGGGTTGATTTTCGGGTCCATCTGGATTGTTTCGGGCTTATTGGGCCTAACCGGGCCCGAATGGGTCGTCGGTTTTCATTTGGCTAAGTCTTGACAATGGAACTGATTTTTATTTTATAAAAATGTTTATGGTGTATTGATCGTATCAGTTTTTCAAAAAGCAGAATTGTTTAGCGTCAGTTTTTAGCTCGATCATTTTACTTATTTAAAACCAAGTCGTTTTAAATATTTTTAATTGTTTAACATTTTGTGAAGTCAGTTTGATAAATGAATATAAAAAGTCTAATGTTTATATTTACATTTTTATTATTGAAGTTCCACATTTATAATATGGAAACTATCCTATTTTACGGGTATATGTCTCCTATACAAACGTAGGATTTAAATACGTCATCAGTTATCAGTTTAATTTAGTAATATAACAGTTTAATCATTCTAAATAAAACACATAAATATTTAACAAAAAGTCAAAAGAGAGAGAGTTGACCTGGTTTTGGACGGGGTGTCACGAAATACATTCCTAGTTTCACAAAATCCAACAAGAATTTCGATTCACCTTAACGAAATCGAACTACACCTTTTGATTCTCAATCTCCACTGAAATCTTATTCACAAAAATAGAAATACAAAAAAGGTTAAGGTTTGATTTCTACAACTAAAATTCTTGTATTATTTGAGTATTGATTTGATTTCTTACTCGTATTGATTACACTATTTGATTTGTTTGAATGTGATTTCTATTGACAATGTGTCTTCTAAGGTGGGATGGTATGCTAGCGACTACCTCCCCCTGGTTTCCAGCGGCTCCCGTGGTTTCCCCCGGCTACCATACCATCTCCCACGGCTTATTTTCTTACGAGTTGGATTTTTTAGATTTCCGGCTTTTTCTTGCCGTGAGATGTGTGAGATATTTGAGTATTCTTGAAGCCTTCAGGCTTCAAACTTGAAGCCTAAAACCATACCCACAGAAATGAAGTCTTGAGGCTTCAAACCTCACCCCTCCTCCTCTCTCATGTGTCTCATTCTCATTGGACAAAAAATTTTGAAGCCTCAAACTTCAACCATATCATACCGCCCCCCCCCCCCCCTAATGACAATGTTTTTTTGTTAATGAATCTTATTTTATTATATTACCGATCTGATCGACCACACCTGTCCTGACCCGAATATTTTGCCGCCAACTCGTTAGAAATTCAGACACAAAAGACCGACACCATAGAAAATAATTCTTGGCTCCGTCATGGTGTTCATCATCATTCGTTGATCAAAACCTAAGCAATATAGATATAGTTTTGTTAGGTTTTCTGTCACGAACTTAAAGCAATTTACGGATTGAATATTCGTTAAGAAATGAAGAAGATATGATGAATCAAAGTTGTGGTATTTAAAAAAAATATGTGGATTATATGGATAATATTTGTGTGAAAAGAATTTATTTTCTATTAAATTATTTAATTCAAAAATCTCACAAATTAACACATAGGATTTATCCTATGTAACACACTTTAAAACATGTCATTTGTACTTTAAAAACCCATGTTTAATAGTGTTGGGTTATATAACAATTTATCGAATTTAAACACGAGTACGCAGCGGATATATTCCTATGAATTAATCTAACTAACCGGATGGAAGTTGTGTACCTTTTTAGCTCGGCAAGAGAAGATCCTCTAGGATTTGAAGTAAATCCTCTACGATCGCACACACGACACACTGATGTACGTATGCTAGTACTTGATCACGAACACGAGCTTCTCCTTCCTTGATGCTTTTGTCGAACCACTCAAAACCAAAACCCTAAGTGGGTTCGGTTTCTTAGCCGTAAATTAGAGGGAGGGAGAGAGAGAATTAGGGTTTTTCTTTCCAAGTATATGCTCTCTATAACCCTAAACCCATAGGTTCTATTTATAGGATTTAAGAAACTTAGAAAACAAGATAAGCATTGGGATGGGGAGCCCTAACCGAATTCGTCCCTAAGGCCCTATCCCAAAGCCTTTTCCTAATTGTAATCCAATTACAACTCTCTTTAATTTTCAACTAACACCCGTTAACAATTAACCGTTAGTTTTAACGATTCCTCGTTAATTATTCGTGATAAATATTAATTAACTGATTAATTAATACAAATACATTACTGTCGAGACGTGTGACCCCGTAGGCTTAAATAAATTCCGGAGATACGCTTACTATTACATGATCATATCCCTACAGCTCCCACTTGAGCTTGCAATAGTAAAGGTAATAACATTAGTTAGCGTCTAGCAACACGCCAATGCTCCCAGAAATATTTAAGTACAGCTTCTCAAAGTGTATTTAAATGGGTTAGTCATTTATTATCCCTTTGTTACCGACACCGTGTTAAATATGGATATGGATCAAAGTCATTCCATACTTTAACGATTCTGTTTCTCATTCTCACAACTAACTTAAGATTACCAAATTGCAAATCGATACATCTCTAGATTTCATTTGGGCACGGCTATGCAAACATCTTAATTCGTCCAATGAGGGGCCCAGTGGTATCTGCTTCAGCACAAAGCTGAAGGAACAAATCCTCTTGACTACACGTGTCAAGTCACATACTTCACTACACTCACTGAAAATAGCCCTTTTGTACTACCTTATTCAGGATAGTTAGACCTATATCAAGTAGGTGCAATCCATACATGCATGACCTGCTTGTATCTCAAGTCTAAGGATAAATAAAGCAACCATTTACGAATTCAACTTAATGACGCCGATCCATAAAGTGACAATTCGTTAGTGGGTCAATCCAGTATGCATCCAATGAATACCATGTGAGTTTGGTGGGACCATCCTAACCAATCACTCAGATTTTTTCTTAGTTTAACTATATTCCCATACAGTTAATTGACAATGGACAATTTAGAATACTTGACAAGTACTCAAGGATTAAACATGCAAATATAGGACACAATTTACTATTAAATGAAATCAAACATATCAAGTACTTTATTTCATTATATAAATAGAAATTGTTTGACATCCCTTATCCAAATACTGACCAGCAGACATACATGATTTAACTAGCTAATCTAAGTCCCATGCCCTCGGCATGCCTTTCAAGCTTCGGCCTCGATAAAGCTTTTGTGAAAGGATCAGCTAAGTTAATATCTGTGTGAACTTTGAGTAATCTGATTTCACCTAGTTCGATCTGCTCACGAACATAGTGATATCTCCTGGCATAGTGTCTGGCGCCCTTCTGAACTCCAGGTTCTTTGGCGATGATTAATGCACCCGAGTTATCGCAGTACATGTCGCTAGGCAAGTTACTTGTGGGGACAATGTCAAGCCCACTAATAAACTTCCTTATCCAGACAACCTCCATTGCAGCTTCCGACGCAGCAATGTACTCAGACTCTGTTGCAGACATAGCAACTGTGGTTTGTTTCTTGCTTTTCCAATCCACAGCGCCTCCATTTAGAACGAAGACGTACCCCGACTGAGACTTCGTGGCATCTCTATCAGTCTGAAATCCAGCATCACAGTATCCGGTCACTTTGAGCTCTTGATCTGGAATTCCCCCATACACCAAAAACAAATCTCTAGTAGCCCGTAGGTACTTGAGAATGGTCTTAACAGCAGTCCAGTGACTTTCACCTGGATTCTGTTGAAATCGGCTAACGATATTTTGCGCAAACGCTATATCAGGTCTAGTACATCTCACCGCATACATTATAGAGCCTACAGCCGAAGCATAAGGGACTCTTTGCATACGCTTCACCTCGTCAGGTGTAGAAGCACCTTGTTTGACCGATAGACCAAGTCCTTCCTGCATAGGTACTATACCACGCTTGGAATTCTCCATCTTGAATCGCTTCAAGATCTTATCAATATAAGCACTTTGACTTAGTCCAATCAACCGCTTACCTCTATCTCTATAGATCTTGATTCCAAGAATAAATGCTGCTTCTCCCAAGTCTTTCATGGCAAAACACTTTCCAAGATTGGATTTTACATCTTGCAACATTGGAATGTGTTTTCCTATAATCAATATGTCATCTACATATAAGACAAGGAAATTACATTACTCCCACTAGCTTTGCGATATACACATGGCTCATCGGGATTCTGAACGAAACCAAACCTTTTGATTTCTTCATCAAACTGTTTATTCCAACTCCTCGATGCTTGCTTTAGTCCATAAATGGACCTTTGAAGCTTGCATACTTGGTTGGGATGTTTTGGATCCACAAAACCCTCGGGTTGATCCATATAGACTTCTTCGTCCAGGTAACCATTTAAGAAGGCAGTCTTAACATCCATTTGCCATATCTCAAAGTCATAGTACGCTGCTATGGCTAAGAGAATCCTAATGGCTCTAATGTCTGCTACTAGTGAAAAGGTCTCATCATAGTCAACGCCAAAACGTTGAGTATAACCTTTCGCCACGAGACGAGCTTTATAGGTGTGTACATTTCCATCCATGTCGGTCTTCTTCTTGAAGAGCCATTTACTTCCAGCGGTTCTTGCGTTAGGAGGAAGATCAACCAGGGTCCAAACGTGGTTATCTTGCATGGATTTCATTTCCACATTCGCAGCTTCAAGCCATTTGTCAGATTCTGGATCTGATAATGCAGCTTTGAAGTTCGGAGGCTCATCGAGATCTCCTGATACGTTATCCTCGGATTCGACTAGACCAATCCATCTATCCGGATTACGTACGATCCTTTCGGATCTACGAAGTGGAATCGCAATATCATCGACTTGAGGTTCATAACTTTGAACATCCCCCCCCCCCCCAAGTTGATGATTGCTAGTTGTTTCAGAAGGTGAAACATCTTCCAATAGTTCTACAATTCTCCCACTGTTCTCTTGAGCTATAAAATTATTTTCAAAGAATTCAGCGTATCGAGCAACACGAACAGTGTTTTCGGAAGGATTATAGAAGTAGTAACCCATTGTTTCCTTTGGGTATCCTACGAAGATGCACTTAGTCGTCCTGGGTTGTAATTTGTCAGGCGTATCGCGTTTTACAAGTGCCTCACATCCACAGACTCTTAAGTAAGACAACACAGGGACTTCGCCATGCCATAATTGA
>JBCNJP010000017.1:89616027-89636133 GCA_039602395.1 Deinandra increscens subsp. villosa
ATTTTAATACAAAGTGTATGTAAGATTTTTAAACATTGATCAAATACACTTTTTTGATACAAAGTGTATGCCTTTTTTGATACAAAGCCATACGAGTTGTTATATGGTAGAAAATGTCGGACCCCATTGTATTGTGGTGAAGTAGGACAAAGGGAGCTCACTCACAAGAATATCGTCGAAGCGGCCATAGATGATTGACTTGATCAAGGCACGTCTAAAGGCTGCCAAAGATAGACATAAATTCTATGTTGATAGAAAACGAAGGCCTATTGAAATCTAAGTGGCAGAGCATGTATTGCTAAAGGTATCTCTATGGAAAAGCGTGATTCATTTTAATAAAGGGGTAAACTGAGCCCACGATTTATCGGGCCAATTAAAATTATTGCTTGGGTGGGTCAAGTCGCTTATCAATTAGAACTTCTGAAGGAACTATGTGGCATACACAACACTTTCCACGTATCTTGTTTAAGAAACTGTTTAGCGGGTGACACTGCGTATATGCCATTAGATGATATAGTTATGGATGATAAATTGAATCATGTGGAAAGACCAATAGCTATTTTGGATCGAAAGACTAAACGACTTAGAAATAAAGAGATAGATCTGTTGGAAATTCAATAACGATTTTTGAATAATTGTTCTCACAATTACAATACAAAGGTATAAGTAATAAACGAAGATACAACGTATAAAAACAACTAAACGTAATCACCACAAAATCCAATCACGAACAGCAACAAGATAGTTCCTGCAAAACACAAGAAACCCAGAAAGAAAACGAGAGGAACCGGGCTTGTGTTTGACACAATTCCCTTAAACAGATTCGTCGTCTGTTCCCAGTGTACACCGGTTCAAAACTGTGTGTACAGCCGGACTAAATACTTGCCTGAAATGCAGTCGGAACGAAACAGCAAACGGAGATCAGCAGCAACAGCACGATGTTGGAATATGATTTTTTTCTGTGTTCTTTTTCTTCCCACAACTGGTGTACCTATACACAAAAGGCCATCCATTAACCCCGTGAGTTAATCCGGAATGAATGTTTGATTTATGTCTCTTAAATGATCAGGTTTGGAAAGCCAAAGGCCATTTCCTAAAAAAATGGTTCGAAAATTAGCAATAACTTGTCACGCTCGGACACAGGTTTCGTTTCCGCAGGTCCCGCGGGCACGAGTTCAGAATTTCGGCTCGATAACCCATTTTTTGCACCACACCCCCCCCCCTGCGCGAGGGTATGAGCTAGAGTAAAACATGAAACAAGTGATGTCTAGAACTTTGAGGTTTATCCTTATAAACCAATCCACCTTTTGTTCCCACACCAATGTGGCATAGCTCACATCATATTTTTCCAAACTTGAACAAAAATTCTTTTGAGATAAACATCTCATTCACACACATTTTCCAACAAGATCAAGCGATGGTAAGATGGGTGCATCGAAAAGGATCGAACATCACCGGAGAGTCTGAGAAGGAAATGAGAAGATATTATCCTTATTTTTTTGGTACATAATTAGTTTTGGGGATGAAACCCTTATAAAATGTGGAGTTTTAACATCCTGAATTTCATTTAATTAAATTATACTTTGTCTTGTGTGATAAATTCGATAAACATGATTAGATGTCATCTTTTGTTGTTAAACTTTATAAATTTATTAGTTGTTTAAGTTATGGGTAGCTAATAACAAACATATAAAAGACCAAGGGATGATCGATAATTATAAGTTTTTGCATACTTCAAACAAAACTCTAAGATGGGGACTAGAATGGTAAGTTGTTAATTAAAAACAAAGTCTCTGGAAATCGCGATTAGGGAAAGGGGGAATGAACCATAGGTTAGCAAGCTCTTGAATCAAGCTCATTTGGAGAAGATTTCAAGAGGAGGGAATCGAAATTAGGGTGTAGGAGGCTTATAATTCGCGATTTCTCCTCAATTCTTGGTAATAATCAAGTAAGTTTATCTTCTATGTATGATAATATTTATGTGGATCCTACATGATTGGTGGTTGGGTACACAAAATTAGTTGTGTGTGGTGTTTAAACTTATATGATGAATGAATTAAGACTAGATGATGAAAGATACATGATTTTAATGAAAGTAATAAGATAGTAGTTAGCCCCTCTCTAAAAATCGATGTTTGTATATGTTTAAGGGGATGGGGTTGGTTTGATTTATGGTTTTAAGTGTGTTGCTTTAGGTGTTAGAAATCAATCAAATCATCCTCTTTGTAGAAGAAAATGAATTTATACAAGTATGATGTTAAATGATAAAAATCATGTGTTATGATGTGTGGTTAAAGATGAGAGTTATATGATGCATATTAGATGTTTAATAAATGACTAAAAGAGATGTGAGTTTGCTTGATCAAAGTTGTGTTAGAAAATGTATGTGAATGAGATGTTTATCTTAAAACAATTTTTTGTTCAAGTTTGGAAAATATGATGTGAGCTATCCCACATTGGTGTGGAAACAAAATGTGAATTGGTTTATAAGAATAAACCTCAAAGCTCTAGATATTACTTGTGTCATGTTTTACTCTAGCTCATACCCTCGCGCAGGGGGGGGGGGTGCGAAAAATGGCCAATCAGGTTGAAATTCTGAACTTGTACCCGCGCGATCTGTGGACACGAATGCAGCTCCGAAACGTGTGACTAATTTTCCTGTATAAGTACACGAGTTGTGGGCAAAAGAAAAACGAGAAATGCTGCTGTTGATCTCCGTCTGCTACTTCATTCCGATTTTGTTTCAGGCAAGTTTCTCGTCCGGATGTACACACAGTTTTGAACCGGTGTACCCTGGGAACAAACGTCGAATCTGTTTAAGGGATTTGTGTCAAACACAAGTCCGGTTCCTTTCGTTTTGTTTTTGTGTTTTATCTGTTTTGCAGGGACTGATCCTGCTGCTGTTCGTGATTGTCTTACGGTGGTGTTTATGCTTGTATTTATCTCTGTTGAATTGTCATTCATTATCTATATTCTGTATTGTAATTGATCAAATGATTGCTTGATTCATTACTGAATTTCCAACAAGTTGATGACACATGAAACGATTAAGTGCCATGTATCACTAAGTTGTAGAATGTAAATTTAAATAATGAAGATTTGTGTAGGTGGTCAAAGTGCGGAATCAAGTCATCAAGGAGACCAAAATGTGAAGCTCAAAGGTAACATAAACTTGTAGTTTCTCTTGTTATTAGTAGAAATTATATATCCATCTTGGTATTTAGTACCAGATCTGGATGTTGGGCATTACATCAAGATATCTCTCTAAGTATGGTTATTAACCAACTTGGGATCACGGAAGTGTGTTAAGTATGTAAAACAAGTATGGGTCGCAAGACCAAATTTGTACCTTCGGGTAATTGTCAAGAATGGGTCGTAAGACCATGTTGGTATATAATTAAAATGTTGAATTGGGTAAATATTTTGAATGATAAAAGGTTGTGAACATTTTGGTTGAGTTAGTCATGAAATTGCAAACTATTGTGTTGGATTGCCTATAATAGAATACCCTTTTAATGAATCAACGGTAGTAAAAAAAGGAGAATTGTGTTGATCAAAGTGAAGTATGGTTTAGTGTCTATTGTGAAGGTCTATGATGGTTGAATTTGTGCTCAAAAGTGGGATGGAACATGTACAAATTCATGGAGGAGATTTGCAGCCAAAAGGGTAAAGGTTTGGCTAAAAATCACTAAAAATGACTAAGTATGAATTTACTGAAAGTTGTCAAATTTTCTATCATTTGGGGGTGTTAGCGCCACGCGAAGGTGGCAAGCTCGAACTTCGCGTCACGACACGTGAGCCTCGACACAAATTATTTTCAAAAACTTTTATTTAAATGTTTTGTTTTGGATAACACAATTAATATTATCATTACTAACATGTTACTGGTAATGGTGGCAGGTAAAGAGTAGTTGAATGGCGGGTTGAAATTAAGTCTACACTTTTAAAGAACCAAACCCCTCTAATGGAATATCTTGACGACTAATATGGAAATTTACAACAAGAAAAGAGAAAAGGTTACACAAGAGTTTATCTTTTGGAAGAAAACCTTATTTTTGTGTAACAAGTTGGTAACTAAATGAAAATGTGGTGCAAAATTTAACTATATTTACTATGTCTATGTAAGTGTTGTTTTAAACTAAGTAAATTTTTCTTAGGACCAATGTTTAGTCGTTACCAAATAATGGGTTGGGTCTTACATTTTTACACACCTTAAGGTTAGTTTTTAAATTCATGTTAGCAACCCGCCAGATGTTTGTTTCCCCTAAGTGAGTGCAAGGTGTAACAAATCATGGCTCTAAATATTTGCATAATCAAATATGAGAAGTTCATAGACAAACATAGAAAAATTTGATATATGTTGAAGTCTTACAATCTTGATTATAGTACCGAAATTAATGAATTGAAGTAGCAAAATGTCTCTTAAGTTAAAAGTGAGAGAGGAGAGGGAAGAATTGAGCAGTTTGGAATGTGGGGGAAATTGATATTTATAGACGCGAACTGTTCTTGGGGCACAGACTGTGTTCGAATGGCACGACCCGTGTTGGCCTCTGAATCTACTAGATCTTGCAAGTACAATGCAGGGGGGTCATGTCTCTGCCACACGGGGTCGTGGTGTCAAAACGGCACAACTCGTGGTCAAACTAGGCACGAGGTGTGTTGTCATATGCCACATCAACAACCTTTTGTCCTATTTGCAGGTGGCATGGGGCGTGCTAGGTGGGCACGACCCGCCTTGGGTAAAAAAAAAAACTCTCGAAGGCTTCATTTTTTGTTTATTTTTTCAGTATAATTGACTTCTTTTTGCATTTTGGCCTTGGGTCTTTCTGATAATCAAATATGAAACAATATTATATTGTTTCATAAATAACATATACGAGAAAATGATCCAAAAGTGGAAGATATTTGATATAAAAACATGTGTAATTTTGGCGTACATTAGTTATAACTAGTCAGTGACTCGGGTAAATACCCGAGGTTGTGATATAAAAAGAGTTATACGAAGCAAAAGATGAACATAAATTGAGCTGAACAATACATAAATCTAAAGAGCCGATAAATATATCAATAACATTAAATTTACAAGTTTAATGGATGTTCTTCACGGAGGTCTTTAATGGTTGATTTCTCAAATCTTAATGGTTCTGATTAATTCTTGTTGCTACAGATTCATATTGAGCATACGAATCGATTGCTACAATAAATTTTGAGTATTCTTCAACGGATGATCGAATTGGAGTTCAAGTTCATTAATGGTGGGTTAAGAAAGTCGCAACTTTATTTTTTAATGTGTTCATCAGGGGCGGAGCTACCTGGATGGGGTCGGGGTCAAGCGACACCAATTGATTTTAAAACCGTAGTGGTACGTATTTAAGCGCATTTTACATTGACACCAATTGTTTTAAAAATTTGAGACCAATGAATATCACAAAAATTGAGTTAGCCTAGTGGTTCGCTCGTTGGCTGTTAAAATTCAACATGTTTAAAATTTTTGAACAAATCCGGGTTTGATTCTAACAACTAGCATTTTTTTTACTCACGAATGTTATACCAACAGACCTAGCCAACCCTAATTCAATAAAAACCATCTTTTAAAGCTTACGAACAGTTTCTATGGCTATATTTATGGCTTCTAATCCATAGTTTGGAAAATATGTCACACCCTGGTCAACGGGTCTGGGTGTGAACGAGATGGAATCATAGTCGCGGATACATAGAACGACTTCTAATAATTTCAAACTTCATAAAAACATTACATCATTTCATTTGCGGCGGAAAGAGTAGTGGAAATGACAATGTATTACATTTGAAAAACATAAAGTCTTAATTTAATCTTAATAGCATAAAATGGTTTATTTAAGATAGTTCGGGACTACGACTCCAGAAGCAGGTCGATAGCATGATGAAGCCCCGTTTGCATGTCTTCCATAGTTTGCTCAATTACCTAAGAAATCATGAGTTTAAAAGGTCAACATAAAGTTGGTGAGGTTCACAGGTTTAAGACTCTACATTTAAAGTTGGTAAAACAGTTTTTAGTACACTTAAATATTACATTGGTTTACCGTTGTGGTTGTATGAACTCACCTGAACCTTGATTTCAAATACTAACGGTTTACCCACCCATAGCATCTCGCCCGAGAGATACTAAACAGAGCAGAATAACCGACGTGTACCCAAAGACAATCCGGAGTCAGAATTGGAGCTACCAATTAGGGTAGGGTTGTCAACCCAAATAGATCTATTCACTAGCTATCGTTTCGTACAGAACTAATTGAAATCAATTAATGGTGGGATACAGTTGTACAAACGTTCATAACGATAATGTACCATAGTTGGGCATCAGTAAGAGAACAAGTAGTCATACGGCTAACAGATAAACCATAATATTAAGTAAAAAGCATTTATCAGTTCATGATTTCTCCCCCAAGAGTATAAAAACAGTTAAATGAAAAGGGGTCGTGAAACTCACTTGATCAGTAGGTAATGACTAGACTGGGAAGCAGTAACAGCAAGTAACGTCCTAAATAATTAATAAGACAATTGCATAAGGGTCTAATCATTTGGGTAACATTTGTCACCCAAGTGATAACGGTCAAGTCTTGACGTTTAATCCAGTTTGTATTCGTTTGAAAACCCGTTAGTTAGTATTTATTAGTTCCAATAAATACGCATGCGATGATTTATATTTATGTCCAATAAATATAAATAAAAAGAATAATCATTTAATAAATCAATCAAGTCTTGAACATTGTGTTAAAATAATAATGTTTATTATTTTATGTGTTCGATTGATTAAGCATGCAAGTTATAATTATTTTTAATTAAATAATTATTTTTAGCACTTCTTGGTGAATTGTAAACAAAACATGTTTAAAAACCTTGTAAATAATTATTATCCACAGAATAATTATTAACGTTTATCTCATGTTTAAAACATGAATTTTTTTAAAGTTACGTTTCGAGTTACAACGTTTAATAATTTCGAAATCATTTAATATTTCATTTACATAAAATATTCACTTCTTTTTAAAAGTTTTAAGGCATTATTTCAAAATATTACATGATGGCTCTTGGATTTATAAAAGTCTATTTATAACATCTTTTAGGTTGTTTAAAAAAATATGATAAGTGTTTAGGTTTATAATTATATATATTAACAATTTAGATTGCTGAAATTAAAATTTGGCAGCTAACATGTTTTGTCCAATAAGATTTTAATAACAACGTGGCCTCACAGTTCCCAACATACATCATCCCTTTGACCCTTTCTTTAAATTTCTACACCAGATTTCTCATTTTGAGAAACTCTCTCTCTTACCCCTTTTTCTTCAACAATTTTTCAGGACTCTCTCATCCTCTCTGATCGAAAAGGGTTTACAAATTTTTTGCGTCTTCATCACTGATGGTTACCGGTCTTTGATCGCCGCCAATGTGGTGTCCACTGGTGCGTCATCATCGTCATGACTACCGGTTCTCTTTGACGCTTTCTTTGAATCTTCTCTATACTTTTAGATTGAGAAGGGGTGTAGATCTGATTTCGGTTCACCGATGTTGGCCACCAGTGTTTGTTATATAAAATTCAAAAGGTGGGTCTTGCCTTCAGCTTTACATCGTTCTAATCTTAAGGTTCTTGGCCGACGCGTGTATTGGAGACCTTTTCCCTTATTAGGGTTTCAGGTGTTGGCTTCCTCTGCTCTTAATTTGCTACTTTACTTTTCATCTCTCTACGTTGTTGCTGAGCCCATCCCAAACTCTATGTCAATTTTGTGATAGTCGATTTGTCAATTGTTCTTTTGTAGTGATTGTAAGTACTTTAGGTTATTTTGTATGTTCCTCAGGTGTTTATGAAGCTCCGTAATCAGTTTGTTTCTCTTATGTAGTAAAAAACGTCTCTATTTTTCTCATATAAGTGCCAATTGTGTTATTTGTGAAGTTTTGTTATTTTGTATGCTTCACAGGTGTTTATGAAGTTCTTCACTCATTTAGTTCTCCTTCTGCATTGAGGTATGTCCTGATTTTAGACTATATAGGTTAGTATGTTTCTTGCATGTTTGATTTTGGGGATTTTCTTTGTTTTGTTTGATTATTGGGTTCATTTTGTGTACTGTGAGTGACTTTGGGTTTGTTCTGTTTGATTAATTTATGGATTTTTATATTGTTTAGGCTTATTGGGTTCATTAGTAGCATAGCTTGGATTTACAGTTCCAAGTTTCCGTTGCTTCTTAACGATTGGTGTCTGTTTGAGTTTTTGTTTACCAATTATTAAAAATTTAAAATGTTTATGGTTGAATATATGTAAAATAATTTTGTTTTCTTTTTATTTGTGATCACAAAACATAATAATTAATCGTTGTTCTATCACTAAAAGTAATACTTTCATCACTTCTGAGTTTTACATGTCATCAATTCCATGGGTTGAGGTTGAAACTCTCCACTTTCAAAACTAAGGACAACAACATTCCTGTAATTACCATTAGGAATCAAATTCCAAATAAACCAACTATTAATATCTACATCTGTGAGTAGCGGTTCAGCACTTCCAAATACTAAACTGATGAATACAAATATTTGATGTGAGCTGTTGTATTTCTCATTAAGAATCAATACCTAATTAAACCAATGAATCTGTTTTTTAAAACTACAAACACATTTAACTGATGAATACAAATTACTTCATGTTGTCTATGTACCTACCTATCTACACGTACATATACTAACTTCTATAGTTCTATTTAATAGCAAGTGCCTAATCATGGAAACTGAAATAATAACATTAATCATGGTAGGAGAAGCATGAATTCCTCTATCAAGGTTTGCATAATACAGAAATGTTTGATGCTACCTACTAATACAGATATGTGCATGTATTAGTCTCACTTCATCCTACTACCTAAACAATTTTCTTTATTACATGACTGCTGAATTTTCCTATTGTAGGGTGAATCCAGGTCACACTTGCCAGGGATGAAAAAGATCCTCTTGAATCAAAGATAAATTATTGGCGTGTTTCCACATCAGTGATTATATATGTCGTCCTCTCAAGTCATACTTAAGGGCTGTCAACCATCCAGTAAATCTAAGAATAAAAAAAGTGGTACCCATTATCTGCTTCACTAATTAAGATTTTAATCCAAAACTTGCATACTTGCTTACAATGTCTGTATCGTTTCTTCCATTTGTTAGTGGTAACCATTATCTGCTTCACTTATTAAGATTTTAATCCATTATTTGCATACTTGCTTACATTGTCAATCGAAACTTAACTAAGTTATAACATTATTTAAGTACTATATTACTACCTTTCTATCATTAGTTTTGGTACCATAAAAATACTATTACCTACTAAAGTTTTTTCATATGTATGTTTTTTTGTTTGTTTATCCAATACGGTGTTTTTGAGTTTCAAATCAATTTAAGTTTTTGTTTTATTTTAACCTTCTACCCCTCAAACGCAGAACATGAAAATTACTTTTACTTTTTCTTTGATTTTACAGCGGCAAGATCATACAAGAAACTTAATCGCTCCCTCTTTGATAGACACGCCTCGAATAATGCGGAACATTATGTTGTGTAGCATTCACATCAATGAAAGCGATGACGGTCGAGGTCTGAAAGAACAGGCGCATATATCTACTCTCATGCCATCTCCCATGAATTTTTTTCCAAGGTTTACACCTTTTCATGACACCCTGTAAAGTGAAAGGGTCGTAATCACTTATAAAATTGTTAGTTTGTTACCACCCTTTCACTTTATAAGTTAGTACTCAAATCATAACAAATTCTACAATAGAGTCCTGGATTGAGTATAGAAGAATGCTGATTACACTAACAATTTCTTTCGAAATCAAAAGTTGGTGTTCTTATTCTCAAGCATATGTAACTTGGATGTTGAGTAAACCGACTGGAGAAAGTGCGGTTTGTTTCTTCATGTACGGGTGAAAGCTGTTCATGAGGATGAATTTTGAAGGCATCGAAGATGATGAAGATGATGGCAAAGATGATGACGACGAAGATGAAGAGGAGACCAAGGGAAAAAGCAAAAATAAGGTATGATTTACTCACAGTATTTGATTAGAATTTTAAGCTTAATACAATAAGTAACTAACATTCACTTTCTTATTTTCGGCATGAAAAAGGTTGTATGCATAGTTGTTTTTAATGTTTGGGTGTCTTAGGGTCTTTAGGAGAGTTAAATGTCATGAACATCAGCAAAAACATTTAATTCGTGTTATAGCATATGTGCTAACTGGGCTTGAACAGGTAACCGACATTGAACACTAATTTCACATGTATCTATAAATTTAACCAGTTTGTGGATTTTGAGATGTCATGATTGAACTGAGGATATTTTTCATTATGTTTGATTCCGTTTATTAACCATCCATCTGTAATAGTTTTGTTCATTTATGAATGCATTTCATTCTTATATTCAAATATACTTATCTATACTTATCTGTTGGTTTATTCACTGCAGGTTGTTCATATATGTAGCTTGATAGTTCATAAAATTGACAAACAACTACTTTTAGGAAGTTACAAATGTCAACTACTTTTTTTACGAAGTGACCCGCCGCAACGCGCGGGTGGGTCAACTTACTGTTCTAAACATTTAGGTTTTCGCGTATATCGACGTATTGGTCCCGGTTTTATTACTACGCAACGTATTTCCATTTTGATTTCTTTGACCCATCGAAAGTAACAAATGAAGGCTTATAAAAATATTTAAAGTTAATCGCTTGACTTTTGTTTATTTTTATAAAAATCCTTTATAAAACATATTTATTTTACAATTGTCTTTTTATAGAAAATTCTCCATTTTTACAACATTTCTTTAATTGGGCCGAGAGGGAAAATCGGCCGGTCTTGGGCCGATTCTCGAGTGGGCCGGAAGGGAGTCAAGGCGCCGGGTTTTGGCCCAGGCCGATTGGGCCGTGGGTTGGGCCTCCGGGTTGGGTTGGTCACTCGTTTGGTCGAGTCGGGTTACCGGGTTGATTTTCGGGTCCATCTGGATTGTTTCGGGCTTATTGGGCCTAACCGGGCCCGAATGGGTCGTCGGTTTTCATTTGGCTAAGTCTTGACAACGGAACGGATTTTTATTTTATAAAAATGTTTATGGTGTATTGATCGTATCAGTTTTTCATAAAGCAGAATTGTTTAGCGTCAGTTTTTAGTTCGATCATTTTAGTTATTTAAAACCAAGTTGTTTTAAATATTTTTAATCGTTTAACATTTTGTGACGTCAGTTTGATAAATGAATATAAAAAGTCTAATTTTTATATTTACATTTTTATTATTGAAGTTCCACATTTATAATATGAAAACTTTCCTATTTTACGGGTATATGTCTCCGGTACAAACGCGGGATTTAAATACGTCATCAGTTATCAGTTTAATTTAGTAATTTAACAGTTTAATCATTCTAAATAAAACACATAAATATTTAACAAAAAGTCAAAAGAGAGAGAGAGAGTTGACCTGGTTTTGGACAGGGTGTCACATTCTCCCCCAGTTAGAAGAATTTCGTCCCGAAATTCAGTTCTGGTTACTGGTAGATGCGACGTTTCCAAACAGACGAGGATACTTTCGACGCATTTGGTCTTCGCGTTCCCAAGTGTACTCTGGACCTCGTCGAGAGTTCCATCGCACTTTGACTATGGGAATGCGGCTGTGTTTCAGCTTCTTGATTTCTCGGTCAAGTATCTCGACAGGTTCCTCAATAAAGTGCAGTGTCTCGTCAACTTGAATTTCATCAAGTGGGACGATAAGCGTTTCATCGGATAGACATTTCTTAAGATTACTAACGTGAAAGACATCATGTACGCTGCTTAGTTCGGCAGGCAGGCGTAGTCGGTAAGCTACTGGTCCGATGGTCTCAGTAATCTCAAAGGGACCAATGTAACGAGGGTTGAGCTTACCTCGTTTGCCGAATCTAATGACACCTTTCCAAGGTGACACTTTTAGCATGACGCGATCACCCTTTTCAAAGGACAAGGGTTTGCGACGATTGTCGGCGTAGCTCTTTTGTCTGTCTCTGGCAGCTTTCAGACGATTACGGATCTGGAAGACTTTCTCAGTCATTTCAAAGATTAGTTCAGGACCAGTCAACTGACTGTCACCAATCTCGTTCAAGCAGAGTGGGGATCTACACTTTCTTCCATAAAGTGCTTCAAATGGTGCGGCTTTAATGCTGGTGTGATAGCTGTTGTTATAAGAGAACTCGGCAAGAGGGAGATGCTCGTCCCAATTGCGTCTGAAATCTATCACACATGCTCTCAGCATATCTTCGAGTGTTTGAATCGTTCTCTCACTTTGGCCATCTGTCTGTGGATGGTAGGCAGTACTCATATCGAGGCGAGTACCCAAAGATTTCTGTAGAGATCTCCAAAAGTTTGCGGTGAAACGGCTATCACGATCGGATATGATGGATATAGGCACACCGTGTCGTGAGACGATTTCCTTTATGTAGAGTTTGGCTCGCCTATCCATGTTATCCTTCTCTTTGACTGGTAAGAAGTGCGCAGATTTCGTCAATCGATCTACTATCACCCAGATGGCGTCATATCCAGATCTAGACTTAGGCAATTTGGTGATAAAGTCCATAGATATTTCTTCCCATTTCCACTCCGGAATTACAGGCTGAGTTAACAATCCAGAGGGCTTCTGGTACTCGGCTTTGACCTTTGAACATGTTAAACATTTGCCGACATAGGTGGCTACCTCGGCTTTCATGTTAGGCCACCAGAATTGTTTCTTCAGACCGTGATACATCTTATCTGATCCGGGATGAATGGAATATCTTGACTTGTGAGCTTCATCGAACACCAATTTCCTTAATCCTCCATGGACAGGTACCCAAAGTCTATCCATGAAATTCTTGGTTCCATCAGGCTTCTCGATCAGTTGCTTCTCCATTCCACGTAGGCCTTCTTCTGCTAGGTTTTCCGGTTTGAGGGCTTCAATCTGAGCGTCACGCACTTGTGATGTGAGATTCGAGCGTATGGTCATACTTAATGCTCGAACACGAAGTGGTTTGGACGCGTTCTTTCCTGCTTAAGGCGTCGGCTACAACGTTAGCCTTGCCTGGGTGATAACGAATCTCGCATTCGTAATCATTTAGCAGTTCCACCCATCGACGTTGTCTCATATTCAATTCCTTCTGATTGAAAATGTGCTGGAGGCTTTTGTGATCAGTGAATATGGTGCATTGCGTACCATAGAGATAATGCCTCCAGATTTTGAGAGCGAAGACAACGGCTCCAAGTTCCAAATCATGGGTTGTATAATTCTTCTCGTGAATCTTCAGTTGTCTTGAAGCATAGGCGATGACCTTCTCTCGTTGCATTAGGACGCAACCTAAACCTTGATGCGAAGCATCGCAGTATACGACGAAGTCTTCGATCCCGTCTGGTAGTGATAGGATTGGGGCATCACATAGCTTTTGCTTCAACAACTGGAAAGCTGCTTCAGTCTTAGCATCCCATATGAACTTCTTATCTTTTTGGGTCAGAGAGGTCAGGGGCTGGGCTATCTTTGAGAAGTTCTCAATGAATCGGCGGTAATAGCCAGCGAGACCTAAGAATTGTCGAATCTCGGTTGGAGTCGTGGGCGTACTCCAATCTTTGATTGCTTCAATTTTTGTGGGATCCACGTGAATACCTTGATCGTTGATCACATGACCCAAAAAGTGTACTTCGCGAATCCAAAAGTCGCATTTGGAAAATTTCGCGTAAAGTTCTTCCTTCTTTAACAATTCCAGGATAAGTCTCAGGTGTTGTTCGTGTTCTTCCTTGCTACGGGAGTAGGTGAGGATGTCGTCTATGAATACGATAACAAACTTATCCAGGTATGGTTTGCATACGCGGTTCATTAAGTCCATGAACACTGCTGGTGCGTTAGTCAAACCAAATAGCATCACGAGGAACTCGTAATGACCATAGCGTGTTCTGAACGTTGTCTTCGAAACATCTTCGTCTCTAACTCTGAGTTGATGGTATCCTGATCTCAGATCGATCTTGGAGTAGAAGCTTGATCCTTGGAGTTGATCAAATAGATCGTTGATCCTTGGGAGCGGGTAGCGGTTCTTCACGGTCAACTTGTTTAATTCTCTGTAGTCGATACACATCCGGAAAGTTCCATCCTTCTTTTTAACAAATAACACGGGTGCTCCCCAAGGAGAGTGGCTTGGACGGATGAAGCCTTTATCTAGTAATTCTTGTAATTGACTAGATAACTCTTGCATCTCGGATGGTGCCAGACGGTACGGAGACCTGGCAACGGGGGCGGCACCGGGTGTCAAGTCAATGCGAAACTCTACTTGTCGCGTTGGGGGTAAACCTGGCAAGTCTTCGGGAAAGACTTCCGGGTATTCGCGGACAATAGGGACATCTTCCACACGCTTTTCCTTCGGTTTCTTCTCAGTTACGTGTGCTAGGATGGCGTGGCATCCTTTACGAAGGAATTTCCGTGCCTTCATACTAGATATAAGATTTAGCTTGGTTCCACTCTTTTCGCCTTGCACGTTTAGAGTGTTACCATCTGCAAGTGGTACTCTTACTATCTTCTCATGACACACAATCTCCGCATGGTTCTTTGATAACCAATCCATTCCAATAATTATATCAAAACTTCCTAATTCGACAGGCATTAAATCAATGATGAAGGAATGGTCGGAGAGTTCTAGTGAGCAATCTTGGTAGATTATTCCAGTTTCTACTAATTCTCCGTTTGCTAATTCTATTGTAAACTTAGTGTCTAAGGCAACAGGAGTAATTTCAAGTAATTGGCCAAATTCAGTAGACACGAAGCTTCTATCGGCACCAGTATCGAATAAAACAGATGCGTATTGATTATTTAGTAGAAACGTACCCGTCACCGTGTTGGGATCACGGCGAGCGTCTCCGGCATTGATCACAAAGGCTCTTCCTCTAGCCTGGTTAGCATCTTGATTTTTCGCCTTTGGGCAGTCCTTCTTGTAGTGTCCGGTGGCTCCGCAACCATAGCAGGTGCGCTTTGGACAATCGCGTGCTACATGTCCTTTAGTCTTGCAGATATTGCAGTAGACATTTCCGCATTTGAGGGTGTGGTGGAGGTTGCACTTGTTGCACAGGGGTGCTCCACCGGTATAACCGGTTTTTCGGACAGCGTGAGTCGGGGTTGTAGCAGCATAGACCTTCGCTGGTCCGGCTTCCTTAGCAGGGGTCTTCTCTTTATGATTCTTCCAGAATCCTCGTTTCCACTTGTTTTCAGGTTTCTTGCTTGTAGAGGGAGTGGTACTAGCATAAGGGGATTTGTTCTCAGACTGTTTCTTGCCAAGGTTCACACCTTGACGATTAGCTTGGTAAACAAGGTTGTGTGCCAGACGCACAACATCCTGAAAAGTCTGAGGGTTCGAGGAAAGGACATTCCCCTGGATATGCGATGCAAGTCCCCAGATGTACCGTTCAATATTCTTGTACAGTGGAGTGACCATAGTCGGACAGAGATGAGCAAGTTCACGAAACCTCTTAGTGTAGCCAGTAACATCGGCTCCACTCATGGATAGGTTCCAGAACTCAGCTTCAAGTTTTTGGAGTTCTTCTCTAGGGCAATACTCATCGCGCAGCAGTTGTTTGAGTTCGTCCCATGTCATGGCATAGGCCAAGTCAGTTCCCATAGCATCAGCATGGGAGTTCCACCAGGTTAGTGCGCTTTCAGTAAGTGCGCATGTGGAATATTTAACAATGTACTGCTCATGGCAGTTGCTTATGCGGAAGACGGACTCCATTTTCTCAAACTAGCGAATTAAACCAACAGCGCCTTCAGAACCCTTCAAATTTGAGGGTTTGCAATTCATATAGTCTTTATATGAACATTCACGGGGGCCTGCATTTGTTAGGTTGAAACGTTGAATACAATTTTGAAATTGTAGTCTTAAGGTTTTCTAACATTGGTTAATTCGTCCTTACCGCGTGCTCCATCGTCGTTCTGACGTTGGGTTTCAGTAGCGGCTATGGTTTCTGCGACGCGGTGAGCAATCATCTCTTCGATTTCAGCAGCGGTCATAGCAGGAGGAGGCGAAACGTTCCTGGGGGTTTGGCGTCGTGGTGGCATGATTTCGCTTTAAGTTACCAATGTCAACATAAAGTAAAATCTTAGATAATATGTAAATGGGGTTATTACATGCTCGAGAATAACTGCCACGACATAAATCAATGATGCCATAAGATGATACGCGCAAACACATCCAAGAAACATAAGATAGAAAAGAGAAGATAGGGTAGGGTACGCGTATACACAACATGCCACAATGATAACAAAAACAAACACAATTCATAACATGATAATTGCAAGTTCATATAACCATAAAAGAGATAGCATTAATCATAACATACTTCAACATTCGTTTCCACCATATTACAGATAAAACATACAAAAGACATTAAGTTTCATCTTGGGCTCGCAGTCCCGGTAATACATCATAACAAAATACATAAACATGTTTCATCGATAAAATGGTGGTCCAAAAGTCTAGGTCTAAGCTACCTAGAAGGGTGGAGGTGGTGGGGGATCTGGGGGCATGATCAGTGAGGTCGTGACCTAGGACATGGCACACAGGAAGGAGAGGAGACGTCCAGATATGAACTCCAGGGTGGCGACCCTCCTCTGCAGGTTCTCATGAGAGAGAAGCAGATCAGTAGTGGCCATGCTCACGCCAGTCATGTGAGCATGGAGGGCATCTATGGCGCCATGAGTAGCACTCATGCGTCTTACCACTCCGGTCACCTGGTCCCTAAGGGCCCTAACCTCATCAGTAGTAGGGAGTCAGGAAACCTCCGTATCAAGCTCTACAAGATCCTTCTCGATACGCCTCAGGCGGGCCACGAGGAGTGGTACAGTGTCAGGTATGGGCTCCTCTAGTAAAGGGTGAGATACCCAACGGAACCCGGCGAGAGGGTCGGGAAGAGATGACTCGCCCTGTGCATAACAGCTAGGGAACTCCTCCAGAATCCGCCAGGTCTGTACCTGGTCAGGTCTGTTACAGTGTCGGGGTCTCGGTCTCACGGCTCCGGGAGGGGTCAGACGCCCTCCCGGGGGTGTACCCCCGCCTACCGCCGCCTGGAGTGGCGACGTAGGTATGAACAGACCACTCGCGGTCTGCGAAGGGGTATATGGCGCTCGAAGCGCCAGTAGGGGCTGCACCGCCAGCAATGGCGGTGGGGGCAAGGTGGTCCAGGGTATCATTGGAGGTCATTGGCCGAAGAGGCCTCAAAAAGCTAGAGGGGATGGTGGACAGGTGGATGGTACCAACAGTTGCCGCCTCGGGCTCGGGGCTAGGTGGTACATAGTCTTCGGGTGAGGGCGTGTAGTCCTTCGGTGTGGGGTCCTCAGGTGAGGGGGTGTAATCCTCTACAGTCTGCTCCCCGTCGGAATCGGTAATGCAAACGACCTCTCTGGAAGTCATCTCTGCGATAATATTCCAACAGGAACAGAGTTAGTAATAACATCATAGCATAGAAACTTAAGTGAAAGAGTAACGCATGTGTAAAGTATAAGTTAACATTTTGGAGTAGTGGTCTTGCATGCAAATGGTAGCTTCGGAGCGGGTTATAGTCCAGGTTCAGTTTTGTATTGTTTGTTTAACCTAGTTCGCTATAACCACGGCTTTGATACCAACTGTCACACCCTGGTCAACGGGTTTGGGTGTGAACGAGTGATGTGCTCGGAACGTACCTAAAAATGCTATTAGAACCTAGACCTAAACCTAGACCTAGTCACACCTAAATTTTACCGAAACTACCTGTACTAGACTGTGACAATTGTCACTTCCCACGATAACGCCGTTAACTTTTTCTGTTAGTTCCGTTAGCAAATCCATGTCCCGTTATTTGAATGATTGCATATTTATTTATGTCTACTTGCTAATTAATTTTAGTAACTTGTTTCGTAACTTTATTTCGTGACTTTATGTGCTACTTGTAAAATGTCGCGTTTTTGGGTGAAACCGAGCTTCGTGCGTGAATTTAAATTTTTATGTGTAAATGATATTTATACTTATCCCAACTAAACATTGCATGGTTAATGACTTAAAAACACTTAGAAAACATTTTTAATGTTTTTGCTTTTCAAGTTTTAGTAAACACCCATTTAATTGAGTTATGAGTTTAATGTGTTTAAAATGAATGTTTGAGGGACCAAACATGTAAATTGCACTTAAACAAATCTGCCCAAACCTCCCTCCCATCCTCATTCACGCTTCATCCTCCTCCTCTCTTATCTTGTGCACGGCTCACACACACACACCCACATACTTGCGATTTTGGAGAAATCAAGCTTCAAGGAGGTGAATTTAAGTTCCTACAAGCTCCAAGAACACCAAGAAAGCATCCTCTTCAGTTCATCTTCTCCTACCTGCGATTTCTCTCTCAAACTTGTAAGCCCTAGAATCTAAAATCCGAAATTGTAGGTTGCATGTGTGTTTTTAAGTGTTTGTATGCTAAATGGTGAGTTTATATGCTCATAATTCATGTTTTAAGTTGAGGTATGTTAAATGTTGATTTGGGGCTGTTTTGGGGACGGGTTTAGGGCTGAAAATTCGAGTTTAAAACTGCCATTATGTTCTTGTATGAATGTTGGATGTTTGGATATGGAAATAGGACATGTGTGCTTGTATGCTAGTTCCTATGTTGGGATTTTGTTATGATTTTGGTATAAACATGTTAGGGACAGAAATTACTTATTGAAATGGTTATAATTATGTTAGTAGGTGTTGAAAGACCAAATTGATGCTCAAATTTTGAAAACCGAAACTTTTATAAACTCTAAAAATTGGACAGATTCGGCCAGATTTTTAGGCCATTTTGCAGAGGTCATAACTTGTTCAATATTGCTCGGAATCAGTTGATTCTTTTTTCCTAGTAAATTATTATGTCTTAGCTTCGATTGGGCTACTCGCACGCCTTCTAAAACATCCGTTTGGTCATCCAAAACACTGCTGCAAGTTAGGTGTGCAAAGCTGTCATTTTCTGTGAAAAGTGGACTTTTCAAATTGGTTGAGCATGCTGATCTTGTTTTATTGACGAGTTTGCTAAATGGAAATGAGGTTTATATATTAAAAGTAGGATCTGGAAAGTTTCGTACATAAATTTAAAGTTTTGTACAAGTTATGCAAATTTTAAGTTTACTTTGACTATTTTACAAAAAGCTGAAAAGGCCAACGTCCGACGCGCATAACTTTCTCAATACTTAACATATTGACTTGATTCTTTTTGAAAAATTCCCTAAATGATGCATAGTATATTCCTGTAAAATTTTAGGAGTTAACTCTAAGAAATGAGTAATTTATGTATGCCACCAAATTTGTGCTTTAAGTTTGACTTTTTGTATGCATTTTTTACTTGGAATGCAAATCCATGTTTTTCTCTTAAACTAGGACTTGTGTATGTATTGTATGACTTGTATGAACGCATGAAACTTGTTTGGTTGCTTACATGCTATATTCGTCTTATAGACAACCTCTAATCCGGTTAGGCCATATTTACCAAATTAGGTCGATCTTGACCAACTTGTAGAACCAAGTGCCGCGCACCAGTGCACCCTAAGGTGAGTTTCACTTACTATTATAGTTGCATCCGGTAAAGGATGGCAAGAACACGGTAAAGGTATTTCTTTACTTAAGTAGTTATCCACTATGTATCACATGTTTCACTGAATTGCTTTTGATATCAAAAGTCCTTACTTTATCGGGCCATTAATATAGAATAGCGAGGTAATGTTGAGTAGTACTACTGGGGATTGACACCCCCGCTCAGCGGTGCACAGGATGCACCCTCCCGACAGGCGATCAGACTGAGACCAATATTAGCCTAGGACTACCGTGATCGGGAAAGACACGGGGAAGGCAAAAATTACATAGGTTATGCCTGTGATACATTGTCAGCTTTGGTTTCGAACATTCAGGTGAACATAAGCATAGGCTAGCTACCTATTGATATGGATATTACTTGCAACTTGTATAACTTATTTACGAATTGATCTTTTACTTTTCGTATGGATTGTTGATCTACATGGTGTTATGTAGACCGCATTAGTGAATCACATAAAACAAAAGTTAAGGGACTAAAAGTGTAA
>JBCNJP010000017.1:89636633-89705432 GCA_039602395.1 Deinandra increscens subsp. villosa
TATAACGTAACTAACAGAGATTGTCTAACGGAAGTTAACCTTGGAATTCTCGGATGTCACAATTCGGATGCCGAATGAGAAATACGCAAATGTAGAGGATGCCAAGTGCATGCCAGCATACAACGGGCTCCAAAGCGTAACATGATACCGGTAACGTCACCATGGCCATTTTACAAGTGGGGAATAGACATAGTGGGACCCTTTCCTGAGGCGTCGGGCCGGGTAAAGTTCCTGGTCGTCGCAGTAGATTACTTCACAAAGTGGGTGGAAGCGCGACCCTTGGCCACCATCACCGGGAAAGAAATAATACACTTTGTATGGGAGGATATCTGCTGTCGCTTCGGCCTACCCAGAAAGATAGTCTCTGATAATGGAAAACAGTTCGGAGACAACCCATTCAGAGCCTGGTGCAAAGAGCTCCAAATAGCACAGATTTTTACTTATGTGGCTCACCCACAGGCTAACGGCCAGGTTGAACGAACAAACCGGAGCATAGTGACAGGGATCAAGGCACGGTTGGGGGACCATGGAAGGAACTGGGTCAAAGAGCTACCGAGTGTCATATGGGCCATACGGACCACCAAAAGACCAAGTCACGGTCACACATCGTTCAGTTTAACGTACAGCACGGAGGCGGTCATCCCGGCAGAAATAGGCATGCCTTCCGCACGAACTTCAGAGGTAAACGAGGAAACCAATGACACAGGATTGCTGGTAAATGTATCCTTGACAGAAGAACAACGAAACGCGATCGCGATGAGTGAAGCAAGGTACAAAAAGAATATAGAAGGATATTATAATTCCAGGGTAAGAGAAGTAACCTTCCAGCCGGGCGACTTTGTCTTCCGAAACAACGAGGCTTCCAGACAGGAAGACCAAGGAAAACTAGGCCCTAATTGGGAAGGGTCGTACCAGGTGGCAGAAGCTCACGGAAAAGGATCTTACAAGCTAGTCACCCTTAATGGAAAGGTCGTGCCGCGACACTGGAACCCTATGTAGCTTAAAAATGTTACATGTAATTAAGCGGCCCGGGCGGCCATATTTTATAAATTACAATGGTTATAAAAAACGTGCAAGCGAGCACTACCTTTGAACGAATTATCCAAATATTGTATGTAAAATAACAAACACAAACCCCTCAAAACCCTACGGTCACAAAAAACACGTCTAAAACAAACCAGACGGGTAGATAGGGGGCTAGACTATTTCGACAGGCCAACCGAAAGCCGAGACACATGGGGGAAGCTCACCGGACTAGCCGGTTGATAACCCCCACCCAACAGTGGGTGACATGCACTCGTCGAACCAGACGACCGGGCTCTTACGGTCCGGCGTGGCTGGGTGATCGGCAACAGCGGGACCACACAGACCATGGTAATAGCGCTAACATCTATCCTATGCGGGTATATACGTGGGTGTACAACCACAACTCAAAGTACCGAATGGCCAAATAAACAATCACAACTCAAATCGCCGAACAACCAAACAAACAACCCATGCGTAAACATTAAACAAAAGCATATGCGTAATCATCAAACAAACAAGGTCGTACGGCATGACAACAACAAGTAAAAAGGGCACAACATATGCCCCGATATTTCATTACTAAGCAAAACCAACAGTTGCAATAAACAAGAAAATATATATCATTACTTGAAATTCTTTACAATGCAGGGCTGAAGCCAAAGGAAATTACAAAGTCGTACGACATATATACTAAACAAGGTCGGTTGGGGGATCCTCCTCGGAAGCTTTGTGGGTGCCTTCTGCTCCTTCGGGGTCCCCTCTAGGGCCTTTACCGCCATCTGCGACGTCCGCAAGAGGATCCCGGCACGGCTCCAAAGCTCTCATCCGGTCTAGTGGCTCAGAAGCAAGCGCGACAATGGCATCAAGAAAGGGATAGTCATGTTGCTCATATGCTAATTCAGCCTTTTTCAAGTCGTCCTTCGCTGACTCCTTCACCATAGGAACCTCCGAAAAGGGGTACCCGGAGGACCCAAGGGAGTGCCCAGTCTTAGCTCCGGAGCTCATCCCAAGGTAAAAACGGCTTGCTGAACCGCCCCGAGCGAGCTCTCAAACTCGTGGCTCTTCAAAAGCTTCAGCAGCACTAGCTTAAAACCTCCCTGATCAACCATTGCCTCTCTCCCCACACAGACATATTGGCCATGGTAGCCTTCTCACCATCCACCACAATTTTCTCATTCCTTAGGCTCTCTAGCTCAACCACCTTGAAAACCACCTCATCCTTCCGGCGCTGGCCCTCCTCAACTAGATCTTTTTCTTTCTCCCCAAGCAACCCCTCCAAATCCCTAACCCGATTATTAGCCACAACCAAATCGTTCTCCACCGCAGACTTCTCGCATCCTCTTAGACTCATCAATATCGACGAGAGCCAGCTGAGCCTTACACTCAGCTAGCTCGTCGCCCTTGCGCTTAAAGGTCTTCCTCAGAGATCTCTTCGTCCAGAGCTTGTCAGAGAACAATGAATGATTGTGCCAGAAGGTGAATGGTGCGCTTCATCGCAGCAGAGTCGTCCGCCTCACGCGCCCGTTTAGAAGCACTGTACGGCAACGCGTGCTGCACAAACTCCCAGGCACGATTCGGCGTCCTAACCGTGTCACCACCCTTAAGCGACCATTGAGGCACATATACCACCTCAAGATCCTCAGAGGATGAACTCCCCTCCTCCTCTTCCTCCTCACCCTGACCGGAGGCCCCTTTAACGGACGCGCCGTCACCAGCCCTCAACAACTCAGTAATTTTGTCGGCGCCCTTACCGGCCCCCGGCCCCATCTTCTTTCCAGTGATATTGGACAGAAAGGAGCCACCAGTCTCCAGTACCCGTACGAACTCCTCGTCACTAGCAGTGGGAGAGGTCACCCGTACAGGTTCAGAAGCGGCGCGAGCCTTCGGGTGCTCAACATCTGAGTCGGTGTTGTGAAGGATATCCAAGTCCTCGTCCGACTTGTTGCTCGGACGGTAGGAAGGGTCCGGCGTGCCCACCTCAGAGGACTCGTCTATAAGGGCCGGGGATGTAGCAGTATCTCCCCCCCTTCCTTTTCTTTCGGGAACCAGTAGGCCTCTTAGCTGAAGTTTTTCTTTTCACAGGGACATCGGCAGACACTGTGCTCTTCCCCTTACCCTTAAATGCATTATTCTCTTTCTTCCTCAAGCATTTATGTCGTTCAACAGATTGCTCCATTAGTAGGTTGGCGTTTGCACCACCCATATCTTTCCCAGCAATCACAGTCTCCCTATCTTTCACCACAAAGTCAGTGTACTGACGCTTTTCGGTGGTCTTCAAAACGTTAGCCTGCCCTTCGAGCACCTTCTTTGTAGTGTGCTCCACTTCGTCTGTGTCAGGAACCTTCAGGTAATCCAACAAACCCATCTTTGCAAAATCAAAAAGGACAGTTAGTTTACAAAGTAAAGCAACCAGCAATAAAATACACAGGAAATTATACCCTTCCCGTCCAACTTAAAACAAGGGTCAGTAAATAGTCCTATCCAGTTTTGGCTAAGCCCCGAGAGGATCAACACCTTTTCAGCCTACTTGCGGAGCGACATGGGATTCGCCTTTAATTTCCTTAGAAGTTTACCATCAACCTCCTGCTTGAAAACGTCGTACGGCGTAAGGTCTTCATTCGGCCATCGCCAGTGTATATTCCCATTAAAAAACGCATCATCAACCCAGAAGAACTTGTCTTTCCAGGCCTTCAGGCTATTGGGAATCGTGGTAAATGGCCGCCAGACACCCTTGTGACGAGCCATCTCTATGAGATACCAGTCACCCTGGTGCTTCAAACGAAAAAAATTGGCGAAAAAGCCCAACGGTGGGCTTCCCGCCACACGCCCAGCAGGTAATCTCGAACTGCAGTATCCGGCCACTGCCAACGGCACCAGTTGCCTAATATCAACCATAAGGGACAGAAGGACGTCCGTAAAGAAAACCGAAAAAGGGATGCGGAGATGTGAAAAGGAAAAATGATGAAGGTATAGGCCAATTTATCCGGCACGGTCGGGTGAAGGATTTGCGGAATGTCGTACTGGGCGGCCTCTTTCGCAAGGCTGGTCGGGGTTAAGGTACTATAATGCAGCCGCATATCGGCTTTACTGTTATCCCCCATGATAAATAAAAGTGCAGAGAGAAGGAAATGTACCGAAGCAAAAGAAGAATCTCTAAGAGCAAGGTTCAGAAAAATTAAAGCAAGGGGTCAGAAGGAGTTGCTGGAGCATCGGAGGCACTTACGTCCTGAATATATAGGGGGGCTTCTGGCGCAGCGACGGTTCGCATGCCCGAAGTGACAGTTATGGTTTAGCCCGCCAATCACAGCTCTCCAGCAAGGGCCCTAGAAAGGCTGGGGCCCATTTAACGGCCCAATAAGCCTCAGATAGTTTGAAGCACCATTACGGGACAACACCACTTCGGACTGGGAGGCTGATGACGGGGGTCCGGTCCGGCTACCCGGACCAACCCACCGAATTCTTCACAAGCAATGGGCCGCATGGCCAAGACATAAATAGATGGTAATGATGGGCCTATGATTACCAATCAATGGCCACCCATTCCCAAAACGGAGATGCTAGGCTACACACCTAGTGCGCTCGCCATACCGCTAGGGGTCAGAGCATTAATGGCACACAAGACAAAGTACATGACACTATAAATACCCTTCCCCAACCACTTTAGGATGACACTTAATACCTCCGGACAAATCTAGTACTCCGACATAACATCTATTCTGCCAAGCTCGCACGGCCAGGAAGGACCCCACAATATACCACACACATTATATATTCACGATGGTAGACCTGGGATGGCAATGATGCAAGTGTCAGTCCCAGTCTGAGCCGGAGGAACAATCTCCCTCACATACTCTAACCCCTCTTGGTGATAGGTACCGAAGCGAAGGCTAGCCCACCGAAGCGCAGGCATGTCTCCGACTCTTTCGGAGACTCTGGTTCGAAGGCCGGACTACCTTGTCTATAGCACCGCCCGACCGAGGACCCAAGTTTCTATGTAGTTTCTTCATCGCAACGTACAACTTGGGAAAACCTAATCCTAAACAATAAGAGTAAACTTAAATTATTCTTCCGGACATTGCAAATACCAAAACTAGAAGACTAAAATTACGTTCCTCTCCCAACGGAATAACAGAAAAAATCTCTTTTAAAACAACAAAATGTGTAACTTAGAGGGTGTTTAGAAAGACCATATGATAAAAAAGACGTACTTGTTACTTAGAGGGTGTTTGGGATTGCTTATTTAAGTGCCAAAGTGTTTATTTTGTTTAAAAGTGTTTATTAAATTTTCTAAAAAGATATTTAAAAAAATATTTGGATTAGTTTTTGTTGTGAGAAAATTAATAAGTAAATAATTAAAAAATGTTTGGCTTAACTTATTATGTAAAATGGCCAAAAGCTAATCAAACGAAGGTTTTAGAAAATGCGTAACTGTAGGTTCAAAAAAGGTACAAGCTAATAAAAAGCCAGTTTTTGTGCGTTTTAAAAAATAGTTCTGATCATTTTTCAAATAGTTAAAATGAAAAATACTTTTGCCTTACCGAGACATTTTTTTAACTTGTTGATTTTTTTAAACTTGTCGACTTTTTTTTTTGAAAAAAGCTTATAAGTCAATAAGTTATTCCCATACTTAATTCGAAACACTCTCTTAGGATGTTAGTAATGTCCACGCTTCACTTTTTCAATCTCACACTTTTTTCCCACCAACTCAGCGTCACATCATCACACTACACTCGCCACAGGTTTTATTAGTAATACCTCCACCATACCTTTTCAACCTCACACATTTTTTTAATATTACATATTCACACAAACAAACTTAATTAACCTAAAAAAAAGAAAAATAAATTAGATTTTAAAAAATACATTAGTTAAAATAAAAAAAAATACATTTCAAAAAATAAAAAGCTACATTTTCAAAAATAAAAAAAATTACATATCCTAAAATAAAAAAATACATATCCTAAAAAAAACTTATTTAAAGTTTAAAACATTACTTATATCATTCGAAAAGTGTGTCTTGTATTTTTTAAGCCAAACTATGACCCTCCTCATCTATTTCATGGAGCGGTTTAGAAACAGCCTCTAGATCCCCCACATTTGTTCTCGTTCATTCTGATCCTCTTCTTTTTTCTTTGGCTCCTCAAACGTTTTCTTAATTGGAGTTTTTTCAAATTGGGTCTTGTTGAACTTATCGAACCATTCCGCTAAGCCACCGGGTTTAGATGATTGGCCTTGTCGGGCTAATCTTGTCCACTTTTGTTTCTCGAGGAGTCTTTGCATTTTGGGCGATTCCTCCTCGTAGTTGAGAGTGAATAGGTTTGCTCGTGCATCCAAAACACACGTGCTATAATTGTTGGACTCAAATGTTTTTGTTCTTTTTGAGCTACCTTTTTGAACCTCGGCCCCTAGTCGCCATTTAGGAGATGATCTACAAATCTCCCAACAATCAAATTTATCAAAAACAACACCCTTATTTTCCAATTTATAACGTTGTTGTGCCAACTTCAAAATGTCGGTTTAATTTTGACCACTTCGATGTTGCTTGTAGAGGTTGTTAAAAATATTGTTGAACTTTCGTTATTTTCGAGCTTAAATCTTTCCACTTAGAGGTTAGTTGGTGCTTCGTTCGGTAGTCAGGTTGATCGTCATGGTTCATCTCATGGTGCCACCTTTGGGTAGTTGTCGACCAAAAATGAATGTGTGTTTGAGAGTTTCCTAAAAAAAGAAGTTAGATATTTAAAAGAGAAACTATAATGTTGGAAATTTAAAAAAAATTAGGAGGTTAGAGAGTAAAAATTATACCATTTTTCGGGATCCTCGGAAACGTTAATTCAACATCTTTTTCTTGCGGGTTTGGTTGGGAAGTTTGACTTCTTTTTTTTTCTTGGCTTCTTAGAAGGTTTCTTTTGTTACGGTTCGAGTTGGGTTTCGATTACAAAATCGGTTTATGAGGGTTGAGAGTTGGGTTGAGATTCGGGTAGGTAATCGATGCGGAGATAGAAGGGTTGATGATTTTCTTGGCTCCAATCACCTAGTTGTGGAGCCGTAAATATTAAAGACGCCACAAAGGGGACATATCCACTTGTTTGAAAGGGGTTTTGCTGAGAAGTCGGGGTGGGAGGATGTTGTTCGTTTGGGTTGAAGTAGTAGTTGAGATTCATTTAATTTGTGGTGTTGGTAGAAAATAGAAAATGATAGAAGATGTAAAAGAATGGTAGAAGATATAGAAAAATGATGTGAATAAAAGTGAGTGGGAGGGGCGGTTTATTTATAGGTTTTAAATAATATATTAAAAAACCCGCAAGAAAGTAGTTGTTGGGAGGGGGTGTGATCCTCTCCAACGGTCGATTTTGGTCTACCCCAGTAAAATTACTCATGTGGTGCTTGGTGGTCGCGAGTGTCTTTGATTGTGTGGCGCCACAGTGCCCGCAACAGTGTTTTTGCATGCCACCACAAGACGTTGGCAACCCCTATCATGCGTATCATGCGATGGTGGTATTGCAAATGTCCTTAGATATGAACAATAAAATACAAATATATGTTGCACCGTTATTTGAGCTAAATGAAAAGTATACTAGACTTTATAATTATAATATATAGAATATAATGTACAACTTATAGGGATTGTCACTTGTTGATTTTTTAGTTTAATAACCATTATTTTTTGTTAAATACAATTGCTTTTAATTTAAGAATTAAATGGTTGCCCAATTGCATGATTAGACTGCCTCCAGCGCAGCCGTCCTTCGACCGCTCGTGGCTGACCTAACACCACATTTCCGGTGTGTTGTGTTGGAGGGTGGGTGATTTTTGGCTTCCGCACTTGCTCACATGCCCGCTTTTTCAAAAAAATTTCCTCACACCACAAATATTAAATAAATGAATAAATTTGTGAAATGAAGAGTTTTTTAGTGTTAGAGCTAAAAACCGTATGTGAGAAAGATGAGTAAAAAAGTTGACGTCATATTTTAAATGGAATTATTTGTGAGCAGTCTTAGGGCAATCTTCTTATCTAAAAGTGATATAAGTTCGAAACTTTTAGCTGTCAAAACTAAGCTAACCTTTTTTTAAATATTTAATTCACCCATATTTTTTTCTCCTTTGTGAGTTCCTTTTTTATTTATTTTTAATTTTTATGCTCAATTGTAGCTATTAATTCTATGTTGAGATACTGTAATTTACGTTAGAACTTAAGAGTTAGAATTTAGAGTGATAGCCGATGTGCAGTCCTTTTTTATTTACGTTTTTTTATATTATGCTTTAACAATATAAATGTTTTATATATACCCATCACTAATAGAATGAGAGTAAGATCTAGTTTAATATTATATCTCACCTCCATAACATATAACACATGCTAAATCAGTAAACCATAAAATTAAACTAAGTTGGGTGAGAAAAGAAAATTTTAATCAAAATCATTAAGTACCAATTAATGATAAATAAAATAAAAAATATTGAATCCATCCCCCGCCCCTCTCTCTCTTTCTGATATTTCCTCATCGTTTGAATCTCTACGTTTTCTCTCTCATCGTTTTCACGAGACCTTCATCACGCGCACACAAATCCGATTCAGTTTGATTCCCTCTCCGCAATTGGTGGATTGAAATCTCAATTTTAGGTTCAAATGAAGCTCTATAGAGATTCAATTTGTCACCTGCCATGAAGTGCTCGGATCCAACTGGTGGTTACTTCACTTGTGTCGGCATCTGACTGCAATTCAGGATTTCCAAGGTTTGATTTGAGTTTTCCGTATTCCTATTGTTAACTTCATCTTTCAGATTTGTTTCTGCTAGGTTTCTGTGGATTAAATTCAAGTCGAATGATCAAATTTGCGTTTCAAGGGTTAGAGTTTTAATTTGTGATTTTGTGATATGATGTCAATAGTTCTCGGTGAAGCTTCTGCTCGGTGATCTTTTGGATTGAAAGATCTAATTATGTTTTGCATTCTTGATTCTTAATTATTTTAACGTGCTTAAGTTTTGAAGGGAGTGCCTGCGCTTGGTGATGGTTCTCTGTATTAATTGTTAAAATGCCTAATTATGGCATGTAACTGGTGTAAATGTGTAATCGTATTGTGCAATGTGGTAATTTAATTTAGATTTTAGTCATGCTCTGGCACAAACCCCCTGAAAATATTATGGATTGATATTATTTAGCTCCACCTAGGGCTGATGTCACTTTGGGAATAGTTAGTGTGTTGGGGTTAAAATCTCTTTCAGTCAACCAGGATACATACCAAAGCAAAATATATTTTACTTGATTGAACTTTTGAGATATAATTTATATTATTTCCTTGTTTCTTATTGCAGGTCACGCGGCCTCTAGAATATGGGGTCAAAATGAAAAATTGGTGTAGTAAATGAGCTGTTATTTGAATGTGTAGCTAAAAGGGTCTTTTATGTAATAAGAAACAGGGTTGAGTTGGTAATGTGATCATCTTTAGACAGAAATGGCAGAGAGACATAATGAATTAGTGAGTGCAGAACAAGATCCTTCTTGTAATACATGGTGGCCTTCAGAGTTCAATGATAAATTTGAAACAGTTGCATCAGACGTGAACAAAGAAACTCCAACTCATAGAAGATCCATGAGCAGCAGTACATATGACAGGCTTCTATCTCAATCTCAAACAGCATCACAAATCCTCTGGAGCACTGGAGTTCTTTCCAGACCTATTCCAAATGGTTTCTACTCAGTCATTCATGTAAGCACTTAGACTTTGCTCTTCTGCTAGAATACTCCTATCACAAATTGTGCTCGATCGTTGCTTAACGGATTTACTGCCTTTGTTTATGCTTCATGAAAATATTTTTATTTTATGTATATTTTTTGTATACACATTGTTTTTTTTTGTATGCACATTGTTCTAGTAATTGGAGATTATCCCTGCATAAACATTTTTATGTATGCTAACTTAAAGTTGAAGAATGCATGCTCACTGTGAAGGAGTTATCATAATGTTTAATAAAACACACATGGAAAAGAGACTTACAAACTTTAGGGTGTATTCACTTCTATCTTAGGCTTTCTTTCAACAAACATTGTTTCTTGATAATAGTGAAATGTACATCTTTTGATAATAGTGAAAAGAGACTTAGAAACATTGTTCTCATTGATACATCCTTTCTAATTCTAAGGAGTGAATAAGCATCATATGTGAATGAGGTATCTAACATTTGACTAGGTTTCTAAAGTTTACATCGGATAAATGGATAAATTTATCAACCTAATAACCTATGAAAAATCTCTTCTATAGTTCAACGTTGATAAGCTTTTCTTCACGACTCAACTTTTGAGGACTTGTTACCAAATAGGAAGTTGAAAGCTTAAACCACTGAAACAGACATTTCCCATTTAACGCGTTTGATGCGAATCATCTAAAAAGCATGTGTAATTCTCATTAAATAATTTGTCATTTATTGCTCTCTTTATCTCGAGATAACACAAAGTTGCCAAAAATGAACCACCGTTTCCTTCCTTTGGCAATTTCATGGTGCTCTCATTGCATCATGAATAAAAGAAGAGCTAACGCAGCTGTACCAGCTACTACTTCTATTTTTTAGGGTTACCAGCTTCTCATATGTAACAGGTACCAATGGTAGGTTAGAATCCAATACTAAAGCCTTAAGACCTTGTTAGACTCGGTAGAAGTGTAAGGTGTAAGTGAAGAGATCCTAAGAGATGAAGGCCATGCCTTAGTCTAGTTTGAATTTATGTTTCTGAATCTTGACGCAAGATGTCTTTTTTTATTTTTTTGCTGGTTTGAATTTATGCATCTGAATCTTGATTACCCATTAAATGCATCCAAGACCACCTCATTGTTGATCATCCTGCCTCTTGGTCTTTCATTATTTCCAGCCCTAATTCTTTCATGGATTGTAGTATTCCCTTGCTTCTTTCTTTGACGACAGCCAAAGATCTCTTTTTTTAACTGGCAGTCTGGCAAGCATGTTTTGGGTGGTTTATAGTTGCACTTTTTCCTTCTTTAAAGTATCTGGTGGTGGCTAATATTGGAATAATGTGATCACCATTTTACTATACTAATGCAAATGAAAATTCTTTTGGGTGAGGATGAACGTACAGTGTATGAGACTATGAGGACATCTGGCTACAATGGTTAGGTGTCTCTCATGTATTTTTATTCAACAAGAATGAATATACCATCAATCTCACTGTGCATGATATACAAATTGTTTGACATGCATTTTTGGGAATTTCTAAACACAGAAGCGGTAAATGGGAGGTCAAGCATTGAGGTTGTCATGTCGTGGGTTTTAAAGAAAATCATTGAGAGATCTTAAATGTAGGATCAAGCTTTAATGCTGTCACATTAATGTGACGTGATATTAAAATTCGAGATGCCTGGGAGATTAACCATATGGCAACAAGTAGACAACATAATATTTAATGCACATTTAAAGTTCTTTGTTCTGTAAGACTTTTTTTATTAAGTATCATTGCAAGCTCCATTCCTGCTGATATTGAAAGTACCTCCATGCAGACATCATGTGTGTGAACATCCAGAATTATATATAATTTTTTTAAAATTGATGGAAACTCTTCTGGACGAAATTTGCATTGAATACACTGATTTTAATTCTGTACAGGATAAGAGGCTCAAAGATCTCTTTGATGATATTCCCACATTGGAGGAGCTCCATAATATGGAACTTCAGGGTGTGAAAGCTGATATCATTCTTGTTGATTCTCAAAAAGATAAGAAACTTTTCTCGTTAAAAAAACTAATTTCTACACTGGTAAAGGGTCTGAACTCGAATCCTGCAGCCATTATTAAAAAGATTGCTGGATTGGTGAGTACCAAACATTCCTTTATTTTGCTATTTTTATTGATTGAAATGAATTAGTTCTTATGTTTATTTGTAGAAATTCTTTGTGTGAAATTTATTGTTAATGGATGAGAGCTTCTAACCTTTGCAAGCTATCTGAGACGGAGGCAATATAACAAAAACTACCAAGGGTGGTCTAGTATATTCGTATCTTGAGTGAGATGATAAATATTTTATCAAGAATAGACATGCCAGCGATATAACTAAGTCATGTGTACACGTTTAAACAAACTTAGTTGGATGTTAAATACCAATTGCAGATTGTGGCAGCTACTAATCTGATGTTATTACTGTACATTTTTGGATACATGTCCGATGTAGATTTTTTTTTCTTTTTCTTTTTCTTTTTAACTCTTTACAACAATTAAAACGACACTTTTCAATTTCACATCTTGTATAAATCTATGTAGTTTTAGTCTTTTAAAATCAAGTTTGAACTGCATCACGGTGTTTAAGAACTATCATGAAGAGAGTGTGAATTCGTAAAAAACAATTTAAATCAAATTTGATTCTGGGAACTACTATTTTATAAATCTGTGGTATTCAAATTACATTATATATATGAAAGTTCAGTTTGTTGTTAATAAAGTTGCATGTAATTTTTTTACAGGTGTCAGATGTTTATAAACGGCCACAGGTTGACAGCCCAATCAAGGGTACACTTGAGGATGCTTCTCATGTGCCTGGCAGTCGTGGTGTCCAGTTGCTAGGGCATATTAAAAACGGTTCATGCCGCCCTCGGGCAATATTGTTTAAAGTTCTTGCTGATACTGTAGGTTTTGAAAGTAGACTGGTAGTGGTAAGCTTAAGTTCGTTAAACCCATATACAATCCCCTGATGATATTTTGTTTACAGGGTGTTTGGATGTGCTTTTTGAAGTGATTATGTGATTTTGGATAACTAGAATCGGCTAATCCACTGTATTACAACTTTTTTTTTATAAGAGATAGTGTTTTAATGGGTATTTGCCTTTAAAGTGCAATATCGGCTTTTTAGGGTTTTTGGGAAATTCTGATTAGCTTTTAAGAAACTAATAGATATAATGACCAAAGTATCATTTTGTGAAGACAGGAATTATGTTTTGTGATATGAGAGTAAAAAGTGTCAATTAAGTTAAAAGAAGGGTAGTTAGGTAACTTATTTAATCCATTGATTTATAACTCATCAGTAATATGATAATTAGAAGCAATATCTGTTTATTCAAACATTAAAACTGATTATTGTGCAAAGATCGGATAATGGTTTCAGAACGCAAGTTCAAACACCTCCTTAGTTGATACCCGGTGGAATATGATGCCGAATAAAATGTAGGATTCTGAAAGTATGCAGCTCAGTTTTCCAGACATAATTACATATAAAGTTCAATGTTGTATTATTCAGGGGTTACCTGATGATGGAGTTGGTGAGTGTGTAGATTCATATAAGCATATGTCTGTAGTAGTTGTTCTGAACTCTGTAGAACTACTCGTTGATCTTATGCGATTTCCTGGTCAACTCATACCCCAGTCAGCCAAGGCGATTTTTATGACCCATATTTCTGGAGCGGGAGAAAGTGATTCTGCAGAAAATGATTCATGTGATTCACCGCTAGAACCAAACAGCCCATTATATGGTTTTCCAGAGAAGACGGACAATGACAAGTTAGATTTTTTTAGTATTTCCTTGAATTCCCAATTTCCCATATTATATATTCCATTCTTCTGCTGCTGAAATTAGAAAGGTTTTTATTTTTTCAGTTCTGAGAAAGATGATAATCTCCATTACCAGCGGAGATTGGAATCATCTTTGAATGTCCCTGGACCTTCATTGAGAAGTAGAATGATGCGTTCTACGTCATCTATTGATGGAAAATGGAGGTATCCTTTCTGATATATTTTGCAAGTTTTCTTTCACTGTGATTGCAGCTTTTTCTTATGAAATGTCAAATGAAATTTGTACGTACATAGAGCATTTTGCAATGGCTTTTCCATCTCCTACATAATCTCTAAAATTTATAGTTTTTGTGTAATTTTCCTCTCTATCCTATTCTCCATCTCCATCTCCCAAAGTATAGAGTTTTACAAATGGAGATATTACTATAAAGAAGCTTTATTATGACCTCTATAAATGTTTGAGTGTTTAGGAAAGAGAAAAAAAATAATAAAATAATTGTTTGTGAGTGGAATAGAGGTAGAGATGGAGAATGAGATGTGGTAGGTTAAATAAAATCTAAGGACAATTTAAAAAAAAAATATAATATTTAATTAAATTATAGAGATGGAGATGGAGACTCCATTGTGAATGCTCCTAGACAACTGAGACATACTGACCTATGTTTTCCCATGCACCAGCTTATCCCGTAGTGAACCAGATATCGCTGCTTCATTCTGGCGAAGGAGCAGAAGGAAGGCTATAAATGAACCAAGGACTGCAAGTTCAAGGTGTTTCTCCATTCTCATGCTTTATCCGCTTTTTGCAATGATATTTTAGACAACCTTTGGTTGAAAGCTAGCATTTGCTATTAAATATGCTATAACCTTGTCATATTTCGGATATACATATGGGGGCAGAGTGGACAAAAACACACTAACACACCGTACAAAATTACACACTGCATCAACGTGTTTTTTTGTACTGTGTGTTAGCGTTTTTTGTTTTGTTTTGCACAGTTAGTGTGTTTGTCCACGTGTAGTTGCTTCTTACCCTTCCCAGGAAAAAAAGTTCTTTTACCGAAACCTAATTCTACATATGGATTTTCATTTGGTCTCTAGTATTAGTTAGTAGCACTAAACTCTTCGTGATCTTTAAATTTTATGATAAAGGTGTTCTTGTATTGATTTTACAAAGGTCTTGCATAATTCCTACGGGTAAGAGGTGTATAACATATCTGTACCTTACAAAGTTTAGTCTTTTTGTCAACAACATAAAGCAACAAGTATAGTTCTATGATTTTCACTCTTCATTTGTAAATGCAATAAGTCAATAGCTCAACAATAAGTCAATACTCTCTTGCTGACAAGACGCACCGTCTAGAGTGTGATTTGCATCTCACCTCTACCACCATCTCGTTTGTCTTCCTCTGATTAGGGCAGCGTACAAATATCTCCTTGTTCTGCCGACCCACACGCCGCTACCACTACCTCACACTAAAGTGTTGTTTCCCGCTCAAGTGTAGATCCAAAATATAGGGCTATGACATAAACCACTTGTGAACTAGTTTGGGTTTAGAACCTTCTTGGCGAGATTGATTTTATGCAAACGAAACCAATTAATCTAATGGTGTGATGATGAAGATAGGATGTTTGCAACACCTCATGTTAGAAGTGGATACCAGTTAGCGAGTTAGCTGATGTTTTCACTAAAGCCTTACATGGAACAAAATTTGTTATATTTGTAATAAGTTGGGCATGATTAATTTATATGCTCCAACTTGAGGGGATTGGTAGATAGTGTTAGATTTCAAGATCTAGCTAAGTTGCCAACTTGTCTCTCCAAGTGGCCAAGTGGTCAAGTTGTTAAATAATCTGGACTTAGGTTCTCTTTATAACTGTATATAACAAGTTAATAATGAGAATAGTTATTGCATCTCTTTTGTTTATAATCTGATTACCAACCAACACATAGCATATTATTTACCTTTATAAAAGAAAAAGATAAGAGAGCATACTAAACTATATATTTTCATATGTTTGAGTATTGCAGCCCAGAGCATCCTTCCTTTAGAGCACGTGGGCGGTCCATGCTTAGTGGTGATAGGAGAGCATTTAGAGACTATCCTGATGATATTGGTCCATCAAGGTTCTTAGTTGTTACAAATTTACATTTTTGAAGCTTACATGACATGGACATTTTATGCTTTTAGAATTCTTCTCGTATGTTTTTGTTAAAATCGTTGGTGCATGATGTCATGACTTTTCTTGTCAAGCACTACCTTAAAAGCATGATGAGCCGATGAGGTATACATCATAATACACTATGTTTTTTATAATACGATTTCCTTGAGTGTTATCAATACTTGTAGACATTTCATACGTGTTACTATAGATGCATGCTCAAAACAAAAGCCCAAAGGTTGTTTAAGATTTGAATGTCCCTCTAGTCTTTGTATGGATATCTTTAGACGTGTTACTAAGAAGAAATTACCTGAATCTAATGGAATTAGGCTCTCCCTTTTGTTGAATTATATTAGAAGTCTGTTCCTTGGTAGAAAACATACATGACTTAAAACTTCAAATTTATCTTGTAATACAACTCTGGCCTAGTTGTCATCAAATGTATCTATTCTATTTTGTTATTTTAAGAAAGTGACTACATATTAGAGACTGATTCGTCATGTTAAGGTTTAAGTAGTATGCAAATCAAGGGATGGAGCTTGTTCTCATCGAATTTTTTCTGCTTAACAACCTTTATGCACACAATATTGTCAATTTAGATGATGTCTGGTTCAAGTAAAGATGCAATAGGATATGGTGCGGTAACTGAGTTGGATGACATAATAGTTGTACTTGAAATGGTACAACAAAAAATATGAGATTCAAACAATAGCTAGTTCTTTTCTTAAGTGCTTTTAGGATAAGATTTTTCTGCAATGCTAGTTAAGCAATATTATAAGAGCTACAAACATTCATTATTGGGTTGTTCTTGGCAACTATGTATTCGTCCAATGTAAAGGTGTGTGTATACTTTTTTGTGATGCTTTTGAAAGTTAAAGCAAGAATATCCTACACTAATAAACAACTAATCCTGAAGTATTAAATGTGTATATCACAGGTCGGAAGGCACATCAACGTCTGACCATCATAGAAATCGCAGAAGCGTAAGTATTACTCCAGAAATCAGCGATGACATTGTTAGGTTAGTTTTTGTAATATTTTTACTATACAATACATAGTTTCTTGTCCTTGCGTTCTTATGTTTTTCTTTTGTGGATTTAGATAATTATCCACGCTATGTTGATAAGTGTATGTACTGAGTTACTAACAGTCTTCTAGTACTGAAAAAGTTTTACCAAGGATAATATTTGCTCACTATCAATGAACTTGCATTGTTTTTACAATAAACCACTTTGTACTTATATAGTTATATATTTCATCTTAAGTTCTAACTCAGCGTATAATTATTTAATTCACCATCTTCCTTGGATCCATATATGTTGTCCATGCATGCCATATACAGTATGGGAGTTCGTGCATTATTATTTGTAAATATCAACGTTTAGACTGTACTTTTGGGAAATCACTATTTATGTGGAGTACATAATGAGCCAACATGCTCAAAATAATGAGAGAGATAACAACTCATACTATAGATAGTATATTCGTAGTTTGGGGCTTTGTGGTCTATTAGTAATATTCTTTCGAGCTTCAGTTTTGTAATGTGTATAAACAGAGTAACTCATGAGTAATGATCAAAATTAACTATTCCATAAATCAGTTGTTATCATATGGTGGGTGAGAAGGCGGGTGCTTATAGACAACGTGAGGCTATATTGTGATAGTTAGGAATAAAATATATAATGAAATACACCCTCCATCGATCTACCTAGTGCACATCAATACTTGGTATCAACTTGCAAGCATTCTCACTAACCTGTTATGCATGTAATGATATACATCTTTGCCCTAACTTGAGGAATCTCAGATATTTTGTATTTCTAGTTTAGGATTTTGTGATAGATTACTGTTATTATATCTAGTTTTGTAATGTGTATAATAGGAGGAACCTCACATCCTCACTTGAACAAGTGAAATATTCCATAAGTCTGTTTTTACGGCAATAGATTCAAGCTGTACGAATACTATCAGTCTACTCTTAAGATATAGATCACCATACAAAATTGCATCTCATAGCACTTGGATGGGGTTTGGTAGGAGAAGCCGAGAAGGTTTAAAATAGTGTAAATAAGACAACAAACAATTGTAGGTGGAACAATAATAAGCGGCATATTAAGGAAAAAAAAAGGAGTGGTAAGGTATTTATGTTGTAAAGGGTTCGAGGCATCCAACTTATAACATATTACACTGCTAAAACTACAGGGCTTCAAGTACGTGAGGTATTATGAGGAATCAGTAGAGTATATTATATACTAGTCTATCTTATTCAATAAAAAATAAATAAATACGTTCCATTTTGGCCCATTGGCAGGTACATTGACAGTACATTAGAAACCCTAATTTACTTGATAATAACAAACAACACTATCCCAACAGCATGATACAGTTTATCTACAAGCTCTGTATTTCTTTAAGAAACAGAAAATAGGTTTAAAAGCTTGGTACAAGAAGTAAAATTTTATTCAAGGCGTCATGCTGATGATTCTTGTTTCTATAACATGCAGGGCTGTACGGGCAATGAATGAAACATTAAAGCAGAATCGGCTGCTGCGAGAACAGGTGGAGAGTAGGTTGCAGAATGCAGACCTTCAGAAAGATGTATGCATTTCTGTTTCTCTTATTGTGTAAACAGTACTTATACAGGTTCTGTTTCTCTTGTAGTAGGCATATTAGTTTGTCTAGTCTAGATGTATACAGTATAGTAGCGGCTGTCAACTTGTGGGTGGTAATTGTTTGAGGGTGTGCAATTGATGCTAGTTGTTATGTGTAGGAGCTTGGAAGTTTCAAGTGGAAAGTAAGGTTGATATAGAAGAGAGGACTAGTGGGTCATCTCAGTATAATTCCCTTTTTAGAAGATACATATATACATTTACATTCATATACATGTTTGTTTGTGTACATAATACACATCTGTGTGTGTGTTTTATACCCACTCAAACATGCATATGATGTATTTGTATAGGTGTGCACACACACGCATATATAAATACATCTCTATAGAAGATACATACATGTACATATATTTAGTCACACAAGTCATTAGTCTTTACAACACACATAGAAATACAAAAACATGCACAAAGCAAATGCACACACATGTTCATATGCACCAATGAATTATTATATTTACACAGATGCACATGGTTACACATACATACATACATACCTATATATGTAGATTACTAGATGCATTAATGCATATAGACACACATGTGTATGTGTTTGTACCCACAACCCCTACATACATATCTATTTATGTGTTTATCTTAACTGTTTAATTTTTAGCTATATGTTGTTAAAGAGAGTAACATGTTGTTTGTGTTAATTTCTTCTTAGGTTTATATTTTTAGTTGTATATTTTTAGTTTCTCTTGGTTCACATGTTTCTTCTTATGTTCATATTTTGATATCCTAGTGTTTGATAATTTTGACAATTATTAATTAGAGACTACTATTTATAATTTTGTTTTTATGTTGAAGTATGTTCAACTTCTAAGTGTGTTACAAGGTATAAGTGTCTTTTTATGTAACATTTAAACTGGGAACTTTAGTCATTTGGAATTGGAACTTCTATCTTGTTAAAAACTAAGTCATTTAAAACCTAGATACTTGTGACACTATTATGAGATAAGTATGTTTATAGTTAGAGTTAAGTTCTTGAGATTCTGCTTTATTTTCTTGGTGTTTCGTTTAAGTTTTGGATTCTCTCTGCGTATATAAAAATATCGATCTGAGAATTAAAACTTGTGTTGTGCTTTGTTTTTGGATAATTATTTTTATGATTATCATTTCAAGTTCATTTCAAGTGCTTAAGCATATATATTTATATAAGGTGATTACCTATGATTTTTTGGGATTAAGAATGATGATTTTTGTTTTTCGAAATAGTATATGTTTGTTTGGGTCGTGAACCGTTTGTGAACAAGTTCAACTCTTTAATGAACGAACCATAACATGAATTTTCGTTCGGTATGTGTTTGCGAACTGATTCTTAACATATTCAATGCTAAATAAACAAACATGAATTTTCGTTCGGTATGTGTTTATGGTGGTTTGGGCATGTAAGGAGGAGGCACATGACGACACCCGTAAGGAGCGTGGAAACACTTATTGTGGGCGAGAAGTGGACCAGAGGAGAAGATTAGCCAGGATTCGGTAGACTTGCACCTCTCTGAGTGCATAGTTAGTGATAGGAGTTGTTAGAGACGCATAATAAAGGTTAGGGGTTTTTAAAAGTTGGTCTAGTTTCTAGTCGGTGATAGGGCGTAGGGGTAGATGATAGGCTTCTTCTAGGTTTTGTTTCTAGTCTAGGTGAGCCTTGAGTCTTCATGGTGCCTTTAGCCGTAGGTGTCCTGCTAATATTAGCATTAGAATGTTTTATCTTATGACTTTTATATGCCCGTGGTTCTGTTCATCTTTTTTTTTTCTTTTTCCGGCTTATCATACGGACTTTCAAGCTGGATGCTATGTACCATTGCTTATTAATGCCTCTCATTTTTCTCGAATCACCTATGCATTTCCCGTAAAAAAATTCAACCCGGCGTTGCCTTTTTTATCCTTTGGGATGGTGGTAAGATTTGTCTTCGTCTCACCGTCCAGACCCTACCTTGGGTGGGATTTGCTTGTTTGTTTTTTTGTTATATCTTGTTGATTCACCTAGATCCATTATTCCAATTAAAAGGTCATTATCTTTCAAATCTGCATTATTGTTGATAATATAACGTGATGTGATTGTTTAGGAGTCGGAGCATGAGCATGATGGAACATCTTTATATTCTCTAAAAAGGGAACACATGAGTTCTCAAAAGGCAATGTCGTTACCTACATCTCCTCATGAATTCAGAAATCCAAAAGCTTCCGTTGGCATTTCAGATGTCATGGTTCGTGATGAAACAGTCTCAACATGGAACAAAGTTCTGGATTCGCCCATGTTCCAAAATAAGCCTCTTTTCCCTTATCAAGAATGGGATATTGATTTCTCTGAACTTACTGTTGGCACCCGAGTCGGAATTGGTATATATTCATTTTCAGTGTTTAGCATTTCCTCTTCCCAAAAGTTTCAATAAAAGCTTGTAAATTATTTCAGTTTTTTTAATAAGCTTAGTGGAGTTAATTTTTTGCTACTTTGACGGTTTCATTTTTCGAATAAGCTTATTTCTTGCTTCATATTATTGTCATCTGATATCCCTATCCACTCAAGATTTGGTTTTTTAGACATTCAAATATTTTACTTGAGGCCCTTTGCAGCTTCTGTTTAGCTTTGTTGACATTATCATTGCTCTGTATTCATCATCTCAGGATTTTTTGGGGAAGTTTTTCGTGGCATATGGAATGGAACAGAGGTAGCAATAAAGGTTTTTCTTGAACAAGATCTCACAGTTGAGAACATGGAAGATTTCTGCAATGAAATATCTATTCTCAGGTATCTATTAGTGAAATTCATATATTAATCTATTAATTTATACTCTTCTGACCCTGCTTTCATCTTCTTCCTTTTGGGTTTTTACAGTCGCCTTCGACATCCAAATGGTATGTCCTTTCCCTTTTTAAATGTATATATATATATATATATATTTTCATGTTTTGACTAAAGGGTGCCTGGAAAAAAATTCAAATTACCCCACCAAATAATGTTACATTCTGACCCTTTAACTAGAAGAAAAGCTTCAATGGAAAAGTTGCAACTGTTCGTAGTTATCTGAGGGTAGAACAATATAACCAGTTTACCCCTTTATTTAAACCCTAAAAAAAGACATACACTCTCATTTCATAAGCTGTCTTGTTTCTTTTCACAAGAAAATGTCTTTTTTCGTTATTGTATCTGTTGAATCTTTATCTGTTTGTCTGATTATCACAACTTCAACCAAAGGACCTGTACAGATACTGGAGTGGGGCCTCCATGGAATTCGGTGGCCTAGTGTTACTAAGGTGTGTAGGAAATATGTTCCTCCCCAAGTGGTTGAAGGTTCAATTCCAATGGTGGACACGAGGTGTAGGATTAGAGGGTGTGTGAGTTGGCCAATAAAAAAGAAGATTATTACAACTTCAAACGGTAGAAGCGCGCCCAAAGACTATCTTCTAAAACCCATTCTTTATAACTGTTTATGCGATTCTGATCATCTAACATCTCATATACACTTTCAGTTCACACATCCAAACACCCCTCAATGTTTAAAATAAAAATTACCACGAGATCTTTTAAATGCCGCATTCACATTCATTCTTACTTCTGTTCTTGTTAATGCAATATAGAATAATTAAAAGAGCCCAACTAAAAGATTCAAGTGTGTACGGTTTCACATTGGCATGCTGCTAATCTAATTGATAATTTTGTATTTTCAGTTATATTGTTTCTTGGTGCCTGCACTAGGCCTCCACGTTTGTCTATGGTTACTGAGTATATGGAGATGGGTTCATTGTATTACTTGATCCATTTAAGCGGACAAAAGAAGAAACTCAGCTGGCGAAGAAGACTTAAAATGCTTCGTGATATATGCAGGTTGGTTAACTGACACTATGAAAGAATGTTACTTAAATGTCAATGAGATCTTGACTTTTTCATTAACTTTCAAGGGTAGTAGACCATCTTCATAGGATATTAGATTGCCGCCAAATGATGTTTAATATAGGAAATACAGCATTACCATGGTTACTATGGTATTAGTTACGCTACAAGGTTATTGAAATGGCTTTTGGCAAAATTTTAACTTGATTCCAACTTTACTTTCAATCTTTTGATGGCCCTTTGACAGCATTCAAGTTGTTTGGTCCTCTAATTTCAAATGCTTTTTTTGTGAGCATTATAATTTAAGATGTACATCAAGATACGAGGTGGAAACTTTAACCTACTTTTATGAATAAGTTGATTTGGGTTGTGTTTTATTAGGTGATAAAAAAAAAGTTGACTAAGGAACCGAGTCAAATGAGCCAAACAGATTGAAAGTTTCCGAAAGGCTATATATAATGCATACATGGTCCTGAATCAGTTTAGTCAAAGTTTTAGTTTCTTATTTGATATTATAGCTTTTATAATCACAATTAATTCCTGATTTGTTTATAAAAAAAATGGACACATCTGATTTTGACCTGTACTAAGAATTACTTGTGTCGACCCGAACCCATTAGCAACCCACCTATATAAAGTAGAAGATATTTTTTTCATATAAATTGCATGAATGCCGACACATGATCTGACTTCATTTTATTGTTTTTCCTTTTCCGCATTTGATCAAATGATAAGAGGGTTGATGTGCATTCACCGAATGAAGATAGCTCACCGTGATATAAAAAGTGCCAATTGCCTGGTGAATAAGCATTGGACAGTAAAGATATGTGATTTTGGGCTGTCAAGATTGATGACAGAATCACCTATGAAAGATACCTCATCAGCAGGCACCCCTGAATGGATGGCTCCTGAACTTATCCGAAATGAACCTTTCACTGAAAAGTGTGATATTTTTAGCCTTGGCGTCATCATGTGGGAGCTATGCACTCTCAGTCGACCATGGGAAGGTTTGCCGCCTGAGCGGGTAAGTTACCTGATTGCTCAACCATTTTAGATACTTGCATATAAGGAGATATTATTTTAGAAACACACAAACCCCTTTATTATCTAATCTATAAAAAAATCAACCTATTGCCCTAATGAGACTTGAACTCCACCACTTCGATGTGGGTCAACACTATATGCCACTAGGCTAAAATGCCATCTGCAAGAGTTAATAATATAGGTGACAGTGACAGATTAGGCAGGTCGGGCAGTAATGGGTTAAAATGGGCAAATTAGGGTAGTGGTCTAAAGTCTAAACGTGCTGTATTGGATTGTGTTGGGATATATTTTAAGAAGTTAGTTGTCAAATATGATAACAGAAATTATATTATTTCAGTAATCATATAGTTCCTTAAATAGGTTTATTTGCGAGGTTTTATATATTAAGAATACAGTTTGGACAACTTTCAACCTGTTTAGACCCGTTCGAGTCATTACCTTTCTAGAAGCTATTTACCTCAGTTACCCTCATACAATTTCCATTTGTGAACCAAAGATTTTAACGTTAACAAAAAAAAGTTTCATCTGATACTCTAGTACTTTTAGTGGCAATTTTTGTGACCTTGGAAATTATGAATTTAACAGTTTCATCTGATACTCTAGTACTTTTAGTGGCAATTTTTGTGACCTTGGAAATTATGAATTTAACCCGCTTCTTGTATGTTCTCAATGGAGGCTTATGCTCAATTATATGTTGTTCAGGTTGTATATTCGGTGGCCAATGAAGGTTCACGGTTGGACATCCCTGAAGGTCCTCTAGGCAGGCTAATTGCGGGTACCTCTTTTTTTTTTTTTCCTCTTGTATGTTTATACTTGAAATTCTTGATCTAAAATTCAATTTTCTTTCTTGAATTTGCAACAATGAACAATCGAATCTATTAGTCAAACTGCGAATTCAATCTTATGGTCAAAATAAATTAAGTCACTAAAGGTGGGTTGGGGTCCTTGGGATTGAATGGGAGGGTTGGAGAAAGTTAGGCATGAAGATATAAAAGATAGGATACATTGGGCTAGAACTTTTGTATTCAATTGTAGTTACTAGTTTGTATAATTCTATTTGGGTTGTTATACTCTGACATTTGGAAACAAATTTCGGCTTTCCAAAAAAATGTGGGTTGGGGACATTTTAAAGCCTGACAAAATGGGGTGGAATGACTCACAAACTATATGTGTTCCTACCTACCCAAGTGGTTGAATGTCCAAGACTAGGATTGTGTGAGTTAGCCATTTAGAAAAAGTACTATATGTTGTTGACATTCTTGCATTCTTGCAGATTGCTGGGGAGAACCACAAGAGCGACCAAGCTGTGAGGCCATCCTCACTCGTCTAGTGGACTGCGAATACACACTTTGTTGATCACATGGAATGGAATGAGAGTTCAATCATTTTTAAAACAACGTAACAGCAAAGAAAAAAACATCGTAGAGGTTTTACAAAACTTTTATCGGCTTGTTGAGTACTTGATCTCTGTATCAATCAATTATTTGGATCAAAATTTTACACTTGAAATTCTGAATAACAGAACTCTTTCAGGATGTCATATTCTCTCTTCATCCTACTAGTTGCATACATTATTTTTTACGCTGGCAGGTCAGGTGACATCAAACTGGGTGAGAGTCAAAATGGACCGTTTTAGAATGGTATCAATTTGACAAAAACTACTTCATGTTGAAACGGAGTTGTTTTAGAGAAAAAAAAGTACTAAAATGTAGAGAAAACTACCATGACAATTTCAGTCCCTCAACAGTATTGTTATTGTAGTTGTGTTTCTAAATTGGTGCACACATAGCATGATTGCCACATATGTATCTCAGTTTGCGAATGTAGGATTGATACCTAACCAATAGAACAATAACTGAACTTACAAATCTTCTCATATATCAAGCACATCTTATTCTAGGCCCTTGCAGAGCTTGATTTCAGTCCTCAGTCCTCAATCATCCGCCTATTCAATGCATCTTCAAAACGACTACACGAGTCCGCTCTCATCTCAGTGCACATATCATTCTCAGGTGCAGGATAATAATCTTCCCTAAGCTGAACATCTCTTAGATTCGGGATCCTCAAAAGAAACATCAAAAAGTGTTCATGAGCAGTTCCATGGATGAACAGTTTCCTCAAAGTAAAACATTCTTGTAGCAATCCAGCCGCAGGTAATGACAGACTCCTCTGGTTAACATCTCTATCTTGCGGTGGCCAATAATCGAGTTCAACCAAGTTTAAATCCCCGATCCCAAACAGATAAAACCGTTCCCATGAACTCAGATCCATCTGACCAGATGGCGCAGTGTGCGCATACCCTAATATGTCACCGCAGTCTAACTGCATCTTTGACAGATTAGGGTACAACGCTAAAGATCTCAAACCGAATTCCCGTTGTGCAGGTTTTGAAAAGTGCCTGCAATCTCCTTCCACCTTGATGCAAATCTCCTCCAAACTGGGACAATCTTCAAGCCCAGATGTTGTCAAAAGCTCACCAACCGGAAACCAAAGTGACAGATGCCTCAGCTTCTCCCATGGACTCTCCTGAAACCCGTTAACCGAATCATTCAAATCAAAATCGAGCTTCTGTTTCTTTCTCTTGTTACCCAATTCATCATCAACCCCAGCAAGCTCATCAAACTCTTCAAGACTATCCCAAACACAATCAATGTGAAGTTTTTGAATCCGATCTTGGACCGGCTCCAATGCTTTCAGACACGACTTTGCACCCAGATTCTTACAACGCGAAATCTTCACTTCTGTTAATGTCCGACTTAGTAAACAAACAAAAGTCCTCATTCCTTGAACAGTAATGTTCTTGCATCCTTGGATTTCAAATCTAGTCAAGTTGGAACACCCTCTTGCGATCGCAATCAAACCCAAATCGGTCAAGTCGACCGCATTTCTGATCGATAACGATCCAAGCCTCTGACACAAAGCTAACCCATCTAATTTGGAGTCAACAGGCATCGAAACGCCATGGAAGTTTCCAAGCTTCAAAGCCTTCAATTTCAGACATTTGGAGTTCAAAATCTCCAAGGCGGGACCACTGTTCCTGATGTTATTAGAGATATCAAATATCAACTCTTCCAGAAATGGAAGCCCTGAAAACACCTCGATCAAAGTCGCAACCGTAATGCTGGCGTCATCCGGACTGTAATCTTGTGTGTCTGGATCGGGTCTAGTGTTCAACAAAGACGATGGATCCGCGAAATGAAGCAGCGACAATCTAGGGCAATTCGTAGCAACAGAAATTAGGGTTTCGTCTCCGATGAATCCGATGTACCTGGGATCAAACATACAAACTATCAACAATTGCTTCAGATTAGGACAGGATTTAGTGATATCCTCCACTTCTTGAGCTTTGAATCCTTCCGGAAACGACGGATTGAGAAGATGAAGACACGTCAGCTTCGCCGCCATTTGCGGATAGGTTTTCAGGACCGGAGGAATATCATCAGTCCAGCAATAGAAACTGGACAGATCCAGCGAGTTGACCTCTCTGCAATTCTCGAAGATCGGAATAATATCGGCGCCGGGAGGTAACACCGGCGGGCGTTGATGCCACCGGACTAGCTTGATCTGACGAAGTAGCGGCCATTGAGGGGCTAGAACCTGAAGAGCGGTAGGGTTTCGAGAGTAGATGGTGAGGGATTGCACATCAGGGAAGGACTGGCGGAGAAGCTGGGCGAAGAGGGCGGGATCTGCTACGGCGGCGGTGGAGGAGAGGAGAGGGTGGCCCCACGGGGAGAGGAGAGAGAGGTCAAGGTGAGTGACGGATCGGAAGCAGGAAGGAAGCATGACGAGGTCGCGAGCGTTGCCGCGGAGGGTGAGGGAGGTGCGGGTGTACCGGTCGGCACAGAGCCATTTGCGGGAGACTAAGGAGGCGGCGTTGCGGGAACGGACGTCGGAGACGGCGGCGATGATGTTGAAAAGGATGACGTCCGGCAGGTCGTTGATGGTGGTGGTGGTGGTGGTGGGAGCAGAAGAAGAAGAAGAAGACATTTTTGGAGGTTTTGTGGCGATATCTGAACGGAGACAGAGTGAGATGACTAGCTAGATAAGAGGATAATATGGTAAACGTTTTCTATTTCTTTCCGGCTTTTATCCATTTGTTTTTCCCTCTATAAATAGAAGATAATAATGGTTTTTAGGTGGATTGTCTACTCATAGTTTAAAAAATTATGGCAAATACACCGGCTGAATATGTCCTACAAAGTATTCACTTTCTATTTCATCACCAATCCGAGCTTCACAAGTGTTCCTCATCTAACATATTTTTTTACTAATCTAGTAACTAGTGTATTATATATGATATAATGTCAACGGTTCACTGTTTCGTGGAGTGGATATTTCTAAACATTTTAATGTGAAGGTCAAGGGTTTAATTCCATCTGACACAAAAAATATAGAATATTATAGAGGTGGGTTAGAGGTTTTACCATAGTTGGCATTTGGGAGGTGGGTTTCCTCTGGGATGGATGTGCAACACAGAGGGTTCTGGTTACTCGCACAGACTGTGTTTGAAGCATGTCGTGGGTAACATCGTTTGTCATGATGAGACCCCCGGATAACCAGATGTTTACGGTTAAAAAAAATAGATGATATAATGCCAAGTAAACAATAATGTTTATAAAATGATCTAACCATATGTGATATAAAAAATATATCAGAGTGGCACGTAAACGGACAGTAAGCTGCGCCGCAACATACTATTGACAATGTGTTGTAAGAGCTGGAGCTAATCTTACTAATGATTGAAATTAGGGCTGGCAAATTGGGTATCTGTTAGACACGATAAGACCTGTTTAACAAAAAAATACACTATGCAATTTTCTACTTTTTTAAAAATAGTTATTTTTAGTATTTTAGAGTTCACCATTTAACCTTTTTAATACATAAAACATATAACTGTCACGCTCAAACCACCAAAACCAAGTGTCAAGTGAGTCGTTTTCGTGTTTGATACTTGTGTTAATCGCGTCGTATCTAACCTGTTTAACACGATAAGACACGATTTGCCAGCCCTAATTGAAATGATCAATTGCGATGAACACAAGAGTAAATAAAACTTTGTTTTACAGATGAGATTACAATGACTCTAGAGAAAGAAACACCTTAGAAACACACAGTTAACAAGATAGAAATGACCAAAAGTTATTCTCTATACAAGTCATCCTATTTATAGTATTTAACTTACCAATCAACGAACCAACCAACTAACCATTTGGTTCGCTGGCACCGAACTAATGGTTCGGCCCTTAGTTAGCTGACACTAAGACTCACTTTCTAGCAACACTTAGATACAACACACAATATACACATTTATGCTATAACATATTCTCTCTTAACGTGTGATGTATCTAGATTAACAAAACTATAGTCTTCAATCTTCAATATTACTGCCTCAGGTCATCAACGTGAAATGTCTTGCAAAGTATAGAACATGCATGGCTGGATTAAAGTTTGATCAACTGGATCCACTTGAAAAAGATATTTCCATCCCCCCTTTACCATGCTTGAGCCTTGTCACACAGAACCTCTAAGTTTAGAAGACACAAGTGCGGTTTTCCTTGTTGATACTTCCATCTCCCCTTTTACCATGCCCGATTTAATGGTAAACATGGATGGACTAACAAGCAATTAACTAGAAAATAAGAAGAAAGATAAAATCGGGCACCCAATTCGTGTCGAATGCTTGATCTTGGTCATTCCCTCTTGATCCCAGTCTGTTCGAGAGCTTCAAAATCGTCCACAGGTCCTTTTCTTGACGGCAGACAAGAAGTCCCCTCGAAATAACCCGCACAATTGTATTTATAGCCAAAATTAGGGTTTTTTTTGCAGGAAAAAACAGCTCTAAGCGTATCGCTTGTAACCAACGGAAGCTCTAGGCGACCCGCCTGATCCAAAATAGTCGGTCAACGCGGAATTGATTTTTTTAGCAACCTTGAGGTCCAAGCGTATCGGTTGGACAATCCCTTATCCTAGGCGATACACCTAACTCAGATTTTTCAGCCTTTTTGATTTATTTCTTCTCGAACGACCCTTCAACTCTCGTCAAGCCCCGGGATCATTGTTAATCTGCAAAATCACACAAAAACTCTAATTAAGACTCAATTAAACCGAAAGCATATAAAAATGACTCAAAATGGACTCAAATTGTACAAATCTGTAAAGGAAACCCCATGTGTTTTGCAACACATCACTATTGGTGATGGTAGTAAACTATCATGTGTTATAGTTTGTCTTAACTTTAAGGGGTTGATGCAGAATTCTTGGTTTACTGCTAACGTGTTAGTTATACCATTACAAAGTTATGACATGGTATTAAACATTCATCGGTAATAGATCCTAATTCGTGATAATATATGACATTTTCAAACATTGACCATGAAACTTCAAATGTGAAACGAAGCACAGAGCTCTGTGATTTCTCTGTGAAACCAAAATCACAAAGCTTAGTGTTCTGCTTCTAATGTGAAGCAACTACGATCTTCAAATAGGAATCTCACAGAAGTTCAAGATTAATAGAAGATAAGAAGATAAAAAGAGAGAACTAACTAAAGACAAAAGGAAACGGCTTTTTCCCATTTTAAGCAAGACGGGTCCCCTCATCAAAGACAATGCCGTTGAAAAACAATAAATTGAATATTTCATTCAATTTATCTCAACCAAATTATTCTCCCCACGCTATAAATAGAAAGCCTTTCTCAACAAGAAAACTCAACACAAGCAATAACAAACTCTCAAGCATCTTCAAAGATCTACACACATACTCTTGTGAAAGTATATTTTTGTTCTTAAAACATTCAAATCATAAACTCATGTAACAATTTCTTATATTGAGATATACAGAAAGCACTTTTTTATGAAGTTCTCGTCTTCCAGTTGGTTTTATATTCTGTACAATTACTATCTTTGTTAAAATCAGTCGAACCAACTTTGATTAGAGCCCTACGGGACATAACAATAAAGCTTATGTTTCTGCAGCTCCATTAGAAAGGTCTTTAAAAGGATTATTACTGAATTTTAAGGATATATTCCAGATTCCTACATCTCTATCGCCACAAAGACCTTGTGATCAAAAGAAACAATTAAAGGATGGATCTGTGACCTCAATCAAAAGGCTTATAGATACCCCATTATGCAAAAGATGTTATAGAAAAGATGGCATCTGAATTATCAAATTCTATTATGATTAGAGAGAGGTGCAGTGCATTTGCTTCTCCGATGGTTTTGGTAAAAAAGAAGGATGGGTGTTGGCGTATGTGTATAGATTACATGAAACTTAATGAAGCCACGGTGAATTGAAGAACTTTGAGATGAATAGGGCGATTTAACCATTTTTTCCAAACTAGACCAGAGGTCTGCTATCAAATCAGGAAGTTTGAACATGACATTGCTAAAACTGCATTCAAGACAAATCATATTTGAATTCATGATGCTACCCTTTGGCCTCAGAAATGCACCTGCCAGGGGACTTATGAATTCTACTTAGGTCTTGATTTTTTTTTTTTTTTTGATGATATTTTTGTTTATGGTATGAACATACAGTCTCATCTTATTGATTTGAGGGAAGTGTTGGCTCATTATAAGAAGTAACAAGTTGTTCTCTAAAAGATCTAAATGTACTCTGGAGGTTCTCAAATTGAATATTTAGGTCATGTCATTTATGTAATGTAGTGGTTTAGGACTTTAGGCCCATTCCTACCAATTGATTTGTAAATACTGTTAGTTCAGGGACTAATTCTGTAAATACCAACTGATTGTTAGATGGAATACCTGTACTTAGACGGATTAACAACCTGATAAGAATTAGGCTGGTTAAACACAATTTTTGTTATTCTCCTATCCAATTCTTCTCCTAACAAAATAACACCAAAATAAATAAGATATGGTCGGATATATGTATATAAGTTTAAGAATTCTTCTCCTAACATAATAACAGCAAAATAAGATATGGTCGGATATATGGATATAGTTTAAAAATTCTTCTAACAAAATAACACCAAAATAAGATATGGTCAGATATATGGATATTGTTTACGAATTCTTCACCTAACAAAATAACACCAAAATAAGATATGGTTGGATTGGATATATAGATATAGTTTAAGTATAAGAGAGACGCCCAAAAAAGTTTAACCATAAACTTACGGCGATTCTATTTGGACATCCCATTTCTCCAATTCAACACCTCAATCCGGTCCGGATCGGCCAAACTGGACCGGTTCGAATCCGGACAAAACCCTGTACACTATGACTGCTGTCAACCTCGTACGGCGATAAAGTGAACCGCCCGGTTAGAACGAACCGGCCCGGTTTGAAATTAAATCCATCGATCTCCTTCACTTTTTGTATTGGAGACCATACCCAGTGGCGGACCTAGGCACAAGCCTAGGGGTCCGCCCGACACCCATGAAATTTTTTGGCGCTGTAGTATTTTTAGTATTTTTTTCGATTTTTATGAACCGAACACCAAGATACTTAGTGACCGAACCCCATGAAAAAAAATCCTGGATTCGCCACTGACCATACCTACCCCCAAACGGGTCCGTTTTAAACAAACCGGCCCGGATTGAAGTTTTTTCTTTTTTCTTCCTTGATTTTTTTTCCGGGTAGTTAGTTAAACCTACCACTGAACCGCCCCATTTTCAATAAACCGCCCTGGTTTGGGTTTTTTCTACCTACCACCTCCAATCCTTATATATTGAACGAAACGTTATATTACAAAATTACAAAACCTTATATTTATCTTTCTCTATTCAAAACCTCCGGTTAACCTTACATTTACTGTTAAAAAACTAATGGCATCAAGCGCGCGACGTTTGTATTCGATCCGTTCTGTTAACGATTACGAGGACGGGTTAATCGTAGATGATGTCTACTCACGACACCCTCAATACTTCACGCTAAAGATTTTTCATGGCGGTGAATTCACGGTTACACCTGGTCGGCGATATGTCGGCGGAGTTTGTACTTACGTCGATTACATAGACTTCTTGACGTGGTCATTTTCTTACATGTCGTTAATTATGCAGGACCTCGGCTATGATAGTAGAACCGAATTTTGGTTTTACTATAAGGGTACGAAAGATGAGGATCTTGACAGGGGGTTGGACTTTTTATACGATGATGTATCCGCCCACGGCTTAACTATGTATAGAAACGACGATTACAAGTGTATACGTGTTTACGTTTTGACGAAGTCGCTGGGCCATTTTTGAGGAGGCTGTTTCTTTAATTTTAGCAATTTTCTGTTTTATTTTTTTTTAATATTTGTAGCCTTTATTCTCATAATAGTTGTAATGAGTATATTTTAATTGTTTAACGTATATTGAGTAATCGCAACCGTACCATCAAGCGAATGTCTTCAAACAAACCACACAAATTACAACGAACCTACTTACTATAGATAAATTTCCAACAAAACCATCATACTAGAAACAAAATAACATGTCCGACAAAACAGGAAACAAAATAACATATCCGACAAAACAAGAAACAAAATAACACATCCTCAATCATCATCCTCATCATCCTCATCATCCCGTGGTGGACGTGCCGGTGGCTGACCATATCCACCCAAATCCAAACGAGACGCCATCATCATCAGCAACCCATTTTGCCAATCCAGCACATCGCCAACGTGGCGAAGGTCCTGCTCAACAGCACCTAGTCTCTGACCCAAACGAGGCGGCATCCTAACAGCCCAGTACGCATAGCGAAACTCTCGATCCTCATGTGCCACGCCCCCATCGCCATCATCATCCTCATCTCCACCATGACCAGCGGGACCACCCTCATCTCTGTCCTCGTCATCATCATCGCCCAACACCTGGGCCTTGAACCTATATTGTGCATTCCTCCCCGTTCCGGATTTGTCAAGCAGTCCCATGGCTATCATGGTGTTCTTCCATAGTCTCCTCGGCGGGATCGGCTCCGACATCATCTGGATGTGATCATCCAGCACCCCGAAACTTATCGCAAACCTAGTTACGTACGCCCCGCAATAGAGCGTACTCCTCTGCTGTCTGCTCTCCTGTTTTGCCAAAAATCGTGCAAAACAATGCGCTAGGGCACACGGAAGCTGGTGGACCATATTGTAGAGGTAGAACAAGTCAGTGCTGGTGACAAGCTCCTGGCCCTCACCACGTGCTGTGATAGAACATGTAATCAGTCGATGCACGTAGCGGATCACGGGGTTAGGGACGGATGTGATCTTCCCACTGTTGACCCCGCATCGAACATGTAATCATCCAGCCATTGTGCAGCGTCGTCGCTTTGTTTTTTCACCCAAAGCTGGTTCGGCGTTGGCATTGGATAATCATTCTTCAGTTGCAGATTGTGAAATGAGACTCGCCGCAAACATGTCCTATAGATACGACTCTCGGATTTTCAATTGTTTTGGGACCCTCTAGTATTGGGAAGCAGGTTATAGACCCTCTCAGTGAGAAGCAATGCACAATACAACGAAAGCAATGTGCAATGACAAGACCCGTGTATGGCATATCCATCCAGTGCTCTTTCGGGGCAAAGCTAATCCCTCTCCACTTAATCGTCTTGTAAAGGTCGTTACAACCGTTGTAGTTTCCCTCATGAGAGTCTAATACGTATTCCCAAAGCGGTCTGTTCTTCTCCATCTCTAATGTAAGTTCGTCCCCAAGCAACTGCCACTTTTGTTGGCTGTAACCCAACCCTTTCCAAATCGCCCGAAAACCGCAGTTACCGTCGCCTACAACGTCCTCTACTACTGTGATATACTCATGAAAATAAGCAGGAAGCTCGTGCTTGTACAACTTAAAGTAGTTCTCGCTTATACCAGGTGCTTCCATTTTTTCTTTCCCTTTGCTGCGAGACTTTGAAGTCGTTGATTGTGTTCTCGGTGCGTCTGGAGTAACAAACTGACTGCTTTTGCCCGGGTGCACCTTTGGCTCTTGTGAGCCGACGTATGAGCTATGCCTCGGAAGGTCTGGTGTAGTCTTGTCTGGGCCGGTATAGGAACTGTGTATGTGCTGTTCCCAGGACTTTTTCTCTTTGGCCTGAGACGGTGGACGCCCACGGTTATCGGTTTTAACCTGCGGCCCCCTCTTGCCTGAACCGCTTGAGTTGAACACACCCTTTAACTTTGCCATGTATTGTCTCCTGATATTTTCTGGTTTTGACATCACCGTCTTTTTAATCTCTTCAAAATCGGCCTCATAGTTAATAGGCTCTTCCTCGTACGGGTGTGCCGGGGTGTCAATCAAGCTTTTGCCAGAAGGGGTCAATGTCTCTTAAAGGGATGGCTGAGCCTGTAATAGTACACACGGTTAATAAAATGCTTACATTTTTTTACGATAATACATATATAATTTTTGTTACATGTCTGCTCGTAACGTTCCAGCCGACAAGCACACGGCAGTCCAGAATCGGTGAAGAGCTGACATCCACACGTAACATTCATCTAACGGAACTTTCCCATACTATCCCTCTCCCGGTCCAACAGATCAAGACATTTATGCGATACCCTACCGCGTAGGTAGTCAAACATACGGTCCCTATGATGGCGCATAACCTTTATCTTGCTCGTGGCCAACGCAGCTCTTAACTCACCCGTCTGGGAATCGAAAACTCCGTGTACATGCTTCACGAGTTGCTGAAGTGAAGCGTTGGTGGTTTTAAGATATAGCTTTAGAGCTGCGTGCTCGCTCTCAACCCGGCTCGTTTGTATGTTGCCCGAAATTACGAGCTTTGTTGGTCCATGCCGAGATGAACATAACCTTAAACCGGTCGGTCAACCAGTTCTTATCCAGATACTCCAGAACATTTGCATAATTATTAAAATTAGACACCGTGACCATAAAACAATTGTATTTTTCAATAGTGGTAGCTTACCTGGCTGGTTGATCTTAACAAGTCCTTTGTAGATGTTATTTCTGTTCATCTGGTACAGCTGCTCGTTCGAAGACTCACACAAATATGACCAGTCACGGGTAAAACTGTCCCATGTATACACGCCCTTATTGCTAAACTTTTGCCTGCAGTTTGTAAAGATATTCTCCTGAATATGCCCCCTGCAAAGCTGACGAGAAGTGTCCGGAAATACCTTCCCACATGCATTAACAAGGGCAAGGTCCTTGTCTGTTAAAATCACCCGTGGCATGTAACACCCTTCCAGGATTTCTTTAAGCCTCTCTAGCACCCACGTATAGTTATCCTCATGTTCATATGTTATGAATGCGTTTGAAATGAGAAACGAGTTACCTGTCGATGTCACGCCAATCATTTGAACGAATGGTAGTTTGTACATGTCCGTTTTACACGTTGCGTCGATCATCAACACATGTGGGAAAGCACGCCACGTGGTGTAAGACTGGGGGCTGATAAAGAAGACCTCCTGAGTGATATTCGTCTTAGGATCTTTTCGAGTAGAGAATATGAATTGTCGCTCATGAAGACAGTTCTCGAGAACTTCTATCGGGGTTGAACCCATTTTCTTCTTACGCTTAATTTTATCTATGACGTTGTATATGGTTTTTCGAATGAAGACGCTACCCGGCCATTGCTTCTTCAGGGTGGAGTGTATGTGGCGAGGCGGCATATTTTGCTCCCATAGTTGTTCGATAAATTGTTCTTGTTCACCAAACAATCTTCTCACATGTGCATGCCCCTCCATGTACCTCGTGGGAAAATGGTTGTGGTAAGGTTTCCTTTGGTCAATCTCGAAACGCCCAGACATATTATTATATGTCGCAACCAAATCGAAAGGACCATCAATCTTTTTACTACCGGAGGTTCGAATGGTAGCGGTGGATTCTGGTTCTCGACCACGATCACAAAATATTCACACCTTGTACTTAAATTTTGAGCCCTTCTTATGTTTCGTCCGTCTCTTCCCAAGCGAGTAACCGTTTTCAAACCCTAATTGTTTGGCCCAGAGATACACCTCCTCGGAATCCATAAAAACCTATAATAACGGTACAGTTAAAATAATATAGTATAAACTACAATAGTAAATTTTTAACGTTTAGATTGTGCCTTACCAAGTCACCAAAACTATAATCCACGTCCGGCGGGCGAATTTTATAAGTCTCGTGAGGTGGGCTCGCTAAACCCTCATCATCACTAACATGTTCCTGCTTCATTGGCGGGGGTGATGGTGGGTCACCTAGTGGTACCGTTGAAGGTCCAGTACTAAAGTCGTAGTACTCACCGTCATAATCAGAACCGACGTGGGGCGCCCATGACGACTGTGGTACTTCATCATAGTTATACTGTTGGCTGTGTTGAGGTTGATTGTCATAAGTAGAACCAATGTCGGGAACTTGACTCCACTCCGGTGAATTTGAACCGTAGACGTAATAATCCTCCGGCAGCTAAACGAAAGAAAAACGGGTATTTACTATTTTGGACAATACAAAGGTATTTAATCGTATCAAATTCAAGTAATTTCTCGCCTGGTTCAGATCGAACTGTGAAACCGACTGGTTAGAGGACTGAACACCGTAATCCTGCTTAAAAATAATGTAATAATAATAATAGTAAATAATAATAATATAATAATAATAATAATATTAAATCAATAATAATAAATAATATTAAATATTAATAATTTTAATAAATAATAATAATATTAAATAATAATAATAATAATAATAATAATAATAATAATAATAATAACGGTAGTTTAAACTAAATAGGTATTTAGTCATATCAAGTAATTTCTCGCCTGATTCAGATCGAAGTGAGAAACCGACTGGTTAGAGGACTGAATGTCGCAATCCTGCTAAGAAAGAAAACTAATTACAAAAAAATAACAATAATTATAACAGTAAATTAACATAAATATGAACGCTTAATATTAACAAAACAAGAAAACAACCTTCCTAATTAATGGAAACTTAAACATAATAAACTATTTGATAACTAAACAGAAGAAGAAAACAACCTTCCTAATTAATGGAAACTTAATATTAACAAAACAAGAAAACAACCTTCCTAATCAATTAAACGTTTACCTGGTTTGTTTCGGGAACCCACATTGAGTCAGAAGAAGAAGAGTCTCCATTGAATATGAAATCGTAATACGACATCGGTATATAATTTGAGGAAAAAAAAAACAAATGAATGAGAGTGAGGAGGTTGGAGAAATAGGATTGCACGTTTAATGGAAACTAGTGACTTTAAATAAGACTTGAACGGGGGCGGTTCAAGTAAAAAGGGGCGGTTTGGTGATGTGTCGGATCCTCGTTAAAAAGCGACCTAAACAGCCCCGGTTCGACTTAACAGCCCCAGTTTAGCCCCGGTCAAACCTCGTACTGTGACTCTGCGACGGAATGACGGTTTTGTTTTTTTCCCAAACCGGGCCGGTTCGCCCTATCCACCCCGGATTGAAGTGTGAGTTTTGAAGGGAGGGTGTCTGTACAGCAGCTCCCTAAACTTAAACTGGATCCGATAGTTGGGTTAAGAATCTCGGCTCGAACTGGAAGAAGATTCAGAGTTGGGTTTCAAGAGATTGAATAACCCGACAAAATGTTCAATTTTACAATTTCAAGTCGAGCTTAATTTTAAAGCTTCATAAAGATTGAGAAATATCCGATCAGTTAACACTTAACATTACATATTTTTAAAAAGTCACTCATATTTTATTCAGACACAGAGTCGTTACCAACTTGGATGTCTATAAAATAAAACAAAAATTTAGATTTGGATTAAAATTAAAATCATTTTTACCTTGATCTTGATGGCAAATATCTAATCACAGAAGATATGAACTTGAATTCTAGGGTTGAAATCTTAGGCATGAATCTAAATCATAAAAGAGAGCTGAAAGGAAAACATAAACATGTTACTTCACTTTCATGTAAACTAGAACCATGCACAATCCTGCCACTAAACTATCTATCTTGATTTGATAGGTGCATTTGTCGCTATTGGATTCATATAACTAGGACATGCTCCTACCGATAGTGTGTCTTCAGAACATAAACACCAAGCTAAACTTTACCCCCTAACCGGATGAACAATCTTGTTACATAACTTATGTGCGTCAAGAACTAAACATATTCCATCTTTCAAAAGCTTCAGCTCATGCTAGCCGAGTCATCACTTCTGCACAAATCTGCAGATGAATGAGAAGATAACACCATCAGAATTCGATTTTACAACATTTGACAGACCAACTAACCAAAATGAAAAAATTACCAAGTAGATTGAATAATTTGACATCATTACAAACTGTTTGGCCATAATATTTGACATTGGAGACCAACAATCTCAGTGGTTGTGTGTGTGGTGACTATCACCACCTTTTATAACTGCACAATGAAATTTTTGTGAATGGGTCGGGTCACAACCCGACCCATCATGCACCAAATTCATCCATTCACCCATTTTGGTGGGTTTCACAACCCGTCCAATTTGGCAATGTGCAGCCTCTAATTATTCACATCCTCAAAATGTCAAGGGTTACTATTACTCTACCGACTACATAATCATGATTGCCACCACCAGAAATAACTCTAGAGACATCAGTCATTGAGTCCAGCAGCCAGAACAGAAAATAAGGAACTTAACAAATTTTAAATATAGAACAAAAAAACGGCCATTTTTGGAAGCTTGTCATGTCACAAAGTCTGATTACTAGCCACCAATATGGTGACAGTACATTTTATGAACTTATAAACCATAAAATATAGAAGTTACCAAAAAGCAATAAGAACAAGAGAAGCAATGCCTCCATTGTAACTATAAAGAACCAAGCTTGTCCATAAATCCTCTGTAGTAAAACAGGCACTAGATGAGGGAACAAGTAGGCGAAAGGCAAGGACCTTGTTCTTAGCACATCACAGAGGGAGGCACAAAACTTTATCGCCTTTTAGGGTTATTATTGTGACCACCATGACTATATTTATTTTGCTTTACACATAGAGTTAAGTTCCATAAAAATTTATAAACCAAAGGGAAGTCATCCAATTAAGATCACATCTGATTAATTCTTCTTATTCATGTGTTCTTTTTTAACTCTGGTGTGCTCCTTTTATTTTGCATAAGGCAAGCCATTTTACGCCTAGGTGACATGCAAACCCTTGCACCTAGGGCAAGGACAAACCCTTTTACAACTAGGCAGCCCTCTGTAGTCAAAAGCACATAAGATGCACACCTAGGCATCAAGGTAGGCGCAAACCGAGGACCTTGCTCTAGGTGCAACACTAGACGAGGGAGGTGCAAAATAGCTTCTAAAACTGTAAAACTTTACTCCTTTGTAGGGTTATGAATGTAAGTATGTGACCACCATGTCTATATTAATTTTGCTTTATGAATTATGCATATGCATATTTATAGATCAAAGGGTAGTCAATAGTCATGCCATTAAGATTACATTTGATTAATTTTTCCAGTTAATGTGTTTTCTTTCTCTCTGATGTACTAAGCCTTTTTGGACCATTTTTGCGTCTCACAAGCCCTTGCGCAACACACAAACCCTTCTACACCTAGGCAGCCCTTTCCCCCTTTTGTGGCTCGAGGTCAATTGGTGGAATTGACTAGTTGACATAAACCCTAATTTGTCCACCATGAATCCTATACTACCACACAAATACTTGATCATCTAAAAATAGATGTGATAAAAACATGTTGAATTATGACAAACTAAGTAAATGTAAGAGAACAGTTGCTTGCATATCCATTTCAGATCAAATATACTATTGAATCACAAGGGTAACTAACTAACTAACTAACTAACAATGGTGGATTATGAGTTAAACTTACCTGGTGCTGAACTACTCTTTAAACGCTTCAATTTCCCCAGCTGGACCTGCGACTCCATTAACAGCTTCATCCTTTCAATTTCTAAATCCTTAGTAAACTGCATCCTCTGCTTTTCCAATTCAACCATCTGCCTCTGCTTGGCTTCTTCCACGCTCTTGTAGACCTCCGCAAATCTCTCGATCGCATCCGCCAGTTGATGATACGGATCGCCGCCGCCGCCGCCGCCGTCCTCCTCCACGCGCACTCGCCGCGGCGGCGCGTTCCCGTTCCTGTGCCGGTTCCGGTTCGGATTCCCACCGGAAGACAACGACGTGTCCGAATCATCCTCCGCACCGTCGATTGCAGCGGCGGCAGCCGCCATCACAGAGAAATTCCGACGGAAAAACGAACTGTCAGTCGACGGTTGATACGCCGGCGGCGGAGGCCGTTTGGACCGGCGACCGACGGGGATCGCCGAAGGCGGAGGCAGCGCGGGGAGCGAGGGAGGAGCCGGGATCCGTTTCCGTTGAGGCGGCGGTGTCGGTGTTTTGGTGGAGGGTTTGAATGAGGATCCGATGAGTGAATCGAGCGGTGCGAAAAACGGCCATGGTGAAACGTAACGATCCGCACCTAACTCCAGAACTAACGACTTCTCGACCTTATACTTCTTCTTCAACGTGTCGATGCGGTTTTTACACTGCACATCCGTCCGGCGAGCTTTCCTGACGTGGCCGTGACGGGCGTTGACGGCGTCAGCAACTTCCAGCCAGTGTTTCTGACGGAGGCTGCCGCTGTTAAGTTTCAGGATCCTGTCTCCCCAGGCCTCGATTAGCGTGAACGTTGCGTCCTCCGACCAGCAGTCCTCCCTCACCGGAAACGCTGCGTTCCGAGGAGGAGCAGCTGGCGGCTTCGGATGTAGCGGCGGCGTAGCGTCATTGTCGTCCATGGAAGCAGTGGCGGCAGTTTCCGACTGGTGACTCGTCGTGGAGTTCCCGTCGGAGGAGGGGTGAGTGGGAGGAGAGACGGCGGCGGCGGCGGCGGAGGGTTTGAGAAGAGGTGAGGGGGAGTTATAGTCGGATTGGCCGGACATATTGTGGCCGGCGACGATTACGTGTGAGGGTTTCTGATGAGACTAACGGAGTCCGAGAGGCGACGTCGTTTATAAATGCTCTGAGTTCGCCGTTGTCAAGCCCCTCCGGGTGGTATTTTTGTTTCTCGCCCCTTAGTTTTATGATTTGCCAATTTTTGTACTAACTTCTTTTGTTTACTTTTTTACAAGTTTAATGCCCATACGCGTTGATGCTTGCGAAATAGTAAATAAGCTTTATTTTTGCGTTACACTCCGTTGTATTCTTATTTTTACGATCATATATATTTCCATAATATTATTTTTTTATAATATCAAATTCGCATATATTTTATCTATATTATACTTAACCCTCATAATCTCTTTTGATTTTATGGTTTAACTAATTTCTAATAAATGAATAAACAATTTTAAGCAAATAAATATAAGACAAAAGTAAAACTAAAATCCATAAAAGTAAAAATATAATCTAAAAAAAGTAAAACCCTTAAATCGAAAAATTAAAATCTGATAAATGTAAAACAAAATTTGACAATAGTAAAATCCTTAAATCATAAAAGCAAAATCTGATAAAAGAAAACTAAAATTTAGTAAAAGTAATATTAAGATTGGCAATAGTAAAATCCTAAAATTTAAAAGTAAAATATGGTAAAAGTAAAAACTAAATTCTGTCATTAGCAAAATTGAAACACTATTCCTCACAGGTTTGAAAATAATATAGGTTGATTTTGATGATTAGCCTGTTAGTTTTGTTAAATTATTGATTAGTATCGTAAACGAATGTGATCAAAATGAAAAAAACTTAAAAACATATTATTCTAAAAGGAAAGAAAATTTCATATGACAAAAGTAAAAAAAGAAAAGTAATGTGGGTAAAATGAAAAAACTAAAAGTAAAAAGAAAAGTAATGTGATTAAAATGAAAAAACAAAGTATGTGATCAAAATAATAGAGAAAAATATCAATCAACATATTTTATATAAAAAGACAAAGTAACGTAACCAAAATAAATTTAAAAACATAATATTATACTATTTTAGAAAGAAAAAGTAATATGGCTAAATCAAAAAAAAAAAAGTAAAGTTTAAAAAAAAAACACTAAAAGTAAAAAGAAAAATAATGTGCTAAAAGCGAAAAAACTGAAAAAGTTATGTGAAAATGAAAAAAAAATAGCCAAAATTAAAAGATTTTGTAAGTAAAGCCGAAAAAGTAATGTGTTTGCCATATTATATTTGCATTGCATCTATGTACGAACCGCGCCGTGGTTTTTGATGGTTGATTCCCTTAGCCGAGTCCTACATAGTGTTCAATTTGTTTTTACTCTTTAACTATGCCCAGAGCCGTACTCTTTTGTGGGTCTTTGTTATTTTACTTGTTAAGAGTGTTGTGCTTGGAGTCGTGCTATTTAGGGGTTTTTCACTGTTTTACTCGTTGAGAGCGTTGTGCCCAGAGCCATACTCCTTTGCAGGTCTTTCACTGTTTTACTTGTTAAGAGTATTGTGCCCGGAGCCATGCTCTGTGAGGGTCTTTTATTGTTTTTATTTATAAAAAATGTTATGCCCAGAGTCGTACTCCTGTGTGGATCTTTTATTGCTTTACTCGTTAGGAGTATTGTGCCCAGAGTCGTGCTCTTTGGGGGTCTTTTATTGTTTTTACTTATAAAAACTGTTATACTCGGAGTCGTACTTCTTTCCGGGTCTTTTATTGTTTTTATTTATAAAAATTGTTATTCCCGGGGCCGTACTCCTTTGCGGGTCTTTTATTATCTTCTACAATTTTATTTTGGCATTCTGCATATAATGTGACGTCTGATTACTCGAGCGATCATGTTTAGTGGCCGCAGAGGGGCGACTGCGGGAAGTTTTCATGAGGGTTTCCCTGAAACTGGTGACTTCCCGCATCACCTCTTCTTTGGCCACTTTCAGTGGACCAGTAAACAAAACATAACATGAATGAGATTCGCATAACAATTAGTTTTGAAATTGAGGGATTGTCCAAACCCTTCTTTCATTGATAATAACTAATTTAAATTACTTGTTTAGACAACGCCATGTCATGCGCATCTTTTTTAAGAGGTAACACCTTTTTAACTGAGCGGCATTCCATGTGCGAGGAATAGGTATGCAATCGATTTGCTCCAGACTATACACTCATTTTCTAATGCTCTGGAAATGACGTAGGGCCCCTCCCAAGGAGGTGTTAGTTTTCCATGAGGAGGGTGTTAGTTTTCCATGAGGGAGAGACCAACTGGCAGCATTATCTCTGAGGACATATTCGTCTGGATTGAATGTCTTAGCCCCCACCTTCTTGTTATAGTACTTTTCTAGCAACTTTTTGTACTGTGCCTCTCGAATGGCGGCTTGCTCGTGCCTTTCTTCCAAAAAAAACTAAATTCTCCCTTAGTCGGCCGTCATTATCTGGAAGGGGCCCTTTGCAACCCGCCACGTTGTTAGTCCGATTTCTACAGGGTTTACTGTTTCATGCCCATAGGTTAGTGCGAAAGGATCTATGAGGTGCCCTCTGGGAAACTGTGTGGGTGCCTTCTTGACATTGACCTCTCATATTGGTGGATATTGATCACACTCTTCTTCTGGACACGTGGCTTTCTCCTATTCGCCAGGGAGGACATTCTGTGGGCCCCTCATGATTCTATGATGTAACAGGCTATCATGAGGGTGGGCCCACTCTAACTATCTTGGATATGGCTCGAGAATTCGGGTACGTTAACCGTGGGTCGGGTTGGTATCGAAGCCTGATTCATATATCTTCAGCTACATTACTTTTTTCTGATTTGACAACATCAGTTTTTTTTTTCATCTTGGTAACATTACCTTTTTTTACTTTTGGTCACATTATTTTTTTATTTTTATTTTTGTAAAAAAGAGTCAAATGCAAAAGAAATATCTCCTCTTTTATTCCATCATAACCAAGCTCAAGGAGCCAGCACACCAAAAAAGGAAAGAAAAAGAGAGATACATGAAGACAACAAGCACCCTATTCTAAACCCTAGTGGGGCGGTCATCACACGTATTCTCTTCGTTCTCACCTGCCGAATCCTCATCCACAAATGCTAATAGGACGGTCTTCAAATCTTGAATAATTTCAGGAGCAACAAGAGACACAAGTGAGTCCACTATAGGAAAAACCATTCAATCGAAATTGTCTTGTGCAGTCTTCAGCTCAGAAGTCGCATTCCCTTTCACCACAGCACATTCCCCAATATAATGTTATGCGGCGGAGGTATCGTACCCTAACAATGCTCCCTCGTGGCGCCCCGCAGCTTCAGCTAAAGCATTTAACTTCATCACCCCGTAGAGAAATTCATCACTCGCCCTCACCGCCTCAATGGCCAAAGGAAGCCCCTTTTCCGCCAACCAATGATAACTCCCTCTCCACAGTGTAGCATCTGTCTCCACCACAGTCACCCGCTCATCCTTCTGTGTAGTCTCTCATTCCAAGATTCATAGACAAATAACATTTCATTAACTATGAAAGTTTATGTTCTTACAACCTTGACGAGAAGACACATAACACGAAAATGAATGGCTCAAAAGAAAAACGTGGTATAAAACTAGATGGAGGAGAAGTGAGCTAGGCTCCGAGCGAGTTGAAATGGGAGAAATGGACTCCTTATATAGGCGGCTTCAGACTTCAGCTTGGGGTCGTGCCATGTCAGGACACAAGATCGTGCTGTCAGGGAAGAGAAAGAACTTCATTTGTCAGAGGGTACGGGTCGTGTGTATGTAGTGGCACGAGGTCGTGCTGTTAGTGTCGTTTAGCACGGGGTCGTGTCTAGTCAGGAGCATGGGCCGTGTCTGTCAGAACTGATGAAGAGCTTTACTGGAGCTAGGCATGGGGCGTGCTGAGGTAGGCACGGGCCGTGCCATAGTAAAATATCTTAGAAATTGATATTTTTCATCTGATTTTCTTCATTTCTCGCTCCTTTTGTGATTTTGGCTTGACTAAACATGAAAAACTAAAAAGAAGACAAAACAGCTGTGTTCTTGTAATAGTTAGTGAGTTTTATCCCATTTTACGGGAGATATTTGGTAAATAAATATGTATATTTTTGGGCACATTAGTAGTGTGGTTTACACCTATTCTGTTTTGTTCCTGCTTGCCTCCTCTTTAATGTTTTTATTTGGGGCTCTATGATCATGCATAATTTTCTAAAATTTGACTCTTAACTGTTTATAGATAGCTTTATTTTCAAGAGGTTTATGTTTCTCCATAATTAGTTGTCAATGATTGTTTCTACTCACATGTATGTATCCACTGATCCAAAGGATTTTACCTTTAATGTCTTGGTCTGGGTAATGAAAGTATTATCATTTGAGAGTTAATATGAAACATAGCTATTGATGTTTCCGTAGATAAAAAAAAGAGCCTGATCTATTGATGGTTTGTTCATATGCTTCATTTTTGCATTAGCCAAGGTGTAATAACCCGTAGATGGTAATCTGATTGTATGTATAGGTAATTCTGATTGTATGATGTGCTATGTGATGGTATTTGTAACTGTCTTGCCATTATGTGAATATAATACATTGAGGTAATCTCTTTTAAGATTACATGATAACATGCATGTATTTAAATTGACCGGGCCAATGAATATATTCTGACACCTAGACCCATTAACTACAACCAACCTTTAATTAGGATCAACAGTCTAATGTCGATTCCTCTCTTCTTATTTGGTTTTTTGTTGTAAATTGGCTTTTCCTATTGCTATCCTTTTTCATTTTCGGAGTTTCTAGTTGCTTTCCTTTCAAAGTACCCCTTTGTGGTTTTGTGTGTGAGCCCTGTTATAGATGTTATCTCTGTCTCGCCTTATATTTCAGTTTATATTCTTTGTCATTATGGTTGTATGTTAATGGCTCCAAGTTTATTTATCAAGTACATTTGTATTTAGTACTTTTGTTGGCCTGTATATACTCTATCGTGATGCTATTTTATTGGAATAGGTTGAAGAAATGCAAGATTTGGAGTGGAAAAACTTCTAAAACTGGAGTGTAAAGATGGATCATTTCTGTTTTCTCTATCATCAACTGCTTTTCCACTCTTGCAAAAAAAAAAAAAAATGAAAAGTGTCTTCATTTTCTTACTATATTGTCTCCAAATTCATTGGTGGAGGTATGTTTCAATGGTGGTTGGCATGATCATACAAAAGTGTCATGAAATTTTTTATCATTCTTTTTTTTAAACTATATTTTGAAGTTCCGGATGTCTACCTGGTGGATCTATTTTAACATACCTGGGTAGCTGATCGTCTTCAACGACCTGGATTTCTCAAAGCATCACGAGGACTAATCTCAAACTAATTCTTTCAAGTTTACAATCTTCTACAACTTATAAAATGTTGATCTGGTAATAAGCTCATGTAGTTTCTGCCCATTAAACATGAAATGTTTAAAAATATTTTCACAAGTTCTTAATCAGAGAACTATACATATAGCCCAACTTAAATTGCAGGACTATGTACAATCCTCAATACATAAACCATTGTAAATAGAAAGGGTTTCACATAGGCTACCTACCAATTGACATTTTTCTAATGAGTTGCTTTCGACGAAGTTTATAATTGCTTTGGAAATTGTTATTCCAAATGAAAGCTAAAACCAACCATGAACCAAAAGAATAACCAGGAACCTTAGTAAAAAAATAAGTGGACAATTTCTATTTGTATAATGTATTGCAAATTTAATTTGACTTTCAGAGAGTCCAACCACAAAGCTTCGTTTGAGCTATAGGTTTATTTATTTATTTATTTTTATCTAGATTATTAGTTTTTTTTTTTTTACCATTTTGAGTTTTAAATTTGAACTAACCTTCAAGTTATAAATTGTAATTCGAGATGATGCAGATGAAGACATAATTGAATTATTGAATTGCTACTGAAGGAGGTCAAGGGTAAAGATGTCATAGAACTAATTGCTTCCGAAAGGGAGAAGCATAACAAAGTTTAAATATACAATATCAAAGGTAGTATTGTGAGCTCAATTATGTTTAAACCTAATAATATGTGCTTTTCAAATACATATATTAGGATGTAAAAATCAACTTTTTGGTTGATATAGGTCAAATATGTAGCAGATAAGTTTTTAATTGAGAAACTAGAGGACGTATTTTAAATTAGAGCCTTTAAGTAAAGTTGTTACACATAACATCCTTTATGTTTTAAAGTTGTTTCATAGAAGGTCCTTTACCACTAATGAGGTTTAAAAATATAGTTAAGTCCGGGACAGTTTGGTCATTTTATAAATCTGTTAATAAAAACATTAAAAAAAAAATTGCTACCAAGCCCAACAATCGGTCAACAAGCAAGCATGGCCGACTCCCAGTCAACAACTACAAGCATGGTCAGTGGCGGACTTACTAAGAGCGCAAGGGTAGTGCCCGCTACCCCTGAACTTATACTGCGATGTGCAATTTTTTAACTTTTTTTACGTTTTCGGTATTTCGCTACCTCTGAAATGATTTTTTCGCTACCCCTGAAAATATTTTACGTTACCCCTCAAAGATTTTTATGGTTTTTATTTAAATAGCGACATGAAAATAAGATCAAAATGCCGTTAATTAATTAAAACCGAACAACTAACAGGTTTGTGCAATTTAAAAATACAAGTTGTAAGTTCAGGGAGTGAAGTGAAACAAATGGAGTGAATAACATGACTACATCAACCTTTGGAACTGATACATTTTGGCTCCTCAAATTTAACTTAATGCATCTTCGGACAAAAATTTTTGATGTATTTTTAATGAAGGACTCTCGTCCAAAATTAAAAAATTATGCGCTGACCTGGCAGCTCGACCCCGCCAAGGGCTCCGCCCCTTAGACCCCGCTTTTCTCGGGGGCACTGCCCCCGAACCCCCGTTAGTCCCGACAAATTTTTTTTTGAAACGCCATCCCTGAATTTTTTTTTCTAGATCCGCCCCTAAGCATAGTCACCGGCGATAATAACCTCCTCCTTACTGCCATCATCCATCGCCTTCCTCATTTCAATCTAGCCATCCCTAGGGCTAAGCACGTCTTCATCCCCCGATTGAATCTTCGGATCCCTTGTACCCGATCCACCGCCCATCTGCTCGCCTCCTAATCGTCTTCGGTCCTAGCCCCCTCAAATTGGAGCACCTGGATGGACCAATACCCTTCCCTTGAGTGCGTCGTTGGAACCTCCCTTGGCGTTGACCATATTGACTTAGCAGAGTGTCGTCGTCGTCATATTCGCGTCACAACGCCAGATTAGCCTTCTCTGAAGACTGAGCCGATTATGCTATCGAGCTTTTGATCGACGTCACTGTCGCCGATAGGTATGTTTGCGCCGGATTGTGGCCCGTCAAAGGCCTTTATCCTCTTGGAAACAAGGTAGATCTCCTGCTTTAATTAATTAATTAATATTATTAATTAATTCCAAAGACTGACTGAAATTATTAGAAATTGTTGAAGATAAATTCGCGTCAAGCTTACTTGTTGTATCTTTAATTGTTGAGGGGATCATTTTGTAATGACCCTTGCTAAGCTAGCTTATTATAATTGATAATCATCAATCAAATTTCGTTCATTCATTCAGTTAAGGGGAGACGTGTTGGGATTGTTGGGCTGTTCATAAACGGCACCGTAATGTGACTGGGGTCGTGAATCGCCACCAATCTCTAGCTGTCGCGAAGTCAACTGAAGCAAGTAGAAGGGTCGATCCACCCACTGGTTTGCACCACCGTCGGCAATGGCCGGAGACCAGCCGAGCGTCCTCTGAATCGTCAGTTCCCCTTCTCTCACTTTCTCGGTCACTAGAAGAAATAAAGGTTTTTGAGTAAAAGGGAATTTTTGATTTTAATATTTTTATTAAAAGGTTTTATAAAACGACTAAACTGCCCCCGGCTTAACAATGATTTTATTAACTTGGTTAGTGGTAAAGGACCTTATATGAAAAAACTTCAAAACATAAGGGATGTTAGATGTAATAACTTTACTTAAAGAACCTAATATGAAATCTGGGTAAAACATAAAGGACCTTCTATGTAATTTACTCTTTGGATAATCACATATATATAAGGACGTATTTTCATTCAAAAGTTTATATTTCTCTTGCTATGTAACGCCTCGCTAACCACAATAACAAACTCGGGCTTTGAAAATATATCATCAAAAAGCATCCGTCGTGAAGCGTGGATCACAACATCTTGTTTAAGACCATTATTTGAAAACATAAGTTTGTAAATACATGAAATCCTTCAGATAAATGATATACCAAACACCCAAAATGCTTTTAATTTCAAAACGGACCAGGTTTTACAACAGGGTAAAATACAAATGTTACATATTCGATGAAGCTTAAGGGCCGAAGCCGAGTCCACACCACCCACCCTAATCTTTTACACAAATATAGTTATCACCGTGATAAAACACGTAAAAGAGAGAGATATGCAAATGCCCCTATTTTATTTTTAACATGTTATCGTGTTATCTCTTTGTTAGTCACATTTTATGTAATTAAATATAATATTTCTACATATAAGTTTTTTTATTTGTTAAAAAACATCCTTTTGTACTTTAAAATGATATCGAATTACTTTCTTGAATTGTTGCTAAACTATTTTTCTTTCTTTATACGGTGCTTCTTTTGTATGATTAGATCTAGTACCACACTAAAAACATAAAAAAACATGTTTTCATCTTCCATATTCAAGCTTCTTAGGGAGGAAGGTATATCTCCGGCTTCTTGCTTTGGCTTTAGGAGGGCTTCGCCAGCTTCAAGCACCCTCCCCTTACTGCTTTACTTGGCTGCTTCATTTGGAAGCTAGGGTGGTCAGGGGCGGATCCAGGAAAAAGATTCAAGGGTAGCGTTAAAAAAAAATATTTGTCGAGACTAACGAGGGTTGGGAGGCAGCGCCCCCGAATTTTTTTTAGGTAATTAACGGGCTTTTAATCACATTTTCAAGTCAGAATTTAAATAAAAACCATAAAATTTCTTCGAGGGGTAACGTAAAATATTTTCAGGGGTAGCAAAAAATTCGTTTGAGGGGTAGCGAAATACCGAAAACCAAAAAAATTACACATCGCAGTAAAAGTTCAGGGGTAGCGGGCGCTACCCCTGGGTTGTGGGTAGGTCCGCCCCTGAGGGTGGTTTCAGGAAGCTGCATGTAGCCGTGATTTGTGTGAGATTACGTTTTTTCTTTTTTTTTTCATAAAAAAAACCTTTGAAGCCTTGAAGCTTAAAAATGTCTTTGAAGCCTTGAAGCTTAAAAATGTAAGCATATTCTCCATCTTCAAGCTTTAAGCCTTTAAACTCCCTTCTTTTTTCTCTTAAAGTGACGTGATATAATTGGATGCATCTTGAAGCTTTAAAGCTTGACCTAAAATTTTTGTTATCATTGGTCCAATCGGTCCAATAGTAGGCCTGTCTAATAAAAAATCATGCCGAATTCGAATCTGATTATTTCAAACTGATTCGACTCAATTAACTCAAATAAGCATTAGAGTAAATTACATGTTATGCCCTTTATGTATGTATCGAATTACGAAACACGCCCTTTAATCGATTTTATTACAAATTATGCCCCTCGTTTGAAACATAGGTTTCAAATAACACCCTTTCTTAACTTTCCATCCATATAATACCATTACAGTAATGGTATTTTGGTCATTTTATCCCAAAAATTCGAAAAATTATCTTTTTAGAGGGTAAATTGTAAACTTTAAAATATAAAGGTACTTTTTTTAATTTTGAAACTTTAATCCATGTAAGCCCTTCCATCTCACCTTCTCCACCCTTCTCTACCAGACCACCGCACCACCACCCTCCCTTGATTGTCCAGACCATCTCACCACCACCCTCTCACGGCAGTTTCCCCTCTCCAGTAGCAAAGTCAAATCACCCTCTGACAGTCGCAACCACCATCTAGCGCCACTAATTCTTATTGTCCGGTGGCTCCCAACATTACATCTTATAGATCTGGAACGCAACCTTACCAACGTCCTCCTCCTACACCTCCGCCTACACCACTATTCTCCAAACCTACGAAAAAAACTCACGCTTCAACACCACCTCAACCCCTAAACCCGCCATTATCATAACCCCCACCACCGAATCACAAGTACAGTCCACCGTTGTCTGCGCCGTTAAATCCGGCGTCCAGATTAAAATCCGTAGCGGAGAACACGACTATGAAGGGATCTCGAGTCGGTGAGCGTCGGTCAACGAGGCTACCCATGTTAGAACCGTGTGGTCATGAGGAGTTCAACGGTGGTCTCAGAGCCGATTAACATCGTGTATAGCGACCGGAAATTGGGTTAGAATGTCGCCGATGGGGTTCCTTATGTTTGCTGGGTTTACGTTGTAATAAAGAGTTGTAATGGTGAGGATGATGAGTTGTAATGGTGAGGATAATGAGTTGTAATGGGTCCCACTAAAATAAAAAATAAAAAACACTTAAATAACAATGTTTATCAAAATGACAAAAAACAGTGGCGGATCTTGAAAATTTTTCTAGTGGTGACCGAAAGTCATGTGACCCAAAATTAAAATTTATATCGCTATGTATCAAGGTATATGTTCGGATCGGCGGTCCGGTTCGGGTCGGGCGGGTCAAAGGTGTTTAAAGGTGCATTTAAACTAAATTTTCCAACTAGATTGATTAATCTGATTTTCTAACTATATGAAAAAGGGACCAAAGAGTTCCCTTAAGAAAATTAAGTTATGAGACTACCAAACCACAAATATACATTGACTACATAATCTGATCCTTTTAGCCACACAAAAAAAATCACTTTTAAATTCACATGGGTTACACATTTTTATGTAAAACTTTGGTGCCTACATTGGAACTGAAACAAATTCGGTGTAAGCATATTCCAAAATTTGCTCTTAGGTTCATACATTAACATCTGCTAATGTTTATTGAGTTTGATCCTTTCTCTAGTTGTTGATATATTTACATGTTACAAGATTAACAAGGTAGAAGATTACGACAACAACAAATTAAAAACAATTAGGGCTAGAAATTGATGAAATCAACAAAAAAATCAAGGAATTAGGGCTAGAATTACCTAGACTTGCCGAACCTGTGTAGAACGAGAGTCGAGAGAGGGGTCTGGGATAGAGTGGCGGGCGATGGTGGCCGGAAAAAAACGATAGAGTGAGGACCTGGGAGCTGGTTGAGATGCTGAGAAAGTGAGAATGGGTTCTAGGTTTCAAAATAAAAGAAGGAAAAAGGGCAGAAGCCCGTGGATTAGGGGCTGGGTTTAGATTTAAGAAGGAAAAAAAGCTTCTATATATTACAAAACAAGTCCCTAGTTTTAAAAGCTTTTTTTTAAAAAAAAAATGCCAACAGCAAGAATCGAAATGAGGACCTCTAGGAATGAAACCAGCGCTAAAACAACTGATCTAAATTACAAACTTGATATTTTTGTCAACTTATAAATTTTAGTAGTGACCGGCTGAATATATATATAAATTTCAAAGAATTACACGTATGCTAGGGACTCCTAAGCGAAAAAACCGTAGTGACCGGGGTCACCGCTGGCCCCTTCAAAGATCCGCCCCTGACAAAAAATACCTTTATATTTTAAATTTTATAATTTACCCCCAAACAATTAATTAACGGAACTTTTTGGATGGAAAGTTAAGAAAGGGTGTTATTTGAAACTTAAGTTTCAAACGAGGGGCATAATTTGTAATAAAATCCATTAAAGGGCATGTTTCGTAATTCGATACATACATAAAGGGCATAACATGTAATTTACTCTAAGCATTATCTATGTTTTTTTAAAATATTTTTATTTAACTATTGGGCATTTACTTTACGTCTGATATCCAAATATCTTAAATTCAAATCCAATAACCAACTTTCAAATCTCCAGACTTCATTTCAATTTCATTCATAATTCCTGTTACCATTGAACGACATTTATTGAGTTTAACCCTAGTCTCTATCATCGAGCGACATTGATTTTACAACAAGTTTGGAGTTATACGTTTATAATTGTAACTTGTAAGGACATGTTAAGATGTTAGGTAATATGTATAAATTTACTTAGATATTAGCTATAGATGAATTTAATTTGTTTATTATATTTTCTAATTTGCTTTATTTGAACAGACTTAAATTCAAATCCAGTTTTGCAATTTTCGAATTCAAATAACTCGATTCTAATAACCTGAATTTGACTCGATGAATACTCCTATTAAAAATTAGAAAAAATTGCCGATTTAAATCATATTCATATTAGCATTTATTTATTTACTTCAATCAATTTACAAGTGTTTTGAAAGCATTCAATTTTAATCTTCAATACATGCAACAACAACTCAATCTTAATATCAAGTCATAAGTAGTACTTACAAATTTATTAACATCCACCACCTTGTGTATATCTTCACCAACATAGTCAACCATATCTTCCTCATCGCCCAAAATGTTCTTCTTTTATAGAATCGGACATAACCTCGTTTGCAACATGTACGTCAAGACATATATAAGCAGGGGCGGGCCTACCCTTTACGTCCGCTACCCCTAAACTTGCACCGCGATGTGGAAAAAAAATTATTTTTTTAACGTTTTCGGTATTTCGTTACCCCTGAAACGGTTTTTCCGCTACCTCTCGAAGTTTTTTTATGATTTTTATTTAAATCCCGACGTTAAAATATGACCAAAAACCCGTTAATTAATTAAAACCGAACAACTAACAAGTTTGTGCAACTTAAAAATACAAGTTGTAATTTAGGGGGTAAAGTGAAACAAATAGAGTGAATAAACCTTAGACCCCGCCAGGGTCTGCCGCCCCTTGGACCCCGCTTCTCTCGGGGGCGCTCCCTCCGAACCTCCGTTAGTCCCCAAAAAAACCAAACGCTACCCCTAAACATTTTTTCTGAATCCGCCCTTGTATATAAGCCACTCACATTAGTTGTTTGCTACCTACATCACTCTAATAACGGGGAGGGAAGACTACATATATAGAATATATATATTGAAAAACAACTAACTAACTAATATCCACCACCACCACCAGAATAACCACCTCCTCCTCCGCTTTCACGATCACCTACATGTCTATGTGTTGGACCCGATGTAGTCTCTTCATCACGAGGCATATCTTTATTCTTTTGTACTTTGCCATGGCAGGCTCCTGCCACAATGCATGCACCCGCAAGCAGGATGATAACACAACCAAACACAATCAGAACGGTAACCGAATTGTCCAGGCATATCATGGATATTTACCGACAATCGATCGACTGTTAATCATCAAATGATTAAACTCGAGATTTCATCAACATTATTCATTCTTTAGATCTTACTATCTATAGTATGTATGTCTATTCAAAGGCTTGTTCAAAAAACTAGTGATACTTCTTTTATTAAGGGAACTAGTCTTTTGGATCTCACAATATGTTGCACTTAATCGTTTGGGGTGCTCAGTTAATTATCTAGTTTGGGGTGTAGATGATTATTAATATTTATTTATGAGTTATATATAATTACAAGTGGGTCGACCCGCGCTTCGCGGCGGAGTCAGACCCATTTGCAGTGTTACGAATAAATGAGCAGTATGTGCGGGTGGCAAGCAACTTAATGTTGTTAAGCGAATCTACGTACGGTTCGTTAAGACACCAATCTATTAAGCTGTATATATGAATCAGTGATGAGGTCTTTGTAAGGCAGGCAGTATGTGAAAGCAGCCTTTGCATCACTGCTATGCAATTTCATGTTAACATTTAAATTCCATACATATTGATATTCAATGACAGGGTTTTGGTCATCACAAAAGTAAACAATAAACATGTACTAATTTGTGATGGTGCTTCTAAATACCACATGAAAAGACAAACAGTAAGAGAGCAAAAGACTTGCTATGAACAAAACAAAGTGTCACACACTCTAACAGAAAGGTATATAATATATGAAAATGAAAGCAACGACATCACTTGCAGGTAATTGCTAGGAGGCGGACACTACTATTACCGGTTTTGTTTTAATGTATTCTACAAAGTTCTACACAATTTAATGCCAGTCAGGCTTGGGCTCTGATCAAAGAATCTCATGTATAATACCAAGAAATTATGTATTAACATCTGACATACCTATATATGAGTACATGATATGTTTAAAGTTGAGATGACATACAAACATGTATGTTTGATAAAGTCACTGTTGTTTCTGGTAACTCCATTTGAGATTGATTATCTGTCAGATTTACAACAGCTCTCCTGGCAAGTTTGTTCCCTACAAAACATGAACATAGTCGTTGAACCGAACATGTGATAGCCTCAACAGGTCCTTATGTCGCTCTGTCTTCATTTCTGCAATCGAATCGTGACATTGTTAATCTTGGTATCCTATCTCTCTTCATCAGGTTTTGGCATAATAAACAACTTAGAGCAACTACAAAATGGCTCTAAATGGATCACCTAAAAGACAGCATATATAAATAAAGAAACGTGACTATCCAACTTGTAGGAGCTATAAATCATAAAAGACAACCTAAATAAATAACTTGCAGCAACTACAAACGTGTGTACTATACATGTTTATGTTACTTAAATCATAAAATCTTTACATACAAACTAAAATTTCTTAAGATGGAATGAGCACAGGTATGTATATACATTTTAAATGACGCATATATGTGATCAACTTAAAAGTTCCAAGAGAAGAAACCCAATCATCATACTGAACAGTTTTATTTTGTTTTATATTTGTATATATGTGGCCATTTCAAGTGTTCAAAACAGATATAAGTACTAAAGAGGATTAAATTAACCTCTTCTAGAAAAAAGACAAATATGCATGACATCTATTTGTCTAACATGGATACTATCACATAGAAAAGACATGGACATAAATTCAACAATCATACCTCAATAGCTAATTAATTTCCTGACTACAAACCACCTATAATCAAGCATACCGAAACAAAAACTAAAAGGGAACTAAGAACAATACCTGCAATTTAAAGGATAGCAAACGCAGTGAACACTCCACAAACCTGCAATTAAAGAACCAAAAAAATCAAATCTAACAGAAAAGAAATTAGTAAATCACGCAACGGACAACACAGGTGAAGTAAAAACCCAAAACACAACTGAATAAGAAAACTTCTAGATCAGAAACAAACTTGGGAACCATCCCAAAACAACTTGAAGTCTATAATTCTGGGTAAATTGCCATGAAAAAAGATTCATGATTTAGAATAGATAAAAGGATAATGATGAAACAGGATTAAAATGGTGTATGAATGACACACTTGTGCCATCAAACACATACATTAGACTCTCATTGTTTGACAGGATAAACAAATCAAACTATGACCTGTGTATTATATTTTTGATAGTTTGAGCCAAGCCAAATTGTCACAAAATTCAAGCATTGTATATGCAGAAAATCTGAAGCTTCCCTTGAAAATTAGAAACATAAAACACACCATGAATTTTACAGCATCAATCAATTTAAACAACATTAGCTCCTCGAACAAAAATAATATGTATCATAATCTCAACATGATTTTAGAAAATAAAGCCTAATCCCCAATCATGTCCGTCAAAATCCAAAGAATAACAGCGCAAAGACCTGCAGTAAGAAGCAATTATCCACCCTAACTGCTGTTGGAAAAGAAAATTAAATGAATCGTGACTAAATTAAACAATCGGACATGCTTAACAACAAAATCAGAATCAAAGCAAGCAAGAACAGTAGTAGAAAAACCAAATTTACCCTTTTAAAGATGCAAAGCAAAAAACCATTACCTGAGACCAAGAATCCTGAGATCAAAAAACAAAGATGAAACTTGAAGCACCTGAAAGTTCAGACATAAAAAAACTTCAGTTGTTATACCTAAAGGAATCAAAGCAAACACGATGGACCAGCAGATGCCCATACAAACTACAAAATCACACAACTTGAAGCCCAAAATTAGTCCAATCAAGACTGAAATCTTGCAAACCGACAACCAAATCGCCAAATCGGTGAACCACAGAGGGCAAGAACACACAAATTCAGACACATATACGGCAACGCAGCTGCTGGCTCGCCGGAACACGGCAACGTGCTACTGGCTCGCCGGAACACGACAATGCCGCTGCTGGCTGCCGGCTCGCCGGAACACGGCTGAGAAGGTAAGAAAACCCATCGCCTGGATATCCAAAACATATATGGCTCAAAGAACACAAACAGAGACTCAATCCAAAAGAAATAAAAAGAATGTCATACCAGAGGTTTCGGATACGAATCCATAAACTATCATCCCCGGGACGTCACTTGTGTGCCGGCACCGTTGCGTTCTTCGATTTTTGGTGGATGCGTGAGAGTTCCCGAAGCCCTAGAAGTCATCGATCGATTTGAGTCTGTGAGAGAGATATGAACTTGATGAGTTGATGGAGGTATGGAGTTCTAATGGGGGTATGGGTAGGTATGGGGCTGTGACTGTGGATGCGTGAGAGTTCAGATAACCATTCTCATGAAAATGCCCCAAAAATTCAATAAAATTACAACCATGCCACTGACCACTGTTGATGAACAGTGGCGGCGCTTTAGGTGGTTGTACTATAAGCTTGGGAGGTGGTACAATATGTTGTAATTTGTATATATAGGTTAATTAAGTTTTCTTAGGAATGCTTATCTTGGGTAATTTTTTTTTTGTTTATGTAGTTTACTAGTTTACATGGGTTGCTTATTCTCTTAATTTTATTTTGTTATAAATAGGGTCATAGCGAGCTTTGTAATTCAACACATTCAATTAAGTTTTCTTTAATAAAAATACCAAGGTAGTGGTTAGTATACAAGAATGTAACGAGGAATGAAATGTGTCATTACGTCGGAATGAATGCGCGTTTTATAGCACACATGAATAGATTTGACTGTTACATAAGGAATGTGATTTATAATTTAAAAAATTAAAAATTAATTAAGAGACCTAAAAAATTTAAAAATAAAAAAATAAAATGGATATGGTCATTCCGTAATGAAACGTCGGTAGAATTGCATTCCTTTGTTTTTACTACTTACTAAAAAACGCATGGTAATGATTTATTTCACTCTGATATGGTAATCAAACAAGGCAATGGAATGGTAATGGTCAATTTCATGCTATCGACCATTCCATTTCCTCATCTATTCCATTCCTTCCTCTAGTCTATTACCTTATACTAAACAGACCCTTTAAGGAACAAAAATCTTTAAATTGGAAGGAATCACACTCCTTATGTAATGGTCTATTCCATTCAAATGTGCTAACAAAAATGTCATCTCTTCATTCCAATATAATGATCCATTCCATTCTACGTTCCATTCTTACATTCCAAACACTACCCAAAAGAGTCATGGGAAGGATTCAATAAAATCATTGTGTTTTTTCTAGCTCTTCTCATTCCGTTTCAACTTCAAGGGGAAAGGCTAAACCAATAGACTTTGAATTGGGTATGAACATCTAACTAGACATGGTGAGCATCACTGAACCAAATAAAGCTATGCCTGATCATGTGACTTGAAACGAATCAGGGACCATACAAAGGAAAGGAAGTACTCTAGGCTCAATTAAAGACATAAATATTCTGATATAATGTCACACCCGATGTTCCCAGTTACGTGGGCGTGTGACGTCATGGGGTCATAGTCATGGGTACAAAGAACGACCTCTAACTGTTTCATTTATGTTTGAAAACCAAGTATGTTATCAAAGTGGCAGCGGATTTAGATTAAAGATAACATTGTCTTGCAATACTGAAACGAGAATGATACGATAAGAAATATGATTGTTCATGATTTATTTGGATAGTAGAAGGTGACCATGACTCCATTCCTAATGCACGCCCTTTTGTTTGTCAGACTTCCCATTTGCACACTGAGAGCGAACTTAGTTACCTGAGAAATACATGAGTTTGAAAATGTCAACGTAATGTTGGTGAGTTCACAGGTTTACGACTCTACAAAATGTATTTGTAAACAGTTTTGATAGTATACAAGATATTATATATGTGGTTACTGTGGTTGCATTGATCTACCTGCACCTTGATTTCGAAAACAAACTGATTTAACCACCTTATGGTAACTTCCCCTAAGAAATACCATTGGCATAGAATAACTGACATGTACCCCGTGACTTGTTATTGCGGAGTCAGAACTGGAGCGACCAGCTAGGATAAGGGCGTCAACCCAAATAGATCTATTCACTAGTTAGCGTTCCGTACAAAATTAATTAAGATCAATTGATAGTGGGATTTGATATGCATAAACTTTTGTAATCATTTCTTACAATTTGATATGCAGAAAACCCTTTTTATGAGTTTTTGTCTTCTAGTTAATTTTATATTCCGTACAGTTATTATCATTGCTGAAATTAATTGACCAACTCTGATTAGAGCTCTTTCGGGACCTAACACTTTTGCCACTGGTTTTTTCAATTGATGTGACTAATATATATATATATATATATATATATATATATATATATATATATAGGGAAGAGTTCCGTGTATACCCCTTAAATTTTGTAGACCCCGTAGACCCCTATAAAACTTAATAAAAATAAAACTCAGTGTTGTAAATTTGTTTTTTTATTACGATAAGCTTTTAAGAACCAAAAAAATAAATAAATAAATTAAAAAAAACAAAAAACATTAAAAATCGAACATTTTAAGACAATGAGTTTTAAAATAATGAGTTTTAAACGCAACACTGAGTTTTATTGAGTTTATTGAGTTTTAAACTCATTGATTTTTAAAACTCATTGTCTTAAAATGTTCAATTTTTAATGTTTTTCGCTTTTCCTTTTTTTTAATTGTCTTTTTTTGTTCTTAAAAGCTTATTGCAAATAAAAAAAACTAAATTAACAAAACTGAGTTTTATTTTTAGTGAGTTTTAATGAGTTTTATTGAGTTTTATAAGGGGTTTACGGGGTCTACAAAAAATAAGGGGTCTACACGGATCTTTTACCTATATATATATATATATATATATATATATATAGGGAGAGGATCATTTGAGAACTAATTGGGTTTGAGAACTAAAAAGAACTAATCTAAGCCACTAATTTATATATATGGAAAACCCCCCCATGAATTTGAATGCTCCCCCCTTGAAAATTAGTGGCCCAAATTGGTTCCCAAAAGTTCTCAAAAGAAAAAGTTCTCATTTGAACCTAACCCTATATATATATATATATATATATATATATATATATATATATATATATATATATATATATATAGAGGAATGATAAAATGAAAACCTTATTGAGTTTGGAAAACTTAAGAAACCCCTTCTTAACCCTTGGATCATTAATCTAAAGGTTGTGAATTTTTGTCTTATTTTTCTTTTTTTTAATTGACTGTCAATTTTGTCTTTTATGATAAAAGGGTAGATTTGGAAATGAAAAATATGACTTTTCTCTTTTTGCTTTTTGCAGAGAACTTACCATCTCCTATCATTTCACATCTATAATTTATTTTTCATTTTGATTAATATATATCTTTCTCCAACCATCTTTCTCATTTTCATTTCATCCTACAAGTTATTCTCTCTACCATAACTTTCTACCTCCACCATTACCACCTCCGGCACCACCATTACCAACTCCGCCACTACCATTACCACCTTCGCCACCACCATTACCACCTCCGCCACCGGTTATATGTGTTTAAGAGGTGTAAACCGCTGTTTGTCGCTAACCCCCACCTGAGACTTCACGGATTTGGGGTTTTTAACCCACCATGTCGCAGATCTGCTCCTTTACCGCCGCTAAACACCGTCATCACAACTTTCTCGAGGTGGCGCAACACTTGTAGCGTCAACAACCACCATCGTCGGCGCCGATCTGCTACATTGAGAAAATGGGGTTCTTAGTTCTTTCAAAACCCACAACAATTTTATAAGCTTCCACCATGGAACTCAAGATCTGAGAAACCCACCACCATCACTAACGTCATCGGACCGTCTTGCTTCACCATCTAGTTCGAAACTCAAAAACAAAGGTACTTGTTCCTCTTCACCATCTAGTTTGATATGGATGGAGAAGAAGATGAGAATAATAAATGATAAAAGAAAAATAATAAAAGGAAAATGGGTTTGGTGTGATGATACTTTGCTTTGTCAGTACTAATTAGCCTTTTAATATTCAAATGGTTAGTTTTCTTTTATCTTTATTTAGCTTTTAATGTCACAAATTTTATTTTTCTTATAGCTTTTCTTCTTTGTTATATCTTTTCTCGTTCTCGTTTTTATGCAAGTTTTTTAATAAAATGTTTATTATACCTAGTTAACCATTATATAAATCTATAGAGTAATCTATTAAAATGGATTATTTTTTCTACATGTGTAAGCTTTATACGTTTGACTCTGATGTGTTTTCAGTATTTTCTGATGTTTGTATGCATGTTTTATGCTTTTATGTTGTAGTGAGTTACATATATAATTCCAAGGTTACATATGTAACTCACTGTTTTACATATTTTAAGCCTTGGTTTAAGTATGTAACTCTTGGTTTACATATGTAACTCACTGTTTTACTTATTTTAAGTGTTGGTTTTATATATGTAACTATTTGTTTACATATGTAAGTCTTGGGTTTCATATGTAACACTTCTAGTACACAACATAATGGCTCAACAAAGATTCTAATAAGAGTTCATAAACGGATAGTTGTTTCAAAACACAAAAGTAAATTTAATTGTGTTAAATATGTAACTCTTGGTTTACATATGTAACTCGTTGTTTACATTTTTTAAGTGTTGGTTTACATATGTAACTATTGGTTTACATATGTAAGTCTTGGTTTTCATATATGACACTTATAGTACACAACACTACGGCGCGTTAAAGATTCTAATAAGAGTTCATAAACGAATAGTTGTTTCAAAACACAATTGTAAATTTAATCGTATTAAATATGTAACTCTTGGTTTACATATGTAACTCACTGTTTACATATTTTAAGTGTTGTTTTACATATGTAACTACTGGTTTACATATATAAGTTTTGTTACATATTTTAAGTGTTGGTTTACATATTTAACTATTGGCTTACGTATGTAAGTCTTTGGGTTTCATATGTAACACTTCTAGTACACAACATAACGGCGCGACAAAGATTCTAATAAGAGTTTATAAGCGAATAGTTGTTTCAAAACACAATTGTAAATTTAATTGTGTTAATTACGTACCTCCTGGTTTACATATGTAACTCGCTTTTTACATAGTTTAAGTGTTACTTTACATATGTAAGTCTTGGTTTACATATGTAAGTCTTCGTTTCAAAACATAATTGTAAATTTAATTGTGTTAAATACATAACTCTTGGTTTACATATGTAACTCACCTTTTACATATTTTAAGTTTTGGCTTACATATGTAAGTCTTGTTTACATATGTAAGTCTTTGTTTCAAAACACAATTGTAAATTTAATTGTGTTAAATATCTAACTCTTGGTTTACATATGTAACTTACTGTTTACATATTTTAAGTTTTGATTTACATATGTAACTACTAGTTTACATATGCAAGTCTTGGGTTTCATATGTAACACTTTTATAATAAACATCAACAACTAATGGATTTGTTTTCTTTTCGTAGGTGAAAGGATTTTGCGTCAAAGATGAAGATTATTATCAAGATATGAAGCATAATTAGGGTTTTATATATATCTTTTTTAGGTAGTTATATTTGTTTTGTTAGCTAGTTTATTCTTTTGATAATTTTTTAGATATGCCGGTTCGTATAAAACATTTTGTAACGTTTATTGCTGATTGTAATTGTTTGTTTATAAATTAATAAAATTTATTTTGTTAAATTGTTTGGTTATACATTTCCTGTTGAATTTACATATGTAACACGCAGTGAAAAATTCTGTTACATATTTAACAAAGTTACATATGTAACCAATCTGTCTTGGAAATTGAAAAAGTAAGAGAGAGAATGTTGCAGAAAGTGTGTAAGAGGGTTGTCAGAATCCAGAAAGTGTTCATGGTTGAATTGACCATTATGCCCTTTTGTACTCATGATTTATTAGTGATGTGGAAGCATGAGGGCCAAGGGATTGGTTTTCTAGGTTTTCCAAAGTGGGCTTGGTTTTCATTATATCCCCACCCTATATATATATATATATATATATATATATATATATATATATATATATATATTTGTGACTATATAATACCGATGACTACACTCAGATTAATTGCATGTGATTGTTGCTACTCTTTAGCCATAGTAATTTTGAAAAAAATGCTTGATTAGATCAACCTTCTTTGTACGGTATTTATAAATGGGTGTGGCTAAAACACACATGTCTGTGACTATATAGTACCAATGCTTACACCTACAATAAATATTTTATTAAAACAACCTTTTGCCATAGTATTTATAAATGGGTCTGGTTAAAACATACATTTCTGTGACTATATAATACTAGCGACCATACTTACAATAAACCCATGTGGTTGTTGCTACCATTTAGCCACACTTATTGAGACAAAATGTTTGATTGCAACAAATAACTATTGGTGTCATTTTCTCCACACTTTTAGGTTGCTAAAACCAATAAAACATGAATGTAGCAGTATCATATATACGATGATGGGACATTTGGTCACACTTGAGTTGAAAAAAAAATTATGTGTGACGAAAGGCCTACAACCATATTTTTTTTTTTGCCGTAGGCCAATTTTAACACAGTGTTATCCATCAAGATTTCAAATTTACAAAAGCATACAATAAAAAAATATATTTAGAGACTAACCTTGAAAAATTATAGAAAACACTCAACAAACAATCAAGATTTCTATTTAAAGACTTTGAAATTTTATGAATTTGAATTTTACAGGTGCACCACAGCAAGTGTAGATTTAAAAAAAAAAAATTGCACAGGTGGATGATCAACAGATTTTTGTGCCCGGAGGCCGGAGGGTTTAATTGTTTTTAATTTATTTGGCCTATTACTATTAGGTTTGGGCTTTACCTATTACGTTTTCAATTGCTATTAATTTATTTGGGTTGGGCCGTTGCAAATAAACATATGAGCTAAACAAATAGCAATAATAACAACAAAAAGGTGCTATGAGGAAAGCTCGAATTCGGGACTAAAAGCTTTTATTCTTTACATTTTATCTATTATACATATGGATTCACCATAAGAAAAAAAAACGATGGTGGAGTTTCAAAAAATCCGTATATAAAATTCTACATAGACGCGAAAAAAGAATGTAATCCTATATGATTGGAAACCTTAAAAGAATAAAGATACATAGGAGTGGACGTATTTTGCCCTAAAACACCTGATCTCTAGAAGAATCACCCAAAGAAGAATCAAACTTACAATTCTACTATGTATTGAATTGAGCTAGGAACTATTTAAGTTTAGCAGTTTAATTAGCCATAGATATTGTGAGAAATAATTTCCATGATGTGTATTTACACTGTTCTCCATGGAGGTGAAAAGGTAATGAAAACACCAATATTATGAAATGATATCCGTACAATAGAGACTAGAACCAATGAAAAATTATAGACTTGATATTTCTTCAATAGTGTGATTACAAAAGCAAACTACCATTAAAAGTAACAACGAGATGAGAATTAGGAAAACAGGCGTCAAGATGAGAGAAGAAGTCAAACATCGATGTTAATTCTTTTTCATGTCATATTCTGTCAGGCTTCCTTTTTTAACATGGAGTTGGGGTTTCCTTGCTATTGGTTTGGTGTGTTAATAACTGAGATTATTAAGATCTAATATTCCCATATATTTTAATATTCGTAAGAGAAAAACAAAACACTCGTAAATTTACATATACATCAAATAGGAGTGTTTGTGGCATGACACAAAGCCACCGTCACTTTAGGCTTCAAACACAGGTTGCCATCGCGTCTCTTCTTTTCCTTCTCCCATGCGACTAGTAATGCAAACAGGTGTGAATAATAATAGCGTGGGCTTCATTATCCTTACCCGAACTAAATCCCCATACCCATCCCCGCCCCGTCTAATACCCGGCGGGTACGGGTAAAATAACCCGTCGGATACAGGGAACCCAATGAGGCAATGAGTACCCATTTAAGAAAAAAAGTGTATTTTTTAAAAAAAATTGAAAAAATATAACCATAATAAGTGAAACATTCAAGTTTTATAATTTAATCCCATAATAATAATAGCAAAAAAAGACAATCACCACGTTCTCAAGTTCGTTAAAAAAATAAAAACTAAATATTTAAATCCACGAAGCTCGGACCTGCTTCATCGTCTTTTATAACTTCAAACTTTGCAAGATGTTTTTTTTATTTAAATGTGCACCTAGCAATAAAAAAAATATATGTTCGATGCTCAGATGCCTTAGAAAACTCTCGCAAAAGAAATAAACAAGCCCAAGTCTCTGATCAACAAACCCATATATATAAAGGACATATATTAATTATATATATTTGGGTTTTAAACGAGGCGGGTAGTGCCATACCCATACCCGACCCGTCCCCACTTCGGATTTTAAAAATAATACCTATCCCCGCCTCATTACCCGTTAAGATGGGTAATACCCGTCCAATTCGACAACTTTCGTGGGTAAAATTTACATCCTTACACATGCGACTACAAATCTTTTTTTTTCTGGTGTGTTCCACAAAAGGATTTTACCTAAAGCAACAAAGGTAATGACCATTACTAAAATCCTCTGATTTCAATTTCTGAAATCCTTCACGAACATAGTTGTCGAAAAGGTAACAACCATTACTTAGTAAATTCCTCTAATTTTAATTTATGAAATTCTCCACGAAAGTCGAAATTGTTGGAGACACAATTGATATTAGATGATGAAATTAGAGATCAGAGGCTTCACGTATATACTACAGAAAACAAAACTTTATTAATCTTGTAGGGTTATTCTAACTACAACTCAAAAGTCCTCATTATATAGAATGAGAGACCGACTCAATAATCTAGGATACTTATGAATCGACTAAACAAATGTAAACCTAATACTTCTAGATGACTAAAACAAAACTCATGTTTATCTCCTAACTTACGGTGGAATTAAAACTAATTAATAATCAAAATATAAGCTATAAACTAATTAACCCTCAAACTTTTCCATTCTTTTAATTTGCCCCCTATATTAAGATTAAGTCATCCTTCCCCCCCTTAATCTTAATATGGGTTCTTTCTCATCACATCAACGCTAGCTCGTCCTCTTTTGATTTTGGACACTCAAAAGCATAGTGACCATACTCTTGACAAGAATAACACTTTATGTCTCTTTTATCACGATAATTATCTCGTTCTCTCCGGTCTTCATTCGATTGGAACTAGCCACCTCGACCTCTACCATTACCACGGCCTCTTCCTCGTCCACGGTAGCTTTGACTTGAGCACCCTCGACGACAACTTTCACAACATGTCTCATCCTTTTTTGAACCTTCCTTTTCATTTGTTTTAGATAGCATTAATTTACTTTGATTTTCTTCCTTTTCATCCGGTTATTTGACTCGTTCTTCATACACTTTCAACCTTTCAACGGCTTCTTCAAACGCCATAGTATCGACTTCTGAATATTGTTCAATTGAGGCAACAATAGGAAGAAACTTTCTTGGGACCGATCCAAGCAACTTTCTCACGATAACTTCATCATCAAGACTTGAGCCAAGATTACTAAATTTAATAGATAACCCACTTAACTTTCTCGCGAACTCATCAATGGACTCGGTGTCTTTCATCTTCATTAACTCCAACTCGCTTCTAAATGTTTGCAAACAGGCCTTTTGCACTCGTTCGGCTCCAAGAAATCGAACACGAATTGCTTCCCACACATCTTTAGCATGATTATATTTTGCAACTTGAACCAAAATATCCTCGGATAGGGTTTGAAAAATTACCGCCTTCGTTGTATAATTTTTCTTGCTTCAACGACCGCTCCCGTCACTGGGTCTATGGCTTCCCAAAGGCCTTGAGCTCTTAAGATCGTCTCCATCATAATCGACCAACTCGTGTGTTGGATATAATTGTCAAGTTCACAGAGTTATAAGGGTTGGAATTGGAAATAATCGTTTCCGTGAAGTTGAGGGGCTTTATTTGTCAATCTTGAAAGTTAGAGGGGTTAAGTGGCTAATCGGTGAGGAGTTTAGTTAATTACCGTTGGGTTCTAATCAAGTGGTATAAAGTAGGGCTTAAGCTGAGAATTGGGGATCGATCGAATCAGTTCACCATTTCCAAATTCTTTTTGTGTAGTTTCTTGTTCTTAGATTTCGAGTGTGTATAATGTTTCTATTTCCAATTTCATACTCTTGTTAGTTCCCAATTTCTATTGAATGAATCGTTAGCTCTGTTCTTTTATTTCATAATCGGTGGTGATGAATTGAGTGGTTCCGCATGTTTCTTTCAATTCTACAATTGGTATCAGAGCCTCGTTTGCTCTTGAAGTATTGAAGTGTTGAATCGAAGATCGGAGTGCAGAAGAATCAAGGTCTTGATCCAAGATGGTGACAGCGAAATATGAAATCGAAAAGTTCGATGGGAAAAATGATTTTGGTCTATGGAGGGTTAAAATGCGCGCATTATTGGTATAACAAGGAGTTGCAAAAGCGTTAGCCGGTGAAGATAATAGACCAGATGACATGGAGGAAGTAGATTGGGATGAGATGTGCGCAAAAGCTCATAGTGCCATCATTCTAAGTCTGAGAGACAAGGTACTGAGAGAGGTGCTAAAAGAAACCAGTGCTGCAGGTATTTGGTTGAAATTAGAGAGTTTGTATATGACTAAATCACTTGCAAATAGGCTTTATTTGAATAAAAAGTTATATACATTTCAAATGAGACCCAGGAAAACTTTAGAACAGCATACTGATGATTTTAATAAGTTGATTCTTGATTTAGAGAACATAGAGGTCAACTTAGATGATGAGGACCAGACCATTATATTTCTTACCTCTTTACCCTCATCTCTAGAACACATTGTAGATACCCTCATGTATGGTAGGGAAACTCTAGATATGGAAGACGTTCTAGCAACCCTTAACTCTAAGGAGTTGAAGAAAAAGATAGAGGTCAAAAATCAGTCAGAAGGTCTGTTTGTGTTTTGGTAAAAAACTGCCTAGGCAATTAGTTGATCAAACTTTGTAAGTGAGGTAGCGTGTTTGATGTAAATAAAGATAGAAATGTAAATTTGAAGATTGACACGAGGATGTAACGAGGGAAAATCCAGGAATCCTTGAGTATCCTCAAGGAGCCTAGCAAAAAACCTCGGGGGCCGGTTCAAAGTACCTGCCTCCTAAAACTTTTATAATGAAAGTGTTTAGTACAAAGGAAATGAGCTCGTATTCTAAGTGTTGCAGAGAGTCGTGATTGCCGAAAAAGTGTGTGTGTGTAAGCCTAGAGCTCTGTTTAAATATAGATTACATTGCAAAAACATCTCCTAAAAACTAGCAACTAACTCCACGTCTCTCACATGACCGTTAGTAGTCCACTCAGTCCACGTTTCTGTTAGTTGACCGGGTCTTTAGAAACGTGATTCATGCATGAGTTAACCTGCGAACAATAAACAAAAAGGGAAAAACAATAGTTAGCCAAGAAATATAATTCAGGATCCTTACAGCGAAGTGCTTGCGAGCTGATGCGAGCTGCTCAGTATCTCCTGAATTCTAGTACCAACAATTGCCCCCAAATTTTTGGCGGTTGGTGCATGCAAGCCAGCTGTCGAAAATTTGAACTTGAGCCTTATCGCTAAGTAACCGAGATTTGAGAGGAATTAGCTGGACCCAACTTCCTAGGCGAAGTCCTCGTTAGGTTTTTCTTTATAAC